>JAWWEV010000095.1:21097693-21108069 GCA_035583235.1 Hafferia zeledoni
CCCAGAGGTGTAAATCTGGGAAGAAGTGATTTTAAAAAGAAGTTTTTATTAGTGCAGATTTTGCCCAGCCCATGGATTAGTAACAATCAGGACCACATTTATCTGCAAGCTGCTTGCCATCTCATAACCTCTGCCTGGTTTGACAGTGAGTGGACACAGACCACATCTCCATGGGAGACATATAAGTGAATCGTTTATTGAAATGCTCATACATACCTGGGGATGGGGGTGTTGACTGAGGCGGGGAACCCACACAATCACACTCAGTGATTTCAAAGTTCCTTCCTGGTGCATGCACAGTAGGGCATTCCTTTCGTGTGCTTTTTCATAGAATACAATTCCCAGCAAGCCCCATAGCAGCTATCTCATAAGGAGTTACCCTGTCCCCACATACCTCCCATCTTTATTAATTAACAACAAGGTAATAACCATACAGAACAATACAATTTGGAACTTGAACCTTTAAACAACCTTATTGCGAATACCTGTTTAGAACCCACTTTTTGAAACCTTTATTAGAACTGCATACCTTTATGAATGATGAACTCTGAGGGAACTAGGGTCTATGGTTTTTTAACTTCTATCTGAGGGGGTTTAAGTAACTGGGATACAACACACCAAGCCTTTATTGGAGAGTCATTATGTTAGGGAGGTAGAATGTGTTTAGGTGACTTTATTTAAGGAGAAGTGTGTGGATGAGGTAGCATGGTTGTGTCTTAGTGTGTATAAGTGTGTATAAAGAAATTGAGGCATTCTCATTCTCCCTGACTCAAGCACTCACATACATTTTCATTTGCCTTGTAGCCACCTCCCTCATGCAGTCATCCAAACAATTTTGAGAACTTTATTTTTTGTGCATCTTAACTGTGAGGCAGGGGTTAGCAGCAATCTTTAGTCTTGTGTTTCTTTAGTCTCGGATATGTCATTTGGCATGTCTGAGGCAGAGACAACCTGAACCAAGAACTTGCAAAAACATAAACATATCCTTTTTCCCAAGTTCAACCCAAAACTTTAACTTGCAAAAACATAAACATTCCTGCAGATTAGAAGTAAACCCCGTCTTCCCCCTTTTTTTGTTTTTCATTGTGGAAAAAATAACCTGGTAACTCATTGCAAACCAAGTTTAAACCACTCAAAACCATTCAAAATTGTAACTATACTTATGAAAACAATTTTATTTAACTGCTCTTACTAGAAATGTAAGACTAAGTCAAACTTGAAACCCAAATCACAGAGCACATTCAAAACCTGCTGATATCAAGACTTGCTGGAAAAAACCCCTTTTGTTTACATGAGGCAACCCACGGGCTCAGCACCAGCTCTCTCTCTTGGGGCGCTGCCGCTGCTGCATAGCCAGAGCCAAGCCAGGCTGTTCTTGGCTTTCGGCTTAGCCCCGAGCTCCAGCACACGTGGTTCCCATGGCACTCTTCGCTGCTGCTGCTGCTCAGCTTCTGGCACGCTCCCACTGTCACATGGGCTGCCAGCCCACAGAGCCCAGCTTGGACCCCATGCAGTGCCATGCAGCCCCATCACCACCCCCACCATGCTGCACAGAACCCAGTCCAGGGCCCACTGAACATTCGGGCAGCCTCTGTCGCTGCCACCAGCCCACGGAGCTTGTCCTGGACCCTGCCACGCCAGCCCACATGATGCCTCCCAGCCCTGCCACTGCTCCACTTGGTCACTGGTCCCACAGACCTCGACGCGGCTCTTGCCACTGCCGATGCCACATGGCCATGTGCCGCCACCGCGGTGCGCCATGGGGCGCCCACTGAACCGCCGTACCTCGCCTGCCGCACACGCGGTTCCTCAGCTATGGCAGCTTCCCAGTACCCATGGGAGGGGAACTCCTGGACTGCCGCTGCCTCTCCTGCTCCCACAATGGAGCTTTCCCGTTTCTCGGGGCCGTCCCCAGCCATGCTGGTGGTTGCACAGGCCCCTGACGTCCACTGTGGCATTTCCAGAGCGGTTGCCCATGCTTGCAGCTGCCACACTGCTGCCGGAGCTGCCTCTGCCACTTGTTGCTGCCCAGGGGCCAGGGCGTGCCTGTGCCCAAGCTGTGGGCACGGCTCTCACCTTCTTGCACCCACCTGGCACGGTTCATGGGCACTGCTTCCCCCCATTGGAGCCTCTGCCCCACACCTGCTTGGCTGCCCCCTGGCACGGTGATGTTCGCTCCTGCTGCTCACTTCTGCTGCATGGGCGCCATCCCAACTGCCTGTGGCTTTATTGGCTTTCACTGCCCAGATCCCAGACCTGACGGAGCTCGCCACCTTTCTCCTTGCTGCCACAGCTCCCCGTGTTCCCGCCATCGCCCCACATGGCAGTGGCCATCTTCGCTGCTTCTGCAACTGAGCACTTGCAAACTGTGGAGTGCCCAGACCCCACTCATCCACAGAGCCTTTGCCCGTCACTCACCAGTGAGCTGGCTTTGACAGCAGCACCAGCCACGTTTGCAGCTGCCCTGCCATGTTGTAATTGGCAGGACTGGGGGAATCCCCTCAACTCAGTGCTTGCTGCAGCAGTCTCAGAGCCACTGGATTCCATTTTGTTATACAATTTTTGTCCAATTCTGTGCCAAACAGTTATTTGGAGAGTCCCAACCTGCACGAATCCTGGCACATATAAGGTAGTCCAAATTAAGATTACTATTGACTTCATTTTGGCTATTTTTACAATTCTGTCTTTTCATCTGCCTGTTTGACAGGCGACTTTGTTTTTGGCTGTCTGTTTCTGCTTGTGGCAAGTACCTCCTCCTCATCCCAACCTGACCCCTCGTATTTCTGTGCCTTTTCATCCTTATGCCTTGTGTGTCTTCAAGTTTTTCATCCATTCAGACCCTGAGGGGCTGTGTGTAAGTAGTACCTTGGTGCTTTTTGTGGAGCTCCCTCCTTGACCAGGTTGGAATGCTGTCTCTGGATGAGTATCCCGAAAGGCTTTAATTGCTTTGTTTTCCAGTATGACAACATATAAGCCTCTGTAACGCACAGTGAGTGGACATGGACCCACATCTCCATGGGAGACATATAAGCGAATAGGTTATTGAAATGCTCATGCACGCTCTTATAACCAGGGATGGGGGTGTTGGCATAGGTGGGGAACCCACACAATCCCAACCAATGATTTCAAAGTTTCTTCCCGGTGTGTGAGCAGTAGGGCATTCCTTTCGTGGGCTTTTTAAAAGACTACAATTCCCAGCAAGCCCCGCAGTGGCCATCTCACAAGGAGATACCCTATCCCCACAGACTGACTCACAGTAGGTCACCCAAGGACTTCTGAGAGAACCAGGAGCATTTTGGGAAACCGCCTGCTAAAATCAAGAGCCTAACCATACAATGCCAGTTGTGCTGAAAGGTGTAATAGCACCAGCCTCACTGAAATTACCACACTGCAATTAATCCCACAACAATTAATTAACTTCTAAGAGGCCTGAGTGTGAAAATTATGGTGGTCATTTCTTAAATACAAGTATGACTCAGGCAATTTATTGAACTACAGCAGTTGAGAGAGACTTAGATTGCTTCTGGCTTCCCAAGGCAGGGTTTATCATGTGCTGGGAAATTAAGTAATACTTCTCATTTTCTCCATATTCCAGATTTTCAGAATTGGAGTATCTGGTTTGAGCTGAGCTCTGATACTTGAGAGTGTTAAAAGTAACAACTTCTTATTAGTTTTACTTCAGTCCTGAACAGGGACAATAGGTGAAGTGCTGCAATGGAACAGAAGATGGATGGCCATTCTGGGACATTTCGTATCATATGGTGATGCCCATTAAAATCTGTATCACTTTTTTCCTTTTCTTACCACTGGATACATTGTCCTCATAAACTACAAAAAGTGGCATGAGTTGCTCTAAGACTTATAAAAAGTAGCCAAATCAGAAAACGATGGCTGCTGTGAGCAGTGTGCACCTCTAATACTTGCAGAAAATGATAATAAAATAAAAATGAAATAAAATTATTGTTTTGTGATGGCAGGAAGGTGTCACCTACCATCTGTAAGGGTGTCACATCACTGGAAGGCTGGAACAAGAAGTATCCTGTGTTCAACTTCTCCAGAAAATACAGCATACATGCTTCTGACACACATGGTGGGGGAATGAATGTCAGGGGTGTAGAGACCACAGGGGGGCACAGAACTTTCTGAACTCAAAACCATACAGAGAAAATGCAGTAACTTTAAACTCCAACAAGTCTCTCGTAGAATTCAGGGTGCCTTTCAGCCCTGTCTTTCTCTGGGGTCTATTTCACAGCGTATTGCCAAAAAAAGTCATTTTTGTATTCAGTTCACCTGATGCTATACTTACAGCAGAAACCCTGCAAAATCACACAAAACAGCCATCTGTGCAGGCACAAGCACTCTTGCCAGACTTCTGTCACTGGGATGATACAGGAAGAAAACAGTTTTATTTTCTTGCCAAAACATGCACACACCCTACATCTATGCAGACAACTGTGCTATTATCTGAAGGTTTGTGGGCATTCCATGCCAGACCATTTAAGTTGAAATGCACATGGTAAATGTCTAGACACCTAATGATTTGCTCCATGCTGGTGCTGAGAGTTGCACTCTGTGTGTGTGTTTGGTGAGGAAAGAAGAGGAGTGTTGTCAGACAAGCTAATAAGGTGCCATCGAAACTGGTGAGATGTCAGCTCTGATGTCTCTTTCCATGTTTGCATGCTTCTCCTAAAGCAAAGACAGCTCCTCACGCAGTGCCTGTTGTTTTTTGTGCTGCAAATTAGCAGTCACCATCTCACTGGCACTTTATTACAAAAGCCAGGGGTCTGTATTCATCCTTCCTCTATGGAAACAAACATACAAATCCCTACTGCAACTACTCTAAATAAAGAGGATAAAGATATCTGCAATATCTGGATATTTCTAAAATCCCAAGATTCTACTCATCTTTAATTGTGGGTCCCCTCCAACTCAGAATATTCTGTGATAAGATGAGGAATTTGTCCTGGGGTTCTCTGTGTATTCAAACAATACTAGTCTTTTACTCTTTTTTTTGTGCTAGCCCATGCAGCAAAGACACTGACACATACCAGAGGCTTCTGGTAGGTACCACTGTTGTCCAGAAAGAACAGGAACTTCAGATGCTGTTTAGAGGCCAGTCAGCTCTCACAGAGTGAGGCAGGGGATATTCCTGTGCTCCCTACTGGCTTTTAAGTACCAGGTTCATGATATAGCACCAGTGTAGCCTGTCTGATTTCTGGTCTGCTGAGTAGTTTGATGACCATGGTTTACAATTTTAAGGGGGCTCCAGCCTCAGGAGCTTGAAGGACACAAATGTTGTGAAGAGGTGACCCACAGCAGAGGGCATTGCAGAGGAGGATACAGTTTAGCTGCCTGTTTTGTGGAATTGGCAATGCTTGTCTACTCAATCGTTTCCTCGGGCAACCTTCTGCATATGAGAACATCTGGCCACCTTGAGCCCCCAAGAACATTTCTGAGTGTCCCTCACCAAGGTCCAGACACACAGAAATCTCCTTCCAAATGCAGATGAATGACATCATCTTGTATTACAGGGTTAATGGCTCCATGATGTGTTAGGCTGAGCTGGCAAAATGCCATCTGCCCAACAGAGAATCCAGCCCCCCACCAAGGGAAAAGGAGGGAGGAAAAAAAACTGAAGAGGAGAGAAAAGAAAAAGAAAACCCCAAACTCAAGATAGCAAGCTTCTTACATTTATACAAAAGAGAGACAATTAAAAACAAAATATGATATAGCCATACAAATGTGGAAAAAACCAAACCAACAACAACCACTGAGCTGCCCACCCAGACAATACAGATCTCCACCACCTCAGCCTACAAAACACTCCAACAAACTCCGCCTAAAGGATACTCACCAAAAGAGGAGAAAACCAACAACAAGAGAAAAAAAAGGTACTTCCCAAACCAAACAGCTGTGAAGTGGTGACATGGCCCAACACCCCCAGCAACAGTGATGGCAGGTCTGCTCAGCACCCGGCCATGAGGGGACTGAGCTAGGCACCTCCTACACCTTCTTTTACACTTTATTTGATGTCAAAATGATATGAAATATCTCTTTGGTTTCTTAAGTCAGGTGATGCTTGTCCACTCTAATCTACGTAGACTCTCTGGGACTCCTAAACTGAGGCCTAGCTAAAACAATAGCCAAAACTACCACACATGGTTAGCAGCATCCTATCTCCTCAGCACTCAGTGCTTCTGTCTGCCTTTCCCTGGGTATACATTTAAAGCAGATTTTTTCTCCAGTCCTGTTTCATTTGACATTTTCCATAGGGACAAGAATAACTAAAAGTTATTGCAAGTAAGGAGCTTTGAGGTGAATAATCGTAGTCATGGTTTTTGTTGGAAGGGACCTTAAAGATCACCTAGTTCCAAAAACCCTGCCATGGGCAGGGGCATCTTCCACTAGACCAGGTTGCTCAAAGTCCCATTCAACTTGGCCTTGAACACTTCCAGGGATGGGGGATCCATGACTCCTCCAGGCAACCTGTGCCAGCAAGTGAACCCTCACAAATAAAGAATTTCTTCCTTATATCTAACCTAAATCCACACTCTTTCAGTTTAAAACCATTCCCCCTTGTCCTATCACCCCATGCCCTTGTAAAAAGTTCCTCTCCAGCTCTCTTTTAGAACCCCTTTAGGTACTGGAAAGTGCTATAAGTTCTCCCTGGAGCCTTCTCCTCTCCAGGCTGAACAACCCAACTCTCCTAGCTTGTCCTTGTAGCAGAGGTGCTCCAGCCCTGATCATTGTCACGGCCCTCCTCTGGACTTGCTCCAGCAGGTTCACACCTTTCTTATCTCAGGGGCCTCAAAGTAGTACTTCAGGTGAGATCTCACAAGAGCAGAATAGAGCATTAGAATCACCTCCCTTCCCCTGCTGGCCACAATGCTTTTGATCAGCCCAGGATACCACTGACTTTCTGGACTGTAAGTGGACACTGCCTGCTCATGTTGAACATCTCGTCCACCAGCACTCCCAAGTTCTTCTCCTCCTTCTCAGCAGGGTGGCTCTCAGTCCATTCTCTGCCCAGTCTTTCTTTGTGCTGGGGATTCTCCCAGCCCAGGTGCAGAACTTTGCACTTGGCCTTGTTGACCTTCATGAGGTTCACACAGGGCCACCTCTCAAGCCTGTCCAGGTTCCTCTGGATGGCATCCCTTCCCTCCAGCATGTCAACTGCATCAAACAGCTCGGTGTCAGCAAACTTGCTGACAGTACATTCAGTCCCACTGTCCATGTCACTGACAAAGATGTTAAAGTGCACTGATTCTAATGCCAGTTCCTGAGGCACTCCACTTCTTTAATGCTGCATGCAGGATTTTGTCTTGAAGCTCCTATAGGTGTCATTTCCGTACAGTTTTTAAAGAAGTAATAAGCATGTCTCATGTGCTGCCAGTCCTGTGTGTGCATTCTCTTCCTGTAGGAATTTGGACCTTAGAACAAAGTGTCCATGTGCAAATAGCATGTGTCTTCTTATACATACCCATTTTACACAGCTGTCTTTTGTTGTTGTTGTTTCATTCTAATTTGTCTCTGAGAGGTATCAGTAGTAACATAGTAAGCCATCAGGCTACATTAAAAAGAAATATTGTGCGTCTTTCTAGGGATAGCTGCCTATTTCCATTGCTCTTTAGCATATATTACAAAGCAAACCACCATTGAATTACAGACCCCACTTTGCCACCTTCAAAACCTCCTTGAAAAAGCAGCGCGCCATAATGTTCCTCAGCAACATTTGTGTAAGTTGCAGTTGTGTGATATTCTTCAGCAACGTCGTGAACGCAATGTCCAGATATACTGAGCTACAACTGAGCTCTGAAGATTCTATCACTTCTGTGAGATTGTTCTGGGGAAGCACCCCGGATTGCCTGAGCCAAATTCCTCAGTGCTGTTTGCCAGAAGGCCTGGACAGTGTGAGATGGCACCCAGCATGTACACAGTGCTGCTGGCTATCCTTGGTGTGAGAGGAGGAGGAAAGGACATGCAGGCATCTCACAGACTAGCAAAGCACAGCACTTCTTAAAGTGGCAATCTGAGATAATCAGTGTAGAAAGGGAAAAGTAAAAGCATCTGAGTTACCAGAACATCACCAATTTGCTTAGCTGAAACTGCATTAAACACATGAACCACCAGCTGTATATTCACTTCTAGACCAAAGGTAAGCTCATTAACTTCAGCCTCTGGGAAGACAGTTTAATCCAACCTATAGGGTTTAATCCATCAGGTTTACTGTGCATGTGAAACAGTGAAAACACATGTCCATCACCTGTCCGTACCTCACTTCTCTGTCTCTCTTCATCCAAAGGCCTCTGATTTTAATTTCCACGTGTCACTAGGGCAACAGCAGGATCCTTGACAGGATGCCTTTTACATGTTGCTGTGCTGAGCACAGTCCAGCTGCTAACACCAATCATCAGCAAAGGAACTTTTTCAGCAGAATCTGCCAGGTTATGGAAATGCAGTCCCAGAATACCTGAGGACAATCATGTTCCTCTGTAACTCACCCATGGTGTCACTTAGCTCCCAACTTACCCTGCATTATCCTGCACTTACATCACAACAACATCCATCACTGTTCCCTAGATGGCAGTTCCCTGAGGGATTTGGCTTTTTCCTCTTTCTCAAGTTCCTTTGGGTTCCAAGACACCCTGACCTTCTCCAGGACAATTACCATCCCATGAACAACAGCTTTATAGAGTTTCTTAAAGCACTTTTTTCATTTGGGATGTTCCACTTTCACAATATGGGGGCTTTATTAGCTTTAGTTTTCTGGTCCTTTCATTTTAAAACCTCTTGAGCAGAGAAAATTCAGACCTGACAAGCAACTGTCCTAGAAGATGTGTATTTTTGGTTGCACATTTCATTATTCTAGGTGAACATTAAAGCAAAACCATGTGGAGAGCAGACCTTACTGCTGAAATTCTGAGTGCAAAATAAGTAATTTCAAGCCAAACTATGCCTTGGAATGGGTACAACCATATGAGGTTTGGAAAAATTACTTCCAAAAGGCTCTCCAAAACGGCTCTCAGGATGTAGGCTTTCAGTCGTAGTAAACTGAGGTTAAATTAGCACGTCAAGCTTGCTTTTAAGTACATTCTTCGGTAGGGAAGGACTTATTTAAGCAATTGCTTAAATGTTTTCCTGAAACACAGCCACAGAAGTTAAAGAGGGTATGACAGCAACTATTTCTTGGTTAGGCTATTGCACTCTGCTAATCAAAATGCACCACAGGTCCATGGGAACTTCCCAGCTATGCTGATACTCATACTTGAAAAGCATGAGACACAGCTTGTGCTTTTTTATACAACATGCTTCGAAATGCCAAGTAAATTGTTTTCACTTGATTAAAAACAGCAGTCAATTTTGAAGAAAACAATTTATTAAATTCATGAGACTTGGTTGCTACATGTAATAACAGACAAAATACTGTGAATAAAGCATGCACTTACCACAGACATCAATGACTATTTTGATTAATTTTTAAATGGTCTTTAATTCTGTAGGTTAAGGCTGTACCAATACAAATTTTAAAAATCAAAAATAAGTCACACTACAATAGTAGCAAACATTGTACAGACACTGAAACCAATCTCTAATGCAGCAGAACCAGACTTGTTTTAAGACTATCATAAGGGAATAAAAATGGAGGTGAAGTGCAATGAAGAACAGAGCATCTCTGGAATTTACAGATCAGTAACAGTGAATGTCATACTCCAATTAGCACAAACATTCTTTTCAAGAAGAACTGACAACTAAGCAAGGAAAGAAACTCATAAACACCATTAAAAAAATCTCTTTGTTTTACTTTATTTTTATTGAGGGCACTTCTGTACTCAAACACTAAAAGAACATTTTTCAAGGAGACAACGTGGCAGACAACAGTACAACACACATTTGTTTATTCTATCCCCATTAAAGAACAGTGGAGTGTCTTGAAGAATTAAAATACGTCACAAGAAAAAAAAACAGTTCTCAACTAACACAAGCAACAGACAGCTTTGTTGACCATATTGGTGTTCACCTGCAAACGACCTTACCCTGTATGAAGCTTGCTTCTTAAAAATACACTGTAGATATGGCAATATGACATTTATATGCGTCAAAACTTCTCCGGCTAATGAGTAGAAAAATTAACAGCCCTGTAAACCCACTGGGGATCTGAGACTCAAAGTAGGTTATGAAATCTTCCTTCATTTACAGCAACAAATCCTTTTTGCTTGTTTTTCTCATGTTGCTGTGTAAACACAGAAATAGGGTAATTTGAGGACAATGGGGTTGAACAGGTAACTCTGAAAATGGACTAGCTAACAATATTACTCACGTTTTCAGAAAATGATCCAGTAATGTCTCCCTTCTCCCCAGATATTCTAAATTTGCAG
>JAWWEV010000095.1:21114187-21130620 GCA_035583235.1 Hafferia zeledoni
ACTCAGCACGTGGGGACCATCACCAGAAAGTATAGTATAGTTCACATTTTTTGGCTAGGAATATAGCCATACTTCACGCTGGACGACCTCCTCTCTCCACTGTTCCTCAGCACTGAGTGCAGATTCAGCATACACAGGAAAGCACAGAAAGAAAATACGTCCTGTCCCTTAAGAACAAAGAGAGCAAAGAAGCCATCTCTTCATGCTGACATTTAGCAAAGAACCCTCATTAAGAAGTGCAGACCCACTTCCTGTCATGTTTCATAGTGAACAGCTGAGTCCTTTTCTTCCCTAAACCCGAGGCATGAACTGGCTCATTTCAGGCAAATAAAATGATATTTCTGTGTCCTGTAAGTTCTCTTCTTTAATACACATTTGCACTGCCTCTGCAAGTTAAGGAAGTTTGGATGCATCCCAGTGATGAACTCCTCTCCATGACAGAGGGAGCCCAAAAGTTGCATCCTGTCAAAGATTCAGTTGTCTCAATCCTATTTAACAATGCCAGTGGAGGGCCAAACAGCACACAGATGTGGGTCGGGTCCTCTACACAGGCGCAAATTTAATCTCAAGTTATGACTTGAAAGCTCTCTCACAAAAAGCAGAAGAGGGAAGGAGAGTGCCTCCAGCATGAGACATACAAGCCTCCAGAGTGCTCGCATGCAGTATCCCACAAACTCCATGTACTCAACACGAGGTGGTCCACCCTGAGCGCGTTATCCCCAAAGCACAAGGTCACTTGATAGGCAGGGAGGGAGCTCTCTGCCAAGAACCTCCCTCATAAACCTGTCCCCCTGACCCACGGTGCAGACACCAGGAAAGGGGAATTAGAGGATCACGGATGGTGAGAGGAGCAGGGATGTTAAGGGTGGGGAAGACCAGTCAGTCAGTCAGAGTCACTTGTACCTTATTGTCAGAAGGAGCGATCAGCCCATGCACTGCACCTGCTACTCAGGTCAGTCAGTGCACTTACGGGATGTACTCAGACATGGTGACAAGAAAGGGTAAATATGAAGTGGACTGGGAGGAAACCTAGTGCAACTGGAATCTCAGTTTCCTTTAAGGCTGTTTCAGTCCTCAGGGCAGCCTAAGCTCTAGAGTGACACAGCACCTGCTCTTTCTGATCTCCACCTTGCACAAACAACAGACCAAGATCTGGTCAAAAACATCTGAGACACAGACATAACACTACAACACTACTTGTGTCTTAGTCTCTACACAGCTTTCTAAGAGGGCAACAAAACTGTAGCCTGAATATCAGCGCACAGGCTTCTAAAACCAAAGCAGCTTGAAAGTGTTGATATTCACAGAGGAGAATGTGCAACATGGACACTGATTTTGATGTTAGATTGTCAGTAGCCCTGATGCTGCTATCACAGAATTATTGCACTATGCAAATGAACAAGATATGTGCCATTATTTTAGACATCTCTTGGAATTTAGTTTACAGTATAGTTCATGACAATATTTCATTCTCCTGCACTTAAAAACACATTCTGTTGCATAAATACATTTTTGAAAATAAAACAGGCAGTTTGCAACACCCAGATATCAAAGACTTCAGTTTCCACTACCTGCATGACAACATGTAATATTGTCCCACAGTATCATAAATACATGCACAAGTGACTAACAAAACAGAGTGTAAGCCATCCAAAGTGCCCACAGCTCTGCCCATCTACGTGTGCGATCACTTGAACAGATCCAAATGCATGTATTGTGCACAGCTGCATCCAGATCAATCCAGTGACATCCATGTATAATCCCCATGTTTAATTCTTTTCCCCATGTTTAATTCTTGTTTTAGTGTCCTGAGAAGGCCATGTGAGTAAGCCAGCACTAACACTGATGCAGACTCCCTTGCACTGTGTGCAGACCTGTGCTTTGGCACTTTGCCTCTTTCAGTTCGAGGCCAAATTTTGCTCTTGGTAGCACTGAGCAAATCTCCCAAAAGCTTGCAGATAGTTCTAAAGGCATCCAATACATCTGTAAATGATTCAGAAGAGTCTCAATCTGCAATATCCTTTTGATGGGTTTCCAGTGGGATGCAGTAACTGAGCCAGGCCAATGACTTTGTGATGCTGGTACAGGAACACCATCCTCTGCCTCCTTGACTGGCTCTGCACCTCAGGTTTTTACTAGATTCAACTCAGTATGTTGGCAGGAAATTATCTGACTTTCCCCTTTGTTTGCTGTGTTTTCTGCTGTGCTATTGAGTTGAAATCACTCACTGAAGAGGTCTAACATCAGATTAAAGAAAGGGAAGTGCCAAGAAAAAAAGAAGGGAAAAAGAAAGGAGAAAAGCAAGCCCCATCTTGGAGCCAGCTACTCCCATCTTAAAAGAAATCATAGCCTTACTGTGAGGCAAAAGCTCATCTTTTACATCAGAGTATGATGTAGGCAGGAGCACAGCCATCCACCTGCGGTGCCTCACTGCAGCCAACGGCCATCTACTGCCTGTGCTGAACAGGGCAGGACAGTGTCCTGCCAGCTGGCCTTGAATTCATGGTAAAAGGCATTCAGTATCAAGAGCCATGGTAGGAGACCCCAGTCTTTCTTTTAGGCAGTGGGGAAGGCTGGTAGGAGTTGGCAGCAACAGCCCCTGGCCATGCTGATCTTTTTTAGTACCAGGGAAGCTGCACAACATCATCATGAGCTTGCACCTTGCTGCTGGAGCAGGTGTGATACCCTCAGCTGGAGTACTGGGAGATAATTACAAGCAACTGAGTTGTCCCTGTCAGCTAAGCTGCCTCAACTAGGACATCTACCAGTATAAGACAAAACCATGAGAGTGGTTTAAATCCAAAGGCTCCCTCCCATTGAGTTATCAACTTTTCAGGGCCTTAATACAAATGGTAATTAAATAAACTGTGGACAGTCAATTCCTTGTAACTCTCCACAAATGAAGACTGAATTCTATGTTGTATTAAAGGCCCTTCAAAGCTAATCAACTTATTTATTTATATACTTGGGTATCATATTCTGGCCATATATATGTTCAACTTCTTCAACAACTAGTCTATGTGGGGCTGCCCCATCAGAATTTGCCAGGCAATCTGCCATCAGCACTAACTGGAAGCTGGAGTTACCAGAGATACCACAAAGCAGGAAAAACTATTCCTATAATCACTGTCTGGGTAGGGTTGGAAGGCACCACCGTGGGTCATTTGGTCCAACCTCTCTGCTCCAGCAGGGTCATCCTAAAACACATGGCACAGGATTGCATTCAGACAGTTCTTAAATATCTCCAGTGAGGGAGAAGCCACAGTCTCTCTGGGCAATCTGTTCCATTGTGTGGTCAGAGAGATACTCTAGTGTCTTAAAGAATTTTGTTGCCTTCCACTGGTCTCACTTCTGGGGCTCCATGTCTATCTTGCACTGAGGAGCCTAGAGCTGCACACAGCTCTGTAGATGAGGTGTCACCAGGGCTGAATAGAGGGGCAGGGTCACCTGCCTCAACTGCTGGCAGTGCTCTTCCTAATGCACCCCATGATACCATTGGCCTGCTTGGCCACATGGACACACTGGGTCATGGACAGCTTGTCATCCACCAGGGCCCCCAGGTCCTTCTCCACAGAGCTGCTTTTCTAGCAGGTTGTCCCTCAGCCTGTGCTGGTGGCAGGCGGTTCTTCCCCAGGTGAAGGACCTGCACTTGCCTTTATCTCATTTCAGATAGTTCCTCTCTGCCCATCTCTTCTCCAACCTGCTGATGTCCTTCTGAAAGGCTGCACAGTCAGCTCTCTCAGCACTTGTGGATGTATCTCATCAGGGCCCATGGACTTTGGGATGTCAAGTTTCCCTTGGTGTTGTCTAGCCCAATCCTCCTTGACCAAGGGAAAGTCCTTCTCCCAACATTCCCTTACCCTGGTCTCCTGCGTGAGAGATTCCTGAAGGCTAGTCTTGTCAGTGAAGACTGAAGCAAAGGTGGCATTCATTAACTTTTCTGTGTCCTCTGTTACCATGGTGACCCCTCTATTTAGTAACAGGCCCACATTACCCATAGTTTTCCTTTTGTTATTGATGTATTTGAAGATGCCCTTCTTGCTCTCCTTGTCATCCTTGGCCAGATTTAATTCCAGTTAGGCCTTGGCCTTCCTTGTGATAATACTAAGGCTATCACAATAAGCACAGATACTCCACAACCTATCCTCCAGCCAGACAGGCAAAGGTTGCTGATATGACCTGCTAAGTCAAGGGTATCACCCAGTGAGTGTGCTGGACATCAGCACAAATCATCCTAATACTCAACATCCTAACAACCAAAAACTTGAAGCATGTGGAGTCATGGAGTCTTTCTTCTGAAATTTGTGCTGGGACTCAATTATAGCAGCACTTCAAAGATGTGCTTGTAGCACAGCCCATGCACAGCCAGTGATCTGCTCCTTGGACTGAAGGGGAGCGGTTGGGCAGGGGAGAAGTGGGAAGCAGAGATCTGCTGCCCCACGAATGCCAGCTGATGCCCATCCCTGTATTACAGAATAGGAAAGGAAATGTAGGGTAGCAGGTCAGCTCCTGCAATAGCTGCCACTGGGAAGCATTGAGATGAGTGCCAAGAGGGGAGAAAAAGAGACCAAAGACCTTCCTAGAGGTTGGCTCCATGACTGAGCTCTCACCTGGCACCACAGAGAGCTCCTTGGCATGGGACTTCCTGCACTCCAGCACATACTAAGAGTAGCTGTGTGAGTCCTCAGTGGAAGACAGAAAAGAAATTCCACAGAGAGCAGCACTGGACTTGCAAAACTATTTTTATCTGTATCACATTAAAAGCACTGCTGTGAAAGGCAAGGCAGTACAAACAAAAATCAGATGTCTTGTCTCATCTGGAAATGAGGCAAATGTCTTTCTAGTCTCACCTTAAGTCTTTTTTTGCTTTTGTCTTCTTCAAGTCAGATTTGCCATGGCATTGAAAAGTCATGGACACAGCTTGCAATCACTTCAGCAGTGTCACGATTTGGTCTCAAGCTCCAAACCAAGTTACAAAAGGATGGCTCTGCAATATGAGTGACTGCTTGTGCCCACCAATCCACTGCCTACCCTACAGGCTGAGACAGCTGACAGTAAATGGGAGGCTGTAGAGCTGGAGGTTATGCTGCCATAGGCTCCAAGACCCTGGGACAGCTGGCACATAGGAAACCCAAACTTCATACCAACCTTTTGCTACACATGGAGAACAAAGAAACGAGAGCCAGGTTGTGTCCCCTGCACAAAGCTTTCTGGGAGGACAGACATTTATTATAGTGGAACTCTCTGCTCTTAGACTTTCCAGTGGCCCATCTGCTACCTATTTCATCCCCAAATCAGACCTTCTGTAAGGCTTAAGTAAGGTGCAGATATTCCGCCACCTCTCTCACACACAGGAGCATTTCATCCTAGCAAAACAGAAAACAGGTTTTAGGTACCAGGTGGGTTATTTCTATTTCTATTCTATTTCTATTTCCTACTTTTGTTTCACCTTTTCTTTGGAATTAGTGACGAATGAAGTAGTTGCACAGTTGCAGATCTAAAGAATATGAAGGATATGCAGGAATGTGAAGAAATAAAGACAAACAAACATAAAGAAACACAACAACCAAGAATCTCAAGACAAGAAAGAGCCCCAGTAACAGTTTGACCCAACACCCAGGGGAAGTCAGCTGTGTTTGACTCCTTCATTGACTCCAGCAGGCAGATCACTGCAGCAGACTTGTCTAAAGCCTCATCACAGCCCTAGCATATCCTTGTGGAACTTAAACTAAGCGTAATTACTTGAAAAGTACCATTCATAATTTTAAAGGTCAAGAATTATAATCGTTCACTGAAATAGTAAATTTGTGTTTTCCCTATACTTGGAGAAGAACAATCACATTGCAAAGTCAGATGCACTCATTATTTCAAGGCTTTAAGGACCAAATTCTGCCTTCAAATTCACATGCACATTTTCCATTGTCTGCAATGGAAATAAATAGATGATGTGTAGGTAATTTGAATTTGTATTCCAACACTTAAAATTATCCAGCTTTTTAATTTTCTATACATTTTTATTAAACTTCCATAGAAATTATTTTTCCACTCTGTATTGTTCTGTAGATTTCAAATGATGGCTTAAGATGCATTAGATGCACTTTTCTCTACAGTTTGGGATAAGACTGGATTTTTCTGCACTGCTGGATTTCCCAGAACACTGAAGAAGTGCTTTGAGTCAGTAGACTTTACATTACATACACACAGTGACAAAATACTAACAACCTATGCCTAAAGAGGTAAAATTATGTGTATGATAGTGTGTTTGCCATTATACTTTTGCATATTTTTGAGAACAATACTTTTTAGTCTAAAGACAAGCAACATTTCTGATCCCAGAAAATCAACAAAACCAAAAGTTAAAAATAGTTTTCAACTGACTTCAGGATATTTTTAGCATAAATGAGCCTCATGAAACATAATAAAAAACAGACAAAAAATGCTGTAAATGGTTTTGGAAACTTACGTTGATGTATTTCTTACTTCTGGTCTTGCTGATCAAGAATAAGCCAGCAGGTAAGAAGCAGCAGCCAGTGTTAAGTTTTTCTCCTCCACTGTGGGAGGTCATGTTAAAATGCTAGAGTTGAAAAAATGCTTTAAAATAGAATTGCTACGTAAGCCTCCCTGGGGATTTATACTCACTAATGTGTGCATGTTAAAAATGGTATTTTCAGATGGTATTTTCAGTCTATCTTGTGTTGCCTGAGAACCATTTTTATCCTTTTAAAATCTGCATTTATATTATAACCCATAAGTACCTTTCATTTTTGTATTAACACTATAAATACTATGTTAGTAATACTAAACTATTTCTGTTGACTTATTTGCAAAAAGAAAAATATATTATATATTTATATATTCTTATAAAGTGAATTAACACTGGAGAGAGGGCTATGGGGGGCTATAGTGTACAATCACAGTTGACGTGTATTATTGAGCACAAATTCAATGCTTGAAACAAAAAGAAGAAAGTGTTCAGGTGATATCCCTCTTTCAAGCTGTGTCAGATGAAGAGTCATAGGATGCTGAGACTATGAAGTTCCCAGTATTGGAGTGGCTTGCCATGGACTGGGCAGCCTGCTGGCTCAAGTTGTTGCAGATCAGCACCAGCTGGTTGCTCTGCGCTTCTGAGAGGGTGCTACAGCTCTGGTAGACACTGAAGTTGGTCTTCCGGCCGGGGATGTTGCCTTTCTCACACATTGTCTTCACCATCTTGGCAAGCTTGTTTTTCCCCAGGGCTTGGCAGTTGTACCAGTGAAGTGCAGCCAAGTTGACGACAGGTTTGATGGACAGGTAGAAAGGTGCATCCTCGTAGCGCATGGCTGGAGGGCGCCTCTGGGCATACTCCTTGTAGTCCTGCACAGGGCAGGTCTGTGGGGAGTGCTGGGTGGCATATACCCGGGAGTCCGTTCCGCCCCTCTTGCTCTTGGCGCTGACGTCTCCGTTGTCTGGCCCCATCCACTCCAGGTACTCCAATCCAGTCTCTGTCACTCGCAGCCGGATGTCGCCCCACTTGAGGGTGGACCCATGGAAACCCGTGCAGTGTCCAAATGCCTTGGTGTTGTTTAGCCACACCAGGTTCAGAAGCCCTTCAGGATTGTACCGGCTCAGTAAGCCTCTCTTGCGCAGGATAAGCTCATCAGCAAAGGTGAGCTTCATGGATTTGTGTGGCTTGTTTCCTTTCCCTTTGCACCTCAGCTCTATCTGCTTTTGCTTTAGAGCTTCCTGGGACCTTTTGAACTCCTTATCCCTTGTAATACTGTAACCATACCTGTGCTCTTTGAGATACCTCTCCAGTCCACATTGATAGTTGGCCAGACTGTTTGGCTCATATTCAGACCCATCCTTTTGTCTGGCATCCACAAAGAAGGACGCAAGGTAGGCATCAAGCTCTTTGCAGGGAATTACGTAGATCTCACGGGTCTCAGAGGGATACTTGGAGATCAGGAACTCTCGGAAATTGCGCAGAGCTGTCTGCGTGCTGCGAATTGTCTTCTCATTCTGCTCCCTGCTGAGCTCTGCTGCTCTCTCATCCTGGTCTGGAAGAGGAAGAATGGGACAGGCAAAAGCAGTGAGTTTGTGTGATGAGCTTTTCTCTAAAATAAATTTCCTTAAAAAGGAAAAAAAATTAAAATCAATTTCACAAAGAGCACTGGAAAACACCTTTACGTACCTGTCTCCCATGACTGAAAACCCAAGTTCAGTTTCACAAATGATGTACTAGAGTATAACACAAAACTAAAGTGAGCTCCTTATAACACTAGGGCACAGTTTCATGCATAGAGATTTGTGGAAAACATTGGGTTTAGAGGCAATCTGCTTTTTAGAACAAATGCAAGGTAAAAGAATTTTCTGTGGGTTCCAATGCTGTGTGCAGGGCCCAATCTCAGTAATAAACCCACTCCGAATTGCTTCATTTGTGAATCTGAAGGTTGCACTGGTTCTATTTTTTTCTACAAAAATAACTAGAGAATCATATTTATGACAGTAATATTTATCTTTAATCAGGCACATTTTTTAAAGAGCTAAAGAGATATAGTCATAAAAGCACAGTTCAAAATAATGCAACACATCCTAACAAAGGTGTTGACAGGTAAAATTACTACAGGGCAATGTGCAATTTACAAACATACAAGAATTTAAAAAAATAGTTACTATGTTCACATCAGAAAATACGGAACAAAATTATGATTATATAGTCTCTCTGTGTAATCAAACTGTACCTTGACAGTGCAAGTACAATCACAACCATTTCTTTTGATTTTGCAGAAAAATCAAATTCTGGAAACAACCTGATATTGCTCCACACAGCTATACTCAAAGATCCTTATGATCAATAGCGTATCAAAACACAATATTTAGATGGTACCACTATGTTACTGACAGGTGATTTTCAGGCTGGTCATAAGATAAGCATAAAAAGGTAAAGCTTTTTACATTTAAGTGTTGTGTGTTCTTAAGGACTGTTTTCTTGGCATATGCAAACTACCAGTTTGCACAAGGATGCAGTTTGCAATCACTTAGGTGGAACTGTCACTCTGATTGTGACAAACCTTAATACTTTTAGAAAATTAACAGCAGATGCAGAGAAGGAAAAACTCAACTATTCCAACTTTTCTCTGTAATTGTGTGTGGAACATTTTTATTTCTTTCTTCCATTTAATAAGCAGAAAAAAGCAAGTTCTTTTTTGTTCCATCTCATTGAAAAACCCAAACATTTTGGTGTCCTGTTAGCAGTGCCACAGTAACACTCACAGGTATTTCCCACCCATAGACACCACAGAGTGGTATGAGACCAGATGAAGTTGCCATTGCCTCTCTGTCATTCAGGCCAAGCTTACGTCAGGCCGTGTACCACACCCATGGCTTTGGACCAGTGCTCAGACATTTACTCCCCCTTCCCTGCAAGCCTATTAACAGTGGAGGAGGCAGCAGTGAAAGGAAGGTAGTCCTATCTCCTTCTCTAGCCCATCTACAATGTTTCATGTGGTGCAGAAACATTAGTGCACACTGGGCATCTTCCTCTCCCACCCATCTACAGAGTGATTCTCAAAAAGTTTATCCCATCACCTTCATACCACACCTGCAGAGAGAGGCACAGAGAGTGACTTGTCCCAGGACTTCCCAGCAGTACATAAACAGGACTCATTTCTATAATCCTCAGGACCAGGTCCCTTGTCTTCACTGCAAAGCACCTGCCACACCCACAGTACTCAGTGAAACCTGCTGAGGGGGGGTCCTCAAATCCTCGGCGATGCAGAGAGAAGTGGACATTGCAGCTGAGGCCTCTGGGGGCTTCTGCAGCCATGAAAAAACGCTGCCACAGAGCACTGAGATTTACTTGACCTGTGCTCAAGGGGAAAAAGAAAGGCCACCTGCCTGATTCAGAAACTCGTTTAATACTGATGTCAGTATCAAAAAGACCCCCCAGCATTCTGCAGTGAAGTCTCAGGCTTTAGGCAATGGGCAATGTACAGAATAGATCCTTCTAGTATGGCTAGATGCAGGCTGGAAACAAAGAGACAAGCCTGTTTAAAGCTCAAAAACAAACATTTACTCTGCTATGTTGTTCACTGCACCCACCACCACCAATTACAGAACTGTGTAAGTAATCAGTGCTTTGACTGGCAGCCCACATCTTTAAGTACTATTTCAATATAAACAGCACACATAATGGCTCAGTTTTATACATGTCATCAATCACTACTTCTTACAGGATAGCCTGTCACAACACAGCAGTGACACCCAGTCAGTCATTTATGTTACAGCATCTTTCCTTAATCTGCAAAGGAAATTGTGCTATCTGCAGCTAACAGTTACAAAACTGAGGCTGAATTAAAGCTCCCCTACAAGTTACATGAGTGAAACAGTACTCCAGAAACACTGCATTCCTGCAGTGCTGTGGTGTGGTTTGTGTTACTCCACAAGGCAGGTGGGAAACATTAAAAAATAAGAGGTCAGCTTCTCATGCAGCCACATCAGGAGAACTACCTCTACTTCCACTGTGAAGCCAGGGTGTAGTGATAGTAGTGGACTATTCTCTTCCTATGAGACCACTCAAGTAATGATGATACAGCATAGCATGGCACAAACACAGGGAGTTTCCAGTTCAACAGTTCTCAGGTGTTTGCTTTGTCTCACTTCACTGCATCTTGCTGCATAGAGACCAAAATCTCCTTCACAATTTTTTTTTTAATGTTTTGTGGACATGGTGGAAACTACTGAAAACACTGATGGGGATCTACATTAGTTCCTTGACTACTGAAAAAATAAACCTGTATGCTTGCGGACCTCCAGTGCTCACCATCAACTGCATCGTCTTCAGTATGCATGGGTTCCAAAGTTGGGTAAAAGCACAGAAAACAAGTCATGAAGTGCTCCTCAATACAAGGGAACACTTCTGTTTCAGAAAGGCCTGAGCTACAAATTCGTGGGGGGCACGAGAATGGGGAGGTGTTACAGTTCCATCTTTCTTATAGTCTTCTGTAGGTGCCTGTTGTTAGGCTCTAGGAACACAGAGACTCTCATGTTATGGTCTAATTTCTCTTACTAGTAAAACGGTCAGAACCAACCAACCAAAAATTATTGTCATCATTGATCTACTAAGCCAATCTATTCTTAATGCCTTTTCCTTGTCATAATGCAGCCTTTGGAGCTGGTACTGTGATTACTCATTTTACAGACTACAAGCAGAAACATGAGAAAATAAATTAACTTGGAGATGCATTTCCTGAGGTCCTGCCCCCTCGGCTGCATCACTGCACAAAGGAGCTGGTTGGAGGGTTTGTGTTTCCTATCTGATCCCACATCAGATTTTCATTTCCAAGAAAACCAGAACGTGGCAGAAAAAGCCAGTATAACCCACCCTAGTGTGGGATTCAGGACAAACTCCCAAATATGAGTTTCAAAATGTGCCAAGTACTTAAGATGTTCCAGTTTAAATGTAGACAAAAAAGTGATTTGTTAGAGATTAAACAGACAATGTAGTGGGAGCGAAGTGTCCCAGGCTAGTCCACAACCATCAGATGATCTCTCCCATAGAAACAGCAGTTGTCTGATCTTTTCATAATCTGATCTGAATGCAGCCAAGACTGAACCTTATCAGCAGAGTTAACAAACTTGTTTTAATTTCAGGTTGCACACATATACACACTTGGCCTCCTGGAAAAGGACATAACATCTAATTTCACAAGGTTGGGGAAGCACACTTGCTTTCATGACAGACAGATGAGGATTATTAATGTTCAGAGATTTGTAAGATTAGTGGGACTCACACTAATTACAAACAGTCTTAAATTCTGCATACGGTAAGCACTGAGATCTCAAGACGTACATTAAAAGTAAGGTGGGTTTTTTGGTGGTAAGCACACCAGCCAAAGCCTTCCCTGCCAAATTTGTGTCCAGACTCAGAAAATGCTTCTGCAGCAGGCCTGCTGCCACTGATACACTCTCATTCAAGTGAAAAAGCCTGGTTAATCACACACAAAGCACTGTGTATCCCCATGCTGGAGCTAAGTGCTCTCTCACTACTCTCCAGCACTTTGCAGGTTGCCTGTTGCCCCTGTTCTGCAATTATGGAAAAGCAGTGATAGCCAAGCTCTGGGCCATGCAGCCCAGTAAAACACTTCGAGTAAACCACAGCCTGCTCCTGCCTTTCTTTTCTACTGTCCTCCTCTTTCAAGAAGGTATCTGCAGGCAAATGACAGTCGAGTCACAACTGCAATGAACAGAGGTCACACTGCTGTGCGAGAGGTGTGGTCAAGTCACAGCGGGGAAAAGCTGCGCAACCACTGAAAACATGCCCTCCTGGAAGCAGCGATCCTGCTTCCCTGTCTGAAACAGCTGAATGCCACTGTCATGCCATAGCATCCTTCAGTACCAGTACTCCTTCTGCATGCAAAACTTAGAAAGCCAACAGCTGGTTTTCACCATATCACAGGAATAACCCACTAAATGTCATTCTCCTGTCCTGCTGCTAAAAATGAGGGTGAGGGTAAGAGCAGGAGGTCTCCCCAGCAAAAGCACCTCCAAGCATCTGCAGAAACACTCTGAGATTAAGACACAAGGAGAGCTAAACACTTGGAGAATGACATTTTTGGCACTTTTACTGTGTGATACAGTATAATTTCCTTGGGGCAACTCCTGCATACATGCAGTAGGCAAAGGCTTAAGTCAAAAATACGCGTTTTAATATTATTATTTCAAATTCCACAATAATAAATTTAGGAAGTCCTAAGGCCAAATAAAGCACAGTTCCTGTGTAATAATAACCATACTTATTTAGGCTCGAGCCCAGTAAGCTAGAGTCAAAAGAGGGGGAAAAACCCTATGACTGCCTGGACACTTTCACTGGGTTTTCACATCTAACAGCTTCTAAGCTCTGAAGGATCAAAGGATTACCTTGTTAAATGCAGATTACTGAAGTAGAAGAAAGTGCTTCTGCATTTTTTCTTGAATTTTTGCCCTACCCATCCGATGTTGTCATTAAATTCTGTTTAACTGTTAAATATCCCTGTTTCTACTACATTAAGTCAAACTCTGTGTAGTTTAACATCTTCAGAAAAGGTAGGGTGTAAAATCTGTAGGGTGAGAGAAATGTATTAACTAATATCCACTTACAAAAATGTTATGTTTTTTGGCAAGAATTATATTTCTATGCAGTTGACCTCTTCCAACAAAATTATCAGCAAAATGTTTTCTTACTCTAAAATTAAAAAACTTTAGATTCTGTCAAAGAAAGATTTTATCTCCTTGTATGACTGACAGGATCATCCTTTTCAAGCTGTGGATACTGGAAACCACTAATGAACAGAGCAAAACAGAAGCACTGCAGGGACTCCAACTTTTTTACAAGGCTCCCTTCCTTCTCCACCTGACTGTAATGTGACGTCTGAGCCATTTCAGCACAAAGCTTCTAAAACTGCATTTTCTAAATAAAAAAATGTTTTCATTTGTTCAAAGTATGATTTCCACTTCTTCTAGGTGTTTGGTTTTGCTTTTGTCAGAGATAGTGGAAAAGAGAAGTGTTGCATGCCAGTTTTACCTCTCCTTTCACTTCTTCCACTGAACGCTTACAGTGGCACCTCTGGGCAAAGGGAGCACAGAATTTCCTATCTCCCTTTGAAGATGTTCAGAGATGCACCAGCATATTTTGCTGCAATGCAAAATAGGATGCATTTCCTCTGTACCCCAACAGTGGGATATTTACCGAGATTCCACCTCTGTTTAGCAGGAACAAACAGACCAACTCCAGCTGCCCCAGGCTTGCCCAGCACAGGAGGACACTACAGCTGCTCCCTCGGGTACACCATCAAGAACAGAAGAAACAAAAGATATTTTGCAGGTGTACTGAAGGAACCCATATATCTGGTACTTAGGTGACATACAGGCAAAATATACTCAGCTCACAGCTGGACTGGAGTCTGCCATTTTAGCTGCCCAATTCCAAGTCAGCCACCTGGATTATAACCAAGCCTGCAACCAGCTTCAGGTCTACCTGCCCTGCCTCTGCCTCTCTTATTTCCATAGCTATTACCTTTAAAGGAGAGTTATAAAAACAAATTACTTGGACCCTTATATAATTGGCACTCAGGGACTCAACTCTTCATAGATATGCAGGATATAAAAGCCACACTTAGAATTTTCAGTATTATGAACACAAAAACATCAGAAAACTTTTTAAAAAAAGTGAAACCCCATCCTTCCAAAATAATGAACTAAACTGCCTTCAACAACGTTCATTCTAAGATATAACTGCTATTCTTTCAGAGCTCAGGGTAAACAAATCAGGTAGCTTGGTTTAAATTGGAATGCTGCTGGAGTTGATCAGTTGATCATTACTCAAACTGTGAGGCTAATGTCAGATTTATGCAGAACAGGCATCTTTACATTTAGCCATATAATGTTTTAGTAATTTCCATACAATTCATAGCTAACACCATTAGAAAACTCTGGTTTCAGCACTGATTTCAGTTCAAGGCTGAAGAAGACAGACTTCTTTTGCCAATTATTTTCTTCAGGTTAAATACTTAACTCTGAAAAACATAATTCTTTTTTTATGCAAGATATTTTAGCAACATGGAGAAATGTTGCCCTTTCAGAGTATGTTAGTTACTTCATGCTTTGTGGCAGAAGAAATTAAAGGAATTACTGTGACTGTCTAACCTACCCTGAGAACTGGAAGCTGGATGATGCATGGCAGAAGCAATGCACTCATCTTCCAAAAGGACTTGGCTTGGCACCACTCCAGAAAGTGTTGCATACACATCCTCAGCAGAGTATCAGCTTTTCTGCCAAATAAGTTTCCAATTCAATAAAGCATATTTAAAGTGCATTCTGGACTGGGGGCCCTGCATTTAAGTATATGCTTACGTAGAAGTGTAGAAATAACTTGGACTAAGTCATTGTATGTTTTGAAGGTGGAAGAGGGGCACAACAGAACAACATTCATATGTACACAATGATTCAATTCAAAAGCTGCTAAGAGAAAAAAAACCAAGAAGAAAAAACAAAAATGAGAGAAAAAAGGGTAAAGACCTGAGACACACGTCCTTTGTTGAATTAAATGTATAATTTAAAAATTATACAGATTCTCATGGCAAAATCCCATTTCTTACATCACCAAAATAAGAGCTTAAATTTTCAGAAAGGCACCCACTTCACATATTCATACAGAGGAAGGCAGATTTACAGGCATGTAAACAGATCTCAAAAGCACTCATTGCTCAGCCAGCAATTTGACTAGAGGGCTGGTTTGCACAAAATCACAGGTATAGATTTACATGGCACTTTGGAAAATTTGGCACAGTGGAATTCTGTGTCTCTCTGCAGCTGCAAGCCCTGTGGAAGAAGAATGAGAAACAGGCCCAAGCATGTATCCCCTTACAGTTTAGTCTTCTCTAAGAAGAATGTAAATGTAAAACATGTAAAACATGCCACCCCACATCACCAAAGGCTTAGCATGTTCTCAGATATAGTCTAACACCAGTTTTAATGTAATTGCATGTAAGAAATAACTTCAGAAAGTATTTTTGAGAAAGCAATGCAAGAGGTCTTGAAGTGATGAGCCAGGGCTATGAAGTTGGTCTGCTTTTGATTCATTTTAGGCAGCAGCTGAGATGCAGAGCTGGGAGACACAGGAGGGAAATAAAGATGTGGGGGAGAGAATAGATGGTAAGAACAAAAGATGTGAAAAAGCATAACACTGTAGAGAGAGATTAAAACCAGATGAGGATCCTCATCATCTGAAATCTAATTTAAATCAGTGTTTCAAAATGAGGCAGTCTAACGGGGGCAGCAAGCAGAGAAACAAGGAAAAGGAGAATGTAATAAATATTTTAGTACATTAATCATAATAAACTGCGCTTTAAGTCTTGGCCAAAGTGTATTCTTAAATCAAACTGAGAATGTGAGTAGTCTCAGACTTAAGAGCATGAGGCCCACATGACTGTAATTAACATAATAAATCACACTGTGGAACTTTCTACACAGGCTGACAGCACTTGGTTAGTATATTGCTTATTACAGACTGCAGACATTTTCCCTCCATTTTATTAAAGTGCCTTTGGTAGTGAATCAAAAGGTACCCTTCTCTGTTCTGCTGAACTACCTATGGCAGGTGTAAGAGGAAATGTACTGGCAGCTCATGCCATTTACTTCAGGTAACACAGATTGCAGCACATGCATCCCAAGGAACTACATTTCAGTATCTCATTCCCATCTTCAATCTAGCAAAGTACTTTGACTGCCTTATTACTGCCCCTGCAGTGTTATTTCTGAAATTCTGTTTTGGTGATTTTGCCCAATCAGACGAATTTGCTTTCACCTTTCCTTTCACTGCATAATCTCCAGTATGAGTGAATGTTGTAGTTTGGAATTATTATGTAAATTCTCTCTCCTGCCACTAACAGCCCAGGCCAGCAGTTAACAAAAACGGT
>JAWWEV010000095.1:21136241-21184286 GCA_035583235.1 Hafferia zeledoni
AATCAGTAAAACTGGCAATTCATCAGTTGTGGGGGACTTCTTTCACCTCAAAGTTTTGTAACATTTTGATGCACATCTAACTGCTCCTTATCTATAAGTCTTACGAAGATCTTGGTATAAGCCCACACCACTGAAGACATTGCATACGGAAAGAGGGGGAAAGAGAGAAGTCTTAGTTCTTCTGATTGCAGAAAAACATTTGAAACATCCCACCTAAGAGCTCTACATAAATAACAGACAACTCCTAGATTCACTTCAATTTATAGTGGCCATGTTCAAACAGAGACTTATATGAACAGCTGGAACCAACAGGGATGTCCACATCAAGAGCAGAGCAAGAGTCAGACCATCTCAGATGCCAGTTGTGAAAGGCCACAATCCCTGATCACAAACCTGCCCATGATGAGAGCACGGGAAGAGAATTAGATCTTTGTCCAAGTCACAAGGCTAAGCCGATCACCAGGTACTGATCTGGAGTCCTGACACACCAGTTACAGAAAATAAAAGAATGGAGAGGATCTCAGAGCTGAGACATCAGAGACAGCAGAGCTAAGTACTGCCCTCACCAGAAACCAGCATCTATCACAGCACACATTCAAATGCTGATACTGCTCCATAGCCACGATGGCAGGACAGTGAGCAGCGCACTGACTGAGAGAGCAGAGGTGCTTGTGGACAAGGTGCTTCTTTCCAAACGCCGAAAATGCCTTTCTGTGCAAAACATCACCCAGCACTCCTGTGAGTTCAGTGATGCAATCGCTGCAACGGTACCTACAGGATATCGTTTGCCACATCTCTGAGAAAAGAAACAACCCTAGTTAATTCATTTAGACGATTCGTTATTTTGCACCTCTACTTACTACTTTTTGTGTTCTGTATACTTTGCACACATGGATTTGATTTTTTTTTTCCTTATTTTTCGCTCCTATATTTATAGGGCTGGTTTAGTGCAGGACTAGAGATGGCTTGCTGCACTGTATTGTTTCAGGCAGAAAGTGAGAATTCTTCCTAAATTCCTGAGCAATTATGTTTACAAAGTTCTCTCTCTGTCAGAATCAAAACTTGCCTTCATACAAAATAAGCTCTGTCCTTCTCTGAGCTACAGTCTTCCTCCATATCCTTCTGCAACAACCCCAAATCTTTTCCATTCTTGGTTTTAGACATCCAAATGTCACTAATTTCTCTAAGCTGCATGTACTGCAAGCTAAAGCATCATGTTTCTTACTCACCTTCCATCCACTCTGATGTGATCTACCCTGCCCTTGCTGGTCCTGAGACATGAACACCAGCCCAACTATTAGCAAAAGCAAAGGACAAAAGAGGCTGTTTGGGAAGTAAAAATTGAGGAAATTCCTTGCTCTCCACCATTGCAAGAAAATTCTCACCTAACAGATGCGGGTCCTCTCAGTTTTTTCCAGAGCAAAAAAAGGACTAACTAGTATCTACATGTATTCTTGAAGGCTTTACTAATAAAGTGGTAATGAAAGACCTGAAAATTCACAGATGAACGTCCACTTATTGACAGTGAAATATAACAAAAAATAATCTAGTCTATTCCACAATGCTTAGACACCTAAACCCAACAGAAATCAGAGTCTAACCTTAGTGAATCTTCCTTGCGATGCCACTTCTGAGACATGAACTTTCATATTTGCAAGGTCCTTACTTACACATTTAGTTGCCCTGCCCTAATTAAAACCTTTACTCTTAAAAGAGAGTAAAAGAGGAAAAAACCCCCACCTTTGAAAGAGAGACTAGTCCAAAAGCATAATATTGCTTAAACTGGCCTAAGGTAATGTGTATCATCAAGATTTTTGATTCTGTGAAAAATCTCACTCAAACTTTCATGATCTGTGAGATTACCATGCATGGAAATATCAACTGTGTCTGATTCAAATGTAAGCATGTTTCAGGTAAAACTCGGTATTTCTTGCTGGTTAGATTGCAGCCTTTAATAATAACTTATTTAAAGGCTTAGTCCTGCAGACCTCAGACCTTACACTACCATTTGACTTCTTAGACCTTATACTACCAGTTCTAATGGGACCAGGAGCAAGGCTTCACATATTGTTTTATAATTACCCAACACTTTGAAGGGGACAAGGCAGAATTTAAATTCCCTGCTTACTTTCAACTGAACCTTTGTTTGTTTGTCAAGCAGGCACTGAGTATATAAAATATTAAAGGTTGTAGGCTCCTCAATGCAATTAATTCCTGCCATTTTTTTTACACTGCTTTGTCAGCAGACAACCTAATGAAATGATTGTACATAAGCAATCACCCTAATCTAATCTTTAATCAAACCTCCACATTTTATCAAAAATCTGCTGTGCAGAATTATGCATCTGTAATAAATTAATTCGCCAACATTGCTCACTTTTCTGCAACTGAAGATTTAATAATGTCAGCACTAGTCTCCCAAAGGAGCAGGCTCTGCGGATATGGGAGACTTCACTCATGTATCAAGTTTTAGTCATGAGTCAATCACTTTACCCTTCTTAAAATGCCACTATGTCCCAGTAAAGTAACAGCATATAACAACACTACACCAGGTGGAGGAGAGGAACTGTGCAACACCTTTTTGGAACAACACAAGAAATTTAACTACTGAGAACCCAACTGATTGAACTGCAATTTGGACAGCATTCTGTGGATCAGACAACTGCCCATGCAAAAAGCACTAGAAGGGTTGATTTACACAGTGGGTGTAATCCAGGTGCAATCTCACCTTGTCCTCACAGTGAGACACTAGACATGGACCAACCCTGCTCCTGAAACTATATAAACATGAAAATGTGGTGCTGCAAGCATTCCTGTAAGGTTTAACCCTGAACGGTGATAACTGCTGACCTTGTTTGGTTTCTGAGGATCTGGAAAATACAGTTT
Source organism: Hafferia zeledoni (assembly GCA_035583235.1). NCBI lineage: Eukaryota > Metazoa > Chordata > Aves > Passeriformes > Thamnophilidae > Hafferia > Hafferia zeledoni. The sequence continues at coordinate 21,139,128 of JAWWEV010000095.1, forward strand.
GGATTTTTTAATGGATCTGTTGAAAGTAAATCACTTTCCTAGACAATACACACTTAATATGGAAAAATTCTGCTTAGGTTTGTATTCTGTAGTCCCAGATCGCAAGTTTGAGACTGAGCAAGTTGCAGGGCAGGTTGGTAGAACCCAGCTCTAGTTATATATAGCAGTGACAGCTTATAAATTGAGGAAGGCAGAGTAAGTAGATTTACCACACAATTTGGATGAGTGGCATCAGGCACCCCAGCTCTCATTTAGCTGAGCAGAGTCAGTTCTAAACCAGACGGAGATTTATAAGGGAATTTCCACAAGGGATGCTACATGACAGAACCAATGCAAAGTAACATCTCAAAATGCAGAAATGGGTCCCAAAGAAGAATTTGCTTTGCTGTAACTAGGACAGTTATCATCTTTTCTAATTTCTAATGCTTAGCAGGGTTTTATTTGGTAAAACTGGGTATCTTACTTTGTCTGTTGTTTTATCTGGCAACAAGATCTGCAGGCTCTTGCCAATTAATAGATTTACTAGCATTCAATCAATTTCAGGATGATCAAGTGGAAGGATCATCCAGTCTGCTACAGTCAGTGTTTTTAGTGCTTACAGCACCTGCCACAAGGACTGCTATAAGCAGGCTTCTTCCCCTTCATGGTTTGGCTGTACTCTGTCTGACCAGCCCGAGGCTGAACCAGCAAAGGAGCAGATGGAGAACTCCCACCCTCATCTCTTTTTGGGATGTCACCATGGACCAGATGGAAGAGCAAAGTGAGCACTATCTGCACTCATGCCCCGAGAGAGCTGGCAAGTCTGCTCAAAAAAGAAGATTTCCACTCTCTCTTGAAGACCTATGGTTAACATTTAGTTATTCGGCACATCCGATAATCCTTCAGCCAAACTAAGATGTTTTCACATGCCCTTTATCTGATAATGTTAACCTGTTTGTGCCAATTCTAAGTGCTTTGGCAGCAACTACGGATGAAAAAGATGATGGGCATGAGTACTCTCACCAAGAAAGGGGGGAAAAAAAAAATCACTTTATCACAGATTAAAGTGTTATTAATTTCATGGTGAAGACTGCAGTTATATTTCTCATCTCTGCAGATTGCTCTGATTTACAGGCAAGGGAAAGTTTAACAATTTGTAGAAGTGCAAACCTCTCTCCTGCCACTCTGACTCTTCATGTGCAACATCACTCTCCTGACAGGGTGAAGGCAACAACCCACCCCCCAACTCCAGGCTACGCAGGCTGAGAACATTTCTTTCTGGTTCATCAAAAGAGTGCATGGCATGGTTTCATGTCCTTCCTGACCCACACACACAGCAAGGTGGTTGCATGCTCTCTCCCACAACACAACTGTAACCAAAATGGACCTAAAAAAGCATTCTCCCTGTGGCTGCAGTATGATTTCTTATGGGGTGTTCCTGGCCTTTGCTCAGTCAGGTCTTCCAAATCCTTTTCCAAGTGTGTGTGGGACCTCTACCTACTGACTTACGTGCCAGCAGGACCCTGATGCAATGCAGCACATCCCCCCAGGCCATCCCCTCACTGAGCCATGCCTGGTGGCCACCCCCAAAATGCTGCCACCCCTCAGCTCCCGCTCAGTGTCCTACCTGGCACCAACTGCGCCACTGCCTCGGGAGTGGTGGTGGGCATGGCGTGGGGCTGCTGCTGGCTGGAGCTGACCTCAGGCTCGGTGCTCACCGAGGGAGAGCCGGCCACCTCGCCCCCCGGGGGCAGCTGCGGGACGGACGGGAGGGTCTCCTCAGCGGCCGGTGGCTCCTCCTGACCGGGCAGCTGCAGGGCTGAGAGGGGGATGCTGATGGGTTTCCCAGTGGTGGTGGTGGCATTGGAGCTCGTGGCTGGCACCTGCAGGGCAGCCACAGGGCCGGCCCCCGCGCCCCGCGCCGGGGAGGCGAGGGGTCCCCGGGGCGGGCGCTGTGGGGCCATGCGGGGCGGGCCGGGCGGCGAGGAGCAGAGGCGCTGCGGGTCCGGGTCGGGACCCGTGGCCGGCTGCGGCACAGCCCTGGTGGGGCCCAGGCAGGAGGGGCCGGCCGGAGGCTGCGGCTTGGGCTTGGACATCTGCGTCAGGGCCAGGGCCGGCCCGTCGGCGCCGGCCGTCAGCTCGGCATTGGCCACTATGTAGTAGTCCTCGGGGAGCTCCTGCTTGATCTTCTTGAGGAGCACGTCGCCGCCCTCGTCGGGGGGCTGTGCGGGGGCGGCCGCGGGCAGCCCGGCAGCCGCACGCTTGCGAGGGCCGGCGGGGGCGCGGTGCGGGTGCGGCTCGAAGTCACTGTCCTCGTCCGTGACCGAAGACTCACAGACCATGTCGAAGAGGGTGGCCTCGTCCTCGTACTCCTCTACAGGCTCACCCAGCTCTGACGGCTCGCTGCAGTAGGAGAAGTCGCAGGAGTCGCGAGTGCGGGTGCAATCCAGCTTGGCCTTCCCCGGCCGGCCCGGGTAGCGCTCCAGGGGACTGGCCTGCGCCTCCGACGGCACACCCAGCATGCTGGGGCTGTCCGAGTTGAAGCTGCGGCTGTCCTGGAAGCAGACGCGCTCCTGGGAGCCAGCGCGGCAGGTGGCGGCCAGCGGCCAGTGGTAGGCATGGCCAGCGCTGCAGCCCCACATGGCCGTCAGGTTGCCGTGGGCCCCCTCGGACAGCAAGTGCTTCAGGTTGGGGATGAGGCTGCAGATAGTCCCATGGCTGTGGGCCCAGCTCACCAGCTTGGAGAGGTTTTCGGAGGAGGTGTGAAGGCAGTCCTCCATGGCACAGGATCGACAGCACCTTGCCGCTCGAAGTCAGCTGAAGACACGGTTCAGATCACAGAGTCGTGGCACTCATGGCCACATGTTGCCAAGCTCATACTTTGTGCTCACCTGCAAACAGAGAGCAAAATCCCACTCTTCAGCACTCCCAAAGCACAACCACATTTGCACAAGCAAGTGAAACATTTGCAAGCTTAGCTAAACCCATTTCACTCTCATTTCTTGCCCTTCAAAACATGTTTCTCCAAACATTGCCTGCATTTAAGCAGCCTCATTTCTCATTCTGCCGGCAAAAAGCCTGCCTTTAAACCCAAAGGAAGGAACATCCTTGCAATGTACAATTGAAGATAAAACTGCTTTTCAAACAAGCTAGTTCAGTATCAGTGGCAACATGATTTGAAGCTTAAATGTCTGACAAAATATTACTGCCGCCCAAAAGATGTTGATTGTGTCTTCATATCTAGGAAATGAAAATTAAAATCTTAAAACATACAATTAATCTTGAACACGAGGGTGGCTATCAAGCACCAACTCAAACACTCATACCAGATCTGAAGAAACTACAAAATTTTACATTATTTATAAACATTTCTCAAATGAATCAAATATCTCCTTTCCAACTGTATTTGTGAGGCATCAAAATGAATGCCTGAAAATTGAGTTTTCAATATAAGGGATAATCAAGCAAGCTCACCCTTCACTGTGCTATAGTGATAATTATCAGCTGTCCAAAGGTTTAAGAGAAGCTTAAAGGACCTGCCAGACTTAAGCCATAACCTTCCTTACACCCCATGAGTTAACATTTTGCTTTTTTATCATACTGTTTTATTTTCCAAGATCTAAATCATAATTCAATTCAAGAAAAACATTTGCAATTTTCATCAAAACTACTTATAAATTTGCATTAGAAGATGATGGCAAAGTCTAAGCATCTTTCTTTGTATACACCTAATGCCAGAGAAGTCATCTCAGTGATCTCAGACAGCTAAAGTACCTGTGAACTTCTGCTCATTTCTGCAAGTCTGTTTGGAGGTTCTCCTTAACTTTCTCTCTCCTGTCCTTTGTGAACAGGACCTACAATCTTGGAGCTCCTGTTCTCACTTCAATTCTACTCTCATATAAATAGAAAAGTGCTTTATATTTTCGCCTGCTGAAATACAGCATTCATGACAGCATTACACCGCATTTTGTTCCCCGTCCTCTTCTACACAAGCCTTTTTAGATGCAAAATGAACTGCATCATGACTCAAAAAGACAGCTACACAATAGGTAACTGCCCCTGGAGAATGCTTTCCCTAAAATCAACACAAATTACTACCTGCCTACATGGCTGCTCTTCAGCGTCATCTGCCAGTTAGCTGCAGATATCCATGTTTGATCCGAGCCAAAGGAGGTGAGGAGGATGTGTTTCAATGGTTTTGCAGCCTGCACATACCCCCCTGCTCCCTCCCATTCACTAGGCAAAGGTTGGCCTACGCACACCAAAACTGGAAACAAAATGGACAAACACTGCCTATGATTTTCTCCACAAGGCTGCTCTTCATGGGTCTTTCCATTCCACTTAGGGGCAGAAGAATGAAGCAAGCATGGGAATTTCTAGATAGTTTAAAAACTTCTAAGTATTTTTCCAGTATCTTTGAAATTAAGCATGATATGGAGAGAATAGATGAACAGGAAGAAGCACATCATTAGGAAATCGAGTTAAAATTGTGTAAAATTCAAGCTTGTTTTTGCAGTAGCTCAAGCCTGAGCGCAGCAGAGAACAACTGCTGCAATAACTCAAATTGCAGTCTCTACTACAGCCTACACGAAACCACAGGAATAGTACAGCATCACCTGCCACACAAAGCATCTTGCATGATCAATCCCTCTGTGCAGTCTAACAAGTGCAGAACATCCTGTGCTGGTTTGAAGGTAAACTGGCAGGAGAAATGAACCCAACACAAAAGATATTATAAATCAGAGTTACAATTTAATAAAAATAGTACAATGAATGCAGTGATACAAAGAGAAATTGGTTTTAACCCACAAAACCCAGAAGTATAACCCAGCACCCTGGGGCACAAACAAAATGGTGTTCATTGGCCCCTGGGCTGATACCCATGTGGTTCTCCCGAGTCCACAGCAAAAGGAAGGGAAAAACCTGTTGGTGCAGATGATGGTCACTGATCAAGAATAGTGATCTCCTCCCGCTGAGGTTCTGGTCCTCCTCTGGATCCAACAAATGGTACCAAGTCCCCAAACTCCAACATTATATATCCTCTGGTTCAGATGGGAACACCCAGTACCTCCCCCAGGGCGGGTAGTTCCATAATGGGTGAACTGACTCTGTGAGTCATGGGGTATTTTTGGAATCATTGATGACCAGTTAGCAGAGATGCCCCTCTGAGGCTGGGTGTGGAGGTGCTAACGACTCACCAGAGGAGAATTATCACAGCTCCTATATCACAGGTGTCTTTCACACCCAGCTTACACCTGAGGGGTCAGGTGTGCCCTGGGCAGATGCTGCAAATGGTCCATTGATAACAGTACATCAGAAATTACACAGAGGGTTTAGAATACACAGCTTTGGTCATACACACACAGTGATAAACTGCTCCCAGCCTGCTGAACTAGGACACATCCCCAACTTGCAAGACTTTTAGGCACTGGAGAAGGCTCACAAACATACAACTTCTAACTATCTAAAACTTCCTTTTTGGTATATTTTGTTATTTATTTTATACCTTCTAAAGATCTGCTGTCAGTCTTGACAGGGATCAGAATCCCCAGGGCATGCACATTTTATCTGGGAGACACATTTAAAGATATGTACTTGCAGTGCACACTGTCACAGAAGAAACACCAAAGGATGGGAAGAGTTACACCACACTCATTCAATCCAAAGAAGAAAATCTGGAATATGAACAGGGGAACGGACAGAGAGCTATAGTCAGTGATATAGTTAGAAGCTGTGTCAACTATATGAAGCTATATCAGTGTAAACCCATGGGGTATCATGGAGCTCATAAATTTCTGCATGACCAGATAGGTATCTCGGGAAGACAGAAAGTCCAGTTCAGCTGAAGAACCATTTTCCTCTCAGGGAAATGAGATAAGATCAGCTGCCATGGTCAAGATTGTTTGTGCAGGGCTGAAAATCCAAAGGCAACAGTTACTCAGAAGCATCACGTCTTCAGTTTGCCAACTGCAGCAGAAGTTGCCAATGGTACTTTGGCAGAGAGCGACTCAGCCTGTAGAAAGCACAGCAAATTCATCATTATCTACCTGGTTTCCTGAAGCAGGAATTCGTCTGCTCAGACATCATGATGCCGTCTGACAGTCTGCTCTTGTTTGCTAAATCACACTTTAGAGATTATGTAAGTCCTCCTTCATTCAGACTGCCAAGATCTGATGACTCATGCTTAATAACCTGATAACATGGTAACTCTGAAGTCATACAGTAACTAGCAAAAATACGTTATAGCTTCAATGTGAATTACACTGGTATTTTCACTGCATTACAGGAGCCTGCTACAGCTGTTTTCTGCAGTTCAGAGCCTACAAATATCTAATTCAGAATGAAGCATGTGTAGGCACTGGAAATTCACTGCAGCTATCTGGATCCTAAAGAAAGAGCTCAATTTTAAGGCTGTTTCAGCTTTTACGACCTCATTTACAACATGCCTATATAATAACTAATGTGTACAGAAAATGTGCTCTGTGAGAAAGCATTATTATTGCAAAACCATTCCCTGAGATCTCTCAACACATTAAGGCAAACACCTTTTGATTTGGAAAGGAAGTACTTTCTGCATCCAAAAATAGGGTTTTGCCATAGTAAATCTACTTGGACAATGAAGAATAGCAATCTTTTGAGTGGCCTTCTTCCATGTTCTAGGATGGGACTTGGCTTGGGTGGCTTGATGCAAACGAAATTCTTCCTGATTTTACATACAGCAGTAGGAAAAGGTCCTTTGTTAGGATGCAGAGGAGATGCACTGACACAGGCAAGTCCCATGAGCAATACCAGCTGACAGCACTCTAACATGAACCCTTTGCTTTATCACATGAAGAGAATGAACACTGTTGGGGAGCAAAGATCTGGCTACCTCAACTACCTGTTCTCCTTTGGCTTCTTGCACATGAGAGTGGTAGAGTGGAGTTTTGACTAGGACCTTGTGGGAAATTCTCCAGGACAAACATGGAAATCTGTGATGTGCCTCCCTCAGAATGCTGGCAGCAGAGGTGAGGATGCAGTGGAGGAGGTGAATGGAAAAAATGCAATGATGCAGAAGTGTACAATGGGAAGTGGCTGTCCTCCAGCAGGGTCTGGAATGTGCATTTGATGGACCTACAGCTCAGGGAGGGCAATGGGTGCATTTTAGTGTAAAGAAGGAAAGAAATCTTGTTAGGATCCTGTCCCCTTACAAATGCACAGGTGGTTAGCAATGGATTTCCTTCCTGGGGTAATGTTAGACAAGTTGATTCAGACTAACTTGCATCACACATATGTATGTTTAAAATTTTATTACCACTATTGATTATTAGCACTTCCATGCTGATTTTTTCCAAGGGAACAGTACAGCCAGACTACATTAACAAACTTCTAGGGACATGATGCCAAGACTGATAGTTATGAGAATTTTCCAGAAGTCCAGAATTCTTAACTAAGACTACAATGCAAATATTATTTTTGTTAATAATAAAAAATAATCTTTCCAATCACACAGATGTATAAAAATTCTAAAACCTGAATACAAAGACATTAAAAGGCAGGTGTAAAAAACCCTGCCTTTATTAATTTTAAACAGCATGGATTCCAGAACAATCTTACCACAGCTGAAACCTGACTTTAAAGTGTTTTTTATGGAGAAGCAATACATTCAGCAATATAGCTTCTACATTCAGAAAAACTTTGAAAGCAGTTGGGCTCTGCTTTCTCATACTAGTGAAAAAAGCTCAGAATATTTTAAATCCTCTCTATCTTTAGCCTCCACCTTGTCCAAACTTACCAGGCTGCTACTCCACCACCACCTGAAGGGGAAGCACTGCTTCATTTTCTGAAAGACCGAACTTTTCCTACTTAAAAGTAAGAAAACACAATTGATAGTTAACAGATTGAGAGCACTGGGTATTAAAACGTTGAACCACCATGGGGTGAGTATCTGTCTCACTCAAGATTTTAGCTCAAGGACAATATTAGCCCTTTTCTTATTACTAGCATTTCTTAAGCCAAATGCTTAGCATTGATAAATCACTGAGGTCAACAACAGCAGGTATCTATGCGTCAATTCATCAGGGAAGGCAGAGTAGTACTGAGATCTCCACAAGGTCCTGCTGCAGTCCCACAGGCCCTGCTAGCCACCAGTCCAGGATCACCTGTAGTATTTCTCTTTCACAAAGGAAGATGCTGAAATAAACTCTGCAGGAGCTGCAGTCTTGTCCAGAGAGCACTCTGCAAATGCTGAGCCCCAGCCTTGCAATACAGTACCCAAAATCATGCCACTGCTAATCACCATCTCTGCTATCTCCTATGAGGGGAATCCAACTCACAGTGGAGTTAAAGATCAGTCTCTTTGCCTATGGTTATTATTTCTTCACTGATACCACTAAGGATATCATCAACTTGTCAAGGGACTAGGATGGACAACCACTCAATCAAAACAGACCAGCAAACTGGAAGGACTCTGCATTTTCTCTAGTCATGGACTTAAAGAGTACAGAACTTCTATGTCAACTCAAATAATTTTCAATTTACTTTTTGCTTGAAAGAAAGACTATGAAACAAAAGGAAGTGGAGAGGGAGAGAAACCAAGCAAGTGGAAAATAATGATAACTTATAGGTAGGTCTTCCAGTTTACCATGGGGGAAAGGGGTTGACTTCCCTCTCTGATACAAACTGCACATGGCTCTTTTTAGATATGAAAACATGCTTTTAATTGTGTCTCTCCAGGAAACAAAAGGGTATACATTACAGGGGAAAGGCTCATAAATTCTGGCAACTTCTGCAAGCCTGTGAGGTAGTTTGGCAATGTCATGTTTCCTTAAACTAGTGAGTAATTCCTCTAGCTATGCTCATTTGTCACTGTTCCTTATCACTTTTGTACAGTCTCCAGCTGGCGTTTTTAAGGGGAAAGCAACCTCTCACCTCAGCAAAATCACTATTTCCAAATTATGTAAGCTTATTCTATTTGTCTATGTTTTTACCTCTGTAAGAAATTATTTAGAAATGAATAGGGATGTACAGCAGGAACAAGCCAAAATCTTCATGCTAATTTTACACCTCCACAATTCTAGGCTCATCTCATATTTTACATAAATCCAGTCATTTAAGTGTAGTCTTCCCTTTTGGGTGTTTCAGAGCTTCTGTGCTTGTATCTTGGGCCTTCTGAAGTCACGAGGTGCTCTGCTACTGAATGAGCAGGCCAGGGTTTTACCCAAAATGAACCACAATTATGATTCCTATTAACAATAAGCAGCACCAAGAATGCTTTCCTCAGAGAGGGATGCAGGGGGTAGTAGGAAGAAAAAATAACACACATGTTTCTGGGCAAGTAATGCTGTTTTCCATTCAGAAAAATGTCATGGTTGTCTGTCACATTTGCTCCACAAAGCTACAACTCCTTCTAAGTTGATTGTTAGTCTTCAGGAAAGATGCTTTCCTTGCCAAGTGTGGCACTCCTTCAGCTGCAGCTGCCATCACACCAAGCCGGAGGAAAGTGGCAAAACCTGTTTGCTAGTGAAACGCCTTCAGCTGGCTGAGAAAGAAAGGATTTGGCTGGGACAGCATTTGTGGGTTTCCTTGCCTCTTCACGAGGAAGACTATCACAGGATTAAGAGCCTCCCAAGGGCCTTCCTCATTCACAAGATAATGTGAATTATCTTGTCAATAATTCTTGAGGAGAAGCAGATGAAAAGGGAGCAGAACAGAAAATGCAGCAAACCTGATCAGTCTGATGAGAATCTTGTCACCTAAGAACCTCTCCTATTATTCCAGATGCCAAGGTCTCAACTTAAACTTCCTAAGACTGACCTGTTCCTCACGCTGTTCCCCCACCTCACTGTGATTCTCTCGGTAACTCCTCAGACACATCTAGTCCTTATCATGAATCCCCTACCAAGCAACCGACCCCCTGGGCTGCTGCTTCCTAGTCCTGAGGTTCAGTCCTCAGGAATATAGGCCTGATTTGGTTGTTCTCATTTGCAGAACGTAGGATCATCAGGCAATGGTACAGATATGTATGGAACTGTTTCTTCTTTCCAAGGAAAATCTTTCTTCCAAGGAACATATCAGAAAGGAAAGTTCATGAATATATCTGCAAAGTTGCCGAGTACCTTCAGCTCCAGAGTAGTCAAACCACTTGACAGTGCTCTGCTTCATCTTTTTTACCCTGTCGCTTTCTTACATATCCCATAAAGGACATGTTCTGCCATGCTCTTCACAGAAGCTCTGCAGCACTAATGTAATCCTGTAAAATATTAACATTCCACACTGCTTACAACTGAGCAGCAAACAGCTGAACCCAGAACAGATTTTCAGATTTTGAAAGCACTGAAGAGTGTAAACAGTGTTCGTCTTTAACTAGTGTAAACATGGAAGACAGAGAAATCCTCTTGTTCTGTTCACTGTTTAGCAGGTGCACCCCTGAAACTTTCTTTCAAAGCCTCAATGAAACCTAATTTTGTTAATGCAGACACTTCTCAGCGTGGTCTGCAGTGAAGAGCTGAGAGACAAAATGGATTCTGTGCCCTGGGTTGAAAGCTGTGTTTCTTCAGACTGACAAATGAAAGCAAGTTTTAGGACTAGCAGTTCTGTGGACTTACAGACTGTTGGATGAATTATCCGATGACTATTATGTGCTCCCTGGTTAGTTACATAGGCTGAGGGGAACTGAAGGGTTTTACCATGGAAATAATTTGCCCTTCTACACACACAGAGCTGCATTCAGATTCAGTGTTTCACCTCATCGACATGTAATGCTGGGCAGCACTTGTAGCTGCTTGCATCACTGAGGAAATCTAGCTTGCTTGTGTCATCTCTGCCTCACAACTCCAGTTCAAGTTGCATCTCCATGTCAGAATTTAATGAATAAGCACACTCTTGAAAAACTGTTTTGGGATTTTGTTTTTTGGGGTGTTTTTGCATATAGATGTAACCTTGAATGAACATGCCTCTGTGCTAAGTACATATATGTGGATTTATTTCAGGCTATACCTCAAATTCTAAGCCTAGAGAGGGAAAAGAAAGGAACTATCAAGTCTTCATCACATCATGTCACCGGACAGTTTTCAGAAGGCTGCTCCCACAAAAGTATTTTCGATGCACTTTTAAAAATAGCAGAGTTCTGATGCAGGGAAAACACAATTAGTTTTATATGGCCTTGAACTGAACCCAGAAACCAAGTCCTGCATGACTGAACTGCTAAAGCACCAGACTCCTCCTGAAGTTAGCTTCACCTCTCTTTGAGCTCCTATCAAATTTACATTTACATTTCAGAATGCTGCCTGCTGCAATGGATAAAAATGACCAAATGTATGTGTGATCCAACACATTTATGCTAGGAATGCTTCTATATAAAATAAAACTTTTAAAATAAAAATAATCCAGCTGGGCCAACTCAAATCCTTTTAAAAATATGAATGCTCCATCGTCCTACAAGAAACAAAGGTATACTCACTGTTCACTCTAGCATTTGTTCTTACAATGGTATAAAGTTCTCCAGAGTAAAAGTGTAGCAAGAGCAAACGTTTTCAGTTGTATTCATAGCTTTCTCCACTTGGAACAGTGGAGATGATGTAGCAAGAATGACATGTGCAGCAAGATACGAGTGAAAAATCCACCCTGGATATAAGCCATTGGAAATCTGTGACACTACCACTTGTTTGAATTTGGCTCTGCTTTCTATCAAGGTTATAATGGGTCTGACACTGAACTTTTCCACACCTTCAGAACCCATTCCACTGTTTTCATAAAATGTCTTTATACAGCAAAGTCAAAATGGACATTTCCAGCTCAGATATATTTATCACTGCACTGTTGCCCATTCCTTGAATACAGGTAGGACAAATGTTGCACAGAAAGAAATAGGTATTGTAATGCAGCCAACCTATCCACCATCAAACTTGCTTAAAAGAGCTTGATCTAACTAATATCCACCAAGGTGAAGACACCATTGAGCACAGTGATCATTGAACCAGATCCAAATGTCTATTTTATGAGCTTGGACTTGGCCAAGGAATAATGCCACTGCAGCCACTTCCCTGGATGGGTGAATTTTGAACAGGCTGGATGGATGGGCCAAGGTCAACTGTACGGGGTTCAACTAGATCAAGTGCTGGGTCACAACACTCCCAGGCAACGCTACAACCTGGGGGAAGAGTGGCTGGAAAGCTGCCTGGCAGAAAAGGAGCTGTGGTTCTGCTAGACAGCAGCTGAACATGAGCTAGCGTGTGCTCAGAGGGCCAAGAAGGCCAATGGTATCCTAGTTTGTACCAGCAATGTTGTGTCCAGCAGGGCCAAGGCAGTGACTGTCTCCCTGTACTTGGTCCTGGTGAGGCCATACCTTAAGTCCTGTGTCCGGTTCTGGGCCTCTTAATTTAAGAAAGACATGATGTTGCTGGAGTGTGATCAGAAAGGACAAGGGAGATGGGGAAGGCTCTAGAGAGTAGGAGGAGCAGCTGAGAAAGCTGAAGTTGTTTAGCCTGGAGAGGAGGAGGCTCAGGGGAGACCTTATCACTCTTTACAGCTACCTGAAAGGAGGCTGTAGCTGGGTGGAGGTTGTCTCTTCCCCATGTCAGCTGGCAATAGGACAAGAGGACATAGTCTCAACCTGAATCGCTCAAGAGGTTCATGCTGGACATTAGGAGGAATTTCTTCACAGAAAGGGTGATTAAACATTGGAATAGACTGGCCAAGGAGGTGGTGGAGTCCCTGTGCCTCGAGGTGTTTAAGGAACGCCTGGACACTGCCATGGTCTAGGTGGCATGGTGGGTTTTGGTCACAGGTTGGACTCAATGATCTCAGAGGTGTTTTCCAAACTAACTGATTCTGTGGTTCTGTAATTTTGATCTCTGCTTTTTCAAAAACCCAATGTGATTCAAATATGCCTCTACATTCACATAATCCTTGTATCATTGTCTTTGATAGATGGCATTTTTTAGCTGATTGACCACTACTGCGATTCCTTTAGTAATCCTGAAAATCTTGCTTTGAGTTCACATTTTGTGTACCAAAATATAATATAAAAATACAAAACAAAACAAAGAAGCAGCAGGATAAGTTGTTTACTGAGCTCTATTTCTACCATCTGCTAAGGAACTCAGCATGACTGGTAACCCCATATGCAGCAAGTGTCTCTCTAAAAGCTCCTTCCAGACCTTTGCAAGTCATATGTAAATATGCATACTGTGCTTAAACACAGCTATAAGGGTGTGTTACAGCTCTGGGAAACAGCATCTTTGGAGCTCTTTGGTTTCTGGTCCAGGCTCTGAATTTACCCAGGAATTTCCAACTGTTCATGAGAGCGCCAAAGTCACAGCTGTAGTCCTCAGAGAAGGGCTGAGGTGTGGAAAGGGACAGAGGAATAAAACCTCTTGCTCCATTTTTCTCAATCCAATATCTCTTCTAAGTGATAGAAATTCTTATCTCTTTTAATGACTGCAAGGTATGTTTTATACAAGAGCTGGCATCATCACTCGGAGCAAGCTGAACAGGGAGCCAGAGTAAAAACAGCAACACGACTTTCCAGAGCAAACACAACATGTCCCTGGTTTTACTTTCAACAGAACCAAGCAGGGACTCTCAGATGCCCCAAGCACTTGATGCAGAGCCTCTGGGATAAAACCTGCTCTGTGAAGAGGCAAAAATGACAGTGACAGGGAACTGTGCATGCAGCCAACACTTTAATAGTTAAACAGCTCTGCTGAAGCAGTGCCAGAGGAAAGACCTGGTATTCACAGTGCTTCCACGAGCTTTGTCAATACTAGTGTCCATGGCAACATCAGCATAAATGTGGTGGTGACATCAATGTACATTGCTACACCATGCAACCAATGGGACAGCACAGAGGAGTAGTTGAGAAGGTACATTAAGATTAGCAAAACATGGCAGGGAGTTTTACTCTAGCCTCAAGTCAATCTTGTCCATCTCTCATACTTTACTAGCTCTGTATTAGCAAATGATGCTTTGAAAGAGAGAACACATTTTCTGGAAAATAATTTCTGAAAAGTATATCAACAAGAAGATTTTAAAGCACTGAAAAACTGCAAAAAAAAGGTCTCAATTTTGCTTAAGTTACCAGGGAGCTTATGGTTATGGACTGGTTATTTTGTGTTGTTTATTAAAATTTGTTCCAAAATTTCATCTGTCTTCAATTCATTTCTTATAATGACCTGGATACAAAACTTCATTATATCAGACACACTAGCATTTGTCTCAGTTTGCAGGTCACAGTTATTCTTTAATACAGAAATTGCTCCACATATTTGGAAAATCTTGAAAAGATATAATTTCCTGAGTTTCCAACAAAGCGTGTGTGCCCTCTTTACTTTTAGAATTACAATGAGAAGAATGAAACATGTTCAGCCTGAAGGCAAGATGTTTTCCCTGCCCTTTCATTTTCCTAAAAATTCTATTAAGGGAAAGTCTGCACATAATTTACTAAAAAGAAAACAGGAATATTAACACTGACTTGCACAAAAATTATGAAGACTGAACTCTCCCACATTCTTAGAGGGAAACCAATGCCTCCAGTTCTAGCCCATACAACTTAACTATTCCATGTTATTTTGTACAGGTAAGCACAAGCAGCTTCTGTAGATGAAAGACTTTACTGTGCCGCATTTGGTTTATATTTTTTATTTGTAGGATTTCTTTCATTTCAAGGCTTTTCTAAACCAAAGAGAAATTGGAACGTGCAACTGTGACCATATTGAAAGCATGCATTACTTGCCTAAATAGTTCTTGTGAAACCACACTATTAACCATCTACAAAAAACAAGGGAGTTGTTTCCTACAGAAAATCAGAACAACTCCAGAAACAGCATTTCTATGTGAGTAGAAGATTCTACTTTCTATACTTAACAGTTTAGGTTTTCCCTTTTTTTAACATAGAAATGGTTTTGGATGTTAAATGATTTTTCGAGGACTTAATTTTCAGCAAGAAAAACATCTTAAAACTGTCTTTACACTGTGCTTTTTGAAGTATCAACAAATATCGTTATCATTAAACCACTGGTATCAGACTGCCATCCTGTCCTGCAGTTGCTTTTTAAAATCTTTAAAAAAACCCATTCAGTCATGAAGAAAAGAGTTGTTCTTGGAGAACAGACTTGAAAAAAAAGGACAAGCAAGATAAAGACAGCAGACTATTCCATGTGCAGGCTTGTATCCAACTGTGCATAACAGATCCCATGCAATGAGTCCCTAATAAGGTGCCTGGACCTGACTTGGACATGACATAGAAAAATGAGTAATATGAGAACTGCCCTAGAAATGAGCCAGCAAGAATTTGTATTCAAATGTAAGCCAGTCAGAAGTACTGGGTAACAACCTGTAGCTGACGAACAGAGGAGAAAAAATTAAAATGCTCCATCCAGCTATGTTCCAAGCCTGCTATTATCTCTGGAAACATATCTAGCTGTGTGCCTTTAATATCTGATCAATTCAGATTAAAATTAAACAAAGGTTTAAAACAGATTACATTTTAATATTACTGAGATGGGTTCCCTAAAAATACACCAAGAGACCAGTGGCTCATAATGCTTACCCACATACAGGTGAGGAGTTGGTGATAATGCCACAGTACAAGCAGCCTGATTTACTGTTCTCTTAATGGAGAAAGCAGGGAGTGGGCCACAGTGCAGCACAGAGTTCTGATGGACTGAGCCTCCCCAGGCCATTCTGCATGGCACTTTGAGAGTTTGCAGGTCAGAGTCCAGTGGTACTGGAGCTGCAGAGGCTTAAACAGCTGCATGTGGAAAAGGTCCTTTTGACCGCAGCTGGCTCAGTCAACTCAGACCCCAGTTCTTAGAAGCATTTATGTAATCAAAAGGATGGACAAGCACCAAATGGGATCTTCAGAGGTCCATGTACACATGTAAAATAAACATCTATAAAATCTGACCCTATGTGTCTAAAAACGTGACAAAGCTTTAGCTGTGCAAGTTCGAAAGCTTTGTCCAAAAGAGCTAAATGTGTGTTCTCAAGCAGGCACGTTTCTTATTAACATCAGTGCAAGATTTGACATGTACCACATGTAGATTTAGGAACGGTGCATGATTAAGAAACAGAAACCTCAGAATATTCATGTTTTACATACAGAGGCACTGGCAGCTGGCATGCAAAAGATTTTGGAAGACTTTTACCTGTCATGGAGGACTCGAGTCTCAAGAACCCTCACATCTCCTTTTGGAGATTCAGAACCTGAACTGTAGCCTTCAGACAACCAGAGTTCAGAACAATATGCTACCTACACTTCTCAATATTTGGCAAAGCAAGTGAAAAGATTTACAAAACCTTGATTGGTAAAATGGAAAAGGGTGTGTAAGACAAAAAGGATTATATTGTTGCATGTGTTGTTACATTATGGCATTGCATGTCTTCAGTAACCTGTAGGCCTGCTATCCCTGGAAGTGTTCAAGACCGGGTAGGATGGAGCTCTGAGTATCCCTGCCCATGGCAAGAGAGTTGGAACTAGATGATTTTTAAGTCCCCTCCACCCAAACTGTTCTATGATTCTGTGATTCGTTGAAGTCTGGTTTTGCTACATTTTATTAGCACTGGATCTATCACACCAAAAATAGATAAGGAAATTCCTTCCAAAATTACCCATTTCTGCTCATACTCATTCATTTCATTAGAGTGAGAAATGGCCATGGACAAAATGCATGCTAGTAAAAATAGATGAAGAAAAGTAATTACAAGCAGCATAGTAATTTATTCTAAGGTATACATCTCCAAAGCACACTACTAACCTCCTTCAGTAAATGCATCCAGACAAACATCTTAGTCTCTCCAAAGATAATACAAACTAAAAAGCCCCTTAGAATGTATTTTTTCCATCTGAGATACACTACACTTTATATCCTCTCTTCTCTTCTCAATTAAATGACAGATGATAAACCAAAATATTTCTTAAAACACAGTACGTTTCAGAGATACCAGAAAATATTTTACTATATCAACTTCACAGTATTTCCAACTAGTTCTTTCTCATACTTGCATTTAGTCCAGCCTTTGAATAGATTAGTAGAAAATATACAGCCTTTGCTCTTTCAAAAAAAACCCCAAAAAACAAAAAAACCCCACACCTTTGTTCCACAAATTTGAGCTGAAGTGTAACACCCTATAAGCATTCAGGGGCATTGATATCAATATCTAATTTCTTCTACCTCTCTATAGATATGAATAACCCATAATTAATGACAGCGAAAAACAAGTGAAGAATAACTAAGCATCACAACCTAGGTAACACAGAGCTTTCTAACACATGTAATTACTAATCTGATATTTGAAAACATTTTTGCAAGGACATACACACATTAGATACCCATTCATCGAACTGTGTCATGGAGTGTATCTACATTTGAAGCCAATCAGGTCTCTCACACTTAACTATTCCTTCACATCCAGCAAATATCTGGACATGTCTTGTTTGGAGAAATAAAACAGAACCTAGGAGGGCTATTTTGGAATTACACTGAAGAATGACACAGGCTCTTATCTAGAAAATAGAAACCAAACAAAAAGGAAAAAGCTTGAAAAAGAACATGCTGACATTTATACATGGGCTAAGTGTATCGAACTGCCCTGACCAGTTTTCTTTATTTCCTGCTGACATTTTTCCAAGAGGACTTTTTTGGCAGTGTGCTTAAAAGCTTCACCTCCTCCCAGAAAAAGCTGCCTCAGTCAGGGCTGCTATTTACTAGTATGTTGAGTCCAAAACAGAAAAATCTGTATTTTGTATTCTCGTATTAGTGCTTTGCACCATTCTTTAGGTGCCCAGTAACTGGGCTGGCTCATTCCATTTCAAACTATTACCAGTGAGAGTGGGGAGGGGAGCAGTGAGAATTACTACCACCAAACTCAGCAGTGATGTTGTTGTCACATCTCTCTAGACACCACTTCTTCTGACTTTGCCAGGGCAAGATGTCCATTCACCCCGCTGCAAATTGCAATATCCATATTCAAGGCTGGAGCAACCTCAGAAAGAAGCCAGAGAGTCAATTACCCCTTGCCTTATGCCACATCTAAACCTTGAGCTAATTTTTCACCCCTGCTTTGCAGTGATGGCATTTCACCTTGATCTTCAGGCACCTCAACAGTCACTTGCTATGTGCAAGCAGAGAGAAAAGAAGATCCTCCAGATCAGAAGGGCAGTTCTTCTTGTACATTCACACACATACACACACACACACACTTCCACCTGCCCAATTGCTAGTAAAAGGTGTGTGTTCACACCAAAGAGAACAATAGGAGTGCTGGTCAAGTATTACCACCGCAAGCACTGAAAGAGACATAGAATCCCTCCTACGTTCAACTTCCTAACCCTTCTGATGCTGCCAGTCCAGTCTAAGGTCTCAACAGCGTTTGTCTACTGAGATTATATTGAAGGGTCAGAGCAAGCTGGCACCTCCAGCTGCAGTCCCATAACATGTGCAAAGCCAAAGACAATGCTCTGAACCAACCCTTAGCAAAGTTGCCCTCTATATGGGGTCTTTGCTAGTGCACCAATGGAAGGGCACATTTCGCTTACTGTCCTGAGGGGCTCAGCATCCCCCCGTCCTGTCTAGACAAAAGGCTGGAAACAATTTCTGACCCACACTTTCCTATAGTGCTAGAGAAAGGAATTCTGCCACACCCAACAGACAAAAACACTGAAGTCTTGCAGGACTGACATACCTGTTTTTCCTTATGCCATCTAAAATATCAACAAGCTGATCTCTCCACAGTCACCTTTTAAAATTTAACCATTTCACTAGACTGGAAACATGGGTACCGAAATGTTGCTTTTGAAGGGGCATTTCTCTAACTGTGTTCTTCGTAGCCAAATTACAACCACCAATGTCCACAGACACAATGACATTGAAACAAAGCACTGAAAGGCTTGACAAAATACAGGACATTTGAGAAGTTCAAGCAATCCAAATTATATTTGCTAAGGGCAAATATAAGCTTCATTAAAGCCCAACAGCAGCAGGAGACAAAACTGAACAGCTCTGTTCCCCCTTTAAATGTCTTTTAAGAAACTACTTTTAAATCAGTTAAAAACAAAGGACGTTCTTCAGTTTGGCCTCGGAGATGAAGGTGCATCCACCTTTGTTAAAATCAGCTTTCCTTTCAAGCTGCACCAACAACACACTAGAGAGGAGTCTATCCCTGTGGTTGCTAAAGCAAGCAGAACACTCATGGATGTGAGGAGAAATTTAGCCTACTCGCTGTCTGCCAGATTGGAACAAATGGATATAGAAATACTTCTAAAAGAGATACAAACAATAATAACGCCTCTCAAAGCATTTAAAAAGGCTTATGTTTAGAATAGCTGTAAAGCACAAAGATAAATCTGCCAAAGACAAAAAGGCAAGAAATTAAAATCTCTTGGCTGTACACTTTAGAAAGATGAAAATAGGGAAAGGGCAGTCAAAAGATTTCTCTCTCTGCAGCACAGCTGCACAAGTTAAACATTTCATAGTGAAGAGCACTGTGTTTGGTAAATAGCCATTGCAAACTTCTTTTAAAGGTAAAGTTTCTGGTTGTTCACATTCAGAGTCCAAACCAACAGAGTAAGCAAGAAGGGCAGCATAGGGCAAGGGGAAGGACAGCCGCCTCTGGAACAAATACCTCATTTGACAGGCAGCATTGGTGCTGTGCCAGCAACTTGAAGTGATACTTGAGCCAACCATGTGAAAATACAAACATGCAGAAGAAACTCTCTCTGCCATTGTCCTCCAATCCATGGAGACCACTAAGGGCAGTGGCAAGGGGTGAGAGAGGGGAACAGCATTAAACCTACCCTGTCAGTAAGCAGGTGGTGTTCTTGGTGAGACAGACCTGCTCACCTGGGCGGCTAAAAATGTTTATCACTCAAAAATAGTGCAAATCTGAACCATAGCTATAGCTGTGCAACACTCAATGTTGGGCTTGGCTAGAGCAATAACACTCAGGGCTCCCTGTTTTGGTGTTGTACTATATTTATTAGTTTCTTGCTTTAAAAACAAGCAGCTCACTTCTGTTACATATGGAATATTTTTGATGCCAGTAATGTACAATGTCTATAGTACCACCAGTGAACATTAGGAAAAAACTGACTTAAGAAATGAGTGTCAGCAAAAATCCCACCAAAAAACCCAAAACACAGATATATATTTAAAGGGATGTCCCTGTGATGAGTGGGCTGTGAGTGGGAAGTTTCAGACTGTTGGGTAGAACAGTTTTTCAGGAACTTCTGCTGTGGCCTGTCTGGTTACCAGCTGCTTCTTTGGATTTAAGTGAAGGTTGTCTAGAGACTGCCATAAAGGGCAAGGCAAACCACCCTGTGGCAAGGGTGGTTTGAGAAGATTTACAAGGATTATGAATTTAACTTTACAGGCATCTGTGCACGGTGGGCTCACTCGAATGCTGTGAACTGCTCTCTCTCTTCTGTGTGGAATGGGGAACACACACTGATGCAGGTCTTGCATCTGACCAAAATCTCCCGATTTCAAGAGTGTGCAGACTATGACACTGGTAAGTTACATCCTGTTATGTTAACCTCAGTGACAAAAGACTTTAGCATGGCATTAATGAGAAGGTGCAAGGAAAATCAAGGGAGTGCCCTCGTTGTACATCACTTAGGATCTGGCATAAGACTTGACAGTGACATACATGGCAGCAGCATGTGTGATGAAGATGCAGGGGCTGGAGGGAATTGATGAAGTTGAGCCAGGCTGGAAACGTTCACATTACCTTCCACCAGTCCCTCCGGGTGAACTTAGATGTCTCACATACTTCTCCATGCCTTTTTGCCTAATAGTAGAACTACTAGAATGTTGAGTCAGTCAGATGCCATGAGGAAGCATTAAGAAAGTTACAGGCACATCCGAGCCTTGCTGAAACTGAAAGTGAGTATTTGAGTTAAACATTTGGATAGAGAGTGAACTTCTTAATAGTAATTATTAAAATTGGTCTTCAACTTCCTGTGGAAGCACTTGTTAAAGCAGAAGCACGTGACAGTGTTGCTCTGTTTCACTGAGCAGTTGAGTCCAGTGATAACATCACAGTGACATCCATATGCACATCAGCAACCTTTATGAACACAAGCAGTGCAACCCATAAGAAAGCAATAAAACCTTCTGTCAGCAGAATGCAGGCACGTTGCTTTGCATGGGCAAGCTTGGGGGATTGCATGCTGCAGGTGAACAGAGTGCACAAGGTCCACATACACCACACAGCAAGCTGCACGTCCTGGCAAGCACTGGGCAGCACCAGGTAGCCCTTCCAACTGCCCATTTTTGTCTTTTTGCTGTTTAGCTGTAGTCCTCCTCTCCTCAAGGTACCATGGACCCCCAAAATACATAGTTGGATATTGTTTCCTCTTCCTACTTAAAAAGAATATTGCCTTAACCTTGTCTGTGGGTAAGAGTATTTTGTGTCTCCCTGCTACCACAGGGATAGCTGGATGGAGAGTGGACAGAACCACGGCAGACTACTGCAAACTGCATCATTTCAGAGGGACTAGTCTGATTCAAAACTTGGTTTTCCATTGAGAGATTTATAGAAAAATAAACTCCTTCTGGAAGCACCAGTCCTGAGCCATGAGGCTTTTGAGGAAAACTCAAGTCTGAGAGTGCCACGTCATCTTCCCACATAAATACTACTGTGGAATGTAACCATCAGATTATCTGGTCCCCTAGATACTTTCTTCCATCAGCTTATTTCTGACTTCAACTGGTGGAAACTTCTTTGTATTTCTGTGTTGTTTTCATCCTTCTCTCATTCTTCGTCTACTGACACTATCTCTTCAGAGCACTCAAGTAAAGGGCACTTTCAAAACTTGAGGCTTTTTTCTCCTCCACAAGATACTCTGATAATGAACTATCCCAAAACTTGAGTCAACAGTGTGCCCTGGCAGCCAGGAGGGCCAACCGTGTCCTGAGGGACATCAGGCAAAGCATCACCAGCCGGTCAAGGGAGGGCTTGTCCCACTCTGCTCTGCACTGGGGCAGCCTCACCTTGAGTCCTGACTGCAGTTTTGGGCACCACAAGACAAAAAAGACATGAAGCTCCTAGAGTGTCCAAAGGAGAGCAATCAAGATGGTGAAAGGTCTTTAGGGGGAAGCCTGAAGTCACAGCCTAAAACAGCTCAGGTCACTTTTTCAGTTCTGCCTAAAAAGAAGAAGAGACTGATGGGAGACCTCATTTCTGCCTTCAGCATGCTCACAAGGACAAGCAGAGGGCAGGTACAAATCTCTTCACTCTTGTGACCAGTGGCAGGACTCAAGGGAATGGCATGAAGCTGAGTTGGGGGAGGTTTACGTTGGATATCAGGAACAGGTTTTTCACCCAGAGGGTGGTTGAGCACTGGAACAGGCTCTCCAGAGAAGCGGTCACAGCACCAAGCCTTCTGAGTTCAAGAAACGTTTGCTCTCAGGCACATGGTGTGACTCTTGGGGTCTTCTGCACAGGGACGGGAGTTGGACTTGGTGATCCTGATGGGTCCCTTCCAACTCAGTGTATCCTCTGATTCTACGGTTCTATGAAAACTGTCTTCGTGCCATTTCCTGCCCTCAGACCACAGAAATATTGCTTTCTTACAGCATTTGATCATAACTGCTGCTTTTCACTATCTTAATATAAAATACTGGGACCATTGCAGACTAGCAGTCAACTGCTAATCAAAGCCTTGACTTCTAATGCCACAACTACAGTCTTAGCAAAGATAGCAAATTGCCCAGAAAAACATTGGCAAAGCAGTGGCTTACAAAATAAAAACTCTTCTGAGGCAACTCTTACACAGAAAGTCCAGACAACATCACCCTACTCTTTTGATACCAGGCAGATGGTGTTATTATCAGGTGTGTGCTCTACACTTCCATCAGACATAATAAATAATACAGGACTAATGCAAAATATCAGTTTCATTCTCTTCCTACTTCCTTGAGACTGCACTGTGTGCATTATCTTATCTCTAGCTGAATGCAAAACGTCTGCCCAAACCCATCACTGAAGACTGAATTAAATTTCCTTGGCAGTAATATTATTATATATGCAGCATGTTTATCTAGTGCTGTCTTTTCTATTTTCTATCTTAAGTGTCTTGGAAATGTAAGAGCAATTCAATTTGTCGCCTACTCGAATCCTTTCTACCAAATAATGTAACGGGTCAAACCATGTGCAAAATGGTAATGCCACTTCCTTTTGTAAGTCCCCTAACATAAACCAGAAAAAAAAATACATCCCACACAACAAAACCAAGACATTGTTGCTCAAATAGCATCAGCAGAAATTTTTTTTTACATAGTCCTGAATTCTTTATAGTATAATTATAAATTCAGCAAAAGTTATACACTTACATTATTTTTGAGAAAGAATCTTGAAGAGGCAGAGCATAATTAAAAGTAGTGCAGCATTTAAAACAAATGCAACCAGAGAGGATCACACTTGTACAGTCATGAGGGGAAACTGCCAGACCATTGATGGCTGTGACAGTCTTTCAAAGTGGTCATTTAGTAGGGAGGAAAGGTGAATCAAGCAGATAAATATAACATATATAACTTAATTCACTTTACCTTCAGTAAAACTTCAACAATATACCTCATGCCTTAAGGAGAAGGCATTAATTCACACAAAAGCATTCTGCAATGGGAAAAGTGGACCTTCCTAATGTGGGAGCAGAACCTTCCTGACAGAGGGCTCTGGCATTAGTCATGGGGGCTGTGCTGGTTTTGCTGGGATAGAGTTAATTTTCTTTGCAGTGGCTGATATGATGCTGTGATAACAATGAGGATAATATAGATAAGTTTTTGTTATTGCAGAGTAGGGCCTTTTCTGCTTTTCATATTGCCACACTGGCAAGGAAATTGGGGGTACATGGGATGTTGGGAGGAGACACAGCTGGGACAGGTGACTCCAGTTGACCAAAGAGATATTCCATACCATATGGCATCATGCCCAGTATATATAGTGGGGAGAAGAAGGAGGACGGGGGGATGCTTGGAGTGATGGTGTTTGTCTTCTCAAGTCACTGTTGCATGTGATGGGGCCCTGCTCTCCTGGAGATGACTGAATTCCTGCCTGGCCCTGGAAAGCAATCAATTAATTCCTTGTTTTGCTTTGCTTGTGTGCACAGCTTTTGCTTTCCCTATTAAACTTTTTTTACCTCAACCCATGAGTTTTCTGGCTTTTACCCTCTCAGTTCTCTCCCCAACCCCAGTGGTGGGGGAGTGAGTGGGCAGCTGCATGGGGCTTGATGGCTGGCTGTGGTTAAACCATGACAGGGGCCTCTCCAGGTGCTGGCTGGCTGTGAGGAGACTTATACACCAGTCAGCATTGCAGACCTCTGCTCAACCCAGTCCCAGAAGCACTTTTCATGGGACACCAGCCCTGTACAAAAAACCCATGCAAGACTACAGGAAACTCACTGTGCCTCCAAACTGCAGTGTACAAGATCAACAACCCACACAAAACCCAGAAGAACATTAGGTTCATTCATACAAAAGTTCTGGTCCCTCTACACAGGTCCCAGGATATTCCCACCTATAGTCCCCCAAACCTGAGGTTACCAAAGGCTGCCTTAATTATGAGGGAAGATTTGTTCAGTGCCATCAAGGCAACCACGTATGTCCTGCAAGCCTTCCTACTGATTTATCAACCCAGTTCCCAATCCCTGAACATGGTATCTGTGGGGGACAGGGCAGAACTTCATTTACTCAAAGACTCCAACTCCTTCCTCCTCACAGTAGTCTGAAGAGCCACATGTAGATGGCTCCTCCACCTCCTTACTGAAAGGAACAATGAAGTCCCTCCTGAAGCATAACCTTAGCAGGAAAGGGAATATGCACTGATCACCCCAATTCTTCTGATAAGCTACAGTCTACAAAACAAACATGCAAAGAAAAGTAAGAACAATAAAAAAGACTTGACAACTCTCTCAGAACACATCATTTGATGAAAAGTACAAACAATGTTACAAATTTACTCCAGATATGCCAGAGGGAACAAGCAAAACTATCTTCCAACACAGCACAGTGTAGAAATGTAGTGAAATTCACAGGGCAGGCAGACAAGGAAAGACGCCCAACAGCTGTGTGGATGTACTCACTCAGACTTTCTCCTTTTTAATTGTGCTAGTATAGTGGTAGTGCATCGATACTAATGAAATAAAACATACAGCAATAGGTCTTACCTAGCTCTTACCTTGTTAAAAAGCATATTCCTCATGCCCAGTGTGGATCTCACAGCCATGGGCAGGCCACAACATCAAGGTAGAGCCACAAGGGGAATCGTTGCCCTCTTCTAAAGGAACGATCTCTCCTTCGGAGGAAAAAATAAATCACTAAGGCCAAGGAGCAAGTCCTGAGATTTTAAAATGCACACATACATGCTGGATTTATATCTCTGTTTCATAAAACCTGCTGAAGTGGTTCCACGTTTTTACTTCCCCCATCTTAATGTGCACAGTATTATCCCATGGAAATACTTCTGCACCAGTTAAATGGTCTGTAAACTAAGCTAATCAAACACAGCCAAATGGTTTAATCACTATCTAGGAGGTCAGCAGAGGTGAAGACAGTTTTAGGGATGCTGGAAAGATCTTAGCTTAACTATGTAACAGGAAAACACTAAATGTTAACATACACACACACACACAAAATTAAATTGCAATGGTTAATAGTGCATATCTTTCCTATACGGCTCCAAGCTGCTATTTCTCCTTGACTCCTGGCTAGATCAAAACAAATTCTGACCACCTTTATGAGACTGTTCAAATGCATACAGCAAACACAGTGTGTTAAAGCAGATGCAGCATATTGAAGAGAGCTCAATTTAAGTGCAGCATGTTTCTTGTAAATAACCACCCTCCACATAAATTGCCTGATGCTGTATTTCAGTAATGCTTCGCTATCTTGCGGAGCTGTTCCAAAACATGACTTATGTGCGATGCTCAGTACAATGTATTCTCTTGTGGTCCAAAAGAAATGGTAAATCCAAATTTACAAATGTTTTTTTTCTCTGCCAGATGGCCTTTTTTCCTCTATACATATGAATGCATTACTAAGAAAGGCTCCTGTGTATTTCCACACTGAAATCAGTCTCATTATTTCAGAATAGATTATCCAACCAGAGAAAAAAGATAGCTGAGGGGAAAACATATTCACATTCTCTGTGGGAAAAAAAATATACAGGAAAAAAGTGGAACTCAATTATCTACTAAAATTTGCAGGCATTAATTGACTAGTGCTTCTGTTTCTGGGAAGATAACTCACCTGTACTTCGCTGGATAGTACCATAATACCTAGTATGTTACAGAACTGAGGCCCCAGACTATTTGTGGTAATACAAAAGAAAAAAAAAAAATCTGCTCAATGTGTGTTTATATATATTGCATATATAATTTTCTGGCTTCCTCCACTGACACCCACAATTAAATATCTTCCCTTCCTCAAATCAATTCAGATTTGTAAAATCAGAATATGTGACCCAGCTCTCCACAACCAAAAAATCTTTGTTACCAGTATTTCAATCTCATCACACTGCCTGTTCAGCAGACACGCAGCACTGCACCTGATTTTTAGGCTGATGCCAGGCACTAGGTCAGATGAAGTGGGTGGAGGCCTATATTGCTTATTTGATTCATAATATTGAGTACAGAGAAAATCTGCCATTTATGGGGGTTTTAGCTGTACACTGCTATGAAGCATAGCTGTGTGAAGAAAAGAGGATTTAACTGAAAGAGCTTTTGGACACAAGTTATTGCATGAAGTTGTTTCACATGCCTTGGCTTGGAGGCACAAGTTTTAAACTTGTAAGGAGAATCTACACTAAATTGTAACTTGAAATCCAGAAAATCTGGAAATGATCCAGACAGTGGATCATTATAAACACATTTCTTTTTAACCAGTTTATTTCCACAATAGTTATCTGTATTTTTGGAAATCAGAGATGGAAATGTTAAACTTCAGTGGTTTGAAATTAAGTAATCAGCACTCATCAAGTCTAGTAAAATTGCTAGGATACACACATCTGGCACAGACTATGCCAACCACTTTACAGAACAGTTTCAATTGCAATTTACTGGTTACACAATAAATGTTTGCCTCTTGGGTTTAGAAAATGTAACACTGGCTCTGTAAGAGCTCAGTTTTTAAAAACACACTCTTGTTTTTAAAAACACACTCTTGTTTTTATAGTTACAGATAAGAAGGTTAGGAAAAAAAAACAAAACCAGACATTATTCTTTCCCCTAACAGCACTAAAAAAAGCAGTATGAAATCAAAACTTGGAATAGTAACTACTCATTTTCCTAGTTAAATATATATTAAAAAAAAAAAAAAAGAAGAAGACTATAAAAAGCTCTCAGGTACAACAAAATATTTAACCTCACAATGTAAAGTGGATGACCTGGTATGACTATGGTCTGCTTTAGGGGATGATCTATGTGATGGAGAACAGAAAACATTCCACTGAATGAGTAGTTTGGTGTCTTCTGTGCAAAGCTGGCTGAACAGCAAGGATCAAAATCTCACAGATCAAAAAAGTGTCAGCTTTTACATTTTGAGAATAGTTCATTAATTCTTTCTCATCCGGTAATATTTTGCAAATTCTAAGCTATGACATTTGGAGTGTTACCAGCTAAAATATGCTGGCTCCTTATGGTGCATTGCAGCAGATTTTGCAAACTATCACAGGGTGACGAGGGTTTTCTCTACAGTTTCGGGGGAACACTTAGCAGAGAACATAAATACATCCTCTCCCCTCCATACTTAGACTGCAGAGATACCAGAAGTATAGCAATTACAGTCTATGACTTCAGATTTAAGAAGAGGAGACAAACAGAAAAGTTAAGAAAACACTGCAACACCAACTGCATACCGAAGGCTAATCTTTCCCTAATTTTGGCTGTCATTCTACGAACTTGCAGTGCACAACTGGATAGAAATACCCTGACTGTAGTCCAGATAAGGTGTAAATACCATATCAGTGTGCTGGGCAAAAAACAGAGGAGGTTTCTAATTGTTCTAGCACTTTACTGCACTAAGATGACTTTCAGCACCTTGACAAAGACAAAGCTGAAGATGTGCCAATTGAGAAGTATTTTCATTTCACCACGGTGTTCTTCTCCTCATGCCACTGACATCCCTCTGCACACCTATTCTCACATCACACTGGGTCATACATATGCTTCGATGCCTAGCCCTTACCCTCCCTCCTAACAAAAATTATTGTTTCCTGTCCCATCCACCACGACCATGGGGCAAAGTTACTTCCTTCCCTTTGCAGAACATTTTTTCCTTAAAAAAAATCAAACAAAACCAAAAATCCCCCAACTATATAACACAAAAACCATTGTTACCTAGCTTGGAATTCCAGCATTTTCTTCACCTTCCATAGAGAATCCTATGTTTTACAACTCACACCATGACATCTCCAACCTAGATCTCCAACCTGTTGAGATGATTTTGAAATTTGAATCTTAGTGTCTCTTTCTGGCCTCGTGCTCTGCACAGGTGCAATACAGAGGGAGGTGTGTTATTTCTTCCACTGGAAAATCACTGGCTAGTACTGGGAGCAGGACAGATTCCAGCAGAACCACTGCTCCCTCACCCTGTAAGTCAGATACCTTCTCTATGAGACCTGTCTTTTCTCTCTCATTTGACTACAGAATAGAACATTATTATTATTATTATTATTATTATTATTATTATTATTATTATTATTATTATTATTATTATTGAAATAGAATTATTATGATGATAGTAGAACACAGTGATAAAGCATATATACTATACTAATAGACTATATAAGAGGGAGATAACAACATCCAACAGGGTAGCAGTCAAGCTGCCCTTTCCCAGGAAGCTGTTGTCTTGGCACTGCTCAAACGATTCCTGACCTATAGCTCAGAGGTTACTTCCCAGCTCTCCCTCCCCACTTCTTGGGTAGTCCATCGGTATCCCTTAGGGCTTTCCAACACAAGAGGGGCAGGAAAGTGACTCAGACTCGAAAATACCTTTGGCTAGAGATGCAGTGAAACAACACTGGTGGTCCTGTAACAAATAACAATTTTATTTGAAGGAAAACTCACAACGGTTTAATCGAATGATGAAGTCACATGGTTAGCAAATGGCTGTATTGGTAAACTTTGCCAAAAAGCAAAAGAAACAGAAAGATAGATCACAGGTCCCGGATCCAGCGTTGGGCTGGCCCAACGGAGGGTCTTTGATGTCTTAAGTCTCACACAACTTAGCTCGCTCTTCCTTTTTTATGTTGGTTGCTTCGGGCAACCTCACCTCCGCGCCTAAGTGGGCCGGGGCCGGAGGAGGGGGGGTGGCAGACAATTTATATGTAAATGAAGAGTATTGGGAGTAACAGAGAGATTACAAGGACTGTGGGTCTTGCATAAAGACGCAACAGGACTAGGGCCACCTTAACATTACTCCTTCAACCGGGCTGATGGCAGGCATCGGGGTCATCCGGCCCCTCAGCACGCCACCCACATATCTCACCGCGTCTCATGGACATCCCTTAGCCACATATCTCATGGCATATCTCACGGTGTGCCTCCAGTTACTTCATTTAAGAATGTTTGAGACAATTCTCCAAAGGGGCTTTCACCCTGTGTCCTTCCTTTGTCTTGAGGAGGTTTTCATGACAGGATAGTAGCGAAATTTGAAATTACTAAATTCAGTTAATGCCATCTTTACACATATTCTGAAAAAAAACCTGCTACAGAAGATAATTATTTCATGGATACCTTTCTTGCCTATTTCTTTCATTAAAATGCAGCTGTTCAGAGATGAAGGGACTGCAAAATAAAGCTTACAAACTATAGCACTGATAAGTCAAGAAAGCTTTGTCAACTGGACTAGATGAGCAGTAAATTATCATGTGCATTTGGATGTTCAACCACTGCTATATGTTTATGTTCCTGTTTTTAAAAAACACCAGTGGGGGTTTTTTGCCTGATTGTCCACACTGACCAAAGACACTCACTTTACTGAAGATCACAGAGGAAAATTTTAGGGCTGATTATACAAAAAAGAATGATGAAAAATATCGATGAAATAAACAAAGCTGGTGAGGAAAAAAGCAAAAAAGTCTCTTTTCTCCCCTTATCTCCCCCAGTTATCTTATTTAAGGTACAATGACTGCTTTTAGAAAGTAATTACCTTGAACAACAAAAGTAAAAGCATGCAGAATGACACAGTGCTCACTCAATGAATACCATTAATCTAATCCTGTGACTCTGCACTTGAACGAAAACTTTTGTTCCTGTAACTTTTCACAGGACTAAAATCCTGTGGTACCTGGGTCCAACAGAACTCATGTGATGTCTCTGAACTAACATCAGTTAAGTGAACAGAAGTTGCAGATCCTGCCTGTTGCTAAATAATAAATAAGAAAAGGGTAATATGAACGAACTCTCCAGTGATCCAAGGACTATGATAAAAACTGATTGCCCATAAAATGTGGAAAACACCTATAATTGAGAATAGCCCCCACATCATGCAAAGTAACTTCTTTGCACATGTATCAGTCAGCCACAAAAGATGTTTTACAAAGATGAAACTAAGCCCAAGATCCTGGATTGGTCCTTTTCACCATACTCTTCTCAGAAGAAAACACAATACTGAATGCTATCTGCTCACATACTAACCACACATGTACTACTGAGGTTAAGCTACAACATATTCTCACCATGCTGAAGGCACCCATTATTTTATTTCTGTTTTTATTTTGAATGCTTGAGCTTGGACAGTCATATGAAAAACACCACCTATTTACTTCAGGCCCCAGAATTGCTAAACCAGCAAAACAATCAGTGGTCAGCCAAAGGTCTCGTTATGGAACCTGTGAGGTGACTCGTTACCATGGAAACAAGCGAGGGCTGACATGCTACAATTTCTATCTTGCAACAGAATTCACCATCCTGGACAGTAAAAAAAGTTAATAAATCAATAAATCAGAGCCAAGGTCATGTACCTGAAGACGAAGCAGTTAGGCTCCACAGGTCTTCCTCATCATTAATAGTACTAAGGTATAAGTCTTTCAGGTTCCTTGGAGTTATTATGCAGATCCATCAAGGAAACATCTGACTCTAACACTCATTTTAGAATATTTTTCACAGAAAACGACCAGAAAGCCAATGAAAATGTGCTCTACCTTTAAGTCACTAATCTTCATCTCAACCTGTTTTACTTTGCAAAAAGGTATGCAGTGATAACCTTTGGAAGCAGAGCGTTATGTTCAGCCAGTTACACTTGAATTACCAGATGCATAACAATCCTCAAGAGGACTAATTGCCACACACAATTCTGGGAAAGTGCCTAACAAACAGTAGTTAATTTTCACACCACCTCTGTGAGCCGTGCATGGATGGGTTATCCCTCCCAGTGTGCAGATGTGGAAAGCAGTGGCACTGTGGAAGTGAGTGCCAAGGCTCGGATTAGGCGTCTGTTCCCATTTAAGACCTTCGGACCTCTTCTGTCTGCATTTTATAACTAACTGGGAAGGGAGGCGGAGAGGCATAAAGCTGGGAGACTAAAAATACAGAAAGATGTTATTGCTGAAACTCTGAGCTGCAGTGGAGCTGCAGTGCGTGGACACACGACAGTCCAAAGCAGCACCAAGGCGAGATTGGGTGGCCACTTAAGGGAGATGCACCTGGTGAGTTCCAGGTGTAAACTACTAAGGCAGCAAACTGCTGCTGCTTTAGGAACGCGTGACTACAAACCCATCATCACTGCGTGAATGAAATTCACAGGAATTATACTGTGCTTTTGAAAGTTTCATTAAGTTCAATTACAGGAAACTTCCTGCTGTAACACCAACTACCAGTGTATCAGTACAGGAGCAACATCAATAGATATTTGCTTTAAAAACTCCCAACCAACAAACAACAAGCCAAAGTAGAACATCAGCTCTCTAACAATGGCTAGAGAAATACTTGAGCTGCTACAATTTTTCTGCAAGTTTTAGGTTACCTCTTGGAAACCTAGCTATTTTACTGGAATGTAAAGAAGACATCTGCTACACTCTGGAAATGCATTACTGACAACAGCAGAAATAGTAACTTCTTAATGTATCACTCTCACAAGTTTTACATTGCATGTAAGACTACCTATTATCTCTTCAACATTTTCTGTTAATACTTAGATCACACAGGATCTTTTTGCCAATTCGTATCTCTCTTACTCCTTTGGGTACAAGGTTTTTAAACTATCAGGTTTGTTTGTTAGTTTATCTATAAAGGATTTCAAGGCACTGATAAATTTGAGCACAAGGCTGAAAAATACTTTTGCTGAAAATCACAGAAAACAGAAGAGGGGATCTGGGTATCACTTAGGGAGGTTGAGCGCCAGGCTGAACACAGGACTTCAGGTGAGTGCAAGAACTACAGGACTTCTGACTCTTCTGTGGCTTTAGAAGTGGGCAAAGACAAATTTAGCCAAGCCTGAAATGGTGTTTGGAAAATCGGCCTGAGACCAGTGGCAGATTTGACCCCCAGGGCAATTTTACCTGGTCCTGGTAATGCCAGTCAGTTGGAAGCATTCTGAAACGATGCACATGTGCTGTGGGGCAGGCGTGCAGGCCCAGCGTGGTGCTGGCTGAGGTTATTGGGTTAACTGTACTACCACATGAGTACAGACCTGTCAGCCTGAGCTCTGAACCATGCTGAGAACAGAAGCGGCCATGAGGGAAACAGGAACTGGTCACTCCTGACCTGAAAAGGCCTTTTGGGCTTACTCTGTTTAAAGAAGAAAATAGATTAAGCAAAACAAGCCTAGTTCCTAACCTGAAAAGTTGTCATCCAGAACATAGAAAGGGGATGTCACAATCTCACTGTTGCTATCAAGCACACCAAGCAGTTGGTCCCATTTCTCTTCAAATCAACATAAAAATGAAAACCATTACAGTCTGTGCCAGTTTACACCTAAGCTTTAGCATCTACCACAGTTTTAGCACTGCAACACTACTGGCAGAGTTTGTATTTCTGAGAAGGACTGTGAGGGAATGGCAGGGAAGGCAGGCAAAAGCAAACTTCATGGATTAACAATTCAAATGTTGAAAGCCAGCCATACAAAGGGACATCATTTTTATCAGGTGTATTATTCTGTTTCTATGACAAATCTTCATACACTTGAATGGAAATAGCCTTACTCTACATCTAGTACTACTGAACTGCCAGCTGCATTTAGGGAATATTTATAACCATTAATACTGTAGATGGAAGGTGAGTTTTAATATGTGTCAGTTACTCCTTTAGCTGGAGCGTGGCTCCGTTTCTGACACCTGGAATTGAATCGCAGAAGGTTCAGTGTATCTCTCCATCGTTTTCACTCTTTTTCTTTGCACTTAACCATTCTTTCTGAGCTTACTTTTCCGTTTTCTGGCGTTCCTTACTCCTGCCTCTTGTCCGTGGCAAATCAAGTTTGTGAAGAGCTGCCTTTCCCAGCGCTCACCCCCACTCCTGCTCGAACTGGGGACAAGAGGGACCGATCCGTGCTCCCACACGGCAGGTGCTGGAGAGCCCGAACCTCGCGTGGGGCCAAACCCCGCCGCCAGGCACTGGCCCTCTGCCCCTCCGTCGGTGCAGCTGCCAGACCCCTGGGTCCCCAAACCGCGGCCCGCCGAGGCTGCCCACCCCTATTTCAGCCGGGAGGGGGAGGGGGGGCAGGGGCAGTAAGGGGCGCTTTTCTTTTTGCAAGAGGATGCAGTGTGGGTTCGAGGAGGTCTCCCCGCTCCATCTGTCCTGCCAAACCATGACCCCTCAAGCACTCCTGCTTCCGCCCACCCTTGCACCCCCTGTGCAGCTCAGGGGGGCACACCGACCCCTGCCACCGCACAGAGCTCCGCGACAAGGCCGGGGGGGCCGTTCCTGTGGCCGGGGAAGATTCCCGGAGAGCCCGTGGCTGCGCACAAAGAGAGATACGGGGAATATCGCCCGCCCTTGCGGCGCGCAGCGCTGGATACACACACGCACCCCCATCCCCGCACACGCATCCACACACACGGTGCGGGTCACGTACCTGCAGGTGCCTGTTCGGGCAGCGCGGGGCGGGGAGGGTGAGCTACACCGCCCGCGTCGCATGGGGGGATTACCGCGATATCGCTCGGGGCTGCGGCGGGGGGGCTGCTCCGCTCCCTCCGCCCTCCTCCCCGCGGTGTGTATGTGCGGGGGTGTGTGGTACTCCGCGCCAGAGGAGGCAGCGGCGGGCTCCAGCTCCTGTCAGCCACCGGAAACCAGCTCCCGGTGCCCCGCACCGCAGGAAGTGTGCAATGCATACCCGCACACCGGCCCCGCACACGCCCCGCACCGCGGAGCCGCCGGGAGGGACGGCAGGGCCGGAGCCGGGCGGGGGGCACAGCCGTCGCTGTGTGCGGCACAGCCGGCACAGAGCCCCGGGGCAGGCAGGGGACAGCCGTGCCCTCTGCGTGGCGAAGGGAGCTGCGATCCCTGCGGTGCCTGGGCAGGAGTGCTTCCTTCCGAAAACAAGGAGAAATGCGTGCACGTGAAACGGGGGCTGTCCCACTAAGAGACACGTTCTCGACTGACATGAAATAACGTAATTCTTACTATTCTGGTGAAGGTTTGTTGAGTTACACCGGCTCTTACTCAAAGTAGTTGTATCCATGCAGCTGCTCCTCGGTTGTTGCGTGCAGATACCGAGATATACGATTTACTGTTACTTCACCTTTTTTCTTTTCTTTCCTTTTTCCTTTCCCTTTTTTTTTTTTTTTAATGCAATCATAGGTACAGCACAATGTTTGTTTTATGTGGGGTATATACCTGTGCGCACACATGTGCATCCATCCTGCCCCTGTATATAGGGCAATAAAAACTGGAATTTATTTGTTATAAAAATGACAACTTTCTTGATTTGCCTGCAACTACAGATCCTATCAGCAACCTTACTCATATTGGGATTTTTTTTGCAATTAATCATGCAAGGGTTCACCGTGTGCTTGCAGCATTCTCTCTGGGTGTTGGTTCTCCCACAATAAAATAAGCAAGGCACATGCCAAAGCAAATTCTGCTCATCTCCTCAGCCGTGCTTTTTCCCCCTGCCTTGTTGCATCACTCCAGAAGGAGACAGGCCTGGCTATCAGCCTTCCAAGCCGGCTGCTTCATGCCCCAGAGGTTTCCTTTCCTCATCTTCCTTATGCCAACATTTGCAAAACTTCAATGGGCTGACACATGCTACCAGCTATGATGGCAACAATGCTTATGTAAGAGTATAATGGAGGCAATCTGGAAGTGTATTCATGCCAACAGTAATGCTCTTTCTGGGTTTGCCTGTGACACAGCAGGGGAATTTGGTAGCAGCGTCAGCCTCATTTAGTGAAGATTGCCATTCCTTCTATTCTTCTTATTTTCAGAAATATACAATTGTCATGTTGCTGCAGCTTAGTGGAGGTCTTTAAAATCAAGGGTTCTCCTAAAGGTGGAGAACCCCAAATGTAAGAACGTAATTACTCCGGGAAGTGAAGGAAGAGTCTGCCTCCATCCATCATAATTAAACATCTGACACCCTGCTTCCACATCTTGCTTTGAGTGTGGACACCTATAGTCAAATCACTGGCAACACTGAGAAAAGGACCACAAACTTCCTGGACTCTGCTGTGCCCACAAGGTCCTGCCAGGGGCAGGGATGAGCTATTCTTCAGGGACATGCTCTGACAGCACCCCAATGGGGCATCAAACACACCTCCTGGGCAGTGGGTGCATGGGTTATATTGGCTGAAATCAGTGCTGTTTGCCTCCAGGGTGGGGGTGGTGAACTGGCTTTTCAAGATCAAATAGTTACACTTTCAAAAATTATGACAATAAGGAATTTCTGAAGTGGAGGACTGTCTTCCTCTTTGAAAGCCTTACAATGAGGCACATCAGCTGCAGTCAGGCAACAGAAGGGATTTACTCTTCACTGCTGGTCTTCAGTCTTGCTCATTCCTTTGCATTTTTTTCTTTGCTTTTCTTTTTTTCTCGGATTCTGTTTTGTGACACCAGAACAAAGTAGCTTCCAAGCCTACCCTCTTCACACCTTCTCCCCCTCTTCCTACTCCTTCACTTCATTGTCAGGAGTAAGCCCAGGTTAACGCTGTCTCTGTGCATGTTAAAAGGAAGGTTTGAAAATGCTCCTCAAACCTCTGACATGGTTGCTCGGCTATTGTGCCCTAATGTCATCATAGCATTGTACACAAGGCTGTAATTGCATCAGAGGTTTCTGGTTCATATCATGTGCGCTGTTGAAGAACTCAGCTAGCCTGGAATAATGTCACCAGCACTAAGCACAGAATTGCAGTTCTGAATGAGCTCATTTTAGCTAATGGCCTCTATTAGTAACTGCACTGGGAGAGCATGATGATGTGCGCTGAGGTTCCGAAGAAAACAAGGTTTTCTCCAGGAAGGAAAGCTGCTGGTATTAACACAACAGGACTGTGCTGGCCACTGCATGGTGGGCAGAGAGACAGACATACAGCCTTGCCTCTGTAAAGCTAAGGGACTGCTGTGTTGAGGAGGTGTTATTGCTGATCATTTCTCCTCCTCACTTGGCATAAAACATATCAAGGCAGAGGTCTGGCTGTTGGCATGAATACCTACCAGAGGTGCTAAGCATCTCTGCATAGATGGTCTACATGCCTAGCTGAGGCAGCAGGGTCCTGCCATTAATGCAGTGGGCTGAGGAAGAAGGTGTATCACATCATCATCCCAGAACCAACATGGATTTTATTCTGTGACCTCTGACAACTCACTGACCCGTCTGTGCTATGACCATTTTTCAGCTCTATCAGGCTGTGTGACAAGGGTGAATTGTCTCACTCTAGGACACAGTGTCAGGAAAACTACTACTTATGGTGCTCAGTGGAAGCTTGTGTTCTACCCTCTAGAACTCCTGGGTAGCCTGACAGGTAACCTGCCACCCCATTAACACCAATGCCACCAGGAGGCCAAAAACAATGGGCAAACGCAAAAGTGTCCCAGATCCCACAAGAATTGAGCCTTTCACAGAGAGGCCAGGCCAGTGGGCTGTGAAATAGAACACAAGTTGCTAAACAGGAGGGAAAGGAATCACTGCCCCCCTGTTTGGAAACACCTGACCATCTGCTTGAAGACAGTTCCAAAGGTCATGGCAAATGACAGCTACATCAGAGCACAGATGCCACCACCTCATAGACAACATGGGACCATGAAGTGACTGCATGGCTTTGTTGTGAACCCAATTGGCTTCCCCAGCATCCTCCCAGTACTGCATTGATCAAGCAGGAATAGAGGAGATCTTTTCCCAGGGATGTCCTCTGTGAGATAAGGTGTGCACCAACTGGGCCTGTTGCCCATTCCTACAGGACTGGCAGGTGAGCTGGGTTTCAGGCTGAGTGGTTTGTTTCTGCTGCCCCGCTCTGCCCTGCATTTGACCCAGGCAGCAAGGAAGCAACAAATGAATCACACCTCTACAGTTTGTGCCCTGGGTGTGCTTGCTCCCTCCTGCCTAGATGAGCAGGCTGTGTCAGCACACACATAGGTTCTCCATCAGTCCCCACCAGTGATCATGAACAGGACCCTGTGCCAAAAGTTTTGACAGCTGAAACACAAAGTTGAAACAGCATCCCATGTGAAATCCCCCAGCCCTCATGGAAGGAGGGAAGCTGCCCTGGGAGATGATGAACAAGTTGGGATGAAGACAGGGGCAATCAGAAAATATTCTGGTTTTGGCAAAAGGTTGGCCATATGCCATATGCTATGGACATATCACAAGATCAGCTGGAATGAAAGTCAAAAACGAGAAAAGCCAAGAATAATGTGTTGGACCAGGTGAAGTTTTTAAATCAGGACTGATTGCTTATTTGGGGCAGGATTAGGCCACTGCCACAACAGGCTTTTTATTGCATGAGTTCACCACAGGTTCTTATTACCATGTCTCCTCCAAGGGCTGCTGATCATGGCTGGCATCAGCCAAATGCAGATTGTGAGCCAATGTCTCATCATATGGAACCTGCTGAGGTTTTCAAAGGTATGTTCCTCAGAGAAATGTGTGCACAACTGAACTAGCTCCTGCAATGCAAGAACTTAAGCTGGAACCATTTCTGAGACAGGAAAAGTTCCTACCACAGTCAATATCTTGCCAAAAAAGGCAGTCCCTTGAAACTGCAGTGTGAGTTGGAAGACTTACCTTCCTTTTTAGACTTCTTTTGCTGTGACCCAAGTGAGATTTTATCCCACCAGTTAGCTGGAATATGAAGGGAGTAGTATCTGAAAGATCCCAGAAGGTCCAAGA
Source organism: Hafferia zeledoni (assembly GCA_035583235.1). NCBI lineage: Eukaryota > Metazoa > Chordata > Aves > Passeriformes > Thamnophilidae > Hafferia > Hafferia zeledoni. The sequence goes on from JAWWEV010000095.1 coordinate 21,177,341, forward strand.
AGAGCTCAGCACCTGCAGAACCTTGTGGTGTTCCACACTGCCTCCTCCTGCTCTGTACCACTGTCAGGGAAACCTGTTTCAGACAGTCATCCAGTATGCAAGCAGACAGCTGGATCTTCACTGAAACTTCCTCCACCTCAACATTGATTGTAAAGGTATGAGCATAAAAAATCTAGGGAGTACAAAAAGTCCAGGGAGCCAACTTCCTACCCCATAGGTCTGCATGTTAGTCTGGAACACTCCTGCAGTCCCCTCTCAGAGGACTAAATGCAAGGTAGACCCACCCAGCCTTTGCTCACACGATTCTCTGGATGAAAGGGCTTGGTGAGAAACAGGTGTTTGCCAGCCAGTATCAGTGGGTTGGACAAGGGGTGGGTTCCCTGGTGGGACATCAGTGTTGTGGGAGGGCAGAGTGACAGGTGGGTCTGTGGGGCAGGTACAGCTTACAGACACCCATGCCTGAGGACTGACTGCAAGTCAAGGACACCATGGTGGGTGGTAGTTTCCTCTAGAACTGCAGGAAGACAAGTGATCTGACTTGCACACAGCTGGTGTGATGAGTGGAGGTAAGGAATTACAACACTCTCCTGGGATGCTGGGAGTTAGTCAATAAGGAGGCAGAGTCCTTCTCTCGTGGCTTATGCAGAGGGATTTTGTCCTGTGTTTTCAGTAGCAGTGTAGCCCAGGAAAAACACGCAGCCTTTGGGTCAATTCTACATTTTTTCATACTCCATCTGGGGCAGCTGACAACCTGACAGAAGGATCTCTTAGTTTTCTCCACCCAAATCTCAGATTGGCATGTTTGGCAAACACCTTTCCTTCACATGTGCAAACAAATCCTGTCATCATGGTCATCACAAGGATACTTCACATTAACATCCAAGCATATCAGAGCCAAACTAACTTCCTGCTGGTCCTTCCTTTGTTAGTTTTGTGACTGGGCTGCAACTATTAGTAGTAACACAGAAAAAGTATATGAAGATCAGCCCCCAAAGTGCTTTTGAAAATTCTGTGCTGCTTTATCAGGGGTTTGAAACACCTTTGAGAATACATTCTGTACATTTTCAGAGTTGTCACCACAGAACTGTTTTGCATTAAGTTCCTGTGGATTTTAATTTAGTTTGCTTTACAGGCTCCTCTTGTCTGCTATGGCTTCACAGAGTCCAAGAAGTCTCATTTTCAGTACTCATTACACTTTTATTACAAAAATTGCACAATTCTTTTTCTCATGGAAGAAAAAATGAGGTTGACAATGCTCTCTGTGTGTAAATCCGACAGAATATGAACTGCTGCATTAGAGAAAATCTTCTGATTTCTTCAATGTTTGGTTAGAAGACAGAGCTCTTAGAAAAATTATTTTAATTTAAAATTATATTATTTATGTCTTAGGTGGATTACTTATATGTCTTACAGGCAAAAGAAGACTAAACTTGAAAATAAAATAAAAACCAACGCAGAGTCAGAGAAAACTTTGATGAACTGCATGCACTGTCCAGCTTCCCCAGGGCAGTCAGAGGGCATTGAGACAGAAAAGAGTTGGACTGGAGTTCTCCATTTCCTCTTTCACTGGACAGCAGCTTCTCATTTCCTTTGGGAATTCCCATAATGACAGTAGAGACACCTGGAGTTTTGGTGGAACAGGATGGATCTGTGGCAACAGTAGGTGAGTGTCAGCTGTTGCATGACAGAAATGTACAGGTAAAGCTGAGTAACTTAAACAAAAATCTGAATAAGAAGTATGGTTACAGTGTGTAATAACAGCTCAACAAGAAACCCACTTGAAAGCAAGCAGGAGACTTGGCACTGTAAGTATGTGCTAATTATACAATGGAGTTTTGGCTGACAGTAAGAGCATACAGTATGTAATTTCTGTACATAGGATAAGGACAATAGCTGTTTCTATGTCTAAGAAACCATGATGCTGTAGCCTGTCTAAGAAACCATTATTCCTGTAGCCTTAATTTATTCCCTAATGTGCTTTACAACACAGAGTGGCTTTAAAATATAACTGGGTCATGCTCTTCACTCACTTGCTTTGCTAGCTATGAGTTTCTGAGTTCAGAAAAAGGGGTACTCTCTTCAAATTACCTGTGAAGGCTGTAGCAGACAACCAGAGCATGCATTTATGTTCCCTACTTAACACTGGTCTGTGAGGGCAGAACTGTTCTACAGGGTCCCTTACAGACCTCACAGTGCAAAAGATGGAGGGTGAGGAGAAGTTTTGCAATGACAGAACTGGACTGAATGCAGAGGCTGATTCTTGGTTCTGCCACAGAACTCCTGGGTCCATTTGCAGCCTTTGGTGCCCATCTGTAACAGGCTGACAAAAGTGTCTCATATGTTGTGTGTTTGAGGGGCTCTCCTTTTCTTCAGAGAAAAGAAGATAATAGCCAACAAGACTGTAAACATCAACATGGGCTATTATTCAACTAAGCCAGCTGTTTCCTCCAAACTTGGGTTGAGGCAACCATGTTATTCCCTCCATTTTTGGCCTGGTAAACTTTGAAGTTTGAGGGACCTTTATCAGTGAACAGATGTCACTTAGACACTCTGCTTTTACAGTAAAATCTGGATCACAAAGTTCCCTTTTAACACATTTAATTATTTGGCAGAAATAGTAAGTTAGTTGTTACCTTATAAAAAAAGTGCTGACAACATCCTTCTGGACAAAGTACTATGAATAGCATGAATTATGTTTCTGGGTAAGAAAAAATCCAGAACTCTGTATACTGATTTTGTGTTATGTATTCAGCCACATCTCACACATACTTGCACACCATTAGGACAAAGATCACAACTGGAGATAATGATATGGTACTTTTATCTCCCACCCTGCTAAAACTGTGACCATTGATTAAAAGGTATGTTTTCAGAGTTGCTGCTCAACATTCCTACCAGTGGGAGAAAACGAGAACAGGGAAACAAACTTAAAATTAGCATTCACATTTAAGAAATTTAGCAGAACCCACTTTTTCTTGCTTGCTTCACTTTCTGGTGAGCTTAACAACATTACTTGAGCTTAACCATAGAGCTTGAGCCATGCAGAATCAGTGTGTGCACTTTCCTGCTTCCTTGGTTATAAAGTTCTAATGTGGTCTTCAAGACTAACCTTTGTCATCACAATTGCATTGTATAGACACTTCGTTAGCACTGAGCAGCAAATGCCAGACACATCAGCTGCTGCACACAGAGAAGTGCCTTCACCTTTGCAATGCCAAGGGCCTTCTGTGCACCCTTCATGGCTTGCCTTTCTCTTGCAGCCCTGCAGAATTCCACCTGAACTGCTGTGTCAGTCTTTTTCCCTTCTCCTTCCTGTGCTATTGCCCTTGTGATGTTATCCTCATGGCTTTTCACTTTCAAAACTCAGTATTCTAATAGGTTCTCACAGAAAGCAATTGTTGATAGTCTGAAAATCTCCCCTTTCTTGCCCTGTGTTTCCTATCTGTTTTGTAACTTTAGATTACATTAAGGGAAAAACAAGAGTTAGCAAACAGAAAAGCAGCTAACGCTCATGCAAACATCCCATAAGCATTAGCAGCCATAAATATGCACACAGTGGTGTGACAGACATGAGCCACCTGTGACTGATTTATTGTGATCCTGTCAGCACCAACAGCATCACATACAGGAACAACCAAGAGGTAGTTTGACTGGGTCCTAAGGCCAAGCACAGAGTTAAATGGAGGAAAAAGCCTGACAAGAATAATTCTAGACATCTTCCTCATCCTCACTGCTTGCAGACTTTGGGAAGGAGACTCTTCTGGAGGTCACTTTGCCTCACTTGTTGGTGGGCCACTGGTCAGGCACTTCCTTCTCTTTCCATTCTTTTTTCCCTATGGTAACTCCAAGCTGACATGTGGACCCCACTGATAAAACTGTGCAGGTAAACCTGTCTCAAGAGGTGTGATAATACTGTCCCCATACAGTTGGCAAAGTCTTATCCTCAGTCCCTGGTGGAAATGGTGGGAAACAGAGCTACAGCCCACCCTAGAAAAAGTTACTGACAATAGGTATTATTGGTTGAGCTAATAATATTTAATTAGTTAGAGCTTACCTTTGCTATATGAAGCAACAAAATCTTTTAGGATAGAATGCTGCACAGAGCTAAGATTAGGCAGCACTCCATTACATGGACTGAGGTTCAGTGGGTTTAATTTTTGTCAAAATTTTAAGCACCCAGGCCAATGTTCTTCCAAACCAAGTCTGACCCTGACAGCAAAGCATTACACTCTCACTGATTATTTCAGTGGGACAGATAAGTACGACAAGCCCTGGTGCTCTGTCACCTAGAAGTACACCCTCACTCCTGCTCTGGTGCAGGGACTCTCTACCAGAGGCAAGAGGAGGGAGGTGAGGGGCTGCAAGGCACAGACACAGTTCTTTACGTTGCCACAAACCTGCTTATCCTAGCCTATTTCACACTTGAACCCTGCTTTAAGCAGAAAAGATACTGATGAACTTTGCCCTTTAGGAAGCCTGCTGCAAGCCTGGCAGCACAGCAGGATTTCGTCCGGTCAGTACCGGGAGCCGCGGGGTGCGCAAGGCACGCTCCAATGTGCTGCCTGCTCCCTCTGCTGGCACCGGACGCTCCGTCCGTCCCAGCGCCTCTCAGAACTCCGGCGGAGCTGGAACTGTGCTGAAGACGTGGGAAAGAAGACATCCGAACAGCTCTTGAGAGCACGAGACATGAGTTTATTTATGTCTCTTCCCAGTGTCATGGATGAACCATCAGTCCTGCTCACTACGGTCAGCAGCATGTAGACCGTTTCTGTCTTTCGTTGGTCTTGGAGCCTGTTCTCATCCTTTATCATCACCCAGAAAACCTGTAGCTTTCTCTCCAGTTACCCAAAGAAGCAGCAGTCACAGTGTGTTTAATCACTTCACTTTTATGGGCCTCAAAAGCTGTGAAGTGAGCAATGGATTAAAAAGCAACGTATTTCTGACCTCATGTAAAAATCCTCTGCAGAATGAGAATACCTTCAATAATTCCTCTACTACAGTACCCATTCTGGGTCTTGTCCTAACAGTGTACAGTGGAGTGGCTTGTAGTTTAGTCATGTCTTTTTAGTGTGAAAACTCCAGAAATGACATAATATAAATGTTTGTGAAGCAAGGATCAAATATCCCTAGTACTCAGGTTCACAGGGTCCCACAGTACCTGTTGCAAGGCACAGCCACCCCACAACTTAGTCTAAAGAGTCTGAGAATTAGATACTCATGGGATGTGCACTCATTCTGGGTCAAGGAGCATGGTGTAAATAAATTTGATTGAAAAAACAGAGCTCCAAGTTTTCAGGTTTTCTATTTTGTTGTTAATGAATTGCTTGTCCTTTGGGGTGTGAGTGCAAAACCACTTATACCAATCAAAATGCAGGATATGGTACTACCTGCCTTTCTCTCCCTGTCATTAGCAATTCTTCATATAACTGTGTCAGTGTCCAGGCACAGCCCTGATCTGGATGCCAGCAGCAATCAGTATCTCCCAGAGCACCATGGTGAGCTCCCACTCCTCCATCATACAAGCAACACTACTGATGTATTAGAGAGAAGAAACACAGCAGCCAGTTGGAGACAGGTTGTGCTGTGCTGGATCCATCTCAAACAAAATCACTTATTTTCTAAAGATGACACCTTTCTTTAGGTGTCACAGGCATCACAGTACATCAACAAATGACATTACAGTTACCAACCATGTTGTGCAAGAGGAGTATTACTGACTGCACAAGAAGCACATGTACCATCAATTCCCCACATAGGCAGAGAAGCAAATAAACACGTTCTGTCTCCAGGTGCCAGGACACAGTTAACATTGTACACCTTTCCTGGATGTACACCTTTCCCCTCCACCACAGTAATTCTGAAAAACAAAAATACATTGTCAGAAAAGTTGCTCAGAAGGGAAGACTGCAAAGGCATGGGGTTGATTATGAAATACATATGAAATTAAACAAGCTTCCTCCCAATACCCAAGTTCTTTCATCTGCTTCAGTTCTTGAAGTATTGCAGGACAGCATTTGAAAATATACTCTGAGTACATATGTTGACGTGCAAAACATTTTCTAATATCTGTAGGTTTAAAAAGATGCATTTTAAGTATTTCAGGGTGGTACCCTAAAGAAACAAAATATATGTAGCCATATTTTGCATGCAAGCACATACACTGTGTTTTCCAATAGCTTGAAATCATCAGCCTTTTTTAATAATATCTGATAGGGGTGGTCAGTTCCTACAAGCTTTGTGAAGCCAGTACAGAAGAGAAAAATGATGTTTGTCTTCCAGTCAGAGGAAAAGTTAGTGCTGACCTCAGCTCTTACAGTACACTGGAAACATGCTCTGTAACCCCAAATCCTGGGATTAGAGATTAGAACTTAGATCTCATTAGATATCAGATAGTTTAAAGACAACATTATAAGAAAAAAAGTTCTATTAGGAAGTTCTGTCAGGAGAAGGCTGATAAATTAAAATAGAATTTACCTTTCCAGTCCGTTTGTGAAAGTATTTTGAGGTCTTGATTATAATGCTTAACCTAGTGGGTAACTTCTTTTTTCATGAATGTTCTCTTCTGAAATTGTTTTGAATCTTGCTAAAGAATGTTCAAATCTGTTTGGAATAGTGATAAATGCAAAACCCACACTTACAGAGAAGTGTAGCAATTTAACATTGTAAAGGTTGTGACATTGTCTCTTGTCCAACAGAACTTCACCAATACATATATTTTCTTGAGCCAGAAAACACTGTAAGAAGGCCAGTAGTATGCTGTTACTAAAAAATATATATATATATAAAAAAAGATTATGACTGATTTTAACTGATAGAAGACTACATAACTGAAGTTGCTCAGGGCAGATGAAACAACTCAGGTTATTTTCCTACCACGTCCTCCCACAAAAGCAGGGCACATTTAGAAAACACTGCTTAGAGATGTGCAGAACAAAAGTCCAACACA
>JAWWEV010000095.1:21189008-21205148 GCA_035583235.1 Hafferia zeledoni
TAGTGAGCCCATCCTGCCCTTGGACACACTTTGTCTGACCCTTCAGCTGAGACCTGTCTGGCATGGGAGACCCTACCGGCGGCACAAACCACCTCCAGCATAGCTCTTAACCTCATGAGGGCACGCAAGCTTCTCCCCCGCGACAAGGGGGTGTCCCCGGAGAAGGATATTTGTGTACATTGATGGGATCCCCTCTCAGTCTTCTCCAGACTAACCAGGCCCAGCTTCCCGCAGTCTCTCTTCTTAAGAGGGATGTTCCAGACCCCTCATCATCTGTGTGGCCTCAGCTGGGCCCTCTCCAGTAGCTGCTTGTTTGTCTTGTCCTGAGGAGCCCAGAGCTGGACACAGCATGCCAGTAGGTGCGATGGAGGCAAAGCTCCAGTGGTTTGAGTGGAACTAGCAGAAGCGTTTAGGCCAAAGCAAAATTTCACATATTCATCAGAGAACGACAGGATGTAGGAAACCTCCCGGTCCCACCCCTCATCCCGCCTCGGCCCGCCCCCGGCCCCGCTGCCGCCCCGTCCCTGCCCTGACGCTAGGCGGGCTCCTCCCCGTACGGGGGAGTGGCGGTGGCGGCCCGGCCCGCCCCCACCGGCCCCGGCCCGGCCCGCCATGCTGCCCAACACCGGGTAAGTGCCCCGACCGGCCCCGGCCCGGCCCGGCCGTGCTGCCCAACACCGGGTAAGTGTCCTGGGTCAGTGCCCGGCCCGGCCATGCTCCCCAACACCGGGTAAGTGTCCTGGGTCAGTGCCCGGCCCGGCCATGCTGCCCAACATCGGGTAAGTGCCCCAGGTCAGTGTACGGCCCCGCCTTGCTGCCCAACACGGGGTCAGTGTCCGGCCTGGCCCCGCCGTGCTGCCCAGCTCCGTGTGAGTGCCCACAGCGGGGCCGGGTGCTGGCCGGGACAGCCGCCGGAGGGCTCTGGGGCGGCCGCGGCGCTGTCGGGGCGCTCCCGGCGCCTTGTGCCGTGCCCGGCCCGGAGCCATCAGCACAGAGCGTGTCCCGGGGCCGCCCCGGGCAGCACCAGCGCCCCGCGGAGAGCGGCTCCAGGCGTGTCAGCGCCCTTGAGCGGCGCGTTTTACTGTGGAAATAGTCATTGGAAGGCTTTAATGTTTTCTCTCTCGTGTGCCGAGCCAGTAGCTGCTTACCTGGCAGTCACTTTCTTTCAGTATAGGATCTTAATTTAGAGACGTTTTCTGCCTCTTGTCTTTTCAGAGACCAACACTGCTAACAGCTGGGAAGATGCATTGTTATTATTTGTTCCTGTATGTTATAAATAGGATTATTAATTAAATTCCTAAGGTTTGTGTAAGCTGTAAACAGTGTCACTGATATGACCTGCAGGTTTCTGTATTAGCAGTCATTCCTTGGGGAAAAGGAACCTGACTTACTGTTTTTCAAGATCCTCAAAACTGCAGGGCACAGAGATGAATTTGACTTCTGTCTGATTACCAGAACTGAACTGCAATGGAAACAATACGGATGCAATGTTCATAACAACGTTCATAAGCAAGTTCAGGCAGGCACATACTTTATAAACTTGTAAATTATTGGGCTGCTCAGTGAATTAAGAAATAAATCTGACATCTTGCAAGTATGACTTAACTAACCACCACCTCTGAGCCTGACCAGCCAACTAGTTTTTACATGTCAGGTTGTACATGCATCCAGATATGAAGCAAAAATGTAATCACAGATGATGTTGAAAGCATTATATTCACTCATCCCGCTGAACAAAGGGTCTACTTTTACTGCCAGTGTAGCGGGAGGAGTCCCTGTGTCCTTCACAAGCCTCGGGCGCTGGTGAACTTTGGTTTTCCTGACACCACCCCAACATGCCCGGTAATGTTTCTGTTTCCTTCTTTGTGGGCTGCCGTTGCTCCTGCCCGCTGTATGACACCTTTGTTCATGGGAGCTGTGTCACACATTCTGTGTGTAGCCATGCTGGTCCTCTGGAACATCGGTTTGACTTCCTGAATGGAGGACTCTTGCACCTAGCAGGACTTAAAGCCCCATCAACTTTCCTCAGCTTCTTTCTCCTCCAGAGCTGCCTCTCCCTGGACCCCATTTATCTCTTCCCTGACTAAGGTGGATTCTGCTGACCTCACATTGGTTGGTTGAAGGTAGAAACCGGACTCTGACCTTACTTGACTGAGTTTTACAGTTGCAGAGTCAAACTTCACTTGCTCTGCATGTGACTCAACTCTTGGCAGCAGTTTTTTGTGATTGACTCTACTGTTTTGATATTTTTCCTCCTGTGCCTTTCTGGGACTCAATTTTGCAGACGAAAGCCCTTTGAAATGGCACCTGCAGGACTTCATTGACTTCCTGGGACCCTGTAGATGCCTAACCTTGCCCTTGCAGGGGAAGATCACTTGCCCTCTCTGCCCCATTCCAGTTTTCTGCCTTCTGAAAGCAAACACTCTCCTAGGGAGCATTTAAGAGATTGATTTTCTTTGATTAGAGGGGAAAAAGCCACATCTGGAAATAGATGTAGTGAAACAGTACTAAGTCTGGCTTGTTTGGAAGGGAAAACTAATGTGAGCTTTGAGACTAGTTTATAACATGTGAGTGAAAAGTGAAGTTGCCATTGCACATAGTTTATATGCATTTTCTAACTGAAGTTAAAACCTCTCGGTTTTGCTGCAGTTATAGAAAGTAACATGAACTTTATGCTGAACACTGAAACTCATTCCTTCATGTGGAAAACTGTGGCCTAAGAGGCTTTATTGTCAAATGTGCTTTAAACTGGTGTTGGTATTTCTCTCTTCAAAAATTCAGTGACATTGTGTCAGCCAAACATCTTTCTGACACTCTAAAACTTGTTGGTTTCTCCAGAGGTTTTAATTGGGCCCATTCATTTGGAGGACCCATTGGATTAAATGCAGTTACTAGGAATCTGTTGAGTATTGATTTAAGAGAAATAATTGTCATTTCTGAAAATAAAGTTTTTGTCAGTTGCATATGACATTGTGGTTCTGGACTTGGAACTTGATACCACATTGAGACAGCCGCTTTTTGTGTTTAGAGAAGCGTGACTAACAAATTACAGAGATCTGTGTAGGTGTGTTGTCTCCTTAGAAACTGGCATTTTGTTTTTACAAATTACTCCCTTTCCTCTGTTGGATAATGTAGTAGCTCTGTTGTAAGTGGTGTGTGGCATCATTTTACAAAAGGAGAAATGTGACTGGGTGACCTGGTGTAACTTTATTGCTTTACAATGTTTGCAAACCTGGGGAATGATCTTAGTTCAGTGGTACTTTGCTGTAGCTGTAGCCATCCCTTTTGTTTCTGGTGGTTGTGTTCTTAATAGAATGATGAGGGCATTTGTCTGACTGGGAGACTGCACTAATTACTTTTTCCCTTAGAGAGTGATAGAAGACAGTGATTTACAGCTTTTTCTTTGTTCTCCCCTTTACTCTCCACTTCCCTCCTCACCTTCAGGAAACTGGCAGGATGCACTCTCTTCATCACTGGTGCAAGTCGAGGCATTGGCAAAGCCATTGCTTTGAAAGCTGCCAAGGATGGTGCAAACATTGTGATAGCTGCCAAGACAGCTGAACCCCATCCTACTCTTCCGGGGACTATCTACACTGCTGCAGAAGAAAGTAAGTTGTAACAAAGGAGGGTCAGTTTCGGGTGCTAGGCTGGGTGTATGCCCTAGGTTAGCTGTCATATTCGAGTGGAAAAATGCATAGAGGTTCCAGTTCACCTTTACTAAAATGAGCTTAGTGTTTCTCTTGCTTCCCAGGAGTGCTGTAATGCTACTGTAACAAAGATATATTTGTATATAAATGTAGAAATGCTGTGTTACTTGAGATGTATGAAATACACATTTGCAGTGTTAAGATTTGGTTTTGTTCTTTACACAACATCTAAAAGGTCACAATTTGAGAGTGTGATTTTCAGTGCCTTCTTGAAGAGAAGATTTTTAAAAGGTTCATATTATTTCTCCTGTCTGAAAGCAAATTTTTAAATGTTTAATTTTTTAATTGTGCAGTTGAAGCAGCTGGAGGAAAGGCTTTGCCGTGCATTGTTAATGTGAGGGAAGAAGAGCAAATTATTAGTGCTGTGGAGAAAGCTGTGAAGACTTTTGGAGGTATGTTAAAGTGTGGGGGAGACATGAACAGGCAGATTGTTCAAATAAAAAGAGAAAAGAACAGCCTGCCCTGCTTATGCTTTTTGTCTTTAAATGCTAATGTGAAATGACTTATTTTAAAACCAGGGATTGACATTTTGGTGAACAATGCAAGTGCCATCTCTTTGACTGGCACTTTGGAAACAGCAACGAAGAAGGTCAATCTCATGATGGATGTCAATGTACGAGGAACCTACCTTACGTAAGTGCTGAGAGAAGGCATCAAAGTAATTGCAACAAAATGTATGATGTTACCTCAGTTTATCTGAGGTGTGTGGCTGTCTTGCTGCCCTAGAACTGGAGTGCAATTTTTCTACATCTGCTACATGTACTACATTCTACAGGAAATTGGTTGGTTACTGGTGAACTGATGTGAAATTCGTATTTGCAAGAATTAAGTGCAACTTGGGTAAACAGGAAACTTATTGCTGTAGTCATTAAGAGCTCACAAGCCCCTTCATGCATGTAGGAAGAAGAAACTAGTTTGTTTCAAGTGGAGCTCCAGCTTGGTTTTGCAAAATGCTGATACTCTTTCATTTCAAGCAAAATGATTAAATCTTTTCATAAATCAGGTGCAATATCTTATTTGTCAGTTTCCTTCTCATAAGCTTCTCGTCTTTAGAGACCTTATATAACTTACCATAGTTAAAAGAGAATTGTTAAAGATATATATCTTTAAGATCTAAAGTGTTCTCCACCTACTTTTGGCTTGTCAATTCTATAATTTATTTAAATTAACCAAGATATGATTTCACAATTCCTGTGGTTCTTCTTTTGTGCATTTTTGGTGGTGGATTTAGTAGATTGGATCATCTTTTCCTGTACAGATGTCATTTAGAGCGCTGTCTTAAAAAGAAGACTTTAATTTTGACATATTGGGAAAAAAAAAAGCCTTTAGGATGATGCAGATTCTCTAAATTCAGTTGTTGCCTGATCAGGAGGTTTCTTCTCAAAGTATTATCATAGAATCATAGAATAGTTTGGGTTGAAAAGTACCTTTTAAGGTTGTCTAGTCCAACCTCCAATCTAGAATAGTGTTTGTTTTTGTGCAAATGAATCTGGTTATCAGATATTACGATTATATCCTTTAATGTCACTTTGCCAGGAATAAGTGAAGGAATTTGCTATTAGAATAGTGTAAAAACACATATAAGTTCTAGCTTTCTGAATCAGAGAAATACATGCTCAGTATGTAGATAGTGTGAATAGAGAGGGAAGGTGGAAGAAAGAAGGACTTCGCTATCAGACTGGGATTTCTGTGCATTCTCTCTGTGACATCTACTTTTGACAAGCTGCAGGTGTGTTTCTGTGCTCAAAAAGGAAAACTGGGTTTGGAGCTTGGCATTCCAGAAAATGCTCTGTGTATATCTCTTGTTACATCTCTGAATGGATTCCACTGAATTGCCATGGCAAGTTCTGTCTCTTCACCACACAAGAGTGACAATCACTTTCTTAATACTAAATTTAGCTATTCCAAATTAATGAGGAATTCTTAAAGTCATCTTTCCTTTCAGTCCTGTCCTGCCTTGAAAAGATTAAAATTCACATTTTGTGTGCTGCAAATAGAAAAGCATATGAAAGATTAATGCCTCTCAAGGGAAGTTACAGATGGTCTTTTCATTGGTTTTGTAACTGTCAATTGAGAATATATACTCAAGTGTTTCTGCCTTTTCTTCCCCTTGCTTTGTATGTTGATTCTATTTGTAATTTGTAGAGATCTATTTTCACTTTAATGTTCAGAAAATTACAATAGCTAAAAAAATATGGTGTGGATTTTTTGCTGTGTGCAGGAGGTCGGGAAGATGTCCCGTTTTATGGAATATACCTGTTCACATGGAGTGATGATCATTGAATAATTGAATCATTGAATGGATTGAGTTGGAAGGGACCTTAAAGATCACCTGATTCCAAGCCCCTGCTACAGGCAGGGACATTTCACACTAAATCAGGTTGCTCAGAGCCCCATCCAGCCTGGTCTTGAACACTTCAAAGGACAGGGAATCTCCATCTTCTTAGGCAACTTGTTCCAGTGCCTCACCACCTCATAGGAAAGAATTTCTTCCTAATATCAAATCTAAACCCATCCTTATTCAGTTTAAAGCCATTCCCCCTTGTTCTAGCACTCCGTGCCACTGTAGAAAGTCCCATCTCCAGTCTTGTGGTAGGACCTTTTAGGTGCCTGAGTCTGCAGTAAGGTCAGCCCGGAGCCTTCTCCAGTCTGAATAACCCCAACCCTCTCAGCCTGTCCTTGCAGGAGTGGGGCTCCTTACCTCTAATCATCTTGGTGGCCCTCCTCAGGACTTGTCTCAACAGGTCAACGCCTTTCTTGTGCTGGGGGCCCCAGAGCTGGATGCAGCACTCCAGGAGGGGGCACACCAAAGCAGAGCTGAAGGGCAGAATCCACTCCCTCAACCTCTGAGACATGTACCTTTTATGCAGCCCAGGATACAGTTGGCTTTCTGGGCTGCAAGTGCACATTGCTAAATAATATCCAGCCTCTCATCCACCAGCACCTCCAAGTCCTTCTTGGCAGGGCTGCTCTCGGTCTGTTCATGCCTGTGTTGATGCCAGGAGTTTCCCCGACCCAGGCACAGCACCTTGCACTTGGTTTTGCTGAACCTCTTGACGTTTAAGTGAGGCCACTTCTTGAGCTTGCTGAGGTCCCTCTGGCATCCCATCCTTCAGGTGTGGCAACTGCACCTCTCAACTTGGTCTTATCTGCAGATTTGCTGAGGGTTCACTTGATCCCTTTGTTCATGTCATTAATGAAGACATGGAATAGTGCTGGTCTCAATGCCAATCCCTGAGGGACAGCACTTCTCACTGATGTCCATCAGAACTCCAAGCTGTTGACCTACTACCCTCTGGACACGCCCATTCAACCAGTTTCTTATCCATTGAACAGTCCAGCCATCAAATCCTTCTCTCTCCAATTTAAAGAGAAGACTGTTTTGAGGAACCATGTCTAAAGCTTTACAGAAGTCATGATAAATGACATAGGTAGTCCTTTCCTGGTCCACTGATGTAGTCACTCTATCATCAGAAGGCCACTAAGTTGATCAGGCAGGACTTGCTCTTGGTGAAGCCATGCTGGCTGTCCCAAGTCACCTCCATGTGCATAGCTTTTAGAGGGATCTGTTCCATGACCTTCCTAGGCACAGAGGCGAGACTGACAAGTCAGTAGTTCACAGGGTACTCCTTTCCACCCTTTTTAAAGATAGGTGCAATGTTTCTCTCTTTTCCAGTCATGTGGGATTTCACCTGGCTAACTGCCAGGATTTTTCCAGTACAGAGAATGCTTGGTAACTATATCAGCCAATTCCCTCAGAACTGTGAGATGCCTCTCATCAGGTCCCATAGACTTAGGTATGTTCAGGTTCCTGAAGTGGTCACAAACCTGATCTTCACTTAGAGTGGGAAGCACTTTGCTCCCCCAACCCCCTCCCCATTGTGCTGTCCATCCATTCAATAGGTGTGGGAGGAGAGGTTGCCATTGAAGACTGTGGCAAAAAGTTGTTGAGTACCTCAGCCGCCTTCTCATCAGTTGTTAACAGTTTTCCAGACTTGCTTATCCCAGGGGTATATGTGTGTGTATACACGATTTGCCTGCCTTTTCTGGTGACATATCTGTAGAACCCCTTCATACTACTCTGTGCATCCCTTGCAAAGTTCAGCTCCAGTGTCATTTTAGCCTTCCTCACTCCATCTGTATATAACTGGCCTGCGCCCCTGTACTCTTCCTGGGATACTTCTCCCTGCTTCCATTGCCTATGTATTTGCTTCTTGCCTTTCAGTTTGACCAGCAGTTCCCTACTCAGCCATGCTGGTCTCTGGCTGTCCTTGCCCAGTGTCTTTCACCTGGGGATCCCTAGCTCTTGCCTCTGTGTAAGATGTTCCTAAAGATCTGTCAGCTCTGTTCTGCTGCCTTGTCCCTGGGGCAGCTTCGCAGAGGGTCCTATTGAGTGACTCCTTGAAGAACTGAAATTTTGTTCTTCTGAAGTTCAGAGTCCTGACTTCACTCTTCACCTGACCTGTATCCCTCAGGGCTACAAACTCCACCAGTGTGTGATCCCTGCAGCCAAGGCTGTCTCCAAGCTTAACATCTTCAATTAGCTTACATTCATGACCATCAGATCCAGTATGTCATCCCTTTGCTAGGGTTATTACCTGGATTAAGGAATTAATCTTCCATGTGTTCCATAGTCTCCTGGATTGTCTACAGCTCGCTGCGCTACTGTCCCAGCAGATACTGGGGTGGTTGAAGTCTCCCAGCAGGACAAGAGTGTGTGAGTGCTGTGTCCTTTAGCTGGAGCAAAAGACCTCATCAACAGGCTCCCCTTGACCAGGGGCCAGTTGTGACTCCAACCACAGGGTTCCCTTTGTTGCCTCGCTCTCTGATTCTTACCCATAAGCTTTCAACCTGCTCGTGGCTGTTCTTCAGAGACAGCTCTTCGCACTCAATCCATCTGTGGATGTAAATAGCAACCTCTGTCTCTCCTTCTCCTCCAGTCCCTTCTAGACAGCCTGTAGCCATTGATAGTTGCATTCCAGTCACAGGATTCATCCCACCAAGCTTCAGTAATGGCAGCCTGCTCATACTCTTGGTTCCTATGCACCAAGAAATTGAGACTTCAGTTAGTGAACTTCTCACGCTGCCACTGAAAAGAATTGAGACTCCAGGACACTTAAGCAGGTGTTAAATGACTTACTTTGCTACTGTAATGATTTTGTTATTGAAGGTGTTGAATGTGTTCCCCCTGGCTGGCAGTATGCATGGGTCCTGTTGAAATACGTGAATAGTAGGTCACTAGTGTGGTGATGCTTTTGCCC
This sequence comes from Hafferia zeledoni, assembly GCA_035583235.1. Lineage (NCBI taxonomy): Eukaryota > Metazoa > Chordata > Aves > Passeriformes > Thamnophilidae > Hafferia > Hafferia zeledoni. The sequence goes on from JAWWEV010000095.1 coordinate 21,197,977, forward strand.
TCTGAGGCTTGATTAAAAATACTCAAGCAGAGATCAAATGCAAACGTGTGTCCTAGTGCTAGAAGTGAAATCAATTGGCAGTTTCTATAAAGAAAAGGTTATGATTTACAGATGTGTAAATTCAAAGTAGAATTCTCCAAGCTGAGAACAGGTTTTCAGTCTTGCTTAGAATATTTGTAATAGTGTGCAACTCTGCAATAGTATTTCAATATGGCATTAAAGCAGAAATAGGTATGTGTTCAAAAGAGAATATATTTGTGACAAAATAAGGCTCTGCACTGTTAATTTTGCTTGTTGCATTATAGTGTTTTGTTGCCCCACTAGAACTATTACAAGGAGATTGTGGCTTTTGAGCATCTGGCAAATCAGTTTGAGTTGATGCTGATGCACTGTTTGGAGAATGTGGTCAGTTTGCAGGAATGAATACTAGGCCTGAGATAAGTGATCTGGGAAAGATATTTTTTGTTGTTTTTTTATATCAAATAGTTGATACAAAAAGGGGGTCTAGGCTTAGTCTTTTACTGTCATGAAGGTACTGGTCTGCTAGTATGGTTTTTACTGCAGTTACAGGTTTTTACTGCAGTTATAGGTGGTCTATAAAATAAGAGGAGTCTGATATGTCTGAATCAATCTTTCAGGTCTAAAGCATGCCTTCCCCACTTGAGGAAGAGTAAGAACCCCCATATCCTGAACCTTAGCCCACCTATGAATATGAATCCCATGTGGTTCAAAAATCATTGTGGTGAGTACCATGCAGAGCCTTTTTTGCGGTTTTTTGAGATCCATGTAAATACCTGGTGAAATGTGCAGGAGTGCTGGATCTTGTATCTTTAGCACTATATACAGACTGGCACTAGAAGAAATTGTTTTGTGGGAAAATGTAGTGCAGTTTTCGTGGCCTCTTACATCCTTTATATTTTCAAGGTAAGAGTCCATGCTTTTCATGGGAATTGGTATGACTACAGAAAATTTTCTGCTCCAAATAGAGACTGAAACCCAAAATCTATTTTCTTACCTATTCAGCTTCCTGTTTATTTTACTATAGATAAAGCTCAATGTTGTCTTTTAATATGGAAGTTTATTTTGAGGTGGGAAAGGAACTCCATGTTATCTTGAGGTTAGTGTTGCTCATTTTAAAACTGTAGAAAAACTTTCCATTTTGGACACTTGTCATAATAAACTCCAGGAAGTTCCAGTTCTTTCCCTGAAAAAGTTTCACTTCTCAAAGTTAGATAGATGATAATGGTTTAGAATTCCTGTCCCCACCTTTTTTGTTTTCTATAGGATACTAGTTTGGTCATTAACAGCTAGTATGCCTTAGGCCTCATGGAAAAATTGACCACTCTTGTCTCTGTGCTGTGTATAAAAAGCATGGCAAAACCATCATACAGCTGGGCTTCAGTTGTTATTTTTGGCAAAATGTATGTAGCTTTCATTTTATTTGTAGTGAAAAGATGGCAGACTACAGTTTGTGTCTGACAGGGGTGGTGGAGAGAAGGGAGAGATTTTGTCTCTAGGAAGGTACTGTTTTTTTCCAAACCCCTTCTTTTTCCTTATAAACCAGTTGTTTGTTTTATCTTTCCTTCAAAATTAAAATTACCTTGATAGAGGGTAAACTTTTATCTTTTTTTACATTTCCTATCTTAGCTTATACCATTTCTAAATACGGGATGTCCATGTGTGTCCTGGGAATGGCAGAAGAATTTAGAGGAGAAGTTGCTGTCAATGCTTTATGGCCTAAAACAGGTAATTTTTTTATGGTATTAAAATACTGACTTTCTGTATTTTGACTGCTAAAACTTGTTTTATTTAACATTGAATATACTTCACACTTCTGGAAGTGATTCGGAAGACTAAACAGTTCTTTAACATATACTTGTTCATCCTGCGTGGGTACTGGTCTTGATTCCTTGTTCTCACTAGACCATTGCCACTTTGATCTAAACTTATCTTCATCTAGTTTGCAATCCATTCCACCCCTTCAGTTGGTTGAAACGTGTGTAGTATTTGACTTGTCTCTACTTTTTCTCATGCACCCATGGTTTTGTTTGGACAGAATCATGCAAGTATTAGTGTAGTTTCATCAGAAGGTATTGAATATCTGTGTATGTAGTTCTGTTTGGAATTCCATGCTAGTTAAATTCCCAGAGTTCATTCACATGGAACTGACAAGATTTCTGTAAATGCAGAAATAATTTAAAAAACCCCTGTTCCTATAAGTTCTGACACAGTGAAGTTCTGTGAAGAGTTGTTCACAGAACTGTCTGATTGCAAGTTACGGGAGATTAAAGAGCTCTGTGGAAGAAAAACAATTCAATGCTCCCACATTGTATTAACTGTTTGCTCTCTGTGGGTCTGTGAGGATCAGGGCTGCTGTTGCAGGTTTGGCCGGCTGTTTGCCAAGGAGGCCAGTCTCTTCACCCAAACACATCAATTGGGAAGAAATGATACTGATGTTGCAGTTAATACCAGACGGAGGGTGATCCTGCCCTTTAGTGATGTAAGCCCCATCACTGTGTTAGGAAAGATTGTAACAGCAGCGTTTATTTCCTTAACTAGTGCAGGGAGGGAAGAAGCGAGAGGAGAAGAAAATACAAACCAAAATCTTCTTTTGAGGATGGTACTCCAGTGTAAGAAGTGTTTTTACACAGGCACTTTTCAATGTTTTCCTGTTAGGAGTTGCAGGCACCTCTTCTAGTGTGAACTGGAACTCTCTAATCTACCTTCTCTAGAGTGAGAGACATGAGCAAAACAAAATCCACTGAGTTTCTCAGCTTAAGTACTCTAGGTGATAATCAGTTGAACATTTGGGTTGGTGTGTCTGACAGACTTGATTGTTTTTCATTGGTCTGGATGCTTTCATCTTAAATTCTCCCAATGAATGGATGCCTCCTAACTCTGCTCACTCTATGAGTTTTACCCATAGCGATATTTTGGTAAGGGATTGACTTTTTGAGTTATATTGTTCATGATAATTATATTGTTTATGATAATTATATCATCACAAAACCTGTACTGTTTTGAAGAGGACATGGTCTTAATCTTTGATTTACTGAAGGCAACTACATGTATAACTTCAGAGTTTGGATTGCCTTCCGGTGGAGTCAAAGCTGACCTTTGAGGTTTCAGGTCTGTGTTGTATTTTTTTATTTCAGAGGCAGTTAGAAGAAATGTGCACTTGTTTCCACATACTTGCTTCTTGAGTCCTCCAGGAGAACCTCAGAAAAGTTGAAATGGAGATTTCTGAGGATCTGTGTGATCTGGAATAGAGCCATGAAACTTGATTCTTTAAGTCTTTGGCTCCCTAGACCTCATGCCTGTCCTGTCTCTAAAATGCCTCTGCTAAATGGGGTTTATATCTCCTCAGAATCCTGTATTGGGGAGTAGTTTGGTTTTTCATTAACAGAGGTGACCTTTTACCTACCATTGTGTGGGTTTTTATGGTCACTGACTGAGCAAACAATGTATGTTGTCTGTGAGAGTTAGGAACAGTGAAGGAATTCATCCAGAGTATCTCATGTGAGGTTTCGAAGAGCAGGAAGATTCAAATTACAAATGAAAACATTATATATTCTAAGAAATGCTTCTTAAAATGAAGATTTCTCTCAGTGAGATGCTGCAAAGTAGTTAGGCTTTCTATAACATTAAAGATATGCAAAAAGGGATTTTTATTTGATGAATCCATTCTTGCTCATTCAGCTTAAGACTGTTAGAAACATTAAATGAGCTCTCAAATTTAGTATAAATCAGCGATGCCTCCATGAAAACTCATGTGTCCTCAAGTATAAAAGCACAAATGTCTGAATTCTCTAGTACAAAAAATGTTCTTTGGAGAAGTTTATCTTCCAAAAGCAAGAAAGTTAACTACTTTCATGTGGTCATCTGGAGAGACAGTGTTACAGAATTTCACTGTATTTAAAATACAGTTGCAAAGTACTTAGTTTAAAAGTCCACTGTAATGTCATACAAATGTGTTTATCCTCAGTGTTAGTATGGATGCCAGGATCTCTTCATTCCTCTGACTCTTTAAACATGTGACGGGACGCTGGTAGTAAGGTGCCAGCAGCTCACCATTTATCTAAAAGTTAAAGAGGATGCCTATCAAAAGGATGAGGGGCAGTCCCATCACAGAGTGCAGAGAGTAAAAGAGGTGTCCTGGGACAATACTGGAAATCTCTTCCTGTGCATTAGAGTAAAACTGGCATCACTTTATATGAAATGAATGTCACGATGTGCAGCCAGACTATGAGGCAGTACTGTTTGAAACCTTTGTGGTTCAGTCTATGCAAATAAGCTGACTGTGCTCACAAGAAGAATAGTTGACAGTAAAAGGGAAGTGAGAGAAATGTAGGCCAGGAAAAGTGAGCAGCTTAATGAATCCTCAGAACAGTGGAACATATTTGAGTCAACAGAACACAGTGAATTTCATCAGAGTATTTGACAGCAACATCCTCTGAAATGTTGGTAGTTATTAAAAAACAGATAGCACTTCTGAGGACCAAAGAAAGGCAAGTTTATTTTCTATTCTTAAAGATGAGAAAAAGACCTAGGGATACCTACATGTATGTACAGCATATCTATTTGTCTCTTTTTATTCACATGTGTATTTATAGCAGTTTACTTGATTTGAGAAAAAGAAAAGCTGAAGTTCGTTAAAGGTAATTGAAACCTAGGGACTAATCCTGACCACAGAGGAGTAAAATTAGGGGGTCAACAAGGACATCTACACACCTTTGCACACTTGGACAGGAGTTCTCTGGCCATCATCACTGAAGACTTCTGTCTGTTTTGCCAGTTCCTACTTTGGGAAATGAACAAACCAGCTCAGAGAGACATGTCCTGCACCGTGGCTACTTTTGGCTTTTTAAGAAATGTTGTGGTCATTTCTACATCAAAATTGCTGCCAGTTTCTGTGCAATGGAAGCACCAAAAGGAGGACAAAAGTGATGTAAAATTGGGCTTATCCTTCTGCCTCCATGCTTTTCTGCCCCAAGATGTGAGAAAGAACTTGTGAGTCTGTCTCAAAACTTGGGGGTAGAGTGTTGAGTTTTAAAAAGCAGATGGGAAAAAGTAATGAAGCAGAACTGGATGAGGGGAAAACAGAAACACAGAAAATGTCAAAAAGCTACAACCAGACCAGCTTTCTGTGGATTAGGGTGAAAGAAAAATGGAATGGATACCTCAGCCTGGAAGCACAATTCAGAGACTTAGACAGCAACATGCCCACAATGTTAGTAGCTCCCATGGGGACAGCGTGCAAATAATTATTTGTTCATTAGTAGTATTTCACAGCTTTTGTCCTCCTACAGTTTCCTTTTACATAGAAGGAAAATAAAGTTTTTGTACTTGAAATAGAAATGAGAATTCCATGTCGTCAGTATTTAAGCTTTGTTTTCTTACCCTCCAAACTTGCTAGCCATACATACAGCTGCTATGGATATGCTGGGAGGAGCTGGAATAGAAAAACAGTGCAGGAAAACGGACATCCTGGCAGATGCTGCATATTGCATTTTAACAAAACCAAAAAGTTTCACTGGAAACTTCATTATTGATGAAGTTCTGCTGAGAGAAGAAGGAGTTAAGGATTTTGATGTCTATGCAATTGCACCAGGTAAAAGAGACCTTTAAGATGAGAAGTAAGTTCTTGAAGAAGGGAACAACATATGGAGAATGTTAATTCCGTTTTGTTTCTAGGGGCTCTTTAATTAGTCTGTAAAAAAGTTGCTTTGCCTCAACTTTGAGGACATGCCTTCCTGGAAGCACATCCACTGAGATTCTGATAGTCAAATGCCTATTAAATTAAATTAAATTAAATTAAGAAATTCTCTAATGAAACAAAAATCTACTTGTGTTGTAGGTGTATGTGTGAGTATTGAACAGCTAGTGAGATAGATTTTTATTTTTTCTTTTCCAAATTTTCTTCATTGCAACTTTAAAAGCCTTTTAGGTCAAATTTTAAAGGAACAATACTCTAAATATATTATGTAATACTATGTTTTTCCTTCAAATTGTAGTTTATTTACTTACAGACTTGACTGTAGTTTCATATGAAATGAATTCCTGCTGTCCAACTTTACTTACACTTACTATTACATTTTGCCACTCTCTTAGGTCACCCTCTGATTCCTGACTTCTTCTTGGATGTTGAACCTGACACTGCAGCTGTGAAACAAGAAGGATATGGTAGGGAAAGCACTGTGTAAAAGTCCATAATTTCTGACAATAATGAGTGCCCTCTCTATTTCAAGTTGTTTTTCTTTTTTTCATAAAAGTTTGGACTCCACTCAAGGTATTTAGCAAAAACCCATTTCTCATTTGGAGGATAAGATTTATGGATGTGACTCTGTACTAAAAACTAGGGAAAAAAATCTTACCTCCTACAGGACTTTGATGGTAGAAAGTCAGTGCATTATTTTGAAGAATCCTTTTTTACACGTCTGAATGTGGTGGTATGAAGGTCACAGGTCAATATCACTGAAAATTAAATAACAAGTGGCACATTTTGCAGGAATATCTCCTTTGCCTTGTTAAATTTATACAGAAGAACATGACACAAAAACCTTCATGGCTTCTTAGATGAAACATGCACAAATTACTCAATTAAAATAACTATTAGACGAAATGCAGAAGGCTTTTTTAGAACAGCATTGGTTTTGCTTTTTCAGGATTGTACTGTGTGAAGTTGGCGGGCAACTAAGAATGCTACAGTTTTCATAGGAGTGTCAAAATAGGGATAAGAGAAGGGCAGAGAAGGCAAAGTTTGAGCAGTTCATTACTGTTGGGAATACTATTAGAGCTGTTGCACTAGGAGGATGATTCTGCCAGAGATGGGTGGTGTTAGTTGCCTTTTCTTTTGACACATTATGAAGCAAAATACATTGCAGAATTACCTTTAGTGCTGTACATCTATTCAGATCCGAGGTGCAGAAAGCATCCTTTATCAGTGTAAATACTGAAATGGGAAAATAATAATTTTCCCTGCTTTGAAACTTGAATCTTTTCAAGTAGAGTTCTTTATGCATGTTTCTCCATTCATTTTTTAAGTGTTTGGGATTTGAAAGAGTAAAATAATCTTTGTTGCAGGTGGAGCCCAAGCATTCAAAGAGGAGAAGAGAGAATCTGCTCCAGCCAAGCCATCGGGTCCTGTTGCAGAAACATTCAGAGTTATTCAG
>JAWWEV010000095.1:21208355-21225297 GCA_035583235.1 Hafferia zeledoni
TGTGTTGGACTTTTGTTCTGCACATCTCTAAGCAGTGTTTTCTAAATGTGCCCTGCTTTTGTGGGAGGACGTGGTAGCAGTATAGCTGCTAGGTCTCACTATAGTGCCATAATACTTTACTGTGCACAGGCTGTCTCCTATTCCTTGCATTTTCTGATGGTTCTGTTTCTTCTTTTTAGGTAAATTAAAACCAACTATGGCCTTCATGTCAGGAAAATTAAGGATTAAAGGAAACATGGCACTAGCAATGAAGCTCGAGAAGATGCTTACACAGCTTAACTCTAAACTGTGAGGGGAAACCTTTGCTAGCAGAACAGTGGCCTTTCATTTATAACTGTAATGCTGTTTTAAATTCGTAGTCCTTATTTTTTCTCATGAAATATAAGGAATATGGATAAAATGTGAAATTTTTATAGAAGAGATTATCTGATTAAGACAAGAAGGTGTTTGTGATTAAAGTAATTGATACTCAAGAATACAGTTACTAGATTGCAGGTGTTTTCATTCTTCTGTTCCTCTGGGTCAATATAAGACATCTGAAGTGAGGTTTTTCCCACACAGTTGCCTGTACACATTTCCCAAGGAAAAGGTGCGGTGAGCAAATGTCACCTTGCAATGTGGGCTGGAAGTGCTGTGCAGAAATTGCTGAGCTGGTTTAGAAGTGGAAGCAATATGGTCAGTTTGCAGGCCCTTAATTATACCTGGTAAATTCGTATCTAATTTTTTTTCTGTCCTGAGTTTATCACATACACAAGTTCTCATACCTCCATATTGCACTCAGGCTGCACAGACATACCGAGTGATAAGCAAGTTTTGTTTTTGTGCAAAGGTACATTTGGGCTCATCCAGGCTTGTATGCTCTCTCTCTTCCTGTATCCCCACTACATCACTGTAGGCAGTCACTTCCCCTTCCTTCCATGTGGCTGGTGAAGACTGAAGGTCACTGGTGAAAGCATGAGTGTTGCCACTCTGTAAGTACACAAGTGCACACATGGGCTGAAATTCTGTGTGATGGCATCTGCAAAGCCAGATGGACCAACCTCTTAACATGTTTATTCATTGTTGCTGGAAGAATTGCCCAGAATTTGGAACATACACTCTTCTAAGCAAGCTGAGAAGCTTGAAAGACTTAGGATTTATTTTTCAATTCACTTGGCAGCCCAATAGTTTACAAGTTTTTAAAGCATATGCCTGTCTAAAATTGCTTATATGGTGACATCTGTATTGCTTTCATTGCACTTCTCAGAACCACAAAATGGGTCAGGTTGGAAGGGACCATGGTGGATCATCTGGTCCAGCCTCCCTGCTCAGGCCAGGCCATCCTAGAGCACATGGCACAGGATTGTGTCTAGGTGGTTCATGAGTGTGTACCGTGAGAGAGAGTCCACAACTTTTCTGCGTGGTCTGTTCCAGTGCACAGTCACATGCATAGTAAAGAAGTTCTTCCTCATATTGATGTGGAACTTCCTGTGCATCAGTTTCTGCCAGTTGCCCCTTATCTTACTGCTTGGCATTGCCAAGCAGAGCCTGGCTCCTTCCTCTTGATGCCCTTCCTTTAAATACTTACAGACACTGATGAGATAAGGCAGTTGAATTCTGGTAAGACAAAACCCATCATTTAATAAAATGGCCACTCCAGAGGTGGTATATGTGCTTTCAGTGAGCTGCACCAGCCCCTCTATGGGGCTTCTGACAGAGACAGTTCAGCATCAAGAAATTAATATATCAAGTGCCTGGCACAACACTTGTTAGTTCAGTATCAGGACTTCAAATTGAATTACAGAAAACTGCAGGTTTTTTTAGAACTGGAATTTGCAAAAGATACTACATTTCTTCCATTAGGATTTTAAACAGCCAAACAGCTACCTTCAGAGCATCTTCTGTGGAATAGCTATTTCTATAGGTATTTATTTGCTACCATCACCTACCAAACAGTCTGTTTAACACAGCAAGACTGCATTTTCAGCTCACAAGGATGAAAATGAAAGACTTGAACGGCATATTGCAAAGTTTTATGTCTGATACCAAAAGAGGGAAAAACAAGGCAGTTTCTTGAGCAACTTACAGTAAATATCTACTAGCACATTTGATTTATTACCAGTTCATCAGGATTTCTTTTAGTGTTTCTTTTCGGGATTTCTTTTGAGCAGTCGTGTAAGTATTCGTGTGAGACTACTTAACACATAAAGCATTTGCATCTCTTCTGTTTTAGCTGTTTCCCGTTAGAAAAACTCCTAAAATTAAGGTTCTATTTAACCACAGTTGCATTTATTTAATAAAAATAATGTTTGAAATCTTGCTTTACTGATGACTCAAATAACTGATCTGTATTTGCTTACTTTTTTTTTTGCCTATACACCATACTCCAACATTTCCTGGAAAAGCCCAGGGTATTTGAGTATCCTTAACTGATCTCAATGTTCTTTCAGAATAGAGGAAGAAGAAAAAATCTGCCAGCTTAACTCTTTTTTAAAGCTACCTTATAGGAGATTAACTTTCACCTAGCTAAGCGTGTTCTGGTTAAGCATGGTTAAGCATTTCTGGTTAAGTATAATCTGATTAAGCATTTCAAAGTATAGCCAATTTAGTGTCAGTTTGTATCTTTATCAGCTGCTCCTCACTATGATAGCTCTGCATTTGCATCCACAACATGGCAGTTTAATGATCTCACAGCGGGGAGTATCCTTCTTTACACAAGCAAACACAGATTTTTGCAGCCCTTAGTGGTACATCATGTTGGGTGGAGGCAAATATATGAGGAGGCTTAAAGAAGGCGTCCGAAAGCACCACTGTAAGGTACTCTTGCCCTCTTACTCAGTGCATTATGAGGACCTCTTCTTTGTGGAAAATGCCTTTATGGGTCAGAGAGAGAGACACCTGTGTAATTCTGAAGATTCTCCAGGAGAATATGATCTGGGATGGTCTGAACTATACAAAGCAAATGAAACAAGACTGGGGCACACAGAGATAGAATTGATGTTCTCATGTGCCAGGTCTGCACTCCATGATTTTTCTAGCTTAAGATCTCTACTCCTCCATATTTAAGGTGAGAGACAAATGACAAACAGAAAAAACTCTCCATTGCCAGCTGAAGCAGTCTCAGTCCCCTGACACATTTTTCCACCCACAAGGGTACCTGTGGCTCAGCTGTGCTAGTATAAAACTGCGGTGCCTCTATGAAAAAGAATGGGAAATCCAACCAGCAAAATGATCCCACATTTCTTCAAGTTAAGCCATATGAATTCTGCAACTTTGTTCACAATGAAAAAACCAAAACAAAACCCCCCACAAACCCACCTAAAACAATAAACACTCCCACAACCAAAATGCAAGAAAATCTAAACAAAATAGCAATAATAAAAGCCAGTAGAGAAACAGAGTTAAATTTTGTTCCATAACAACAGGAAATAAACAGTGGAAGACGGGTACGTAAAGCTGACATATGTGCATCTTTGTGCAGAGCAGAAAGCATGCTATGAATGTGTACCCCTTCTGCGCTAACACCGCCACATGATTTAGTTATTTCTTCAGTTTGGGGTTCTCATGTATCTGTAGGTGGGAACACTCTTTCACCCAGTCATGTAAGAGTTGACTCAAATGGACAAATGAGTCCATTTCAGTCTGTAGAATCTGCTTTGTCCTTCTGGAAGAACATTCTTGCCACCTACTGCCCTTGTGTATCTGATCTGCCCTTCCTCTATGTTCAGCCGAGTGTGTTTGTCCTGAAGACTTCTAACCTCCCTCAGTGCCCATGATGCCTCACTTAACCGTGCAGCTGACTCAGATACTCTGTTACACTGGGATGATTAGTGTCAAGGTCAGTTATTTTTTCCTCAGAAACAACTGGTTTAATTGCATCTGCCCTCTAATCATTACTGTGCTCACAAAAATGTGGAATAGCAAATATCCTGAGTTAGGATAAGGACAGCTGAAACACCGAATTCTATGTGAATTTATTATCTAGTCAGGAACCACATTTTCCGCTGCAAGATACTTCACCTACCAATTGTAAACAAGTTTTGAATCCCTAAAAAAAGACTGCAATGATTTTGTACATTCTGTACTCTAAAATCTGAGTTGGTCAAAATAAATTCATGATTGAGAGAAATGAAGTTCCACAGCAATGTATGAAAGCTTCAGAAACTAACAGAAGACCGAAAAGCTGCAAGATGAGACCTGCAGTCAATCTCATTACAGCTTTTTCTATCATTCAAGCAATTTTCCTCTAAGTGGCATGTAAGAAAGAATATATGGTGTGCTGTGGTGCAGAGTGGCACACATGGTAATGGTTATGGGTATGGTATGGTGCAGTATGGAAGGACCATCGTGCTTACAAGTAAAATGCACAAGCCTGCACTGACATGAAATAGTTTCCCTCATGAAATGAGACTGTGTGTACATAATCCACCCTTGAAAATAATTTTCTTTCTTGTCTAGGGAATTTTGAAATCAGTGTCTCTTCAAGGTTTACTTCTCTGGTTTTCCTGTGTAAAGCATGACTGCAGGGCTTACAGACAAGACACCCTTTCTCATATTCCTATGTCTAATTTGATTATGCTGTGCCAATCACTGAAGTTATAAAACCTTTGAGTTTTGTAAAACCAGCCTGAAGAAATTAAGCATAAAATGATCAATGGTGGTTATTTAATTTTTTAAAAATTTGTCAAAAATCCTCAGAGGATGCCACAACGGGGCAGCAAGATGGGTCTGTTGTTGCTGGTGTTCTCTGAAAAATCAGGAGGAGGGAACGACATAGGATTTGCCCACACGAGGGTGCAAGTGACTAGTAAGGATGAGGAGGTTGCTTAAGTATTTTGGTGAGACAGTCGCAGATAAACCCCATAGTGCAGGGGTTTCCACTGACTTCACCTAGCAATCAGTGGCAATAGTTACCATATTATATCTTTCTATATGTATTCTAGAAAGCACGGACATAATAACTTCATGTTCAAAAAAGCAGTCACTTAGAAGCACCATGTCAAACCTAAAGGATTTCTATCTACAACAGGGAGGTAAAAGATCATCACTTGGAGAAAATGAAAAGAAAAAAGGAGCACAGAACAAGAGAATCAGAGTGCACACACAGAGTCTGATTTCATTAGGAAGTACTTTAGGGATGCCAGTCCAAGATACAATAAACATATCCCGAAGATCTTACGTTCATGTGTGTACTGCTGCAATAAAGAAATATTCCCTTAGCGGCCAGGATAATTAGGACAATGCAGTGACAGAGAATTATTCTGCAAAAGAGATCTTCCTAAGTAAAGCAGAAAGCAGATCTTGCAAATAGCTCAATAGGCATGAAACTCTCAAAAATCTGTAACAGGCAGAGTAAGCCACTCTAGAGCAATAGCATCCTGCAAAAATATTAGTTATTAAAACTCAAAGAAAGAAGCAAAAGATACTTGTAACAGCTTGAAAATTAAGTAATGTCCATCTGTTTTAAAGCTGCTGGAGGCAGTTGGTGCTGTTTTCTTCTCAGACTGAGCTTACATGAAGAAGAAACACATGAACACTTTTTTGTGGGAGAACACAACAAGGTCATCTTGAATATCTCACAGATAGAGCACATTTCTAAACCCTTGATGTTTTTACCTAACCTTGGAGATAAGAAAAGAATCTCAGAAAAGCTGGCAGTAGAGAACTGTTTTTCAGTTACAAGAAAAGTTTAATCCTTCTTGAACATGTACAAATCAGGTCAGAAGGCTTAAGCTAAACTATTGCAACAATTTCAAAGAGACATATCAAAGTCTCTTCCTTTTTTCTTACGAATCAGTAGATAAAGGAAAGCCTTCCATTATTTCAAAATTAGTGGGAGAATTAATTATTATTATATATTCAAGAGCTACCAGCTATGACTTCAATACTAAAGCAGTGGTGAATATGTAAGACTGGTATTCTTTTGTAGAATCTCATTATTTTCATTCAGTATATATTGGTTGAAGCTCAGAGAATCTTTTAAGCAATCTATACTGATAAGTGTTTTTGCTTTGTGTCTTATTTTAATAGATTAAACCCATGAAACCTGTAGGGAAAGAAACATACAAAATTATCTCATGTTAACAGATAGACAAAGGGTGTTTCTCAGGGGTTGGTGTTGGGACTGGTGCTGTTTAACATCCTTGGTGACGTGGAGAGTGGGATCAAGTGCACTCTCACCAAGTTCACTGACAACACCTAGCTGTGTGGTGCAGTCCACACTCTGGAGAGAAGGGATGCCATCCAGAGGGATCTTGGCAAGGCTTGAGGGATGGGCCCATGCAAACCTCATGAAGTTCAGTCAGGCTGAGTGCAAGGTGCTGCACCTGAGCTGGGGCAATCCCAGGGACAAGTAGAGGCTGCTGGAGGGAGAATGGATTGAGAGCAGCCCTGAGGAGACGGGCTCGGGTGTTGGTGGAAGAGAAGTTTGACATGACTCAGCAATGTGCATTTCAGTACAGAAAGACAGCTGTATCCTCAGCTGCATCAGAAGTGGTGTGGCCAGCAGGGCAAAGGAGAAGATTTTGCTCCTCTACTCTGCCCTTGTGAGACCCCACCTGGAGTACTGCATCTAGCTGTAGGGGCCTCAACAAAAGAAGGACATAGACCTGCTGGAGCAAGTCCAGATGAGGGCCACAACCCCCATCATAGAAGGGGACTGAACTAGCTTTAAGGTCCCTTCCAATATAAACCATTTGATGATTCTGTGATTATGATGATGATGATGATGATGATGATGATGATTTTATACTTTGACAGAGTAAATAAGGCAAGTCCAAGTTGTTAAAATTGCTGAAGGCTGTATCTGTGGTGTTTAATCCTGCATGCACTAAAGTACATCTTTGCTTTCAATGTTTCCAAACATCTCACAGACACAGGAAGGACTCATAAAGTTAAGTGTTTAGCTTTTGATTAATATAAGTAAAGAAATGCTTGCAAATATGAAAAAACTGTTTGGTTCTTAGGAATTGTTTTGAGATAAACTTCTATGAGACTTTAAACTTTGAAATTTGACAACTGCAAGACCTACAGCTTTCTAGTTGCATGGTATTCTTTGGTTACATTTTGAAAAAGCATTAACATTTACCATTTCCTGTGCAACTTCATCAGGTTGTTTCATAACAATATTACAGTCCCATCAGGAAAATGTGTTGTGAAAATGTACTGCATAGCAGAATACTTTTGATTAAAATGGATAGCAAGAAACTTCTGTGAAATAAGAGCTGTTTTAACAAAGCTGGCACTTGCCCACATTTGACTCTGTTCTGATTACTGCAGCCTGCATCACCTGCAAGGCTGGATACTTATGAAAACTTGTCCCTCTGGTGTCCCCAGGAGCCTCTGGCAGAGGTACCACACATACAGACTGATCTCAGCTTCACACTCCAGATCTTTTGAGTCATTCCTACTTGATAGAAGAGGGTGAAACTTACAAGTGTAGTGCTGTAGCAAATTGCTCTGATACTTGGACACAGAGTTCCAGTTTCCTGCATTACCTCATCTGTTCTTCAGCCTTCATACAAAAGCCTAGCCCTCAGCTAAGTCAGAGGGAAAATCCAAGTGAGGGAGTGAAATGAGAGAAGGCTACTTTCTCTCTTCAAAACATTCCACTAATGTTTTAGAGTTTATTAAAAAAAAAAAGACAACAAACCAAAACCACCTCCTTTGTTGACATCTTGAAATGAACTGCCAGTGTAATGCCATAAGGGTTTCTGTGTCCTTGGCCTTCAGGTAGGTACAGAGGGAGGAGGATACATTGCTTTCCTCCCTCATTCCTTGGCAAAAGAATTAAGACTATCTGGTGTCTGTGTGGAAATTTGAAGAGGCAAATTTTAATGACTCTTACTATGCATCCTAAACAGAGACAGCAAAAAAAACACTTGATTTATTAAAGGTTCTGTGTGTGGTTTTCTCTTCAATAACTCTCAAATCAAAACTTCTAATTTATTAGAAAATGAAAAAAAAAAAAAAAAAAAGGAAGAAAGAAATATCTACCTTTCACTCCAGAAAAGAGAGGATAGGCACCAGAATACGGAATTAATTAGTCAATCTAGGGGGTTAATACATCCAAAGTGTGCATAAGAACCATAATTAGAATATGTATTATGAAAAATAAAGGAGCTTTCAAAAGGAAGATATTATGATTCATTTACTACAAAGAAACTAAACTCATGTTAACAGCTAGAACCAAAGAGAAAGTTTATCTATTACCTGCTGTTTCTTTTGCTAACAGGTGTTTTATTTCTTCAGTGATGCTGTCACAAGTAACAAGCTATTAAGCAGGAATAGTGAAAACAAAATATTTTCTGTGCAGTATTTCCAGCATCAGACCCAGAGATTACTACCTAATTATTGCCTTAAATCTTTAGCTCATCTCCTTAAGAAAAATAATTCAGATTTTACAGTTAGCAGATAGGTTTAGTCATGGGCTGGAAAAGAGGGAACAATGTAAATAAGCTGTAAAATGTCACATACAAGAAATACTGCTCGATTTATCAAACGTTTTTGAAAGCTAATTAAGAATTACATTCTGGTTTCACTGACTCTAGTCCTGAAATACAACTATAGCTAACACTATATAAATAAAGCTAATGCTTTAGCTAAGAGCTGAGCTATGGCACAGAAACTTGTAGCTGACCCTCAGCTACAGAAACCCCAGCTACAGCTGAGAGGAGCTAGCCCTTCTCTCAGCAGACATCTTTGGACCCAGCGGAGAAGGGGCAAATGCCATCTTTGCCATCCATGACAGAATGCACCATTTTATGCTATTTTTTTGACTTCTGTAGGGTTTATTCACCCTTGATAAGCATGTAAATGGAAATGTATTTGGATTAGTGTGCTTGAACTTGGCTATAGGCTGAGGGTGAGAAAAGGTCGTTCAGACATTAAAGGGTTTTCAGTGCAGGAAAGGGTTAATAGATGATAATTGGTGTGCAGTAAAAGAGAGACTTTGAAAAAGAGTACAGCAAAGACATTGCAGATTGCTGCTTTTTTGCCAGTTACTATCATGAAGCATGTTCCTAAAAGCCAGAGGGAAGATTTTTTTTTTTAAGAGGCGACTAACAAACAGAGAAACTTCTCTTGTCTTCCAGAACACTCCCCTTCTGGTAAGAAAAACAAAATTGATGGTACTAGGAGACATTTATTGCCACACAGACCATGTATTGATTCAAAGCATTACTCAGTCACAGTTTTTTAAAAAACCTACACTGATAGGTTCATCGCTCCATTTCAGAAAAGAAGGGAGCCCCAGAAGAGACCCTTTAAGAGGCCTCTGGCCAGGATAGCTGATTTTCCAGTCTGTCTAAGTATGCCTGCCATGGGGGTCACTATCCACGTCTCACTGGGTGTCTCATCTATGGGAGATTTGTTACTGCAGGTGTTCACAGACAACAACGGGTTTGAAGGGTCTCACATAATCAGTCCATTCAATCCAATTTGAAGCCACTGGCCTCCTGAACTCAGACAGATACCTTCTCATCAACCTTGCTTCTAGCACAGGAAGAACTCTCTCCCTTTGTAGCCACATCAGCATAGGTTTGTGGCTGGAGACATTGAACATCCACATGTTCAAATGCCAGCAGAGTCTAGGATCTCTGGTATGAACATCTTGGCAGAGCAAGCAAAAAAGGGCAAGAGAGAGCAAAGAGGAGGCACTGCTAGCAGGGGTGTACAAGGAGGTTGTTTCCAATGGAACACCAACAAAAGATCATGTAAGTTTATGTAAAGACAATCTGCATGCATTGTGCTGAGGGGTAAAGGGAGCTGTCACCTTACAGTGGATGCTTCTAACAGCTGTGCTCAGTCACTTGCGTTCAAACACTAATGATTTATTTAAAATCTCCCTTGCGATCACTTCTCTCTGATAAGAAAAAACTTAAAGAATCTCAACTTTCAAATGTGTTCAAATATTCACTTACAACCTGTAAGTTCTGCTTCCTAAGCCTGTACTGTTGAGAAGGTTCCCAGGTGAAGTTACCTTCCTCACCTTTTCTGCAAAGGGATCATGGACTTTTGCTTTACGTCTTGCATAGCAACTGCTGAACCTACACAGTTTACCTTCAGGGTGCTGGGCCCTGGACTGCAGTAGTTGCACTTTAGCTGACATGACTTCCTTTCATCAGGGATGCAAGTGACTGCACAAAACATTTCAGCTTAACCACAGCTCCCTTATTTGGGACCTGTTCAGTCCATGTTCTGTTTCACTTTCTGAATACCACTGGAGTGTTTGGCCCTTACCCTGGCTGGCAATACAAAATAAAGACATAGTGTGTCTTTTGTTCAAGCAGTCAACCTGCACACTGAACTTATTTACCACTTCTCTCTGTTTTCTAAATGACAGGCCTTCAAAACAGCCTCTCCAATTAACTGGGAAAGTACCATACACGAATCATCTCAGAGTAGGGCATCTCTGTGAACCATAGAACACGGTCCCATACATTCAAGCAATACAGGCATCAAGTGGGCTGGAATTTTCCAACGTAGCTTTTAATATTAAGCAGCAGAGGGAAGATCAATCCTTTATAATTTACCACTAGACACTCACTAAACACAAATGTTCACACTAACTCATTGCAATCCTAAGTCAGTTATCCATCAATGAGAATGCTTGTGGCTAGAGGCATAACTTCTACAGTAACCCAGTCTTTGTTGTTTTGGCCTTTCTCATGTCTCCTTGTACTTCTGCAGGTTTACACTGATAATACCAGACTCACTGTACAAATAGCAAAATGCAAGTTCTTTCTCCCATTTCCCTCAAGATGCTGCTGCTAAGACATTCATTCTGCACATCTTGGTTCAGCTGATACATTTTTCAAAGCCATATCACTCTTGTGTACAGCAGCAGGGATCAGGTGACCATTAGATTAATGGAGTTTTGCTGTTGCTCATACTGCTTCAAAAAGAATATTGCAAAAGGAAAAGTCCTCTTTGCTAGCTACCAAACCATTAGGGCCTGTTAAAATCCAGTCCTGGAAGTTGTTGAGAATTCCTCATTGAAAGTGAAGTGAAATTCATAATTGTGAAGGACAAGGTCCACCATAAACTTGAACAACCCAACAAACTCAGTGAGGAGAAGGGTAAAATTCTACTTGGTGTTGTGCATTTTATATATGTATATGTGTGTCTGTGTATATATATACACATATATATACATATATATACACATATATATACATATATGTACATAACATACACATATACATATACTTTTTTTTTTTTAATATGTGCACAAGTAAAGGCTGCAGGATCAATAAACTAGTCAGTCTCTAACACAGTTCTCTTTTTTTTTTCTCCAATGGAATCACCCCTTTGTAGCACTTTGGCAGATTCTGAATTAGATCTTTTTTATTTTGGTGCATCAACATATGTTTTGTTCCTTATCACTTTATAAAAATTTGGAGCAATACTCTATGCTGAAAAGACATCCTGATTAGTCCTTTGTCGTGTAAATAAACCAGTGACTCCATTAGTAACTGCATTCAGCAAAGCACAGGTCAGCATAGGATTTATTTAAGTGACATTTGTCACTTAAATCACAGAATCACAGAATATTCAGAGTTGGAAGGGACCCACAAGGATCATCAAGTTCAACTCTAAGCCCTGCACAGGACCATCCCCAAGAGTCACACCATGTGCCTGAGAGTATCATCCAAATGCGTCTTGAACTCTGTCAGCTTGGTGCTGTGACCACTTTCCTGGGGAGCCTGTTCCAGTTCAGAGCAGAGGAGGGCAATCCCCCTCCCTCACCTGGCTTGTGATGCTGTGCCTGCTGCCCCCGAGGATATGGTTGGCCCTCCTGGCTGCCAGGGCACTGCTGATTCAGATTGAACTTGCCATGGACCAGGACCCCCAGGTCCCTTTCCACAGCACTACTTTCCAGTCTGTACGTACATCCAAGGTTGCCCCATTCCAGGTGCAGCATCCAGCACTTCCCCTTGTTCAACTTCCTACAGCTGGTGATTGCCCAGTCCTCTAATTTGTCGAGGTCTCTCTGCAGGGCTTCCCTGCCTTCCGGGGAGTCAACAGCTCCGCCTGATTTTGTGTCATCTGCAAACTTGTTCAGTATCCCTTTGAGTTCTGTGTCCAAGTCATTTATGAAGATGTTGAAGGGCACAGGGCCTAAGATGGAGCTTAATCTCATTCTGAGCATGCAAAGCTGAAGCAAATAAAGCTAATTACCTTAGTAAGACAAGGCATCTGGCAGAGAAGTGGAAACAGTGGTTGTACCAGTTTCACTTTTTCCTAGAAGCAAGTGGGGAAAAAACTACTGCAAAGGGAAGCACTCCCTCCACATATACAGACACATTATGCCATATGTGACATGCCCACAGTCATTTGAAGGACCATGCAGCACTCCTGCAGAAGCTGAGCAATGGATCACCAGCAGTGAGGGTTTGCAAACTAAGAGATGCATCTTGTTAATAGTAGATGAAGTTCTTTCAAGTGATAGGCAAAGCTCTGCTTGATCAGCCAAACGTTTCCTGCTGCTGCATATGCTGACACCTCTTCCAACCATAGTTCCAGAGAAAACTCAGGCTAGGAACTGCTCCACTGGGTAAGGCCAACACCTTCAGCCTGCTGATCCATGCAGGAACCTCTCTGGGGAAAGGCACATTTTATTTATGAGGAATTGCCTGTAAGGTTATCTTACAAAGCAGTTATTTTATAGATCAAAGGGAAAAGACAGGAAATGTGCCATCAATCAGAATTACTTTCTTCTGAGTTATGTGGTGCTCTAATGAAAAGAAATCAAAGAAAAATTGTAAGAAGGGTCCTAAGCTCATTGTAGCACTTGTCTGAACATTATTTTAAAAATAGTCATTAAAAAAAAAGTTAAAAAACCCAACAATAAACCCATAGACAAAACAAGCAAATCCAAAATAAAAGAAATAAAGCTTTCCAAAACAAGAGATAAGCCAAGGAAGCTGAAATTCAGAAGAAGAGGAATTCAAAGCAAATTAAGAAACTTGGTTTCTTTGAATAAACATGAGAGTAGCCCTCGCACAATGAAATAATATCACATACCAGCCAGACTGTGTCAAATATAAAACAAAATATATATTTTTGGCAAAGAAAGTCAGTTAATAATAAGTCACAGTGAAGCACAGCAAATGAACAAACCTGTGATGTTAATGCTTGGAGCAATGACTTCAATCTATGAGCATTATTATATACAAATATTTATTGGAGCATGAGAAATATAAGAATTTTCACATGCACAGGATCAGAACTGAGCAGAACAACTTCACATTAATATCAGTTATTACCTTCATTAAATAAAACAAAAACTTTATACATAAGGCTGATACAAAATTGCAGGGTTTGTGCATGACTGGGTTGAAGAAATCAAGTCTGCAAACAGACATAATAAAATTTGTTCTAAAACTAATCTAAAACAAGGAGACAAAATACAACAAATCCCAAAACCCAGGAGAAGCTGGGAAAAGAGTTTTCTTTGTTACCTAGCTGACACTACAAGATTATAAAATATTACTCCTCTTTAAGCCAAAGGGATCTTATATTCACTGGTTTCAGTAGGTATTATTGTAAGAAAGAGTTGTGTTTGACTATGCAATTGTTTTGACCAGACACTGTGCAGGCACAAAGCTCTGTCCACGGAGATCTAGCTGTGAGCCCTGCAGTAGAGCCTGGCAGCACCTCCAGTTAACCACCACTTTGCTGGTAAGGCACTACACTCCTGAATCCCAATCCAGTATCACCTTGCAGGTTCTAATCTGGGACCTCTTGGACTTCAGGTTTCTGTACATCTTCTGCAGGCTGCAGTTCAGATTTTTGCATAGTCTTTTATAGAGATTTGAACTCTGAAGTTCAGCTGTCTGTCCACTGAGTTTGGCCATGCCCAAGCTCCTTTATTTACCACTTGTGGTGGAAAGAAGCTGTTTACAAGAATCACGAAAAATTGACACCCTCAGGTTCACACCTAAACCCTTCAGAACATCTCAGTCCCACACATGCAAACAAGCTGATGGTCAGTTTGCTTAGCATTTCCAGACACTCAGAATAATAGAATGATTTGGGTTGTAAGACACCTTAGAGAACATCTAAGCTCAACACCCTACCATGGGCAGGGACACCTTCTATCAGACCAGGTTGCTCAAACCTGGCCTTGAATACTTCCAGGGATGGGCCATCCACAGCTTCTCTGGACAACCTGCTTGAGTGCCTCACCACCTGCACAGTAAAGAATTTCTTCCTAATATCTTAATCTAAGCATAATCCCTTTTCATTTGAAGCCATTACCCCTTGTCTTTGCAAAAAGTCTCTCTCCAGCCTTCTTGTAGACCCTCTTTAGGTACTGGAAGGTGCTATACAGTCTCCCTCAAGCCTTCTCCTCTCCAGTCTGAGCAATCCCAACTCTCTCAGCCTATCCTTGTAGAAGTGCTCCATCCCTCTGATGATCTTTGTGGCCTTCCTCTGTACTCGGTCCAACATGTCTTCTCATATTGGGGGGCCTAGAACTGGGCACAATATTCTGGATGATGTTTCACAAGAACTGAGTAGAGGGGCAGAATAACCTTCCTTGACCTGCTGGCCATGCTGCTTTTGATGCAGCCCGGGACACGGTTGGCTTTCTGGGCTGCAAGTGCACGTTGCTAGGACATGTTGAGCTTCTGATCCACCAACACTCTCAAGCCCTTCTCCTCAGAGTTGAGAGCGCTCAACCCATTCTCTGCCCAGCCTGTACCTGTGCTTGGGATTGCCCTGACCCAGGCTCAGGACCCTGCACTTGGCCTTGTTAAACTTCATGAAGTTCCCAGAGGCCTCTCTCTCATGACTGCCCAGGTTCCTCTGAATGGCACCCCTTCTCTCCAGTGTGTCAACTGCGCCACTCAGCTTGGTGATAACAGAGATCACTCTTCCCTCATCCACAGCTGCTGTAACCCCATTGTAGAAGGTTTCCCTTTTTTTCCCCAGAATAGCTATGTTTAATTGATCTGTGTTCAGCTATGGTGGTTAAGTAATCTTGCCAGGCTCCCTAATGTATATTATTCATGTGAGCAAAACCTTTTCAGTGTTGATTACACCCAAATAACAGGCAATCTTATTATGTGGCTATTTCTAGCTCAATTAAGTTTCCATGTTAAAGCAGTGGTGAGGACTACATGCTGTATTCAGTTTGTGAATTCTGCATACTTTACCATACATATGTATCATACAGAGAACCAAGGAGGAAAATGGCAAAAGCAGCAGCTATCCTATAATCTTCATAGTAACCTATCTCAAAATAAGTTGATACATGCAGAACACAGATTGTAATAGCACAACTAAATGCAGATGGCTAGAAAAATGTGTGACTAAGACAAGTGTCCATGTTTAATTTCTTATTTCTGTTTGATGTCTCACTGACGCAGATCTTAGAATTTTTGTTTTTAAGAAAGCCAATAAGCCCACAGAAAACTAAACCAAAAAGTGTAATAAAGTCATTATCTTCTTCAAAGTGAAGCCTTTTAATAAGTCTGTAATAAATTATCAGTGAGTACAACTACCATAAAAGATAGGCTGACAAAAAAAAAAAAAGCAAAAATCTTGCAACATAATATTTTAACTAAGTTGCAGCTTCACCTTTCTCCATTCACCTACTGGGGCATACAAAGAACTGAAGGGCCAATGTAAACATAACAATTAATTAAAAGACTCCTGCTACATTTTTCCTTCCTTTGATACATTGAGATTATTTCCAGACAGGGGCAGATCACCTGTGCCAAGCACAAAACTCACTGTTTCCATTTCCCAATGCCTTTGAAAATGAGGTGCTCTTATTTCTACCAAAATTGGTAGAAAATTGTTTTTATAACTCTGAACCATGCAGGCTCTTAATAAGTGTAACTTACCTTAATACAGTCTGAAGCACCCAGAATATTTGTTCTGTATAAACAGCTGGCTGTGCTGTGTCGTGCTAAAGATCAATGCAGAGCACTACTGCCAAAAGCAGCAGTCACATTTCATACAGATAACTGACCTCTAAGAGTTTTATTCACAGTCTTTTTATAGCCTCTCTAAAAGAAGTCTGAAACTGGACCAGTGTTGGAAACACCCCGAACTATTTCTTTGTGTATTTCTCTGGCAAAGACATGCCTGTCTAGAGTGCTCTGCCTCAAGGCACCACTAACACTGGCCCAGTTCACTTATTGAAATTTGGTGAGAGATAGAGAAAAAAACATTAGCTCTCTGTGATGGCACACTCTTGGTTTTGTTTCCACTCCAGATTATGCTAACAGGAGTTAAGAAGGGTGCTTACTACAGATAAGGTCTGACTTGGTGCCGGTGAAGCATAGACTATTGTGACACTCTCACCTTCTGGAAAGGACCCAGTTTCATAGGGGAAGAAACAGGCCAGCTACATGTTTGGTCCTGTTCATTTAAGACATGCTGGAGGCCCCACTGAGTTCAGTAATACTGATTGAACATTTGGAAAACAGGTTTTGACCCTGAGAGTGCATGCCTTGAAAATACTAACTTTTTAACAGATTTTTTTTGTAAGTATGTGTGCACATCACTCTTCTGGGGGCAGGAAGCAAGATAGAACAGACTTCAGGTGAACAGTGAATCTACACTAGGCTTACAGGATTTGCCCTGAACATATTTATGACTATTCTTGCACGCAGAAAGCTCTGAATATGTGGACTTACTGGATTTAAATTTTAAAATACTCACAAACATGAACTGCTGAAGGACAACTGTAAGGATTTTCTCAAAACCCCATTATTAGTATTTAATATTCTTCAAAATAGTATTACTGTTAGAGAAACTTTAAAGCAGTTTCTTTCATCTTATGACCTCTGGCTAGAGTTTCTCAAGAGGCATTTTCTATTCCATTTTTCCCCTAAAAAGTGAAATTTCTGTGTAGATTTAAAATTAATTGATGCAATCACTAATCGGCTGGGGGTTTTTCCCCCAATACAATTAGACTTCAACAAATGTTGTAACCCTGTGCAACAAC
>JAWWEV010000095.1:21225307-21236053 GCA_035583235.1 Hafferia zeledoni
GAATGGTGAAATTTGAAGACATTCCCATGCAATTTGTGAAATCACTTTTGCACAGTGTGCTTGAGAGAACTTGCACAGTGAGTAAAATGGTCAAGGTGCTTTAAAAATGATTGGTAGTAGCATCCACAGCTTAATTCCGTTTATGTTTTCAGCACATACTTTTCCATTTAAGAGCAAGAGAAGCACTGTTCTTGACAGAAGAGAACCAAAGATACAAGCAACCAGCTGAAATAATACTGTGTGGCTGCCAGGTGTTCCCTCCTGAACATGAGAAATTTGTCCCTGTCTCTCTTAGTTTACAACTGCATGCTGCCTTTGCTTTAGCCACCTTCCCTGCCCACCCCCCAGCAACATGTCAAGCAGCCACTTTTACAACAATAATGCAAGGAGAACTTAAAGTTAATTAATTTGTATCTGATGCAATGCCCCTCTAAGCCATCTCAAAAACAGGGAAATCCATCACTGCTACAACTGACCATATCTTATATTAGACAAGTTCTGAAAACACAGTTTGAAACCAGAATTAGAAACACAAACAATTTGGGGATCTAGCCCAGTGCCCCCAGCTCAGAATTTAACTCTTTGTAACTTTGATCTTATGGAGCCTGAACTAAATCCTTGGATCTCTATGCAAAAGCCTTGCAGAATTAGGCTCTGGTGCTTAAAGCACTACCCCTACAATAAGTCAGACAAAATGACTGCCATCCAATGTGTTATATAAATTGAAGCTCTATCTATGGCAGAATACTGTAGTCCACTCTTTTAGATTCCACTATTTATTCCTTCAGAATGTAAAGGGCTCTTGATATCCCAACATATAACTGAAAGGAGGCACACCTTGTTCATCTGAAGTCTTCATATCATGGTGACATGAAATCTGTACTTGTAAACAATGGGGAATAAACACTCATCAGATATCCCTCCTTAAAGCTGTCTGGAAGAATGAAGACCAAGAAATGCTAGAAGAAACATATAACAAGACTGCTTGGTGCAATTGCTTGATAGTTGCTCAGTTGTCATACCATTCTAAAGAAGAAGCAGAAATACAAGGCTGCAAGGAGAATGGGAGACTTTCACTAGCCTATCTTATGGGTAGTTGGTATCCAGTGACAGGACCAGACATTAAGAAATATTTCTTTATCAAGAGGGTGGTGAAACCCTGGAACAGGCTTCCTAGAGAGGTGGCTGATGCCCCAAGTCTGTCAGTGTTCCAGAGACATTTGGACATTGACCTTAACAAAATGCTTCAACTTTTGGCTAGCCTTGAAGGGGCCAGGCAGCTGGACTGTATGATCAGTGAAGGTTCCTTCCAAAGGAAATATCCAATCCTATCTTGTTGCTTATCTGTAATATACTAAAGGCTGAGTCCTACTGGGCCAGTTGCTGAGCAAACACAAGAGTTCACAACTAGCCCTGCCTGAAGAATGGCCACCCTAAAGGAAAGGCAGTCACAAAGGTAGGGACATGAAAGAGCAGACCAGCAACACAGTCGTTAACAGAGCTGTTGTAACTGTTTCACAAATGACGATTTTGACACATGTTGACCATCTCTTGATAGCATTATCAGAGATATCTAACTTCCCTCGATGAGCACCTTCTCTCACCCGTGTGGAAGCACAGTCATAGACAGCTGATTTCTCATTCCTTAGAAATATGGGGAGAAAAGAAGTCATTAAGGAACTAAAAAGAGAGTGGAAAGGCATTCTCTTAAATCCTGTGCCAAATCTCTATTAATTAGTTCCTATTCCCCACACTCATTTCATCCTCTGCCAATTCACCTTTTTTTTAACTCTACTCGATCAACTGTTTGTAAGACTTGAATCCATTTGAGCTACTAGAAGCAATCTTCTTAAACTGAGGGCACCTTTTTAGTATTATTTTCTAGTTTGGCCTAGAGGGCAAAAGAATTCTACTTCTCATGTTCATTTTGTAATTTTCTTGTTCACCTGACAGTTACTACTAAAAAAAAAGCAGATGAGAACTAGGAATGGAAATACATCTTCAGATAGGCAGATGCAGACCAGTAAACCTGCAAGGAATATGGATGGCTTCCTGAACAAAGGTGATAGATCTTATCAGAAAGTCATTCAGAAGAGCCTATGAATAGTTTGCTGTATGAAAGAAAGCCTAGGTTTAACTCTAGGCTACAAACTGCTATCAGCAGTGACTGAAAGCTCTTCCAATGGAAGAGGAATAAGACTGAGCACAAAACTACCAGTTGTGGTCTCAGTGCTTCAGTACTTTTCTAGGCATTTAGACTGTGACCTGATAAAAGACACAAACTTCCAATATGCATCAGCATAACAAGTTTTGGTGTAAATTCTTAGTTTAGAAGCTAAATACTGTTTAGACCCTTAGAAGTGCAAGTAGAAAGATAAGTCTTACAGAGAGAGATCTCACAAATTGCCAACTGAGAGTTTTTTGTGACCACACAGGATCAAAATGCTTGAGCAAATGTCAAACTGTGCAAACTCTGTGAAGTCTTTGGTACCAAGTAATTCCAAAAAATTGTGGTATAGAATTGTTCACTGTAGTCAAGCCACAGATGCTGCATTAACAAGCAAGAGTGTGCACTTAAAAATAATCGTTATTCGACATGTCCAGAAATCAAACATATAGCAGTTTTTTCCCTGGCTAAAACTCCTCCCCAGTCATGTGTATGTTGGTACACTTAGTTACTTACAAAGTTCATCTGAGAGAGTGCTTCTGTATCTGCTTGTGAAACTAAGCCTGTGGAGCTGTAAAAAGTAATTTGTTAAGTATAATGTGGGAGTATAAAATCACACTGTAGCATCCTAAAAATCAACTAGTTAATAAAAAATGTGTAAAACAAACAGGTCATAAACATGATGCTATGCAAGATTAATTGAAGTCTGTAAGGGGATAATAGGAATACTAAGAAAATTAATTGCCAGTTGCTTACCAAAAATAGATTCTTTGAATATTTGGAAAGAAAAATAAAAATAACATAAGTATGCTAGAGATGTAAAATAAAGATATGCTTCAATTTCCTAGAGCCATGAACTGACGGAATATTTGGTCCACTAATGAAACTTACTACCAAAATCTCATCTGTAACACTGGAGGAATGTCAGGAGAGGAAATGTCAATCTCAAGGGAGAAAAAAAGGGTTGTTGTGTGATAATGATATTCCTCTATAAAAGTTATCAGCTAATTGGCCATGCTGGAAGCTCTGCTGTTTCCCTGGAACTTCTAAATATGCTATCAACAAACATATAAATAAACAAAGCTTACTATTGGAGAGTATTGTTTTGTCAAGCTGTAACAGAAAGGTACTTGAAGGAGGTAACAAACCTGTTACACCCATGTGATGCTATTCACACACCGAAAAAAACCAGCTTCTCTATGGAAACTATGTGTTCATTTCTCCACTATTAGGCACAGCAGTGGCCTGAGTTGAAGAAAAATTGACAAAAATTAGATGTCATGACCTCAAAATAGAAGTACTGAAAAGAGAGGTCAGTTCTCTACCCACTGAATAAAATATTCATATAATGTATTTGTGTATTAAACTGAAGAGATTCTGTACTAGAAATCCACATCACAGAATGTCAAGATGCAAGTACAATAAATTAGTCTGTGTCCAGAAAAGTAGATGGTTAAAATCAGCAAAACAGAAAAAAAATATGTTTCTCTTCAGTTGACAACCAAGTCAACTAAGAAACCCTTGGCCAAGTGATTTCCAACACTAAGCATTGTTAGTATTACCAGAATTAATGTAGCATGAAGATATTCTCACTAGTTAAGTCATAAATATAAGTACTGTTGAAATACAAAGCAAACATCAAATCAAGCCACTTCCATCTGGGGAAAAAAGGGAGTTAAAAACTCAAGAAACATAGTGGTTTGATATTATCCACAGGGCTTGGAGCAATATTTTTCAATTGAAGATGCTAAACACTCTATTTCTGTGTTGCAGCAGAAAAAGAAAAAAAAGTATGAATATTTCTTCTTTCAAAAGCAATGTCTGCTTTTCTAACAGACATTCTCTTAAAGAAGGCTCTGACAACTAACTTTCTTCCAAACAGACCTTCACCACTGGTGAAGATGAAGACTTTTTTGCTGGCTTCTCTTCATCTTGATATCCTACCTTCCTTCTGCCTCTAACTTACACAGAGCCAACAGGAAAATCCACACCCAGTAAGTCCCTGTCAGGAACTTTGATGACAAATAGGCTTTGGTTGCCCTAACCAGCTTCTCCCAGAGCCTCCATCTACACCTTCTGACTGGGGTTTTCATTTAATTTCATGCCTGGGCTTTCAGTCACTGTCTGAGATACATGCACTTGTCCCTGGCTCTCTGTGCCTGAATTGCTGTTTAGATTTTCTGAATTCATCTTAGACCTAGTATGTTACCTCCTCTTGGCTCATGCTCACCAGAGTCACCACTCTGGTCTGCCCACCTGCCTCTGGAGCCATGGGACAGCACTGAGGTTGCCATCTCCTGCGACTGCTCATCTCCAACCCTCTCTTGAGAAACAGGCTCCTCTTGCTGCTAGCTGACCATTCCATGGAAAAAATGAGACTTGGATTCCTAAAAGACTTCTTCCTGTCCTTACAACTTGGACAGTAACTTCTGCCTCTGAAAGGCCTGTTTAATACCAGTCCTTAAATGCTTCTCCCACCTGCCACATCTGATAACCTCTAATAGGTTTTAAGTGATGGCAGTGAGTAACTCAATTCAGCACAATAAAAATGTAATGGGAAAAAAGTATTGACCATCTCCAGGCATGTATTACAAATTAGACTGAGAACATGCCACAATTTTTGATGGACCCTCGAAACAGACAACAGATTAGAGGCATACTCCATACACAGCCAAGATTCATACTGATTGAATCCTGGGAGAAGGGCAATAAAAAGGACTAAGAATTAATTCTTTGGTGCCACACTCACTGGACTCCGTGTCAACTTTTTCTATCTTTTTGGTCTCAAGGACAAAGAGTGTCTCACAACACTTAGACACAACAGGACATTTTTGGTACTGTCTTATCAGCATTGAAAAATGTTTATCCTGAGAGGTGAAACACAAGTCCTGTTCTTACTATGTGCCTGTCTTTTTTCTCCTGATCCTCTGTTGTTTTAATCAAATGGCTACCTTTGAGGTTAAACCTGGATTTGGGGTGACATTCTGAGTTTCTTCTGAAATGTCCAATGCCAAATGTTTACACTAAAAACAACATGTATTTACCTCACTGTGGGTGGGAATTCTATGTTCACAGCTTTACAGATTCTGTCAGTTCTATGCACAAATACTGATTCTGATAATTTTACATCCCAAGTTTGCTAGATTTTGTTTCAATGTTTACCTCAAGGTCTGGTTAGAAATTAAAATTTGGTATCAACAGACACAATTAAAATATCTTTCAATTTCTGCCATTCCTAAATGTTACACACCATTCCCTAAGGCTCTTTACATCCAAATTCTGCCAAAGTCTGTTACTGTTCTCATCTGATCTTTTGCCATCTTTTAAAGTATCCAAAGATTTTGGCAGCTCCAGACTAAATTGATTGGGCTATAGCTAACAGGTTAGGTATACTGTTTTCAGCACTGGTAATTTAGTTAGTACATTCCATGAGACAGACAAATATTAATTTGTTGCCATTGGCTATAAATGCTGTTCAGGTTTACTGTGGTCTTAGAAAGATTGTGCACTGAAATCAAGAGATGAATCATAACCTCAAATGGTAGCTGAGTCCTAAAAACAAAAATATTTTCCCTATGTGAGGATATTTCCTACTTTACAGTGAAACTATAACTAAATTCTATAATGGTAACTTAATGTATTACTATAGCAATAGCATGTATATTTTAATACATTCCCATACTTACCAACTGAACAGAAATTTCCCAAGAAATTTCCAAATTTCAGGAAAAAAACCCCCAACCTTCACCAAAAAACAGCTGCTGTTGAACCACAGCCACACAGTAATTTCAGACTGAACTAAACTTAGACTTTTAATAAATACAGTTTTTAGTAGCGTAGCAAAACAATTTCTCCCTTTTCTTCCCTTCTGGCAAAATTCTGGTAAGATTCTGCACTCAGTTTTTGCAATGCATCAAGCCCCTTAGTGCAAGACACAGAATGGTAAATCACAATATCTAATTGTCACTTTTAGTGGTTCCGTTCAGTGGAACTAGTTTGCTCAGATGAAGCATCTTCAGTTTCTCTCCAGAAGCAATCCGTAGGGTCAAAGATGTAACTCTGAGTGCAGTGGACTGTCTAGCAGAGAAGCCATACCCTACCATGAGCTGACAGCTGGTACAGTGCACTGTAAGCCACAGAAGCCCACGGAAGTCCATGGCTGCTCTCTCCAGATGGCTGCACTGCTACACTCTTGGACTGACCCCCCAAAAGAGGTGGAGAAATGTACCTTTTTAAAGTTTGTGCAATGACTTTAGTTGTGCCAGAAAGCTGAGGAGATGGCAAATTGCAGTGAATTGTCAGATTTAATCAGGACTATTAATTCTTGAGCTATAGTTGCTAGTGAAAGCCTTGTTTTGTGAAGTTCGAGCAAAGCTGAATGACCTGGTCAACGACTACTCTGCTAACTAACTAAACAAAGAAATTCTTAATAGAAATTTTGCTGTGTTGTAGTCACAGAAACATAGGGTGTCCAGCTGCAGAAACAACATTTTATAAAGAACTGGGAAGTTTTAATAGGAGAATTACCTGAAAAATAACAATGTTTCACATTCTTCTGAATAAATGGCAGCTAAATAAAATAGAGTACAGGATGGTAGTGCCCCTTTGAATAAAAAGCAGTTTAGAAGACCTTTTAGCTGCCAGATACTAATTAGTATTACCCACCCCCACCCCCACCCCAACTTAAAAACACATGACAGTGAAACTACAGTTACAACTGCAAAACAGAAAAACAGGTCAGTTTTTTTTGTTTTGTTCTCATAGTCTAAGCAAACATTAGCAATAGGGACAACAGGAATATCGATAAGCTATGAATGAGGAAAATACAGTAGGTGTTTGTTTCTTTAAACTTGATACAATAACATCAAAGACAAGTAATTTTCAATAAAATGCTGTGCTGCTACAAACAGGTAAACATAATTTATTTCAAATAGATCAGGTTGACTGATTGTGTCTGTCTAATATTTGTATGCTGAGTAGACTACATATTGTGCACCCAGGCCCTGATACTATCATTGGATCTGTGCATACAGACCTCTGTTCTTGCTCAAAGTTCTATTTAATTCAATTAAAGTATAGACCTCTTTAAAATAAACAAGACCCTCATTCAGTTTATACGTCACTAAAACACAGCACATCCATTCAACACAACTGAGCATACCTAGTTTATATCCAGCATAACTCTGGGAACTGCCCTAAAGTTGCAAGAAACATGAATTTGACATGAAACAGGATGAATACAATTCGAAGTAAGAGGAAAAGGAGAAAAAGTAATAGACATAACCAATCAGAGAATCGAGCACAAAAGAATTAATATGTGACCAATTTAAAACAAAAAAACCCAAAACCACAGACAAACAAACACACACACACACACACACACACAAACAAAAAACTCTATCAAAAGTGTCGCAGGCAAAGTAGGAATGTAACTCCCAAAGCCCAAGTTTGCTTCCTGAAAGTGTTTTCTCTCACATTACCTTTATCTCTCTCTGTGTCTCCCCCTTCACTCCTTCCCTCCCAGGAAGGGAAAGATCAAAGTTTTCTTATTTTTTGTTGTTCCCTGCATGTGTTAATAATCAGCTCACAGGCCCCATCACAAAGGATTTATTTTCTTTTTCTATTATAACAATCTATCAAACTTTCTATTGGCTTTGTGAATTGCAGTTGGTAGTTAATTTAGAAGCATACTTCAATGGCAGCACAGTCAAGATTATCAGTGAAACACACTTATTTCTATTTTTATAGTATGCAGAGCAATTACGGGAGAACTGTTACAGTATTTTTAAATTATAATATATATTTAACTTGTAACAAGAAACATGTGTGCCAAGTGATGAAAATGCATGGCATTTTTCACAATCTGACCTCCAAAGAGAAGTTCTTGCAAAGGATAAAAAAATATTAATTTTTATGTTCATTTATAAAAAATATAACCACTAACATACATAAAGTATATTCCAATATATTGGAAAAATTAAATATATTAGTATATCTCATATGTGCATATGCATGTTCTCATATTAGAATACCTATAATAGACACATGTATGTTTCCCCTTCTTCTCTCATAATAACTGATTCAAATATAATTGGTTTTGAGCCTGCTGTTATGATTAAAATTCTTTTATTTGAATGACTACTCTCCAAAATACTTCTTTGATCATGGTGCTTTGCCTTGCTCCTGTAGTCTAGTTTACAGGGGAACAGAAAAGCAAACTTCTAAATACTTTCATATTCTTAGGATTGAAGTCTATCAGGCTTGTGGGACATGGACAATGTGAAGAATTGTCTTCTGACTGTCATCCATTTGATTAATGACGTAGCCCAGAAAAGGCATTGACTCAGGGAAGTCCTTAAAGTCCACCCTACACAGGACATAACCAGAGGAAGACAATTCCTTGCAGTGTCATGACATGCAGATCCCTCATCTGATAGCTGCGTGGTGTCTCCACAGTACCTCCCACTCTTGGGCACCTCCCTCTAGGGAGCAGGATGAAGAAGCAGCTCATGTGACCCACCACGCAGCCACCAGACTCGGCCGTGCATCACTCAGCAGTTTGCCACTCTGCTTCCCTGTCCTC
Source organism: Hafferia zeledoni (assembly GCA_035583235.1). Classification (NCBI taxonomy): domain Eukaryota; kingdom Metazoa; phylum Chordata; class Aves; order Passeriformes; family Thamnophilidae; genus Hafferia; species Hafferia zeledoni. The sequence goes on from JAWWEV010000095.1 coordinate 21,234,058, forward strand.
ACACACACTACTCTAGGCACCTGCACACTGCCACACCTCTGTGTCTTGGGGACACCCAGCTCAAGATGTTATTTTGTTACTGCACCACAATAAAATTATTTTAAGGCTGTGGATTATCTATGTCTCTGTTATAGGAAGCTTGGGGCCAAGCTGTTAAGGAAACCTGGTCTGACAGTGTGAATGTGGGGTGTGCAGCTGTAAAGGGGCCTTGGTCCCATCTCAGGTGGTGCAAGGGTGACTGTCAGAGTGGCTACTGGATGCTTGGACAGGAAAGATTCCTTAATATACGGCTCAGTGAATTTACTACTCCCAGAGACAGCTTTAACATAGACAGCATCTTTGAACAGCTGTGCTGGTTTAAAGACAAACCAGCAGGAGAAGTGAATCAAATACAAAAGAGATTATAAATCAGAGTTATAATTTAATAAAAATATTACAATGAATGCAATGATACAAAGAGAAATTGGTTTTGACCCATAAAATGCAGAATTATAACCCAGCACTCTGGAGCACAAACAGGACGGTGTTCATTGGCCCCTGTGCTGAGACCCACAGGGTCCCCCTGAGTCCAAAGTACAAGGAAGAGAAAACTGTTGGTGCAGGTGATGGTCACAGTCTAGTTGAGAGTGGTGGTCACAGTCCTGTCGAGGTTCTGGTCCTTCTCTGGATCCAGCAAGCGGTACCAGAGGTCTCCAAACCCCAACACTATACACCCTCTGGTTCAGGTGGGAACACCCAGTACCTCCCCGAGGGCAGGGAGTGCCACAACGGGTGATCTGACTCTGTGAGTCATGGGGTATTTTTGGAATTGTTGATAGCCCATTAGCAGACATGACCCCTGAGGCTGGGTGTGAAGGTGCTAAGGAATCCCTGGAGGGGAGTTATCACAGCTCTTATCTCAGAGGCTTTTTTAACACTCAGCTCACATCCTGAGGGGTCAGGTGTGCCCTGGGCAGCTGCTGCAAATGGTCCATTGTTAAGAGTTCATGAGAAATGACATAGAGTGTTTTAGAATACACAGCTTTGGTCACACCCACACAGTGATAAACTGATCCCAGCTGTGAACTAGGACAACAGCCCAACAACCAGAGCTGGGACTGTGCCACAAGAAGAAAAGCATGACCAGCACCCAGCTTGGGGCTGGCACACCCAAGTTGCTTTTGGTGGCCCCTGGCAACCAGCCAGCTTTCACCCTCTGTCCTGGCTGCTCCAGGTGCCCACAAGGGATGGGGGGAGGCACCCCTGAATTGCTGCTGCCCCTGAAGCTTTGCAGTGCTACAGGCTGGTGGAGGGGCTGGACAGCTGCCCAGAGGAAAAGGACCTGGGGGTGCTGGTCAACAGCCAGCTGAACAAGTGCCAGCCATGTGCTCAGGTGGCCAAGGCCAATGGCATCCTGGCTTGTACCAGAGACAGTGTGGCCAGCAGGGCCAGGGCAGGGACTGTACCTCTGTACAGGGTAAGGTCGCACCATGAGTTCCCTGTGTCCATTTCTGGGCTCCCCACATCAGGAAAGACATTGAGGTGCTGGAGTAAGTCCAGAGAAGGACAATGGAGCTGGGGAAGGGTCTGGAGCACACATCCTATGAGGAGTGGCTGAGGGAGCGGGGATGTTTCACCTGGGGAGAGAGAGCTCACGGCTCTGCACAGCTCCCTCAGAGCCGGCTGTAGGGCGTGGAGTCTGCGCCTCCTCCCTCAGCCAGCGACAGGAGGACACGGCCTCAATCTGTACCAGCGGAGGTTCAGGTCGGAAGTCAGGAGGCATTTCTTCACAGAAAGGGTGGTCAGACAGTGGAATGGGCTGCCCAAGGAGGTGGTAGAGTCACCGCCTCTGGAGGCGTTTCAAGTAGGACTGGGCACGGTACTTGGTGCCATGCTCTAGTTTACAAGGTGATGTTGGGTCACTGGTTGGACTCGATGATGTCGGAGGACCCCAACCCAACCCGCCGCCGCAGCCGCTGCTGCTTCCCCGTGCGCCGAGGCTGCGGGATGGGGCAGC
>JAWWEV010000095.1:21236153-21262902 GCA_035583235.1 Hafferia zeledoni
CCCCGGGGCCCGCCCTGCCCTGAGCCCTCGAGGGCTTCACCTGGTACCGCCTGGGGCGGGGCTGGCACATCTCGGGCTCCTTCTGCCTCGGAGCCCCGGGGGTGGAGAGAGAGAGGGGCTGCGGGACGCCCCGTCCGCCCCCATCGGAGGGAGCGGAGCGAGGGGAAAGGTGGGTGTCGGAGAGGGGACGGCTTTCGGAGGGGCCGGGCTTGGGATGGGGTTATTCCCGAGGGCTACTCCGCCAGGTACTTGTGGAGGAAGGAGGAAGCCGGCGGCCGCCACCGACCCGGGGCAGAGGGGCCGGGCTCTTTCGCGGGTAACTTCGTGGTATTCAGGGCGTGCGGGTCTCGGCTCCTTTTCTTTCCTTTCTTTATCTCGCAGCGCGGACGGGCTCGCAGTTTCCCCCCGCGCCTGGCCGCGGGCCGGGAAGCGCCGGGAAACGCCGGGAAGCGCCGAGAAGCGCCGGGAAGCGCCGGGAAGCTCCCCTGTGTGCGGGGCCGGCGCCGCCCCCCGTCCCCCCGCGGCCTCCGCTCGGGGCTGCTCCGGCCGGTCTGGTCTTTGCTGCAGAGTTAACCCCGGGAAGGGACAGAAAGCCCCTTGTCGCGGGGCTTTCTTGGCGGCGGGTGAGGGTCGCGGTGAAGTTTCGCACATCCGCCGTGGTAGCCGAAGTTTTGTGCCTCACGTCGGGTGGTGTCTGTCCCAGGGAAAACGTGGAGGTGCTGCGCTCTGCCTTGGCGCTGGTGCCTGGTGGAAGTGCATGTGTGGAAGCGAACTGATTGACATCTATTCTGCAGGGTTAATCAATAATCAGAATGGTTATTCATGTAGTCCTGAATGTATTCTTACAGACCGCCCTGAAGGCTTTAAGTACGCAGCAAGTTATAGCAGGGGTGAAATTTATAAAGTTATTTCAGGGATAAAATTTATACAGCATGTCATCGTCAGAAGATAGAAGTCACGCTGGCGTAGTGTGCTGTACACTGACTATCTGTCATGTGTCTTGATAAAGTTTCTTAACTTGAAACTAAGTAATAAACCCAAGTTCATTATGTGTGAAATGAAAATGTGATTGCTGGTATTTTTTCCTTTGGATATTTCAAAATCCAAAAGCTGGGCCGTGGTGGGAAATTTAGCTGTCTCAGGAAACTAACCAGGCCTAATGTCAGTAAAGTACTTTACTGTTTCCTTTGCTTTTTTTCATCATAACAGTATACTTATGTGAAAATGGAAAGGTTCACTAAAGGCAGTGCTTTCAACTTCATGCAAAGATATAGCTGTTACACTAACTTAAATTGCATCCTGCACATCAGTGACATATAAAATCTTGGCTGTTCTTGAAATCTACGAATTCTGAAACGGAAATTAATATTGCTTCTTTTTTCTGGTGATTCAAAAACTTTTCTGCCATTTCTTAACACTGTTGTAGTGGAGGCCTTTATAGGGAGGCAGGTTGACAAGAACAGTATTGTATAAATGCTGATTAATCAGAAAGCAAATACATTTAAGAAGTATTTTTTTTGAGAACATAAAAAAAATGAAATGAGTAATTCGCTTGCAATCAGCATTTTTCCACATTTGCTGTCAAACTGCTTTTTGGAAAATTTCAAAAGAAAATTAAGAAAGTTCTCACTGAAGTGAGGATCTTTTTTATTATTCTGTCAAATGTGCTTATGAGGAACATGCAGTTTTGTTTTTAAATGCTATTATTTTCTTCTCTTACATTGTGGAATTGCTATCTAATGTGGCTGTATGGTCCTTCTTGTGGTCTCATACAACTAGTATGATGATTTCTTTTCAAAAGTTTTGTGTGTTTTTTTTTATTTTTAATTTTCATAAAGGTTTTATTATTTCTGTTGAGAAGGGAGGGAAAAAGAGACATCTGTTGTCCCTGAGATACTAATAAAGATAACTAAATGTTGACATTCATCTGTTTTGAGTAGAAAAGATACAGGTAAAATATATGTAGTTCCTAAACTGTACAGATCTTAACACCACAAAGTAGAACCTTCCTAATAAATGTGCTTTTCAGAGAGCAATAAAAAGACTATGAGCATGTTAAAGGTGAATCAACTGAATTGTTTTTAAGAAATTCTCTGAGGTAGAGCCTTTTATGTGTTTCAGTAAAGATACAGGTGGTTGATGAGAACTGCAGGTTAGAGTATGCTCTGAGGTATTAAATGGTGCCTGTGACACTTCAGGAAGATCTGGGGGCTTGGGATGGTTTGGGGGTTTCTTTGTCTGTTAGAAGATGCTAAATAATTTCTGAGTATTGAATTCATTGGGTGATCTGCAAACAGTTAAAAATGCAAGCTGTTAAGACGGGTCAGTTAAAACTGCCCTAGTAAAATTACAGTAAAACAAGTTACAATTGTTCATAAATCAGCTTCCAACTTCTGATTTTCAAGGGCATTTAATGACTACCCTTCCCCCCCAAAAACAAACAAACAAACAAAAAAAGACTAAAAGAAGGAAAACTACACCCCCCTTGGCACTAATGCAGAAATGAAATACAGGGATTAATTTATTTCTGTGGAATGCTGAGACTAATTTAGATCCAAAACTTATATTTGGGGAGGGTAAGAATACATAAAGGTAAATACAGAGAAACCACTTTTATTTGGATCAGAAGGATTCCATAGAAAGCTGTGAGAATTTCACTGTTATGTGGCAAAGAAATGGACTCTTTTTTTAAGCTTATTGCACTTGCAGGTAAATACGAGTCACGTTACACTGATAAAATTCAAAGAAACCAGTAAAGGCATGAACTGTAATTTTTTACCATCAAAAGCAGACCAGGTATTTACATAGATGTGTGTTTTTCTGTTACTAAGGTTAGTGTCTTCCTTGTGGGTCAGTAAGAGGGGAAGGTCAGGAACAACAGTAAACACAGCAGCCGTATTTGTGTTCATGGGTTAAATTCAGTCATTCCAGTGCCACATTAAATCCTCTGCTTTAACAAGGCTTTAGAATTGTGGAAAATGATGCTCAAGCTTTTTTTGAGGAGTCACGAACCACTTCCATATTATTATCCGTAGGTTTCTGGCTCAGAAGCTCTTTCTGGATTTATATCCTAACTAGAACAGAATAACGTAGCTTACTTTTTCCTCTAGTTGCTTCATTAATACCTGTTTCTAATACTCTCTTGAGTTACGTGCTTGTGAAAAATATCTAATACAGGCCTAATGTGAATGAAGGTATCCCTCCTTATGAGCTTTCTATTAACTTATCAGATATTAGTAGTAAACAAGTTTGATAAAATTAGAAATGGGAATCATCTGTCACAATCAGAAACATGAAAATAGTGAAATACAAATCAATCTTATATTTTCCCTAGCAGTTGTGAAATTATTGTTGATTTGATTTGGCCTGTGGTCAAGAAAATTTGTCTGCTTTGGGTACCCTGTCAGGAGAGATAAGCAGTTGAGTATGATGGGTCCTACCAGGGACTATTTATCAGGTTTTCTGCTGAACTAATCCTGTGCTACCTGAAGCACTCAGAAGGTGTTAAGTGATAAGCACAAGTGTGTGTTTATGTCAAGTTTCTTTTAAACAATATCCTGATTAAACATAATATTGTGTCTAAATGTGAGGATGAGTTAGTTACGTAACAAAATCGTGCCTACAGCTGCTGCTTCAAGGTATGGTTCTTAATTCTTTTGCACTCATTATCTGTTGCATATAATTGCAGTCTTGCTTTGGTTTCCCTGCTTTTTGACTACTGTTTGTAATTTGTAGTTTTAGTTTCAGTTTGTGCTGCATATTTTCTATGGAAGGCTACGTTTGAGACTGTTTTTTCTTTTTCTTTTCTCGTTTCAGCATGTGAAAATTGTGCCTATCTTTTCAGATCTGTGGACGCGAGTTTTACCCTGGAGTTGGAGGCAGCATTTTTGATACTGTTGCAAGGTGAGTGTGTGTTTTGACTGTTGATCCTGTCGATACCACTCTTCCCTGCTCTTGCTGCTTCCCTGCAGGCTTAAGTTGTTCAAACTCAGATCTGTTGCCAAAAGAGCAGCACCATCCTCGACAGCGCATTTCTGCACCTCCCTTGTAAGTGTAGCAACTGTCATGTGTGACCTACATGTAAATCCAGTTATTCTGGCACCAAGTTGCCTGGCAGTTGTTAGTCACTGCAGCCGGAGCTGTGAAAACGCAAGGGTTGAAGAATGATGTGACTGCCTTTGCTTACTGTAGCCTTAGATCAGCTTAAACTGACCAGGAAACCACACCCTGAATTTCCTGTGAAAGCCAATGGAATAAATGGTCATGTGATTCAATAATCTAACCATTATCTTTATCCTTGCAATTAACTTCCTTAATCACACTGAACTACAAGCAATTTAACTTGTTGCCATTCTTATTCATTAAAAGACATGGTGTATTACATGGCATTTAAAGTCAAGGACAAGACAGACCATTCTTTCTCCTTACTGGGTAGCAGAAGCAAAGGAACCAGCATCATGTTTGCATATGTGCACTGTGGAAGTGGGCATATTCACACAAGTGCACAAATGCACACTGGGGTCTGCACTACCTATTACGATGTGACCATTTAAATTTAAACATTACTTTTTCTTGAAAGGTGGGTTGCATTAATCACAGGAATAAGGATGATCCAAAACGTGTTCAGATATAGGCAAAAATGAAATCTTACCATGTCATCCACTTTGTGTGGGACCATGTGGCAAACCCAGGGACTGGTAACCCTTTCCTTGTCTGTAGGTCGCATGGCAGCTCTGTCTGAAGTGGCATGTGAGAGGGATGTGACAAAATTTCCATGTGTAATGAAGAGCAGGCCACTGCTAATCTGGTCTGCCTTGCAGTGATTGGGTTTAGAGTGTCTCTCCAACTGTTGATTGTTGCTTACTAAGGAGTTTCTAGAATGCAATACTTTGGGAAAGACAATAAACATTTTTGCAATGAGAATCCCAAACACATTTTTGCACTTGTTCAGAATGACAACATACTTCAACAGCTTCATTTGAGTTTATAAATTATGCTTCAACTTTATGAGATACAGACTCCCATATCTTAAGGGTCTTTTCCAACCTAAATGATTCCATGATCCTATATGACTTCACCCTTTTACTAAAATGTTTCTAGTCTAGAAACACTAACCATACTGTTCGGTAGTCACCGTGAAATGCATGTTGACACAGTGATCCCAAAGACCCCTCCAAATTACATGAATTTAGCATCCAAGTATTTTATTGACTTGCAACATTAACAGGTAGCTTAGTTTAATTCATAAATTACACATAATCCCTCTTGGTTTTGTTATGCCTTTTTAGTTTTCCTAGCTTTGCTCTGTTTGATTAGATTTTCTTTCTGGTTCCATTTCTGTGGGGTTTTTGGTAGTTCACTTTACCATTTTACTGCCCTCTGTATTAATTTTCTTACTATTTTTTAATTTGTCAGTTCACCTGTTTCTATTTTCTAGTCTCTAATCTGTCTTTCTTGCTCCACTTGTACCGACAAGCTGTTTGTTCTAATCTTGTCTTACCAGGAAAACTACTGTAGCTTCACATCTGTTCCTTCCCCATCATCTCAGTTACCTGTTCTTTCCCAAAACACTACCAGTTTGGAATCTGTAATGATTTCAAAGTGATGTTGAAATCATTACTGTGAAGTTATCCAGTGCACAGTGTAAGACCTTGGATGCCATGGAAGCTGTAGTGTAAAACTTAGTTTTTTGGAGGTGAATTCTTGGACTCACAAGTAGGTGATCTGCTGATTTTTAATTTGATTTCTGTAACTGCTAGAAAACATTTTTTCAGTGTGATAAACCTGGTAGAGGTATAGAAAAACTTGCTCTCCTCATAAAACTTGCCAGTTTCATACACTGAGTATGAACTGCATCTATTGGTCTTACAGGTCTACTCACTGCCTGAGCTAAAGGAGTGTTACGTGCAGTTCTAGATTCCCACCATGATCACCAAAGATTAAAAGCAGCTGTTGCTTCAGAAACTGAGTTGCCTCAATTGTTACTAGTTTGAAAGTCTGTCATAGAAGACTCTGTTTCTGTATAGTTTTCTTTTACCAAATAATTTAACTGTAAGAGGCTTTAGAGTTACTGTTAAATCACTTCACAGTATACTTTAAAAATCATTGAAATCATTATTTCATCAATAAGTTGTATGTTCCATTAAGAGCTGGCAGAAAAGAAGGCTGTTAGGGAATGTAATATTGTGAAGTAAAATTGAAAGGTAAAGTTCATGTGTGGTTGGTATAATGTTTAGGTGAAGGAATAAGAGAGGAGAAGAACATGTCCATATTTACTGAAAAAAATGAAGCATTCACTTCAACAAAAAATGCAGGTTTTCTGGATACAGTGGAGAAATGTAAACAAAACGAGGGATATCATAGTGCTGTGCTGTCTCCGGAGTCTCCGGAGTCTGAGATTATGACTATGTCCTCATGTGTGTAACTAGTGTATTAATAATGAAGCTTTAATCTAAAGGATGATTCTTACAGGAGCTAGTTTACTTACTAATTGTTCCAAAAGATGAAGCAGAGTTGGGCTGAAGAGCACAGACTGCTGCATGAGAAAGTGCCATGCAGTGAGAAACTGATAAGACACATTGCTAAGGAAGTAGGGAGGCAACCAAACACTGATGAGACAAAAAGGACAAGGACTGTGGGAATCGCTGGTGTGACCATGTTTTCCTTGCATACAACACTACTCTCCTGGAAAACATTAAGCAGTAATGAAAAATTCAACTTGTGAATAGAAATACTCTATCATTATCTTGGTGCAAATCTTTCATCTCTTAGAACAAGAGCTTTTTCAAGTCATACTTAATTTATGTGATACACATCATCAAATAGACTTTTATTACTTTCTAACCTCTTGAGTTCAAATGTATAATCCTTAGAGTTTCTGGTCCTAGAGTTATGTGGTTGTTTATGCATATGAGTCTTCCGTGTAAAAATATAGAAGTTCTGGTTTTCACTCTTGTGAAGGAAAGCTTTAAAATGTGAAGATGAAAATTGAATATTCAAAAAGCAAACAGTCAAAAACATATGTCTTTAGAGTGTCATGGTTAAGCTGAGACTGGGAAAATTTTCTTTAGATTGTTTGCAAGGTTCTGAAAATTCCTAAGTTAGAAAAAGTAGTTTCATGCTTTTAAATTAAATGATTGATCAGTTGGGAGTCAAATCTTTTTCGTATCTTCCTATGAATCCATGGTATTTTTTGGATACATGTGATGTGACATTTCCCCTCATCCACAAAATACTACTTTCTTAAACTAAGCTTTTTATATTTAGTTTTGTAGAACAATAGAAATCAAAGTAACAAAAGTAGATGTTCTTCCATGCTACAAGGTAGAGCTGCTGATAAACACTATATCCTGGAATCCTGTTTATGAGTTTTTCTGTTTTCTGAAGGAACTAGGGTTAAAAATGAATGGTAAAAGTGATGTTTCATACAGAAATTTTGCAGAAATCTTTTTTATTTTTCTCCATGCTGTGTATTAAACTGTTTTCTTTGCAAGAGGAAAGAAAATAATACATCTCATCACATTTTTACTTTTACCACAATGTTTTTCTTTCTTCCTTTAAGGTATTTACTGTTATCTTTGTGACATTATGTAATATCATTAATTTTATCTTTCCATTTGTTTTAGTATAGTGTTGTTACATTTCTCTTAGCAGTTGGTCTAAATGAAGGAATATATTTTATAGCCTTTCACATGCACTTATTACTTCTTTTGTTCTATCACTTCCTGAATTTGCTGTTACCATATTGATTGGCATTAGCATCATGGCTTTGTTCTGTTTTTCTTGGGTATCTTTCTCAATTTTAACCTTTAATAATAGCAAATTATAAACTAGATTGTCCAGTTATGATACTTTTGTATTATAGGGCTGTGTAAATTTTCTTCCTACCAAATTCAAGAGAGACAGCTCACTGGTGGTCTGTTTGGGTTACTGCATGCTTAAAACCTGACTTGTGCATGGTCAAGCATATAATGATGCAAAATTATACACAGTATAGCATTGTACAGAGACATTTGTGACTTCAAATGAAAAACCCTTAAGTTTAAAGCCATGTATCTTCCTGCTGTATAGGACTCCGCGTTGCTTATTTATGGTGCTTATTTACAGATGTGTTCCCATATTCAGTTCCCTGGTAATAATTAGGATGAAGATTTTTAGTACGCATTGTATTGGAGGTTCTGTTGATTTTTTTGAACAAGGTATGTATTTGTAAGGAATATATTGAAGTAACTTTCTTCAGTAACTTAAAAAAAACCCCTTGTTAACTCATGAAGAAAACTTAATCTTTCTGTGTTTAAGGGTTAAACTAACTAGGAAGAATAGACGTCAGTCTTTATAGTTAGTAAATTTTGTATTTATGCTGTGAGAAAATAATACTGTTGTAAATTGTAAGTAGGTGGTGATACCACAAAGCAAAGCAGTCACTTTTTGATGCACAGTTTCAAAGGAGACCTTGATTCTGGGTCAAGATGCCTGCTTGATCTCTAGAACTTTCAAAGTTTCCTTCCAGATGAACTTAAAGCCTTCATACTAAGAAGAAATTTCTCACTTTAAGAATGAAAAGGCACATTTTATATTCATTAAAACTTAACATCACACCGATTTTACAGCTTTTGATAATCACTTGCTCAAGGTTGCCTTTGCATATTTTGCAGCTTCAAGAGGAAAATATTTCCTGTTGTTTTTGCCCTGTATCCAGTACAAATGCAAAGTACATAATGTTTTTCTCTTAACCTTTTAGTTACTGTTGCGTGACTCTTTGAAAGTGTGCTGTATCTTGTTACCAGTGTAGGAGGGAGCCTCAGTCGCTGACAACAGAGGCAGTGGAGTGGGCTGTGTTGTGAGCAGAGCCGCTGAGAGTTCAAGCCTATGGAGCAGCAGCTATCAGGGCTAAAACAATGTGCTTCTAGGATGACTAGAGATTAGCAACTTGAGCCAGTGTTTGGGAGGGGTCTTTACAGTGGAGAAAAGGAGGCTTGCTTATTTGAGATCATTACCTGTAATTTCTCTCTGTTTCAACTTAGTGAAATGGCAGGCTTTATCTTTGTATGGTCAGTTTATTTTTAACGTAAATGTATGACTTTGAAATTTCCCTAAGTTTGCCTCCACTTTCTTTGAACTCTTTTTCATTTGGCATCAACAGCTTAGTACTTTACATTAAACCCCCATTCTGGAAGTAGGAGTTGTAACTCCTTTGCAAACATGGTTTGTGGAAGTAAGAGTAATTAATATAACAATTATGTAGAGAGTTTACTGCAGAAGTAGAAGATAATGGCAATTTTTACTCTTCTCATGACCCTTAATTTTTTTCTTCACAGTCAGATTCTATAAAAGTTAATAAGGTATGCATTAGAACAGTTCAATTAAATTGAACAGTGATTTTTCACTGGTGTAGCTTGAAATTGTCATGTTTCAAAGTTTACTTGCAGCAATAATTTATTTGTTGTCTTACAGAATCTTGTAAAAAAACTGTACACAGCTGTAATTTATATTCATGGAGAGAGATGCCTTTTGACAAAAATATTTTCCCTTAAAATTGTCTCTCTTTTCTTGTTCTAGTAAAAACTATGATCATATTTTTCCTTATTCTTGACTTCAGAATAATAGTCTAGAAAGGTGACTAGCTAAATTCTAGGAAAACCATCTATGCAAATGCAAGTTTCTCTGAAACTCTCCCATTTTTAATTAACTGAACTGTACTGAAGAATTTGTAACTTTTAGAAAACAAGAGAGGAAGAAAATGCTGCAGTTGAAAGCTGTGGGGTGTGGGGGTGGTGTCAAAAGGTGGTTTTATTTACATTCAGACATTTAAAATTAAAAGGTTGTTTATAGGATTCATTGATTCCAGAAGTAATGCTAAACAGATACCTGCCATAGTTTGAACATGTGGGTGTATTCTACAGAAGCAGTTTTGAATACTAGACTTATCTTTCTGTTTCCAACTGTGTCAGACTCCCAGACCTACAGTTACCGACATTCAGATGTACGTTATGTGTTTTTGCTATGAGTGCAATGGTTTTCATACTTGAATTGCAGAATCATTAGCATAAATTATTATCAGAAATTGAAAACTCGTAGAACAGCTTAAGTGATTTTGGGTAAGGTGTGTGTTGCTGTAGTCGGAAGTGATGTACCTTATTTAGTCAAGGAAATTGCCCATGGTAGGTACACAAGTACAGTTCATTTCATTAACCTATCCTTTAGTGCCACAGGTTGTAGAGGCCCCTTACTGGACTGGCTACTTGGCACTTTAAATGTTACCTATTTTTAAAAGACATGTCCAAAATCAAACTTAAGTTTTCCAAGAAACTGGGTTATAGTTCCTAGGCAAGAACTAAAGGAAAGAGTAAACTTGAACTAGCTGTAAGATGCTCTATTGTTCTTACCTTACCTGTCACCACTTAATAATCTCACAGAAATGCAAAAATGTTCCTTTGAAGTAGAAGTGGAAAGTCTTATGGTTTAAGAAAAAGTGGTCTTAAAGTGTTAAGAAATCATTAATGTGTTTGGAATGATGTACTGAGTGCAGGAACAGAGGAGGGTGTCACAGCCTTGGTTTGGTAGCTGTCCTTGGGTTGAACAATTCCACTTATCTCATTTCTCACAGATATGTATCACAGGAATATTTACTGTGTGATTGATACAGTCCTTCTGACACTGGAAGAGAAGGATGGTGCTGCTTTCTGTGAGTGTAGCTTTATGCTGGAAAAAGTGATTATGAGAGAGGGGTTATGCTTGTACTTGTCCTGCCTCTTCACTTTGCCCTCTTGCAGCCTCGTGGAGCTGTTGGGAGCAGTTTGCTGAGGTTGAGTAGCTCCTGCTGTGCTGTGGAAACTAAAGCGGTAGTGATGGCACCAGGGCAGTGTGAGCTCACATCTCTGCTGAAAGGAGTGCTTGTCAGGTTAGCTCTGCAGATGGATTAGGCTGCTCTTTTGACTGTTTCTGAGCTGGACTTAAATAGTGAGTAACTAGGAAGTAGCCAGTGGAAAAATTAAGAGCAGAGACAGAGTAGGGGCCTGGTAGGACTCTCTTAACCTGTAGAAAGATTTTTGTAAGACACTGTCTAAGGCACGCTGCCTTCTTGTGTGGACATTTCTGCACCTAAGGCCTTGCCAGCTCTTTTACCAGGGCAGCCTGAAGCAGATCTTTGTCACCACATTAAATGCTTCATGTTACAAAGTATTTAGAAAATAATTCTTTCATTTCTCACTGCAAAAGAAGGAGATTGAACACAAGGTCTTCATGAATTTGATTGTCATTTGTTTGTGGATTCTTTATGAACAAGTTGTGAAGACACTGAACAAGTAAATGTAATCTTTTTCACTAACCTAGTATATTCTAAATATAAGCATTTAATACATCAATTTGCAGGAGAACAGCCGAGGTGTCAGCTTATTGCATTGTTCTGTGTTTTTGGATTTAGTTTGTTGCTTTCAGTCAGTGACTGAGAACGGTTATCAGTTATACTGCCGGCTAAATAAGGAGATGATGAAAAGGATCTGTATAATACTCTTGTACTTCAGAAACATCTCAGTCGGCCTCCTGCATTCCTAGCAGTTCTCTTATACCACATCCTTCCAAGTGGCCTGGTATAGTAAATAAATATGTTGTAATAGTATGGGAAGGTAGGTAACTTAGTATGGATATGAAAAGGTAAAAATGGGAATATTGTTTTGGTGGAGCATTCAAACAATAACAAAAGGTATAACCAACATCTTCTCGTTGTAAGAAACTTAGGTTTCATAATCAGGGTTCTAGACTTAGCAAGCCTGTGCCAACCAATTATTCTACAGTGACTTGATTTAATGTTTTATTGTTTTGTTGGGGTTTTTTCTTTTTTCTTTCTTTTTTAAATTTTTTTTTTAACACGGAAGTGTAAAGTATGTTCACTTAAAAACACTTCTTGTATCAGGTTGAAAATACAAAGGCAGTTACACATTTGAAATGTGTTGTGAGAAGACCAAAGTTTTGCCCCTCTTTTATTAGACCAAGTAAAGAAGTTGACTATCTGATGAGCTTGGGGTTTAAGGGAGTTTCATTGTGTTTTGTCTGCTATGTGAACAAGTTAATGGTTGTCAGCATAAAGGCAAAATCCAGGGAGCTGTCTTAGGAGATAGTTGATTGAAGGATGTATCAATACAAGTACAGGCACATGTCATGACTGAAAGCTGTAATTTTGTGGTATCATCTTTCCCCTCCCGAAGCTAGTTTAGTCCCATATCCTGGAGCAGCTCCTTGTGTGCTGCAGTGAGCTACAGCTTAAACTGTGTGGGTACAGGGCAGCTGTACAGAGAGTTGTAACACAGATTGCTGCAGCCACCTGAATTGTGTTTCTTTGTGTGTATGTTAAATACGGAGGAGGTTGGGAAATATTTTTTTCTGAAGAAGTCTTTTTTAATATCAGTGTATATAAAATTGAATATAAAATTATGAGAATACATGTTAAATCCTTGCAATTAACTTATTTTTCAAAATAATAATAGATGTATTTGGAGCCAAGGTTTATAAAGAATCCAAAGAACAGTTAAAAGTTGCTCAAAAAAGGCATCTGCTGCCAGAGTTGGATGTGCTAAAATACCAAACTTTTTCAAAGCCTTCGTGAAAAATGCAGAGATTTCTTCTCTTGAATAAGTGGTGAGTTAAAAAAGACAACTAGAGTTACATCAGTAGTGTTTTTTTTCCCCTCCCCTCCAGTAAGTGAAAGACAAGGTTGATGTAGTAAAAGATGATTCTTGCTATCTGCACATCTATCTGCTTTTGTTTTATTTGTAGGATATGCACTTTACAATCAAAATATGCTCTTCTGGTGCAAAACCTGGACTCTGATGTACTCAAAGTACTGATAATAAGTGAAAATTAATACTTATCTTGCTTGTTAGTTGCATTCCAGCATTGGTGCAAATATCATGTGATATGTATTAGACATCTAGTGACCATATTGTTGACATTTCTTTAAGATACAGGGTTTGTATTTTTTAGTTCTCTTAATGTAAAAATTATTTTACTGTTTGCCACAATTAGATGTTGCATTTAAATATACTGTTAAGTTGGGTTTCCTGGTTAGAAATGGTAAGTGTGTATTGCTGTTGGAGAGGAATGAGCACACCCCTGTTTTCCTCCATCCCACACCAGCACCTGTACTCCTTCCTGCGCAGCTAAATTTGGCTGAAAGTTTTTCAGCACCCTACACAGCCTTGTGTTGTGAATGACCTTCCCACACTGGGGAAACAGCACGAACACGTGGGTAACAAGGATGCAAAGAACCAAACTGCTCCTTTAAGCACAGGGAGCTTAAAAACCAGTACTGGGAGAAGTACTTTTGCAGCCTATACAAGCCAGCATGTCCCATCTTCTCTTTCTTTGCAGAGGATCCTGGCACTCTTTCAGCTGATTAACTAATCTAACTCAGCATAGAGTGCTGGTAGGTTGGAGAATTGATTCAACTCGTGGGAAAACTCTTGGCCACCAGGACTGGTAAAAGTTAAACAGTTCATGCCCATGAACAGGTGGGAATGCTGGACCAAGGGCAATGGGAACCTCTCCTTCCACCAAAGTGGAGAGGCATTGTTTGGATTAACATATTCCATCTTGTAGAATCACTCCCTTAGTATCAACTTTCTCATTAAAATGCTTTTATAGAAGAGTATGGAAGAGTATGGTGAAAATTTCAGGAACTTTTAACAGCCCTTCAGAGGTGTTGTGGTGCCTTGTTTCTCACTGGCATGTTGAAGCTGATGCTTGGCTGGAATACTGCAGCAGCCTTAATGAGTAAACAGCCTTGACAGGCAGCTAGGTGCTGATTTTTAAATGAAGAATCCGTAGTGCTCAACTTCCTCTCTCTTTGGTTAGAACCTCAAATTGTCAGTATTCTTAAGTATGTACTTTTGATTTTCAGTACAATTTTTTCTAAATACATATGACTTTCCATCCAATTCTTAGGACAAGGGTCAGGGTTTTTTTAAAACTGCCATAGGTGTGTTTAAATATATCTTGAATTAGTATTGCTCTGTGTCCAGTCACAAATGCTGACTTTACCCTCTGTGGCTGTGTGTTTGCTCATATGTGGAAAAGAATATTGTATTGCAGACCCAGAGCCTGCAGCCAGCTCATTTCTTTTCATAAGCATTCTTAAGCATTATTCTTGATATTTTAAAATGTAAACTGTGGTGGCCTAAGTATAAGTAAGAAGTGTCACAGCTGAACTTGCTTACTTCTTGAGATGTGGGAAAAGCTATGTGGTTGGCATTTTTGTTTCTGATAAATAATTTTCTAGTGTATAGAAAGATGTTCTTGGGAAGACTAAATTGCAGGAGCTGTTGCACTTTTATGTTAAGTTTTCTCTATTTCTCTATAACAGCTTTTACTAGTAACCTTGTCTTTTATTTCTTAGTGTGTGGGTCCTGACAGACTTCTGGTGCCAGTAACAGGCCATTTACCATGAACAATTCTACTCCAGCTACAGGTACTCATTTAAAAAAAATCAGTTCTTCAACAGTGTGTATTTTCTCTGTTGTGGTGGGGGTTTTTTTTGTTTTTTGTTGTTTTGTTGTTGTGTTTTGGTTTTTTGTTTGTTTGTTTGTTTGGGGTGTGTGTGTGTTTTATTCTTTATTGTCACCATAAGCATCCTTACCTGAACTGTAATCTGACTCCAAACAGTACAGGCACTGAAGCCTATCCAATTCCTTGACAGAACTGAGGAACTCCAAAACTGATCAGTAGAAATGGACAAAAAATAAAATCTGTTTTCTATAATCATGATCAAGCAAGTAGCCTTCTATACAGATTGTCAAGGGCCTATTCAATTTTCTGGTAGTTGAGTGTTTGAAAGCAATTTGTTGTGAAATATTTCAGTGCTATCAGGATTACAAAGACACTCATCTCAGTTTGGTGGAACATAAGGCACATTATGTGGATTCATGATAGGAAGTTCAGTGACGCCCCTTGGTGTTCTTGTTCTTGCTTTCTGCACTACCTCCAGAACTTCTTGTGCAGACAGTCGTGATTTGGTTTCAGATGTTTTCTGCCAGTTCTCTTCTCCAGACAATCTCTCCATAGGTTGAGATGAATGGTAATGTTTTTGCAAGGGAAGCAGTAAAAAAATACTACTTTTTTTTTTTTCCTTATCAGATGTTTTCTATATCTGGAACAGGTTACTGTTCAGGTATGTAGTGGAAAACTAGCAGAATGGGATTTTTTTGAGACCTAGTGGTAAGTTGGATAGACAGATGCAGAGTAAGGAAACTGGGTCTATTAAAATATTGTGATGGCTCAGTGTGAAACCACAGTCATGTGTGGTTCAGACATACTTGACTGTACTCCCATGCTAAGAAATTCCTACTTTGCCCTCTGCATGTCTTGAGAAAGATGCAATAAGTCTAGTTTTAGATCAGAAATTGAGAGAAAGCTGGGAACTGCTTCCTTTGGTGGTGCTTCCAGCATAGGTGGACTTGAAGTATTAATGGCCAATGGCTGCATAAGTTAACTTTGAGTCAAGGTAACTTAGTAAAGTCTAGGATATCTTGTCCATTTTGAACCTGAAAAGTTAAAAATAGAATGCGTTGGTAGGCTTTAAGAGTAATATATCCTGCCATGGCTTGGTACTGATATGTGTTTAATATGTGGTACAGCTGTACCACATATTCACATTTTTCAGAATACATACAGAGAACATGAAGCCATTTAAAATTTCTTAATGCAAAAATCAACCCATAACAGACTCTTCCATTTTGCAGGTGTGAGAATTGTTAACTTGGCTTATAAGTGTGCCATGGTTGGGGCTTAGATCTTCTAATATGGAGTTTTAGAGTCTTCCATTAATAAAAGAACCCTCTGTAACCATCATTATACAGAGCGCCTTGTGTGAACCACTTCTTAGTCTTAGACTCTGCTCAAAATCTGCAGCAAAATCTGAAATTTCTTAAAAAGTTCATACAGATATTTCTTCCTCATCTTTCATTGTTCTCCTTGGGAGGCATATGCAAGACATTAGATATTAGACTGTCTCTCTTGCTTTCATTATGATTGCTTCTAGAACAGTATGTCTGTTCCAGATGTGGTGTTCTGTGTAAAAGTGCTCTCAGGAACATTGAGTCATCTCCTTGAAGTGTAATCATTGGTCACTTATCTGTTACTGGATCTGAATAGGAAAAAAAAAAAAAGGCAGTTTACCAAAGTGGAAGAATTTAGTTTGCATGGAATTCATTCTGTCTATAATTTTCCAAGATTTTTTAAAACTTAAAATCATGTGGAATGGGAAATTTTCTTTTATAAATGAATAAATAAAAAACTCCTTGAGTTTATTTACATCACAGCCACAGGAAGGTAAATTAGCCATAAAAAAAATATATTGCATGCCAATTACAACTTACCCTCTTCTGTGCTACTAACAGATATCTTATGTGAGCATTTGGGAAGAAGTTACTGGCCTCTGTGTCTGTAAGATTTAAAAAAAAACCCAGCAAGCCAAAGCTAAACCACAAGAAAATAAACAAGCCCAAACCAAAGCCAAACAAATGTAACACACGTTTGTTCCCCTTGCAGCTGAGATTTGGAATAGCCAATGAGGTCTTCTTATACTGTATTTTGGTTATACATGAACTGTCCTTTCTTAAGATTCAAAGAGCTATAACTAAGTCAATGTCAGTGCTGAGGCAACAGTTTCTCTCTTTTAGGTTTTGGTATCTACACTGTGCAATAAGTTTGTCTTCTTTGCTTGTCTGTCTCCTTCCCTAAAATATTTTAGATAATGCGAAGAAAAAAATCAATGGAGGCAAATCACCATGTTCTCCTTCTCGTGTCCTTCATATTCGTCATATTCCAAGTGATGTTACTGGAAGAGAAATGGTTTCATTAGGTCTCCCTTTTGGCAATGTAACCAATCTCTTGATGCTAAAAGGAAAAGGTCAGGTATGTAATTTTCAGTGTTTCAATTATAAGAGCAAGGCTGAAGATGTGGTTCATGTTCTGACACTTTTCATCTTGTGTTTGAGTGAAATGGTTGCAACAATGTCTAAATATTTCATTGATAGCTCAAGATTTTCTTATTTTCAAATGTGAAAGGATGTTATGAAAGTCTAAGTTTTTAGTACTTTGAATTAAGTAATGATCTAGATAATGTTCAGTAATATTATTAACAACTATATCCATTTTATGTAAGAACATATGGATGGTAAAGAACTATATTGTCGCTATTGATGTAGACATGGGGCTTGAAATAGCCTACCTGATTAAGTACTAAAATGCCTGTGAGTTTTTTCACGTCTTCTTAATCCTATCAGATGTGACACAGTAGTTCACATAATGAATAAACACTGAAATCCTAAAAATAATAGTCATTCAGTCAAAAACTTACCTAGAGCACTGAGCTGAGTTAATATGATATGTAAACTGATAGTGTTCTCTTCCTGCTTTTTCAATGAGGATGTGTATCTGCTACCTAGGTAATGTGCAAATTCAGGAATCTAACAAATTCATTAGCACTGTGGCATTTTTAGCAGCATTGCTTCTCATATGTCATACTTATTCCACCTTTTCTTTAATGATTTAATGTACTTACAATGTAAAACTTTCCAAGAAAACCCACAAAATCCGTAAACATGCACACACAAGTGCATTTTAATACTGAGCAAATCAGTGCTGTACTTTCACATAATCATTTTCTAGGGAGAGTGGAATTGGAGAAAAAATGGTGCTTTGATGCTTTGTTCTCTCTCATAAACAAAACCAGCACTGAAATCAGCTATGTATTGTTTGCAGGCATTTTTGGAAATGGCTTCCATAGAAGATGCTGTTTCTCTGGTGAGCTACTATACTTCTGTTCCACCTCACCTCCACAATCAGCCAGTTTATATTCAGTATTCCAGTTATAAAGAACTTAAGACTGACCATCTACATAATCAGGCTGTAAGTATAATATTTCCATTTAACAGGATAAAATGGCCTAAGTGGCATACTGGTTTTGGCAAGGACAGAGTTAATTTTCCTCATACCAGCTTGTGACACAAAATATCAAGGGCTTATTTGGCCCCTCACATTGCTCTGCCAGTGTGAGGGCATAAGAAGTTGGGAGAGGACCCAGCTGGGCCTGCTGATCCCAACTGACCCAAGAGATATCCCACACATACCATGTTGTGCTCAGCATGGAAAGCTGGGGGCAGGACAAGGAAGGGGCCATGTTCAGAGTTGTGGTGTTTTAATTTCTAAGTAGCTGTTATGTTCAGTGATGCTGTACTTCCCTGGAAATATCTGAACACTTTTCTGCCAAGGGGAGGCAGTAAAGAAATTCCTTATTTTGCTTCACTTGCATGTGCAACATTTTCTTTACCTGTTAAACTGTCTGTAACTCAACCCATGGGTTTTCTCACTTTCACTGTTCCAATCCTCTCCCCCATCCTGTTGGGGGGAAGTGACTGAGCAGCTGTATGTGCCTACCAGGGTTAAACCACAACATTAGTAAATAAGAGACTACCTTTCACCACACCGGTAGTCAAATTCTGATATATATATTATCTATCTTTTTCTTTAAGCAGTAACTTCTTTCAGACAGGCACTTCTCAATAGCTGTATAATTACTGTGAAAGAACATAAGTTCAAAAAAATAATTCATCCTGATAAGCAGGAAATCAAGTGAAGGTGGCTTGGATGAATAAGATATTTCTAACTGACTTTAAACATAAAAGAGAGGTATAGAAAAGTTAGAATCATGTGCAGGTGCCCCAGGAGCATTATCTGAATATGCAGGGGTGTGGTTAGGAAAGTCAAAGACTGCATGGAGTTGCCTCTGGTGAGGGATATGAAAAGCAGCAAACTCCTCAAAGTGTATCAGCAGTAGAAATAAGATTTTGTTGTTGTTGTTGTTGATATGTGGGTCTGCTGCTGAATGGACCAGGGACCCTGGTAACAAAGGACATGGAAAAGGCTGAAATTCTGGATGCCTTCTTTTCAGCCTTTAGTGGTTGAGACTTGCCCTTGGGATTACCAAGCAATTGAGAACAGTGGGAAAGCCTCAGTGAAGGAAGTAAAAAAGAATCTCATTAGGGAATATTTAAATGAATTGGATAAACAAAAAGTCTTTGGCCCTGGTGAGATACAGTTGTGACAGCTGAGGGAGCTTGTTGATGTCATTACAATTCCACTCTTACGGTTTTGTGAGGTCATGGCAATTGGAGGAAGTTCCTGAGGACTAGAATAAAAGAAAATCTCTCTCCTGTCTTAAAGAAGGACAACAAGGAAGGCCAGCCTTAATTTGGCCCTTGGGAAGGGAATAAAGGAATTCATCCTGGAAACCATCTCCAAATGTTCTAAGGAAAAGCAAGTGGTTAGGAAAAGTCAGCATGGGTTTTTAAAAAGGATGTAATGCCTTACGAATGTGATGGTCTTACTTGGTGTGATGGCAGGTTTGGTGGATGAGAGGAGAGCGGTGAATATTGTTTATCTTGACTTTCGCAAGACTTTCAACATTGTTTCCAATAACATCAACATTGTTTCCAATAACATCCCAATAGATAAACTGAGTAAATACACTTCTGTTAGGTAGATGGTGAGTGATTTGACAGGCTAAAATGATTGTGACCAGTGGCATGAAAAGTGCTGGGGCCCAGTCACTAGCAGAGTACTCTGGGAGCTGATACTTTGTCCAATACTGTTTTGCATGTTCATTAATGTCCTGACTGATGGGATTGGGAACATCCTCAGCAAGTTTGCTGACAACACAGACCTGGGAAGAAGTAGTTGACTCACAAAATGGTTGTGCTGTCATTCAGAGAGACCTTGAAATGCTGGAGAAAGGGACTGACAGGAGGAGCCTCATTAAGTTCAACAAAGGGAAATGCCAACTCATGCACCTGAAGAGTAACCTTAGGTACCACTTTACATGGGTGCTGACCAGCTGGGAAGCCGCCTGGTAGATATGCCAAGCACCAGAATTAATTTCTTTCTTGTAGTTTTGAAGTATTAGAAATTAATTTCTTAAGAGTATAAATTGAAAAATGCAGATGACTGATTTATATCCTAGTCTCTAAGCAAGGAAATAGTCTTTGCACAACAAGATCAGCATATACGAACCATCATATTACAGTTGAAATCTATTTGGATTTTAAATTCCTGGATTAATTTCAATTGACTCATTTGGATACATGTTATATACTGTGATGTGCATATTGTGATTTTTTTCTGTAAGAATGTTGCAAGTAGTTTATTAGTTTAGTAGGTTATTGGTTTATTATCTGCGAAAACAAATAAACAGGAAGTTGTTTTTTTTAAGGATGTGGTTTGTGTAATGGTCAAATATAACCATATGTAATTTTGCAAATATAATGGTCCCCAACCGAGAGGGGGTGGCTTCCAAGCACACACTCTGCAGTCAGCGAGAGGGTGAACAAAGATGCACTTTATAAAGAAAGAGCTGACTTATAAAGAGTTGCTTAGGGGAGGTGCTTGAAACTGGATGGAAACTTAAAGGGGATTGGGTGAGGGTGAGTCATCAACCATTAAACATCCAACAAGAGCAGTCTTGGAAAGAGGAGGGAGGTCTGAGGGGAAGGCTTTGGAACTTGAACATGATTGGGTGAGAACAGGAGCAGAGTGGATAATCGACAATCAGCTAGCCAATGGGGAAACATTTGTCAAATGACAAGAGAACTAACCAATAGGAACCCAGGGATTGGGGCAGGATGGGTGGAAAGGGTAGGCATATTGCTGGTGGATATGCCAGCAGAGGGGCACCACCCTGGCCCGGCAAATGGCCCTGGTGCCTCTGTGGCACCGTGACTCATTAGGGACAAGCTGCAGGGGGATTACACTGGAGGGGAATGAATGTGGGGAGTGGAAACTGCAGGGGGGTACAGAACCAAGAGCCTGTACAAAATCTTCCGCAACATCCAACATTCAAAGTTCCAGTGTTTCACGTTTACTGTTCATCTCTATTTTTATTGGCTCTGGTTCTTCTTGATCCTCGTATATCCGCTGCTGATAATGTTCTTTCCATTCTTCATATGTTATTTGTTTTCCCACACAAATAAAATTCCATGTATCTCTTTCTGAGTATTTTCAACTTGGTGCGTGGCACTTGCTTTCTTCTATAAAAATATTTTCTACTTTTAAAAATAGGGGGTTGACACTTACGACTCTTACATTTGAGTTTCATATAAATTTTAAGAGACCTTAGCAGAGCAGCTGAACACTCTGTTACTGTCCTGGTGTCTAGGCTCAGGTCCGAAGTACAGATTATTTTGCAGGGTTATCTTTTTCTGAAACTGGGTAGTGCCTGTACCATGTGCCCTGTTTAGTCTGTCTTCCAAGAAAATAGTGTAGCTGAAACTGGATTTCAAGTCACAATGGCACATTTGGAAAGGAATGTCTCTCCATAGCACTGCTACTCAGAGATGGTATGAAGATCTTTTGGGGAAAGCCCATGAAAAACTAGTGTACAGACTTCCAAAGTCACAAAACTCTGGTTTGAGGAGTGAGATTTAAACCTGATTTTTGTGGTTAATAGCTTGGCTTTGAAAGAAGAGCAGGGTATGCACCTTTAAGCTTATCCCCACCAAGTCTCACTTTCTGAAGAGAATGAAATCCTCAGAAAGCAGATCAGATAGTTTTATGTACACTGACTGGTTGTTAGTCTATTACAATATTACAGTATTGTCATCAATATTGTCATGAACAATATTGCTGGAAAAATATCTAGATTGGCAGAAGCTTACTGAATTAAAGCAAAATTGTGTTTATATGACATAAAGTAGTAACAATTTAACTAAAAAAAAAATAGTTGTAATTCTGTGAATTACACTGACTAATTGTAGGGGAGGGACATGGAAAAGAAGAGGTATGATTTACCTTTATTGATGTGGAATTTGAATCAATGATCATGTGAAGGAGCTATGTTTTTTATATGCTTTTCTTTTAAGAAAACTTTTTTCCAGTATGATAATTTGCATGTAAATTAATTATACTTTCTGCTATGCTGTCATTTCAGAGACTCCAAGCTGCATTGCAAGGTGTGAATGCTGTGCAGCATGGAAGCCTGGCTGTTGCAGGTGCTCCTGCTGCTGAAGGTGGGCACCTTCCAGCTCAAGGTTCTGTTCTTCGAATGGTTGTTGAAAATGTTTTTTACCCTATCACTTTAGAAATGCTGTATCAGGTAATGAGGATTGCTTAAAAAAAATTACAGTCTATTCCAGTGTTGCTGTTGCAAATCCATTAGTTTATTTTTTTTAAGTACCTGTGGATCCTTAGTCTTTTGAATGAGGACTGTCTCTTTAGAACTATTTCTTGCAGTTTAGGGATCTAGGTTTGAAATAGTTCTGCACAAGTGAAATTCCAGTAAACAGGGCTTCTGTACCCAGCATTTCATGTCTTTATTTTCTTTCTGTGGAAGCAGCTACAAACTCGAACTGTTACTTCTAGTTTATGGCCCCATGATGAGCTAGTGAAATAGTGATTGTTAGGAATTTGTGGATCCATATTTTAGCAATCTTAATACTGAATAACTTCTGTAGTTTGCATTATATTTTAGGAGTTTATATTCACTTTTACAATTCAATGCAAGTGACGTCATACACAAGTTGCTTCAACAAATGTTTTTGATTGTTCATTGACTGTTAGAATGATGTTTAACTACCTCTGAAAGCCTAGAATAATGGGAGGCTATAGCTATAAAAGACATTACTGTAACTTCTGCTAAGTATTTGGGCTATACTGTTGAGAGCTCTAAGTTCAAAAATAGTAGCTGTATGAGACCACTTTTTATGCCCAAAGCATTTGTTGATATTTTTACAGATACTGCCAAGCTTTTTTAATTACTAGTGAATTTATGCAGGAAAAACCATGCCCTAAGTATAATTTTCTTAAACTAATATGATTTAAAATGACTGTGATGATTTTACAAAAACCTGCAGTCCAGGAAGGCTTTTTTCCTGCTCTACCACAATCTCAAACAATAGATGATTGTTAGCAACACTTTATTTTTCCTCTTATCTCTTAAATTTTTTTTGTTTCTCAGTTTCTCACCACCATGATTCTGATTAACTAGTATTGTAGTTCACACTTTGATGTAGTAATTTGCCCAATCTAAACTTCTGTTTGTCTCTTTGAGTGTTGTTCACTCATTACCGAACTTGTGCATGTACTATCTTAACTGCTTAGGATCATTAGTGCACTCAGAATAACCTGAGAACAAGCTTCTGTAGTTATGGAAGCTGTACTAGTTTTAATAGTACAACCGCAAAGAGGAAATTCATGTTAGTTTGCTTTCATTTGATTGAAGTTTACTTCAGTGCAGCAGGACTGTATTTTCAGTCTCTGAAATGCCCAGTGACCCTCATTTAACTACTTTTGCAATAGGTCTAGAAAATACAGCAATATTTGAAAAGAGATCTTATTTGCAGTTCTTAACAGGGGTTAATCTTCTCTAATTAGAGCAGCACTTCGTGCCCAATGACTACAATCTTACATTGCTTTAAGTGTGATAAGGTTAATAGAAATGAGAATTTTCACTGTCAAGTATAGCATCATATGGAACACTAGCAGGCAAGCTGTCATCCAAAACTTCAATTGTATTTTGTAAGTTATAATTACTTATTAAGTAGTTAACTTTTTTAACCATGATTCACCTTAAATCTTTATCTTAAGAAATAGAATATGAAATTTTATCTATGCAGAAACAAAATTGTTCTATACTGTGTATTTAAAACCAAACAGGAGTACATTGAATTTCATTACCTTAAAAAAATCTTAGTCTTGTGGATAAACATGGAAAAGCATAAGTTAAGAAGCTGTATTTAGGCCTTGCTTAAGAGGAAGTGCTTTATGAACAGGAAATCAAAGGCTAATTTTAAGTTGCTGTGAAAAGGTTCCTATTCCATTTTTTTTTAATGACAAAATGATGACTGGAGCTTTATAATCTTGTTTCTGAGTGATTGAAAAACTGGGCACAAAGTCTTGTACTAGTAATTCTGGGCCTTAGGCTTACAAAAGATACTTGGCCTTATTTATGACCTTTCTTTCCATTGCAGGTTTAATATTTCTCAGGAGTTTCTGCTTTCCTGACTTTGCATTGATTCTAAAAGTTTATTAAAAAACTGCTAGTATTTCCCAAAGTTATCATTCCTCTTTGACTGTTAATTTGGACATAGTTTTTCTGTACTTGCATGATTAGTCCTAGCTTTAATTTTATCCTCTCTCTTTGTGGCTTTGCTTCTGTATAGACACCTTCATGTATTGCACACTCTTATTTTGAGTGTATGTATATTTAATTTCAACCTTTTAAAATATTTCTGCAAAGTTTGCAGTTGCAATAAATCAAATACTATTTGATTGTAAAGTATTGTGAGTAGGTTCCAATCTAGGTCTTTGTCTTACTTCTTTTCTCTTTGTCTTCTAGTTTGGACAGTGGATCTTTGTAAGCACATCACCTATTTAAGTTGTATTTTTGGTTAACAACTTTGCAGAATTTGTTTGAAGTACAGAATGTAAAGGTGGATACTTTGAAAGGTAGTTTGCAGTTCCCATCTCAACTGACTTCCAGTAACAGGAATAATATTGATAGCCCTATCACAATTGAGCTGATTGACAGACCTATCAGATTAATGCATGGCTTTGAGGCTGGAAAAATTGTGGGGGTTTTGGCTATGGGATGATCTACTCAACACCTGGTCTACTGACACCTGACAGAAGGTACCTATCTCAGAGAGGGAAAAAGAGTTCTAGAACCAGAGCTAGTGGGGCTTGTTCATAGAGATTTAAACATGCTGGGGATGGGGAAGGGGAAAATACCTGGATTGCCAGTAATGGGCAGTGATACATTTCTGCACTTGCCGAAACAAACCAAGCCCTGTTCAACCTCACAGAAGGGGAACCTGAACTAGTCTCCAGATTTAATGCAGACTACACCGCAGGACCATTCACATTATTCTTCCTAGCTGAGTATGCAATCCAAGCAACTGCCTCAGCACTATAATGCATGATATGCTGGACAATGAGATACCACCCAGCTCACCCACCCCACACCATGCCTACTCCTTACAGCAGCTGTCTCAATCAAACTAGGACTAGTCCCATTCTACTTGTGATTTCCAGAAGTCCTTCAAGGCACATCATTAACTACTGGCCACCTTTGGAGTGACAAAACTGGGAAACAAGCATTGATGCGGTCTCTCCATCTGCTTCACGAGGTGTTGGCTACAATGTACCACACCAGAAATGGTTCTACACCAATGCAAGCAGCAAGAGGAACAAACAAGAGGAGCTGGAAACTTTGGCCCAGTCCCAGAGAATTGACAACACTGGACTAAGTGAAACCTGGTGGGATGAGACCTGTGACTGGTGTGCCCTGTTCAGTGGTGCCAGGCTGTTCAGAAGTCACAGGCAGGGCAGAAGAGGTGGAGGGGTGGCACTGTATGTAATAGCAGTCTTAGAATGTTCGGAGCTCACAGTTGGCAATGGCACTGTTGAGAGCCTTTGGGTAAAAATCAAAGGGCAAACAAATACTGCAGATATCAGTGTGGGTTTCTGCTACAGACCTCCCAGCCAGCACAATGATGCTGATGAATTATTCTTTGAGGAGCTAAGGGACACTTCCAAGTCAACTGCCCTTGTCCTTATGGGGGACTTGCCAGAAACAACTAGGAGCATCATACAGCTGATACAACCCAGGCCAGAAGATTCCTGAAAAACCTGGATGACAACTTTATGGAACAGGACCTAAGGGAGCTGACTCAGAAAGATGCACTCCATGATCTGTTGCTTGTCAACAGAGTGGATCTCTGAGGGCAGTGGAGATTGGTGGCCATCTTGGCCACAGTGACCATGTGTTAAAATCTTTGTTGAAAGGAGAAAGTGGCAGCAAAACCTCAGCTCTGGGCACAAGAAGAGCGGACTTCAGGCTGCTCAGGGAGTTAGAGAGTAAAGTCCCCTGGGAAAATGTTTTTGCAAGTGCTGCAATCCATCAGTGCCAGTCACTTTTGAAACATCACCTCCTAAAGGCACAGGAGCAGGGAATTCCCCAATGTCAGAAGTTGGCAAGTTGGCTGTGTGCAATGATCAACTCACAGTAGAGCCTGAAGTTTTGTGAGATCTGCTGCTCCAGCTGCAGCCCCACAAGTCTATGAGACCTGAAGGGATTCATCCCAGAATTCTCAAAGATCTGCTGATGTTATTGCAAAACCTCTCTTGGTGACTTTTAGCAGTATTGGCAATCCAGAGGGGTCCCAGATGACAGGAAGCTGTCCAATGTCCCAATTTTCAAGAAGGGCAAGGAGAACTGTGGAAACTACAGGCCTGTCAGTCTCACTTCAGTGCCTCATAAAGTTATGAAGAAGATCATTCTGGGAGGTATTGAAAAACACCTGAATGACAATGCTGTCATCAGTCACAGCCAGCACAACATTATGAGAGAAAAGTTCTGCTTATCAAACCTGATTACCTTTTATGAAAAGGTAACCTCCCTAGCTGATCAAGGGAAGCCAGTTGAAGTAATCTTTTTGGATTTCAGTAAAGCTTTCGACACTGTCTCTCACAGGATCCTTCTAGACAAAATGTCCTGCACACAGCTGGATGAATACATCATGTGGTGGGTGAGCAGTTGGCTCACAGGTCATCCAGAGAGTAACAGTGAATGGGATGACATCAGACTGGTGACCTGTCACTGGTGGGGTTCCACAGGGCTCCATCATCAGTCCTGTGCTCTTCAACATCTTCATAAACAACTTGGACACAGGACACAGGATACTAAGTAAGTTTGCAGATGGCACAG
>JAWWEV010000095.1:21263002-21298113 GCA_035583235.1 Hafferia zeledoni
GCAGTGGAGATTGGTGGCCATCTTGGCCACAGTGACCATGTGTTAAAATCTCTGTTGACAGAAGGAAAAGAGGCAGCAAAACCTCAGCTCTGGACACAAGGAGAGCAGACTTCAGGCTGCTCAGGGAGTTAAAGTCCCCTGGGAAAATGTTTTTGCAGGTGCTGGGATGCATCAGTGCCGGTCACTTTTGAGACGTCACCTCCTAAGGGCACAGGAGCAAGGAATTCCCAAAGGCTGGAATGCAGGCAGGCAAGGCAGAAAATCAGCTTGGCTAAGCAGGGATCTTCACTTGTAAATAAGGCAAAAAAGGAAGTTGTATGTCCAGTGGAAGCAATGTCAGGTGACATGGGAAGAATACAGAGATGCTGGTTGCCACTGTAGGTAGCAAATTTGTGTGGCCAATGCTCAGTTGGAATTGGAGCTGGCTAGAAATGTGGGGGAAAATAAAAAGAAATTTTTCAAGTATATTAATGACAAAAGGCAGTGTAGAAATATCTTTGGCCCATTACAGGATGAGGATGGTCACCTCACAAACAGGGACAGAGACAAGACAGAGGTGTTTAATGCATTCATTGCCACTGTCTTCAACATGGATGATGGACCATGGGGGTCTCAGTGCCCTGAGCTGGAGGACCATGTCTGTGTGCAATGATCAACTCACAGTAGAGCAAGAAGTTGTACAGGTTCTGCTGCTCCAGCTGCATCCCTACAAATCTATGGGGCCTGATTGGATTCATCCTAGAATCCGAAAGAGCTGGCTGATGTCATCACAAAACTTTTCCCTATAATTTTTGAGCAGACTTGGGAATCCAGCGGGGCCCCAGAGGACTGAAAGCTGATGAACTTTGTCTTGATTTTTAAGAAGGACAAGAAGGAGGGCCCCAGAAACTACAGGCCTATCAGTCTCACTTAAGTGCCTGGTGAAATCATGGAAATCATTTCTGAGAGGCACAGAAAAAACAGCTGAGGACAATGCAGTCATTGGTTGCAGCCAGCATGATTTCATGAGAAGAAAGTCCCGCTTGTCGAACCTGATTTCCTTCTATGACAGGGTAATCCACTTAGCTGACCAAGGAAAGTCACTTGATATAATCTTTTGGGATTTCAGCAAAGCTTTTGGTACTGTCTCTCACAGGATCCTTCTGGACAAAATGTCTGGCACACAGCTGCATAACTGTGTTATGCAATGGGTGAGCATTTGGCTCACAGTTGAGACACAAAGAATTATGGTGATTGCGGTGACAGCAGACTGGCAGCCTGTCACTAGTAGGGTTCTTCAGGGCTCTGTCCTCAGTCCAGTTCTCTTCAACATCTTCATTAATGACTTGAATGCAAGACTTGAAGGAATGTTAAGGAAGTTTGCTGACACTAAATTAGGAGAAGCTGTCAAATCCCTCAAGAGCACAGAGGCTGTGCAAGAGAGACCTTAACAAGTCAGGTGGCTGGGCAATCACCAACTATATGATATTTAATGAAGGCACGTGCTGGATTCTGCACCTGGGACAGGGCAACTCTGGTTGTGTGTATAGACTAGGGAATAATATGCTGGAAAGCAGTGCTGTGGAAAGGGACCTGGGGATCCTGGCCGATGGCAAGTTGAATATGAGTCAGCAGTGCCCTGGTAGCCAGGAGAGCCAGCCATGTCCTGGGGGCATCAGGCACAGCATTGCCAGCTGGTGAAGGGAGGGGATTGTCCTGCTCTGCTCTGCACTGGGGAGGCCTCACCTTGAATATTGTGTGCAGTTTGGGGCACCACAATACAAAAAAAGACATTAAGCTCTTAGAGTATCCAAAGGAGGGCCATTAGGACAATGGAGTGTCTGAAGGGGAAGCCATATGAGGAGCAGCTGAGGGCGCTTGGTCTTTTCAGCCTGGAGAAGAGGCGACTGAGAGGAGACCTCATTGCTGTCTTCAACATTCTCATGAGGGGAAGTGGAGGGGCAAGTACAGATCTTTTCACTCTCGTGACCCGTGACAGGACTCAAGGAAGTTGCATGAAGCTGTGTCAGGAGAGGTTTGGGTTGGATACCAAGAATAAGTTTTTCACTCAGAGAGTAGTTGGGCACTGGTCATAACACCAAGCCTGGCAATTCAAGAAATGTTTGGACAATGCTCTTAGGCACATGGTGTGATTTTTGGGGTGTCGTGCATAGAGACAGGAGTTGGACCTGATGATCCTGATGGGTCTTTTCCAACTCAGCATATTCTATTACTTGCGAAAATCCATTTGTCAAACCTCAACTCTAATTCACTATCCACAGTTTCTCTGCATTCATGGGACAAATGGCCATTTGGCCTGTCCTTCCCGCCTCTTAGTTGATCAGTTATTGCTAAATTTTTAAGGAAATGTTATTCTTCCTTCCTGCCTTTTATAGCCTCTTCTTACAATAATTTTTTAACCTCAAACAAAGTTCTGAGTTCATGCAATTTTTGTTCAGCTCTCACAACAGAAATATTTTTCAGAAATTTATTTGAAATATTGAATGCTAGTTTTTAGAGTATATGAATATTGTGTCTGAAAGTCCATGTTTTTTCCTTAACAGATTTTCTCTAAATTTGGATATGTCTTGAAGATTGTCATGTTCAATAAGAACAATAAATTCCAAGCTTTGCTCCAATATGCAGATGCAATGAATGCATATTATGCCAAAATGGTAAGTGCAGTGTATTCAACTTGATATTTTTGTTTGGTTGGGGTTTTTTCCTCCTCTGGTAGAGGGGGAACATTAGGAATATGGTCAATATATACTGACTATTAACTTCATGATTTCTCAGCTGTTTCCAACACTCTTGACGCACATGAATTACTTTGATATCCCTCATTAGTTAAGAGGACAGCACTCTGTCGTCCAGCTGCAAATAAATGTATAGCATACACCCAAGGCCTGCATAAGTCTAGTAAAACAAAAATTATTAAGACCCCCTCTCAGCCTTCTCAAGGCTGAACAGGCCCAGCTCCCTCTGCTTTTCTTCATAAGAGAGATGCTCCAGTCCCTTCATCTTTGTAGCATTACACTGGACCTGCACCAGGGGCTCCATGTTTCTCTGGTACTAAGGAGCCCAAAACTGGACACATCACTCCAGGTGGGGCCTCACCACGGCTGAGTGCAGGGCAGGATCATCTCTCTAACCCTGCTTGCAGTGCTCTTCCTAATGCTCTCCAGGAGATCATTGGCCCTCATGGCCACATGACCATACTGCTGGTTCACAAACACCTTGTTGTCCACCAGGACCTGCAGCTCCTTCTCCACAGAGCTGCTTTCCAGCAGGTCAGCCCCCAGCCTGTGCTGGTGCAGGGGGTTATTCTTCCCCAGGTGCAACATCCTGCATTTGCCTTTGTTGAATTTCAGACAGTTTATCTCTGTCCATCTCTCCAGTCTACCAAAACAAAACTCAGAACTGTCAGTGGAGATGAGTAATGGGAACTGTAGTTTACCAAAAAAGTTTGCCTGTCAAACAAAATGGAATATTTTCAATGAGGTTCAGTGCTAAGAGTAGTGTATATAAAGGCCAAGAAATAAGATGAATATTACGTGTTTACTTGCTTGAATTGTAATGAGAAATTTAAATTAACCAATGTTCCTGTCTTAAACTTCTTCATTTCAAACAAACTGTACCCTGACTTTTAAAATGCATATTCTCACTGAAGAAAAGCTCACCTACTCACGTGTATTTTCTGTGGTGGATTAACTTCATCTGGCTGTCAAGAACCCAGCAAGCTCTCCCTCCCCTTCCTCAGGAGGACAGGGGACAAAGATAAGGGTGAAAAAGCCTGTGAGTAGGGCAGGGAGATTCCTCAGCGGTTTCTGACATAGGCATACAGGCTCAACTTAGGATAAGTAAGTAACTAAAACAAAAGTGAAAACAGCTTTCCCACACCCTCATTCCTTCTTCCCAGGCTCAACTTTACTGGCCATCTGCTACCTCCTCCCACTGAGCAGTGCAGGATAGGGAATGGGGGTCATGATCAGTCCATAACACTTTGTCTCTGCTGTTCCTTCCTCCTCACACTTTCTCTGCTCCAGCTTGGGTTCTTCTGCCAGGATACAGTCCTTCCTTAACTACTCTAGTGTGGGCCCATCTGTCATGGGGAAGCTTTGGACAAGATTTATCAGGGAGACCCTTCTGTTGTGTCATGAGGTGCAGAAAGGGCCCACTTGCTTTCTAAACTCCTCAGAGAGGAGTCTAAATGCAGCAGGATCCAACCTTAGCCCCAGACTTGGTTGAGAGTTTAAAGGATTATATTAGTGTAATTGAGCCTTCATACGACTTTGTCCCACTGGATTAAGGATGGCAAAACAAATATATTAATAAGATAAATTATTTATTTAAATTTATAATGATAATATTTAGATTAAAATTCATTAATCAGAATTATTTAGCACACAATGTAGATGTAACTAAAGTACAGTGCACTATTTATTGAAAAAATATGGAAGCAATCATATTGAACCTAGCAAAAAATTACTACGTAGCAACAGCTGAGGGCAAATATCTTTTCCTCAGCCTCCAAGAGTAACCTTGAGGGGCATCCACACCCAGGAGAGGAATCTACATGCATGCTTCTAGAATGGGTGTGTTAGAAGACCCTGCTGTTAAAAAATGGGACTAGGCTTTTATAGTGTGGAGTCATTGCCTGTCAGTCAGATGTCTCCAGGCCAGCTGTGTCAGCTCAGCGGCTTTTGATAGGTTATCAGTAGGATTACTTGTTTGTTTCGTTATCAGGTACTTTGTCTGTACACCCCATCCTCACTGGTGCCAGTTTCTGTCAGGGAACATTGTTCTTCCTCAGAACATTTAACTTTGGAATTGATGAGTCAGGCTGGTGTCAGCATCCTTCAACACCGAAAGCAGCATGACTCCCTTCTCTATCCATGACTGGTAACTTTTGCAAATAGAGTAAAGTTCAAGCTGATTACCCTCACTTAGGCAGAACAGCCTAATACACTGTCCCACAGGCTGCAAGTGGATGGATGTCTGTTCCACTGTAGGTCTCCATGGGCTGCAGGGGACAGCCTGCATCTCCAGGGGAATCTCTGCTCCAGTGCCTGGACCACCTCCTCCTCCCCCTCCCTCTCTGACCCTGACATCTGTAGGATTGTTTCTCTCACTTTTTTTTTCTCATGTCTTATTCATCTCTCAGCTGTTGCACCATGTTTTTTAACACTTCTTAAACATGTTGTCATGGAGGCGCCACTGGTGTTCTCCATTTTGGGCAGCAGCAGGTACTGGTTTTTTGAAAATACAGAACACTTTTTTTATCTAAACAGCTTGTTCTAAAAATTTCCTCATGACAGCTAAATATATTGATTTCTATAAAATACAGTTAATTTTCTCAATAAGGAATAGTTTTATAACTAAATCTTGAAAGCTGAGTACTCAAGGACTTTTGCAAAACAGACAGCTGTGTTTGAATGGAGACATTAAATGGAACTTTTAACTTACTTTTGTTATTGAACTGGTCATTATTTTCAGCTTCAACATTACAGGCTCAGAATATTTTCCTGTTTTTACTGTGTGTTTAGAAATTGAAAATATATTGGAAGTTAGTAAATGTAATTGGGTTTTTAGCCTGGTTGTTAGCAATAGTATCTTTTCTTAAAGAAGAGTATTTATAATAAATTATATCTTATTAATGATTCAGAAAAATTAAAATTTCAGTCTAAATTATTTCAAATAATTATGACAAATCAGTATTTTTTTGCATGGGTTTTTTTCTTCCTTCTTCCATCATGATTTTTTGTATGTCTGGTGTGGGCAGGAAAAACTACTTCAGTGATCTTTCTGAGCATAGCTATTCCTAAAAAGATGGATTTTATGGAATTACAGAATGGTTAAGGTTGAAAGAGACCACTGGAGGTCATCTGGTCCAACCTCTCTTTTCAGCAGTGTTCCCTAGACTACATAGTGCAGGATTGTGTCCAGATGTCTTTAGAATATCTCCAGGATAGGAAACTCCACAACCTCTCTGGGAAATCTGTTCCAGAGGTTGGTCACCCACACAGTAAAGAAGTTCTTCCTCACATTCAGGTGGGACTTCCTGTGATCCAGTTTCTGCCTGTTGCCAGGCTCCCTCCTCTGACACCCTCCCTGCAGATACTTGCAGACATTGATGAGATCCCTTCTGTCATCTCTTCTTGAGGCTGAACAGGCCCAGCTCCCTCAGCCTTTGCTCGTTAAAGACATGTTTCATTCCCTTAGTCATCTTTGTTGCCTTCCACTGGACAGGCTCCAGGAGCTCTTATCCTGAGAAAGCCAGAACTGGACACAGCACTCCAGGTGAGGCCTCAGCAGGGCTGAGTAGAGTGACAGGATCACCTCCCTCAACCTGCTGGCAGTGCTCTTCCTAATGCACCGCAGGAGACCAGCAGGTCAGTCCCCAGCCTGTGCTGTGCATGGGATTATTCCCTCCCAGGTGCAGGGTCACGCATTTGCCTTTGTTAAATTTCAGATGGTTATCATCTGCCCATCTCTCCAACCTGTGAGGTCTTTCTGAAGGGCTGCACAGCCCTCTGGGGTATTGTCCACTCCTCCCAGCTTTGTGTTGACAGTGAACTTGCTGAGGAGGCCTCTGCCCCTTCATCCAGGTCATTGATAGGTAAGTTCAACACTACTGAGCCAAGTATTGAACCTTGTGGTACACCACTAGTCACGGGCCTCCAGCTAGACTCAGTTCCCTCTTCGTCTGCCATTCAGCCAGTTGCAGTCCACCTCACTACCCCCTGTGTTGTTCCTCCAAGGCATGTCAGGGTGGCTTAAATCCCCCGTGGCAATCAGGGCCAGTTACTATGAGGCTTCTTCTAGCTGTCAGTGAAAGGCCTCATCTGCTTCTTCCTCCTGATCAGGCAGTCTGTAGCAAACACACACAACAGCATCACCATTGCTAGTCTGTCCTTTAATATTAACCCTTAAGCTCTCAACTTGCTCATTACCCACCTCAAGACAAAGCTTCATACATTCCAGGTGTTTTCTTACAAAAAGGTCAACTCCACCACCTTACCTGCCTGGTCTGTCTTCCCATAAAAAAGTTTCATGACAACATCCCAGTCATGTGAGCTGTCCCACCACAGCTCTGTAATGAAGAGGAGATGAAACCTTATGACTTTACATAGACCTATAAATGTTCCTTTTTATTTCCCATACTATGTGCATTAGTGTACACGTATTTCAGTGTGGTATTTGGGCTTGTCCATTTCCCAGGAGGGGTGCAACAGGATATCACACAGTCATGTCTTGTAGACACTTCCTGGGCTGCATGCACTTGGTGGAAGTATCCTCACTGGAGCATCACTTTGATTCCCTCATCTTTCCTAGTTTAAGGCTTTCCTTACAAGATTGGCTAGTCTATTGGCCAAGATGTGTAGCCCACATAAGGAAGTGAATGCTCTCTCTCCCAATAAGCTTGTGATCTTCAAACAGGGTCCCGTGGTTATAGGAACCAAGATGGTGTTGCTGACACTAGTGCTTGATCCAGTTAGTTACTTGGTGAATCCATCTCATCCTTCTCTTGTAATGTACTTTAACTGGCAGGATTGAGCAGAAAATGATCACACTCCCCAGAGCTCTGAAATCCCATCTGATAGCTCCCAAGTTGCCCTTGCTGTCTTTAGTTCTCATATGAAAGGAGGTAATAGTCAGATGTGTGGAAAAGCCTTAGCAGTCTTTCCACAAATCTGTGATTCAAGCCCCTGGCAGACAAGAGACCTTTTTAGACCAGCAGTTAGATCAGCAGGTGGGTATCTCTGTCCTCTGCAACAGGGCGTCACCCACAACAATCACCCACCACTTCTTCTAAGCAATCTCTGACACAGGGTCTTAAGGTCATGGCCAACTTAAAAGGGTTTACCTTGGAAAAGAGCCTTGAGGTCATTCAATCTAATGATAAACTGAACACTGCCCAAGTTCACCTCTAAAATATGTCTCTAAGCACCACATCTGCACATCTTTTAAATACCTCCAGGGAGGATGACTCTATTACTTTCCTGTTCCAGCATGTTCCAGTGATTGATAACCCTTTTGATGAAGAGATTTTCTTAATATTCAATCTTAACCTCTCCTTACAAAACTTGAAACTATTTCTTCTTGTCCTGTCATTTGTTACATGGGAGAAGAGACCAATCCCCACTTCACTACAGTCTCTTTCAAGTAGTTATTGATAGCAATAAGGTCCCCCCTGAGCCACCTTTTCTCCAGGCTAAACAACCTTAGCTCCCTGAGCTGTTTCTCACAGGATGCTCTAGAGCCTTCACCAGTTTATGTAAGGGTCAATTCCATGCAGTAAAAATTTCCAAATTAGTGTTGCTACTAGCATCTGATAGTGTGTTTTGAGTGGGAGAAAAGTAAGGTTAGAAATACAGAAAATCATGTCATGCTTCAAGCTCTGTTTTGTCCCATTGGCACGAAGTGATGTAATACTTACTAATTAGTGGACTACACTGGAACTCTACACCAGATTTTTAGGTAAGGGTAGTGGCACCATAATTGTCTGCTTGGTGTTTGAAAAGAGCACTTTAAAAACAGAAGATGAATTACTGTTTGGACACAATTGCAAGACAAAAATCAGATAGTCATGGAGTGATTTGGCTTGGAAGGCACCTTTAAAGTCACGCAGTCCAACACCCATGCAATAAGCAGGGACATCCTCAACTAGCAGTTTTCTGAGAGCCCAGTCCAAAGAGCATCAATCACCTCTCTGGGCAACCTGTGACATGTTTTACCACCCTCACTGTAAAAACCCTCTTTCGCATTTCTAAATTGACCCTCCTTCAGTTTAAAACCATTACCACTTGTCCCATCACAGCAGGCCCTGTGAAAAGGTCTGTCCCCATCTTTCTTAGAGTACTTCAAGTACTGGAAGGCTGCAGATAATAAACTTACAGCGATGGCTGTGGCAATGTGTTTTGAATCTGAAAATGTAATTATTTTTCTTCAGTCTCTGGATGGCCAAAGTATCTACACTGGATGCTGCACTCTGCGTATTGATTTCTCCAAGTTAACTAGCCTAAAGATAAAGTACAACAATAACAAAAGCAGAGATTTCACTCGCACTGATCTTCCTTTTGGTGATGGGCATCGAGCCCTGGACTCATCCTTACCCGCTACCTTTGGTAAGAAACCTTCACTTCTAGTGCTAAATACAGACTAAGATCATAATTTTTATGTTGCATTTATGCTCTGACTTCATATCAAGTTCATAGAGGGGTGCATTTTGCATATGTTTCTGTGTCTTAGGTCCAGTAAAATTTGTATGGAAAGTAGAAAGTTCAACTCAGGATAAATGAATATCTGAAACTGTAACATGAGGAATGTTCATGAGCAAATTCAAATTATTGTTAAAAAGCTACATTTGTAACATGCTGTGAAACGGTATCATTAGTACAGGTAACATAAAAAATGTTGTATATCAGAATGGTTAGTGAAAGTCATAACAAATTGACACTGGTTGCCTAAGAGTGCTTGAAAACAACTGTTATAAGTGTCTTAAGCTCTTATTTGTGTATATTTTAGGATAACTGCCTGCTGTAACAAAAAAAAAACTATAAGAAAATTCAAGATACTACACTTATTTATATATGTTTGTAGTTACCTTCTAAAAGATGAAACTTCAGAAATTTTCTTGAATTTTAGAAGTCACTTCCATGGCAAAGAGGAGAGAGTGTCTGCTAGCAATGGCACTGGTGAAGCCCTTGTGGCATAAATGGCTCAGGCATGCTCATTTAATCAACTCTCACAATAATGCAAATCACCAAACATTAATTTGATGAGTGATTTTAGCTAGTTTTCTGTCTCTCTGATAACCATTAGCAAGAATACATAGCTAGTAACTGCCTTAGCTGTTGAATAAGTATTTATGTGCTGTCCAATTGATTAGTACAGTAGAAAGGGCAGGGGAATAATTCCCTTTTTCCCTTTAGTTTTCTATAATGGCTCAGGCAGATAGTGGGTTTGGTTTGGTTATTTGAATAGTTTAGTTATCTTAGATTAGAATAAGAAATAAAGGTGCACTCATTGTGGTTTTGGTTGTTTTTACTGCTCCCCTCAAAGGCAGGCCTGGATCTTTATGTAATGTGTAACTGTCTTTATACCCTGGGGCAGGGTGAGGGGAGTGGAATTTGCCATACAGCATTATAGAAATGTCCTCTTATAGATCTCATATATTCTGATTAATTAGATTTGCACTATTTGAAATGTCACTGGAAGGGGAAAGTACAGCTAGAGTAGATTGAAGACAAAATTGTTTGCAGGGCAGAGATAACTGTTTGCTTTTGAAGGATAACACATGAAAGCTGCTCCATTTCTTCCCCTTCACTCTTCCAAGCTTCTCATCGCTAGCAGTCTTGTTTTCATTTACTGTAATGGTAAGAACAGCAGAGGTGCTTGTGTGAAGAATAGAATGATGCCTGTGCCAAAATTGCTTTGTAGTGCAGTCAAAGTGAAGCAGCTGCATAGATATTTTTCTTTTTTAAAAAATAGCTGTTTATGGGGAGAAGCATGCATCCAGCCTTTCTCTCAGTGGGAACAACATGCATGTGTTGCCATTGGCCTGTTCTGATAGGCCTAGTTACAGAACATGAGAAAAATGTTGTGAGTCACGTCAGCACTTGCACTTCCTATATTGTTACTGGTGGGTGTAGTTTTGATGGAGAATTATTAGATAAAGCAGGTAACTCTCCGAATAATACATCCATTTTTTCCTGTGGACTTGAAGTTATCTTAGTAACAAAACTGAACTGCTCTTGAAACTTGTTTTTCTTTCTCTAGTTTTTGTTTGTTTTGTTTTGTCTTATTTTATATTGGTTTTCTTGGAAAACATACTACATTATAAATGAGCAGATCTGTGAATATTTTGCATTTGAAGAGTTCTTTCACCCAGTAAGCATGAGCGAAGATGCTTGAATTAGCTTGCTTTGAAGGGTAGCTGCTACCCATGAAGCAAATTATTTTATATATTTAAAAAAAAGGCAACAAAGAATTCCAGATCTTTCTGCATTGACTCAGTTTGACAATTTTTACATGGCTGATTCTGGTATCAGTGTGCAACAGGCAGGTCTTATTTGGCAGAATGAAAGCTCTTCATTTGTTTCTTCGTTAATGTTTCCATTACCATTCTTGGATTGTGAATAAGTGATTAATACCTGTATTGCCAGAGCTTGTCAGTATAATGCACCAGTGCCTGTATTTCAAGGACACAATTACTTGGTTTGGTGTGATAAATTTGTTCAGTTGTCTGTATGAAAGACACTTCGTTGCCACTGATAAGAGGAGGTGTAATGTGATGCAACATTCATGAATACTTGATCTGTGGTGTCTGTTCCATTTGTTGCTTCTGTAATTCATTATGGATACTTCTTATGGTATTGCATGGTCCTTATCAATGATGATTTCCTAGTGAATGTAGCTGTATTTTAATCAGTGATGGAGGTTTGAGTAGTAAAACATAGTACCAAGATTGTAGGATGTATTTCTTGATTATACATGCCCCATTAAAAAAAAAGCAACAAACCCACCAAAACTGGTATGTGCTAACATATGGAAGAATCCATGACTCAGACTTGTATCTAACTGCTTGTAGAACACAAGTTTTTGTGCTGCCCTGTGTAGGACTTAACTCCACATACTGATGTGGAAATCACTGAGTTGTCTTTGAGACTGGGACTCTCCGTGTGTTGCTATTCCAGATCTGTTTGATGTTGGTGATTTTCAGGAGAACCATAAAAACACTGATTATTTATGAAGTTATGCAAACTGGGAAAGTACATCTCCTTAAAGGCAAAATAGATATACTTTATGTATCTCAGCAGCTATTAAAATTCAATATCTCAGGTTAGTTGTAGTTCTTTGTTTAGCTTATAGTCCTTTTAGAAATATCCAGGAAATAGTTGTATCTTATCATTGCAAGACATCTTTGATTGTATTTACTTCCAGAAAATTTCTAGAATGCATGTCCATTGTGTGAATAACAACTGGTGAAGACCACAGGCATACTAACTTTCTTGGATACTAATCTGTGTTGTGCTTTCCCTACTCAAACTTGTCTAACTTAAGTTTTGCCCCAACTTCATTTTAGAGAAGGACATTAAAGCTGACCAGAATATTAACCCTAGCTGAAAATTGCCTTTGTAAAACATAGAATCTTGGATTTCAATGAGAAATTTTAACCCAAATATTTTATAAGAAGTGTAATCACAGATGAAATCAGAACAGCAAGACTGGCAGCTGCTTCTGAGCCTTGAAATCTCTTCTGTCTTTCTAAACTTTAAAAATCTGCTTTAATTAGATGTCTCTGCTCTCTCTAGCCACCCAAACTACCATTTTCCCATCGTATGCAGGGGCTGCTGGGTTTGCCCCTTCCTTGGGCTTTCCTCAAGGTGCTGGTAAGTTGTTTTCTG
Organism: Hafferia zeledoni; assembly: GCA_035583235.1. Classification (NCBI taxonomy): domain Eukaryota; kingdom Metazoa; phylum Chordata; class Aves; order Passeriformes; family Thamnophilidae; genus Hafferia; species Hafferia zeledoni. The sequence continues at coordinate 21,275,392 of JAWWEV010000095.1, forward strand.
AAAATGTGGTTAGTGGCTAGTGGGCCATCTGAATACACTTGTTTAGTGCAAATTGTTTTCAGATATAGGAATAATTCTGATTTTCTTTCTCATATAAGTCAGTAAAACTACTTCATGTAATAAAAACATAGACTGATGTAGTTTATAGCTTAATAAGCAAAGAAATTAAATGCCATTGTAAAGACTACCTGCACAAGAAGAAATTAAGCATCTGTTTTTCTAAGAATCCTAAGTCTGCAATGACATTCAAAGCAAATACAGGAAGTCTCCCCTTTTGTGGCTATAAAATGAGAAATAAATAGTTTTTTAGACTGAGTGATCTTTTACTTCCTAGCACAGGATGAACTCTTGTGCTGAATTATTTTTCTTCTTTCTTGGGCTGCGATTTATGTCCCCTTTTGGTTCGGGTCTGTGTAGCTGAATATGTCTTCACCTCTGAAAGGGAGGTTGCTTCCTGCTTTATTAATCAGGTACTCGTAATAACTAAACTCCTTAAAAGCATTTTTAAATTGAATATTGATTTTTTTGCCGAACATAACCTGCTTTTGTCTCCTTCCTTTTCCACTTTGAGATGTCAAGTGATGCTGTTTATACCCTTCCAGGTCTTTCGATTCCAGCTGTTCCTGGAGCGCTTGGTTCTCTCACAGTGACCACACCAGCAGCATCTGGACAGATGACTATTCCTGCTGTTGCTGGTATTCCAGGAAATTCTGTTTTGCTAGTCAGCAACCTCAACCATGAAGTAAGTTTGATTGGTGGAACTCATGCAAGTATCACCTTGTACCAACTACCAGCATCCTTCTTGCAAATTGATGTTAGCCAAAAGAATAAGGAAAATTTTAAAAATTACTCTATACTTGTTTGAGGTAGTTTGCAGTATTGACGAGCTTGAAAAACTCCACCCATCAATGAAAAGCTTCCTAACACAATTTACTGTAGGAACTCTATGTTAGCACTGTAGCTAATAATTGTAAATAAGTCTATGTAAAATGTGCAAAATGTTTGAAGACGTAAACAACACACATTATGGGTAAAGGTACTGGTATCTCTATTAATATGACTCCTCTGTGTGCTGCTTTATCTGTAAAGAGGGCAAAGAGTTTTTCATTTATTAAAACCCAAGAAATTAGAGAAAAAGAAGGGAAGGGAAAAGGAGATAAAATCATGCCAAATCAAGTACCTTTCTAAACACGCACAGAATCTTTCTAGTTTTGCAACTTTTCCCAGGTTGGAGAGGAAGAACACAGGTATGCTTCATTATTGACATCTCTGTGTATATGTTTTTAGAAGTTAATAAATATACATGATCACTTTTCATAGTACCACACAGATATTTTTTTCATATGTTGGCAGTAAAATTACCAAGGACAACTTGAAAAGTTATTTATAGTGGACATAGACTGTTTGATAATCTTACTCCTGTTAGTCAAACATTACACCTGATCTGTGCTTAATTAAAAGCAATGTACCTCTTTAAAAACAACAACAACAACAAAAAAACAGAAAAACCCCAAAAATAAAGCTGTACCAAGACCATGACTTAAAACACAATTCTACTTTACTGTTGATAAGCAGTCTTCTTGCAGCAATGTAAAATTCTTGTTGTACACACTCAATACCTTCATATTCTGAGGTTTAAAGTCCCTTGACCAGTTTCTTTAAGTAATTGTTGTGTTTCTGTTTTTCTGCTAACTGCAAATCCCACAGTAAGCATCAAAAGAAACAGCTGCGGATATATCTGTAAGACAAATTGTTTTTTCTTTGATATGTCAATATATCCGTTAATTTCTGATGATCGCTGTGGATGTGCTTTCTGCAGCTGATTATTCAATATGATTCTCTGAATCTTAAGAATAAGCATATGGGAAGCATAGCTCAGAGCTATTGTTAGGACATTGCCTCTTTACATGATACTAACCATATCTGAGAAGTCATGAAGAACTTTGTGCTGTAATGCGATGTTGGGGTCCAGTCCCTGGGAGGGGCTGGAAACTGCTGGAACCTTACCTGAAAAACAACACACACTGATACCGCCCCCTCTAAAGGGTCTCGGACATTACCTTATTTGTACAAAAGGCAGCCCTGAGCCAATGGGGTCAAAGGTTCTGGCCCCTAGGCGGAGTCAGATCAGAGGTCATATATGTGATTGTACTTTGAATAAAGACAGAGTTTTGCCTTACATCGTGTCGGTGTGTGTGATCCTCTAGACATTAAATAGTACTCAACTTCTTAAAAGGTATAAAATAAGTACATACAACAGCATTAATTGTTGTAAATCAATTGTTGTAAATTGTTGTAAATTTCTTGGCAATTGTGTAACACTTGTCCTTCAGTAGGGGTTGTCTGAGCCCTGCCACTTCTTTTTCTATGTATAGAAAATCTTTTTGACCTTATTTCAATTTACATTTCTCCCCTATTGCAGGGTTTTAGTATGCACTTGAACATTGCTTTGTGACTTTTAGATTGTCTGGTTTTGTCTTCCAAAAAGATTTTCTTTTAGTAGAAATATTGCGGTCTCATTTAGATAAGAAATTTCTTTTAAAAAACCCTCCATATTGAATTAAACTATTTGGGCCAGAAAGATAAACTCTTCATGAATTTAAATTTCACATTGATAGGAATTGTTCTCTATTACATAATGCTAATGATAAATGGGTATGGGTGTGCACTTAGTCTGCAGTACTGGCCTTTTTGCATAATTTAGTTATTTTGTTACACATTTCAAATGTTGTGAGATGAGAAGGAATAAGGCTAAAAAGTGTGAGTAGTGCTTCTCATACCCAGGTATTTTTAATACTCATTACTGGCAAAACCTTTATCTTAACTGAATAAATTTTGGCTGTGTTAGGGTGTAAATTATGTTCTTCGGTGCTTGGCATACTAGAATTTAATTGAAAATCACTGATGAAAAAAATTTCTTCCAATATTTGGCTTTCTGTTCACAGCTCCTATTCAAACACAATTTAAATATCACTTTCTATATGCTTCATATATGAACAGTTAAATTGTGTGTTTATCACTTCAGAATGTCATGGTCATCATGTAAAATGATGGGGACAAAACTGAAGGCAAACCAAACACATTTGGAATCAACTAGTTCTAGTTTTATAGGTGTCGTCTGCTGTTTACCAAATACAGAAGTGCTCTTGAATGTTCTGTTTTTAGTTTAGCAAATATCTTTCAATTTTTTCAGGGAATAAGCTGCTAGCATAGAAAGAATAAGGTTAAATAATAAAGCTATTTAAAATATTAATAACTTCTGCAGCATGACAAACTGAGTTTTGAGTAATGAAAATGCATGAGCTGAAGTGTGAGTTTGTTTAAATATTTTACATGTGCATTGCAAGTATGTACTAACAAGAGTACCGTACACTGTAGTTATTACAAGGAATGGCTTTTGGAGAGACAGGTTTATGTATTAGTGTGCAGTCTTTCTTCCATTCTTTTTGTTTACCATACGCTTATGGAATACATGTCTTTATTTGCATGGCTTTAGAAATAATCTACTCATTTTATCATTGAAACAGGCCATCACACCATATGGACTTTTCATCCTATTTGGTAAGATATGTCAAATACCCCTTGAGAAACCACAGAGCTAGCATTCTTTTTATTTATCTGGCATATGCTGGTTAATTCCAGCTCTGTTGTTCTGTCCATGTCCAGAAAATTCACAGGACAATGCACTGCCTTTAAAGTGACAACAATTTGGATCAGGAATTATAGGCCACAGGTACTAAAAAGGCAAAACAGTTATAGTGTCAGATGGATTTCAATGTTTTGTTTATTACAGAAATGGGAAGACAAAGTAAGAGGACAAAGCAAATATTGCCTCAGAGGGAATGCTGTACAGAATTGGCTTGTACGTTAATTGCAGGGGACAGTGTTTGGCATAGTAATAAATATGCCTCTGTTAAGGGGACTTTGACAACTATTGCACTAGTTAAAAGATGACTATAAACATGCAGTTTTATGACTAAGATCCTGTGGGTTTTCCTCCTTGTGGAGCCTTAGAAAATAATACACAAACTTTAAAACTCTCCTTCATATTGATATTCTAACCAAGCTGTTTAATGAGATGATTATTCTTTGTAACTCCAATGTTAGTCAAAAGAAACAGACTTGCCCTTGTGGTGCTTGTAGTAGTGCTATGAGAAGATTTCCTTTCTGTATTTCCACAGGTGTGTATGGTGATGTGCATCGGGTGAAGATCATGTTTAAGAAAAGAGGAATTGCTTTAGTTCAGATGGCAGATGGAACCCAGGCTCAATTAGGTATGGATTTTTAAGGCCCAGTTATGCTTCAAACTAGCATGAGTGTAATATAAAAGAGGAGTTTGCCATGTGTCAGTGACAAGCATAAACAAATCAAGTCCATCATTGTGCTTCATTACTACATACAAACTGTTCCTTGCATATGTTAACAATACTCTTAGTGGTTTAAAAACAAAGTTCCTCTGAACCTCAATCTACTAAATGTTAGAATTAAAACATCATGCAATTTTCCTGTAGTTTATCTTAACAATCCATCATATAATTTTCCTGTAGTTTATCATATATCTAGCTATGTAAAAATAATCATATGCCCTTTACCGTTTTGCATTTTTATTGCATTTAAACTGGAGATTATATTACATCCTTGTACTTGTTTTCATTACAATGTTGTGACATAACCCACCTGGCAGACAGCAAGTCGCAGTTTAAATTTAGAATGTGAAATCTGGCACTAAGTAGGAAACAATATTAGTGTTTATAAGAATCAGTCTTTTCTTCCTTTCCATTTATTTCTGTTCAAATTAAATTTCCACTGGTTAGCTATCAACTACTTGAATGGACAGAGGCTTTATGGAAGGGTCATGCATACTACTCTTTCAAAATATCAGACAATTCAACTTCCTCGTGAAGGGCAAGATGACAAAGGTCTGACAAAGGACTATAGCAATAGCCCTTTACATCGCTTTAAGAATCCTGGCTCTAAGAACTTCCAAAATATCTTTCCTCCATCTGCCACACTGCATCTCTCCAACATTCCGTGAGTATCTACATGTGTGATCTTCTTGGAAAGATGTTTTTTAGGTTGTCTTCTTAAGGTACAAAGTCTGGCATAAGCTTTACATTCCCTTGGCCTTTTATAGTTCATTCTGCTGTGGGTCATTCTGCTGTGTAATTAACAATAAGTGAATCCTTTAACTGTCCCTTTTTTATCATTAGCAATGAGGATTACTGATCTGATTATCTTCTTTATGAGTTTTAATCAGTTTACTTTTTCTTGGGAATATGGTTTTTGTTTTTTACATATTAGGTCCTGTGTTACAGATTTTTGCAAAGATCTGAGACGTTTTTTGAGACAATGTACTGGAGTTATATGACAACAAATTCATCATTGACATTGTTACTTAATACAGATGCAGCTTTTAATAATTCTAACACTTTTTAAAGAGTAATTTCTCCAGAACTTAAACCTCTTGCATAGAGCGGAAGCTTTTTAAAAAAAATAAAAGAGTATTAGAAAGGGTGTTTTTTAAGACTGAAACAATATATTTTTATATCTAGAGTGTTGTCAACAATGTGTGGAGTGACAACCAAACACAAGTTTTTACAGGGTTCTTTTGTTTGCCAGCTGTACAGGGAGGGAACAGAAGAAAGTGGGATTTTGTCCAAGTAACAAAAGAAATTGTAAGACATTTAGAAAATGGTTTTTGAGTAAAATTAAAAAACTTTCAAAACTGAAAATATGTGAAGATAGATTTCAAGATGAAATGTATTCCTGAAGGTACTGATGAAGATCTTAAGAGATTTTTTGCAATGTGAATTTAACTGAGAAAAAAAATGGAGTTGGATGAAAAGCAGTAGAGTGTAGCTGAAGTAATTTTGTAGCACAAAGCCAAGTTGTTTGGGCTGAAGTGTTGACAAGGTGTGAGTTGGTGGAAACAGTTTTTGGTGTTCAAACTTAATTTAGAAGCCAAGGTTGAGATCTTGATATTATTGTGGATCTCTGTGCTTTTCTACAAGTTGAGGGGGGTTTGCTTTGGTTCTGTTTATTTGTTTGTTTCAATTAGGCCTTCTGTTACTGTTGATGATTTGAAGAACCTTTTTGCAAGTCAAGGATCTACTGTGAAACGATGCAAATGTTTCTGGTAAGTTCTCCTGTAAAATTGCTGGGCCAGCTTTCATCCTGGAAGGCAGCTAATTGCTTTTTTTGTGACATTCCATGTATTTATAATTATAGGCAGTATTCCATGCCTATAGGCAAAAGCCGTACACCTATGACAATTGTTAAAATCATTTTAATCTTTAAAATCTTCAATGAGATACTGTGTTAGCATAATTAAATCAAAAATATGCAACCTTTTGACAAATTCCACATATGTTCAAAGTCAAGTAAGTTTAAGGAAAATAAATGCTCACTCTAAAAAATACAAGCTGTGTATATGTAAAATGTCATATTAAAGATCTGCTCTAACATTGATTAAGGTTACTTGGCAGCATTATTTTAGCACAATCATACCTGCTAGAATAATCTCATCTATATAGACAATACAAGGATTTCCTAGAGGCCTTCAAGCCTTGTTTTGACTCAGTTTTTTCAAGTCCAGTATAATGAAAGAAGGGCATGGCTTTAGACCATTGATTTGCAAAATTCGTGTAGTTCTGTTATGTTTGAATTTTTGCAGTTGCATAACTAGTTCTGATTCTTTTGCTGTGCAAGTGTTCAGTGTGTGATATAGCTGAGAAACATTTATGTCACTTTTCTGTGTTGGCTAGTGAAAATTTGGTTAAGATTAATAATGTTTTTTATTGTTCTTCAGGAAAAATTGCAAAATGGCTCTCATCCAGCTGGGCTCTGTGGAAGAAGCAGTTCATGCTCTCATTGAACTTCACAATCATGACTTTGGAGAAAACCAGCATCTCCGAGTTTCCTTCTCAAAAGCTACAATCTGAATTTTCTGTGCACTTTCCTTTTAAGACTGCATAGTGAGTTTAGTAAAATCTTCAAACAGAGACTGAGACAGTTGAGACAAGCTCCATCTCTTAAAAAAAAAAAAAAGATCATTCATACACAAAGAATTAAGTGACAATATTTTCTGATTTTAGCTGCAAGTATGTGATCCATAGAAAGATTCTTCTGTGAAATAGCTTTAGCAACAAATCAAATTTGCTACTTCAAATTATATTTTAGAACATCTTTTTGGCTTTTGTTTGAAATCAGCCTTAGAAAACATTTTAGAGTGCTTTAACAAGACATCAAACAAGGAGTATTATTAACAAAATTGTAAATCTAGTCTGTGAAGATTAAACACTGATTTCAATGTGAAATAGTGCTCGGGTTTCTTGAAGAAAAGCAAGCAGTGACTGAGTATCCTCTAAATAGTATTTATGTTATCAGAGTGTGGGTTCATACTTTGGTAAATCTTTACAAATAACTTGTGTATAGAAATTAAAAGTCTGTGCTGCTCTTACAGATTAAATTATTAGAGAAGAGGCAGTGCCTTCTCTCTGTGGAGTAAATGGTATTTAACAAGTTTCTTCAAGATGTGATATCAGAGACTTAGGTTGACTTAACCATGGAGTGGAAGTTTGATGTCCTATTTTTACTATGAAGTGTTGTGTAATAGTACTTTGGAGAAAATAAAACAAGAAAATAATCCTGATTTAGATAATATTTTACATTTCTCTAAATAATTAAATGTTTACAATTCTATGAGAAATATTCAGGTCTATGATGGTTTGACAGTTTTTAAGAAGTTATTTTTTTGAAGGTCATCTTTGGGGGCAGAAAAAATAAACCTCAAGAGGTGATTTTACCACTGTAATGTCTAATACTTAAATTACTGTGTATTTACCTTATTTCTTACTATGTGCCTTACTATGTGTATATTATACAATAGCTTAGAGTGTTATCTGAAGTATCTTGAAAAAATATTGTGGGCTTTGTGATAATTCTTTTCTTGGTCTTTTTGAAAATGTTTTCCTTGATACTTCAAGATACATTTTTTTCATTAGGTAATTCTCTGAAGTCTAGTTTCTTGTGCTTTTTTGTAGAGATTATGTACAGGTGGGAATGAGATTTAACTCATTGTGTAATCACATAGGGGATTCTTTGAATTTACCTACTTGCAGTTGTCTGATGGATGTACTTTGCTGAAAAAATACACATCCATAAAAAATACACTAAAATACCCAAACAAACCTCTATAAAAAGGCCAAACAGCAAATTCACTTCAGTTTCTGGACTTGATCTTACTTTTTGAGAGGCATTGGCTGTATCAGAATATGTCTTTCAGGTTTCTGCATCTTTTTTTTCAGTATGGAACTTCCAAGTGATAGAATGCTATCATTCTTTCCTTTGTAAGTATAAGAAATGTTTGGTACTGAATGTTGATTTCTTTTTGGGGAACGAGCTGAGATGCAGTTAGGTTTAATCTTGAATGTACAGATGACTATTATTCACTTCTGATCAAATTTTAGAGACTTAACTTTCATTTTAAGAGATTTTTCCTTCTAGAACTTCCTTTTAAAGAAACTAAAATAAATTTAATTTTACTTTACCACATTTTAAAGAGGTATTTCTTTCAAACATAGCATTTATTTACTACTAACTATTGCAGACTTTCTGTTGTAATGTTTTGCTACTTATACTTGTTTTTTTCATTGATTTGCATGAATTCAATGACTTCATCTTTCTAGAAGAAAGAGTATGTTTTTACCATGATGTGAATATTCTGTAGTAAGAATTTTCCCTCTAAATTATTTTTGCAAAATCAGCCAGATACTAGCTTGCCTTCCTTTAATATATGTCGGTTAGAGATGTAGCATTAAAGGAACTTGCCTGACCGTCCAGGAGCCACTCAGGCAGTGACACTTGATCCACCTGAGCTGGGATTGAGGCCCTTTCCCAGCTACACACCCCTGCTCTCACAGGCAGACCAGGTTTCCCACAGCAGAGTCTCAGATGTCTGGATCCTTAAAATAGTCTAATCTTGGTGCAGTGACACAAGAACACCTTGAGCCTCCCAGGATTGACCTCGAACAAAGGAACCCTGGGCTTTTATACCCTCACAATCTAAGGGCACAAATATCTTGGAGTCATCAGCCGCTGCTGTGTCTCCCAATGTCCAACCCCCTGGCCGAGTCAAAGGTCCCCAGACGCTTGTTGTGGAAAGGGTCAGCAGTTCATGACCCCCTGCCTGGCGCTCCCACCATCCAGAGCTCAACCTGCAGCTCCCCTACATCCTGAGCTACCTGCATTGAATGGAACAGTAGCATTCAATCATACAAAGATGGTACAAGACCTCTATACAGCAACAAAAGCGTGCTATTGACAGTGGGTAAAATGCTGACTATGCATATGTATCTATGGCAAGTGCTGCTCAACACAATTATGTAAATATGCAGAATTTACTATGCACTTTAAAGTTCAGGTGGCTTAGGAATAATATACTGTGTTATCTTTTGGATTTCATATAATCACAGAATTGTTTGGGTTGATCTTCATGAGGTTCTTACAGGCCCACATCTCAGTCTGCCCAGGTCCCTCTACATGGTATCCCTTCCTTCCAGTGTGTTGACTCTAGCACACAGCTTGGTGGTTTCAGTAAACTTTCCGAGGGTGCAGTTGATCCCACTGTCTGTGTCACAAACAAAGGTGCTAAACAGCTCTAGTACCAATACCAACACTAGTGGAACACTGCTCATCTCTGATCTCTGCTTGGACACTGAGCTGTTCACCACAACTCATTGAGTGTGACCATGTGGCCAATTCTTATCCACCTAGTGGTCTCTTCAGGATACTGTGTGGAACAGTCAAATGCTTTGTGCAAGTCCAGGTAAATGACACCTCTTGCTCTTTCCTTATCCACCACTTCGGTAACCCTGTTGCAGAAGGCCTCAAAACCTGTCAGGCATGATTTATCTTTAGTGAAACTATGTTCACTCTCACCAACACCTCCTTATTTTCCATGTGCCTTGGCATAGTTACCAGGAGGATCTACTTCATAATCTTGCTGGAAACTGAGGTGAGACTGACTGACCTGTAGTTCCCTGGGTCTTCTTTATTTCCTTTTTTAAAAATGTGGGCTGTATTTTCCCTTTTCGAGGGAAGCTTTATCTTTCATAGAATTGGGCTGGTTGGACCATCACTGTTTTCCTCCCAGATTACCCATCCTTACTTCTACCCTCTGTAGGTTTCCTTTTTGCGTTTGAGTTTGTCCAGGAGCATCTTGTTCACCTAACACCATTCTGATGTTTTTGCCTGACTTCTTTGTGTTGGGATGCATCACTCCTGATCTTGGAGATAATCCTTGAATATCAACCAGCTTTCTTGGGCCCCTCTTCCCTTTATCCCATGGTATTCTACTAACCACATCTCTGAAGAGGCCAAAGTTTGCCGTCCTGAAGTCCAGAGTAGTGAGCTTGCTGTGCATCCTCCTTGCTGTCCTAAGAATCTTGAACACCACAATTTCATGGTCCTTGCAGTCCAGGCTGCCCTTGAGCTTCACATTCCCCACTAGCCCCTCCTTGTGGGAGAACAAGATCCAGCATAGCATCTCTCCTCCTTGGCCCCCCTATCATTTGGAGAAGGAAGTTACCATCAATGCAACCTCCTGGATTGCTTATGCTCTGCTGTGTTGATGGACATTGGGATGGTTGCAGTCATGAGGACCAGGGCTTGTGAATGTGAGGCTGCTCCAATCTGTCTGTAAAAGGCCTAATTTTCTTGGTCTTCCTGTTCAGGTGGCCTGTAGTAAACCCCCACTGTAAAGTCACCTGTCTTGTCCTGCCTTTAATCTTGACCCATAAGCTCTCACTCAGTTCCTCATCCATCCCCAGGGTGAATACTCATGCACTCCAGCAGGTCACTGACATGGAGGGCCAGCATCACCTCCTTTTCCACCCTTCCTGTCCTTCCTAAAGACCCTGTATCCTTCCATTCCAACACTCTACTCTTTGCAGCCACCCCACCGTGTCTCCATGGCATGCTGATGAGATCACAGCCCTGCATGCATGCACACATTTCTAACTCCTCCTTTATTCCCCATCTTATGTGCTACTACATAGATGCCTTGAAGTTGGGGCCCCAATGAAGCCAGCTTACTGGCTAGAATTCCTTTGTTGCTCTTTGGGTGCTTTCCTGCTGCCTTTTGATCCCTGTTCAGGCTCTGAGCATCTATTGCTGCTGGCAGTGGCATCACACTGGTAGGAGAGGGAAAGGACTGAGGTTCCACTTCCACTGTCACCTTTAGTTTAAAAGCCCTCCTCATGAGTTTGGTAGGCAGGTGACTTTCTCTGACAGATGGACCCATCAGACCCAGTTTCTCAAAGTGAGTTCCATGGCCCAGGTCAACCCCCTGGCTGGGGCACCAATCCCAGAACCATTTGTTGATTCACCAGATCCAACTGGCCCTTTCAAACAGCTTCCCTTTGACTGTGAGGATTGATGAAAAAAAACCTGCAGAGACTTAGAGTTTTTAATTTAAGAGAACTCTGAGTGCAGATATTTATGATGTTTGCTTTTTGGTTTTGTGCCACAACTATCATGTATCTTTTTATTGTTCTTCTTCCTTGTTCTATTTCTGCAATGGAATTACTCTTGTCACTTTCAGATTTATATATGTTTTAAAGACACTGATTTCTAGGGAGATTGGCTTTTACAAAATGTGTAGACAAGCTTCAAAGCTAACAGTACATCTTAATGTTTGCTTAGCAGAGTGAAGGCATTAGTTAAGGTATTTAACTGAATAATTAAAAGCACAAACTTAACCCCTTCTCTATCACAATGCAGTGTTACTGAAGGATTGTGGGAAAAGGAATAATTGCTATACTTTGTGCTTGACTCATTAGCGCCCACCTTCAAAAGTACACTGCATCTGAGTTCTTGATTCTCTAAAGCATGTATTAATAGATATCTGTGAAAAGAGCAGGATTTGGGAAAGCATGGTATTATTCTACTAATTCCTACAGTGATGTAGGATGGAAAGGAACTTCTGAAGGCCTTAATCCTACCTCTCACTCAGATTATGGTTAACTTTGAGCAGGTTCTCAAAGAATTGTCCATGTAAATTTTCAGTGTTTCCAAAAATGGAGTTTTCACAAATTCTCCTCTTCACTGTGAATTTGCTTCCTGAACATTCAGCTAGACTTTAAACGTACTGCATCCTATGTCTGTTGCCATTTGCCCTGTTAACTCTGTAACTCCCCAAAAGATTCTGCCTTCATCTTCTCTGTACTGTAGCCTTTAGTTTTTAAAGATAGATTTATAATTTCTTTAACATGTGTTACTAGTAGCTGTTTGAATAATTTGTGAAGTACCTGGCAATGTGCACACTGTAACCTGGAACTTGTACTCTAAAACACTAGTGGGTACTGGAAAATTTTGGGGATAAGAGTTCTTACTCTCCAGGACAGTGGTCACAACACCAAGGCTGAGAGAGTTCAAGGAGCATTTGGATAATGCTCTCAGGCACATGGTGTGATTCTTGGGGTGTCCTGTGAAGGGCCAGTAGCTGAACTCAATGATCCTTGTGGGTCCCTTCCAGCTCAGCATGTTCTATGATTCTATGACTGTGTGATTCTGTCATGTCCACAAATCAACTCCGGGTTGTCCACAAATCAACAACCTCTGCCTGCATTTTTTTTGATGTATGCACACCTGGTTCAAAGTGGGATAAGGCCTTTTTAACAACCCAGGAGCAGCTGAGTCCCTTTTCAAATGATCCTTCATTTGTTGTATAATGGTAAAACTTCTGCTTCTTTGAATTTCTTCCGAAGTCTTTAAACATCAAATTTCTGAAACTTTGATTGGTAATTTGACTCAGTTGCCTCATCTGCTGGTCTTCAGTTGCACTGTTGGTGTGTACTGATAGACTGAGGTCCTTCTCACAATGAAGATATTCCACATAGCTGTGGAGATATGCTTATATGTGACATTTTCTGATTACAGACAGCAAACCTTTTTTTGTATGCCAGGAAAACTGTTAGTGTTGTTGATAATACTGCAGTGAGGTTTGTATGATCAATTATCTTCCCTCCTCAAAGTCATGTCAGTAGGGAAGTGATAAGTTTTGGGGTTTTTAGTAAGGGATGCAGACCTACTACCTGTCATTTTATGCTGCTAGCTTATATTTCTGTTTTTCAAATGAAAGGTCAGCTGCTTACAAAAACCATTGTTTTGCTTTCACCTTTGGCCCCTGGTGTGCTGTTAATTAGATCAGAATTACCAGGCTTGTGATAAAAGGATACTGGTCAGATTGCAGAGAATTTTTTTTCTGTAAATTAACTTCATCTTCTGTCCTCAAGAGGTTTTGTTTGCTATATACAAGACTGTTTGCCTGCTGTTCTCAAAGCAAATCCTAACAGTTAGAATGGAAAATTTCTGAAGTACTTAACTGCAAGGTTTCATTACCAGGGGATGTGATACAGGAACAAAATAGTTTGTGCCTTCAGAAGTTTTGTATGTAGGGTTTTTCATATCTCTTGCTGCTTTAAGTATAATAAGTACATTTTACCCTCTGGAAATTGTATATTTATATTGTTAAAAATTATTATTGTTCACTGACTATATAAGAAGTGAATTACAACTATTTCAGTACAGATTTAATTATCCCTCTGCCTTAAGCATTGCAGGTTTTATTTTTGTAGTGCAATAAGCAGGAATCCAAGCATAACCCATATATTTTCAACTTGAGGTACTAATAACAGGTGCATGGAGCAGTCCCAAAGAAATGAAATAGTTGAAGGTCCTTGAGAAATGAAGAAAGTTTTACCCTGGCAGACTAATGTCATCACTGTTAGCAGTTTGTCAGGTATTGGAAACTCTACAATATTTGAGTGGGAACCTACCACACATAAACTTCATTCTAAGCACTTTCCAATTATTTTTGAATATGTTACACTTTCTGCAAAAGTTCACCCTAGAACTGCAGCAACATAAGGTAAAGGTTGTTAACGAAGCAGATTCTTGCATCAGAATGTCACTTCACTCTCTGACCAAAGACTGTTCTACTTTCACTGAGACATGTGAAAAAACTGTTTTCTCTCACACTTATTTCTGATGGGAAGACTCAATGCAAAGTGGACTTCATTTGAGACTTCTGTTGGAAACAATGGAAAATGAGACTGTAATGTGAACCAACTGGTGTGGGATAAGGCAAAAGGTTACTGGACTATTTTCAGTACTGTATTCAACACAAAAAACATGTCTAAGAAATGCTGTCATTCTCTCATTTTACATGATCTGTTCACAAAAGTTCCCTTTCAGTTTATAAAAACAGTCGTCTAGCACAAGAAAATACTGTAAATATTTGTAACATCATATTTTTGCCTTTTCTTTTTAAGCTGGTAAAAAAGTATTTGGGGGAACAAATGGAAATGCAAAGTGTTTTTATATAAAAAGGATTGTCTGTATATTTTAATAAGCAACAGCTTTCATTTGTAAAACATCTTGTGGCATTGTGTGAAAAGTAGTCCATGTCTGTTGAGATGACTTAAAACTGAAAGAAGTTGTAAGATATATTAAAGACACCTATTTTGTGACTGTGTAGCTCATGGTGAATTTGATTTTGTCTATGCTGTAATATATTCTGTTTCTTTAGGTAGGTGTGTTTTCTGATTACTTAGTGTCTATACCTAACTCTTTTCCTAACTAGTTGTTATAGCATGTCTTTTCATAAATGTCATTACAGCTGAACTCGCTTATATTTCCTTGTGTTCTTATCGATTGCTTTGGGGGTTTTCTTGTCTTATAATTGTGCAGCTAATAATGTTTTATTTTGTGTTTTTTTTCATTTAGCATACATGCACATCTAACAAAAGCTTTTCATATGAGAGGTGTTTTAGTAAGGTTAATGCACATCTTCAGCAACAAGTGAAGTTCAGCCCCACCTAAACCTTCCCCTGTGTAGGGCAGAAATTCTTATTTTCAATAGGATGGAAATCTGTTCTACAACTGTGACCCAATACAACAGTTGATGACTGCAGCGTTTTTGAGATGGGGCTGAGAGACTTCAGTGATGACACACTTGGTGCCTCATCTGTGAGAATTCTTTTGTTTTTTCTTCTATCATGCTGTACTCTTTTCTAGCATTAAGAGTCAAATTTGTCTCATTTGCACAAGGATTTAAAAAATTTAAATAGCAGCTGAAAAAGATGGTCTGTTTCAGCTTCCTGTTTCTCAATTGTCTTCTAGACTGCATTTCTTTCAGACTCCTTTGCTTGTACTTCTCTGAGTTACACAGCACTAATTTAGACCCTTTTTTTCTTGCATTTCTTGCTGGTAAACAGACAGTAGTCTAAAGCAAAAGATAGAAATATGTGGCTGATGTGGGGAGTGTAGTACCTCTTTATGAGCTGAAATTCACATCTAATCTGGCAAGGATTTAATTGTCTGCCACCCAGTCCAAACGTAGCAGATCTTGAAGAACCTAAGTCTCATGCATATGCTTAATGACTGTCTGTGTCTCAAGACTAGGACTAGAGCACTGAGTAAATCCAGTGTAAATTATGCTATTACCAATCTCTGAATTTAGATGCTTTTGTAGGGAGAAAAATCTTACTCAGTTTAGACTAAGTTGCAGCTTTCAGCAGAATGCTTATTCTCCAAAGGCTAGATATGAAGCCCTCATGTGTAACTCTTGATTTTGTGCTTGAGCACTCTAGGGAAAAATGCTAGATTTTGGTGGCCAAAATCTGGCTTTTTATTTTTTGACCAAGTCTGCCTGAGAAAGTGTGATAGGGAAGTGGAATTCCTGCCCGTTGTCTTCTTCCCTTCCTCCTTAAACCAAAAAATAAATCCCATCTCGAATTCTTGTCTGTTGTTGTAACCCTGTAATGTAATCACAAGTAATTTCATTTCCCTAAGCAGTTAATGTAAGTGTCTGTGACGGTCAATAACAACGATCCCAGTCACGACAAGTGTCCATCTTGGAAAATGAAACATTGTTTGTAATTAAGACAGATATAAAATTTTTTGTTACCAGAATTTGTTCTGTTACATGCAAGCTGAAACAAAAAGGGCAGTAACTGGCAAATATGCCAACACATAAGATCTCATATGGTTTGGATCAGTCCCAAAAGATTTCTCTACAGCCCCAGGGCTCACCTATTTACAGAACTGGAAAGAAGATAATATATGATTTAAAAATAAAGTAAAAATTCCCATTTGCATTATCTTAAACGCACCGAGATATTGGTACTTGAGTTGTTCAGCATGTAGCAGGTGAGTGCAAGGATTTCTAAACAAAAGATACAGAGTGAAAGTCATATGGTAGAATACATAGGTGAGAGAAGGCATAGGAGGTAGAGGCAGAGGGGAAAAGAGTCATCAGACTAGTGTATCCTCACAGAGACCATTTCCAGATCAATGCCTTTGCTGTTGACTGTAACTCCTCTCAGATACTGAAAAAAACCTGACAGAAACACTGACAATGAGAACAAACCTCTTTAGGATAGTGTTAAGGTAGTGATATGAGTTACCTGACTCCAAAAGAGCTCTTATAAGAAGGATGATACTTCAGTCTCAAGTTGGTGATCATTCTCATTCCATAATATTTGCTACTCAATCTAAACCAGTTCATCAGCATAACACTTTTACGTCCTGTTTTTCATTTCCATTCTGCTTCAAGTACCGCTAGTCAGTGTACATTTGGGAGAATCAGAGCTTTTAATGCAAGCAAAGGCATACCTTCTGTAGTACCTCCGTTAAATGTACTGCGTAAAGTATTTTTCTAGCTATGGTTTAACTAGGCCTTCTAGTACCTAAGTACAAGAAGGCTGGAGAGGTACTTTTCACAAGGGCTTGTAACAACAGGACAAAGGCAAATGGCCTTAAACTGAACAACAGTTTCTCTTGTGCGTGCACATTATTTGAATGATGAAGGGTCTTTATTTAGGGTTTTGTATGGGTTGTTTTTTCCTCCAGAGCCCATATTGGTCTGAAAAGCCACATTACTCAATGCTTGGAAACTTTTTTTAAAAAAGGCAGCCTAAAGGATATTGCATAATGCTTCAGGCTTGCAGCTCTGGTTGGATGTGGGTTCTATTTCTACTCTGCTGTGGAGCTACCGAGCACACACCTAGAGAATGTATTTGCAAACACTGTTCAATAAAAAAGTATCACTGCCTCTGAAAATAAAAATGAAGTTTTTTAAAAAATATGATCTTAACAAGTTGACACAAGGCTAAAGAAATTAGGATAACTCTGCTATTCAGTACTATAAATTCTGTTGATGATCTGGGAAGAACTGTCTGTAGCTCCATGAACTGTTTTAGTCAATGCAATGTAGATAGGTGCTGGGAGGGAGGGTAAACCTTTCAGTTAAGAATTGACATAAAAATGGAAGACAGGTTTTGTTCTTATCAAAGAACATGGCAATGTCACTAGCTGATTTTTCAGCATTACTAGCTTGTTCTTTCCTCCCCTCTTATCTCCAACTTCCACCTATGACCAAATTGTCCAAAAGCAGTATAAAATTTAATAGCAGCAATACAGTTCATTCAGCAAAATATTATTCCTGTATATGCTGAATTTGACTCATCTGGTCATCAGATTTGGAAGTATCTTCTGAATTGTGTAACTATGGTTCCTCATTTTAGAAAGATGTGAAAGCAGTTTTTCTGTTTAAGGGTGCAGTAAGTTTCTGAAATGGGTTTGCTACCGAAGTATTCTCTTCTGTTACATCTATTAACTGCAAGTGGCTTCTATACCTTTCTTCATATGTGATGTTTGGTTGTGCAACATGCTCTTTTCCTTTTTGTGTGTATGTCCTCAGTGTGACTGAACAGCCTAAAATTACCTCTTGCTGAGGCTTTATTTTGTCAAAAGCATAAAGTGTTCATACTGTTACTCCATGTGTTTCAATGAGTTTACCCTCTCAGAGCCTTCACTGGTCTATTAGGTACTAAATTGGTTGAAAATTTTGATAGCAGACCTCTCCCAGCTGTTGAGTGCATTCCATTTCAACAGTAAATGAAAATGCATTATGCTATTTGAGTTCTTCAGTTTAGGCATAAGATCTTTCAATGTTCATTCAACCATAAAGTTAACGAAAGTTAATACACAATATCATGCCTCTTGATGCTAAGACTTTTTATGGCATAAGTGTCTTTTTTCTCCTTTCTGCTCTGGTTTGGTAGTGTTGATTACAGCCTGCTTGACACACGATGGCCTGGTTAATTTCAGAGCATACTATATATGCTTGTAAGATTCTGAAAGAACTTCCTGGAACTCTTTGTGAAGCTCTTTAATCAGTACTCAATGCAGAACTTGAGTAAATAGTTTTTCTTTGAGGAAAGTGTTCAATTACTGTGTACCTTTAGCTGTTACACAAGCTGCTTGTTTTGTGCAACTTACATTCTTCCAGTTTTATATTATGGGAATATTGCAGTTTTCACTTAGTTTTTATTTTAATGCAAATTATTTTAATCAAGGCCCTTCAAAAATATTTTGACAGTCATTGTTGCCAATCGTCAGCAGGAAAATAGATAAGGAAGAGATTAGGTTTGAAGGGTCTGACCATAAGATGTTAGCAGCAACATCCTGTCTTGCCTGGGATGTCTTACTCCCTTACTGTCTCATGAAATCTAACAGGAAAACTGCTGTTAACTTTGCAGATCAATTGCCTAGAAACAATGAGCTTGATTAAGGTTCTGAATGTAATATGAGAAATCCTGCTGACTAATTTTGATTTTGCTCCTTTCAAAGTCTAGGATCCAATCTAAACAGCTACACTGCTAAATTTACATGTACATATCTTCTCGCTCACTTTCCAAATGATGGGACTGTACATTCAGCCAAACTTTAAAACACCTGTACATCTGGTTATACATCAAAAGGGTATGAAATACAAAATCTGTAATTGTAATTAGACAGTGGGCTGATACAGTACATAGCAAGACAAACATCCTCACCCTAGAGCAGGCCTAAAGGGTCAGTCATCATTTAGTTCTCACAGGCTTACATTATTTAAATCTCAGGTTCTTCTGGTGTGTAGAAAGTTCATGAGCCAGCAGTGTGTCCTGTGGCCAAGCAGGCCAATGGTTTCCTGGGGTGCATTAGGAAAAGTACTGCCAGTAGTCAAGGGAGGTGATCCTGCCACTCTACTCAGCTATGGTGAGGCCTCACCTGCAGTGCTGTGTCCAGTTTTGGGCTTCTAAGTACAAGAGGAACACAGAGCTCCTGGAGCAGGTCCAACAGAGGGCTATGAAGATGATGAAGGGACTGGAACATCTCTGTTATGAGGAAAGGCTGAGGTAGCTGTGTCTCTTCAGCCCTGATAAGAGATGACTGAGAGGGGACCTCATCAATGTCTGTAAGTATTTGAAGGGGGGGTATCAAGAGAAGCAAGCCAGGCTCTTCTTGATGGGCCAAGCAATAGGACAAGTCAATGGGCAGAAATGATGCACTAACTTCCTAAGTGCCACCTGAATATCAGGAAAAACTTCTTTACTATGTGGGTGACTGTGCACTGGAACAGACTGCCCAGTGTGGAGTCTCCCTCACTGGAGGTATTCAAGAACTGTGTGGATGCAATCCTATGCCATGTACTCTAGGGTAAACTGGTTTGAGCAGGGATGTTAGACTAGATGACTTCCTGTGGTCCCTTCTAATCTTACCCATGCTATGAGTGTAAGAAAAACTTGATTTCTTGCAAAATTATTTGAAGCTAAACAGGGCTGTCAACTCTGCAATTACAATTAAAAAAAGAAAAAAGACTGAGTTACCTTTTATTTCCCTAGAAATCTCAAAAGTCTTTATTACAATTTGTGACAACACAGGAATGCCATCACTAAGGGTGTCTTTCTCCTCCAGTTGCCAAATATAGAACTAATCATTACACTTAATTTAATTTTGCAACATCAAAGGGCAGATCTTGTGCTGGTTTTATAACTAAACAAAAGCACTCTCTTTTTGTGTGCCAAAAATGAATGCATAATGTTATGAATCTGAAATCCAACTAATTCTGCTGAAATTCTGATCCACAGTAATTTGAAGTGTTTTCTAATGGATATAAAAACAGTTACTTTAAACTGGACAAACAGCATATGAAAGCTTAATTGCTTACAGAACAACTCAGGAGTGAAGGTCCAAGTGTTTACTATGAAAGGTTTAGTTATTAGATTATTTCCCTCTTCTTTCCCACTGTAAAGTGTTGATTCAAATATGAGATTACCAGGTGACACAATACCATTGGTCTGTAGAAAAGGAAGCCATGGAACAAGAATCCCCACCTGATTTAACAGCTCAAGGAGAAGAGTTTGGTTTATAACAGCTAGTCACAGAACCGCAGACTGATTGGGGCTGGAAGGGGCCTCTGGAGATACCTGGTTCAACCCCCTGCTAAAGCTAGTTCACCCAGAGGGGGTTGCACAGGAACATGCTCAGGCAGAATGTCTAGGAACCAATCTGTGGGTTTCTCTTCTCACAAGACACACGTAGGAAATGTTTCATCTTCATAGATAATGTAATTTGGTAAGTTGCCATATTTCCCATCTAATGATTTTAGCACTTTTAGGCTCATCCATAAATGTAGGCAAAGCCAATGGTGAGAGAAATGTAATACAAGAATAATACTGTAGTCAGTGGGATTTAGTTTTCTTCCTGTACTTATCATTCATTTTTGCCTGATCTGTAAGTTGTTACTAAGTTTTGTGCAGCTGCAATATTAAGACCAACATACCCATGAGTGAGCTTGGGGAGCCTGGCAGAGAAGAAAGCATTAAGCTTTTTGCCCATTCTTTCTCTTCAGATTTTAGCAGATATCCTAGGATCAGAAAAGAAAAGATGTCTGTTCATCTAGTTGGAGTTAAGAAAATCACAAAACTACTTTGTTATTAATTTATTGTTTTTATAATGTATGAAGAGGGTGGTGTTACTCTTTTTTCCCTGTACTTTCCCTTTGTGCCTCTCTCCTCATTAACTATTGCCTTCAGTTATCATGGCCCTCTGAGTAATGACACAGTAACAAACAATCAGAAACAATGTCTAGTCAGCATCCTTTTAGAACAACATTCCAAGATTGAATGACATTAGGACACTATCCTGTAAACTGATTGACTCGAAATTGTTGTGGTTTAAAAACTGGGGTAAACTGTAGTGGCATCAAAGCTTCTAGTCTGTGTTGCATCACCTCAGATGAGATTAAGCGTCCACACACTTACATAGGAATACTATCCAAGCTTCAAAACTAAGTGGGAGGGAGAAGGGAAGAGAGGCAGAAAGGGGTTATCTTATCAAAGCTCACAGTGGGCTTGTGGCAAAACTCACTTTGGTCTCCAACTCCAGTGCTAAAACCCACAGATAGCAGCCCTTTTGCTCTGTAGAACTGCTTTTCTGATTAGCAGTAACTGTCGGCAGGCTTTATCACCTCCTGTGCTTTCGCTATGCATGGCATGCTCTGATGTATGTTTCATCCAAGGCCTATGCTCCAACGAAATTGGATTGAAGCATTCAATATTTATGTTCAAATTCAGGAACTCAGTGCTTTTGCAGAAACCTCATTTATTTTTTCATCCTGACTTCATTTGCCAGGAGTTGTGACATTGGCACAGACACACCTGAGAGTACAGACAGAAATGCTGAGAACAACCTGAGTGGTAGATTTCCTTTGTAGAAAAATTCGTACAAGAAATTGCCTTTCTTCTGCATAATATTTACAGAAGCATTTTCAGTAGAAACTGCAGCCAATTTTTTCAGTCATTTCTTCTCCAACAATTGCTGTTACTTATTCTGGGAATTAAAGGGATAACCAGAAACCAGTTATTCATCTGATTCATTTTAAATAGGCAAGACAGGAAGAATTCAGATGGAAGGAACCTTCCATGAAGCTGCAGTTACACTTTTCATTGCCAGCTGGAAAGAAGCGCTTGATAGCAAGCTGTTCGAGAACCCAACTGTATTATGAATAGCTGTTAAAAAGGAGGAAATACATTTATTCACTCTGGGTGAAGATGGTGGCTGTGTTTTTAAATTTTTTTTTTTGCTGAAAGACTCATTAACATAAAATATTTTGTCTTCATATGTCAAAATAAGTTGTGTAATCTCTGCCAAATATCCCTAGGAAAAAAATGGGATTTAGATGACATAGTGACATCCCCTGTCTATAAAGGAGACAGAACAATACAGGTGTCTGAGGAGATGTTTAATCCAGCCTGCCTTTCTGATTTGACTTATCTCCATTTAGACAGTTGCAAGGAAGAAATGCACAGGAAACTTCCAAGCATCTCTGGATGAATTCAATTACTTTGACTATCACAACACTTTTCTTATCACAAAGAAGAGAAATGGAAACAGATACTGGTACAGATGACTGCTTGGCAATTTAATGTTAGAGAAAAAGGAAACACTCTAAGTACAAACTGAACTTCCTTTAGGTTTAGCAGTGAAAAGGTTAAACCCCTTATCCTATCAGGGACAGAAAATATAGGTGGATATTATTCTGTGTTTTCATTAGGGAGAATTTAACATCAAACAAGCAGAATTGCCTAAGCTGTTAGAGATCAGCATGTGAGGACACTAATCTGTTTTACCCTCCTGAATCTTTAATTACGTTTCTAAATAAATTAGCTCAGGACTTGGGCAGGTGACCTCAGGAAAACTACGACATAGTTGCTCTCACAGAAACATGGTGGGATGACTCACACGACTGGAGTGCTGCTATGGGGGGCTACAAGCTCTTCAGAAAGGACAGGCAGGGAAGGAGAGGTGGAGGGGTGGCTTTATATGTTAGAG
>JAWWEV010000095.1:21343868-21378115 GCA_035583235.1 Hafferia zeledoni
AGACGTCTATCTTCAGCCTCAGCGACCACCAAGAGGCAGAGAAAGACCCCCTAGCAACAACACCAGCATGCGCAGAGGACTACACTGAAACCACAAACGTGGAACTGAACCACTGATAAAAAGGACTGACTCAGAACTGAAAGCGCGGCAGTTGGCGGAGCGGAGACTCCTCTGTCACCCAGCGCTGATTTTTGCCTGTTTGCTGGCTTGCTGAAATTAAATAAATTCTTATCAATTTTGCATAATTAAAGATTTTGGTCCTAATTTATGACAATTCCTGGTGCTCCGTGACTCGGATATTGGGTTTGTACAGCATTTCTGGGACCCTTGGGAGGCGCCCCCACCTCTTATTAGGCGGCCCGACCGTCCCAGATTTGCTGACCCCTCTACTGACGAACCTAAATTCAGCAACAGGCAAAAGTACATACCAGTCAACCCTGTAAACTTTGTGCACGAAGATCCGAATGAAGACGCAGGACGCGTGAGTATAGTAAGGTGATCCGTTCGGTTTGGGTTGGGAATCCCAAAGTGTGACGCCTGAGAGGTCTCCTGGAGACCAAGTGAGTGCGGACCCTCAGTAGTGCAGTTCCCAACTCCCGCGAGGGATAGGGCCACGAACCAGGGGAACGCGTGTGTATGTGTGAGAGCGCACTCCGGGAGATGGGACAGGGGAAGAGCAAGCCCTCTGTACCCACGGGGAAGGGACCCCAAATGTAAGACTCCAATTCCGCCAGATAGTCCACTTGGACTTATGATCCGGTATTGGGGAAGGATTCTCTCAGGAGAGAGGGAACATTATTGTATTGAGAATTAGGTATGTTAGGATTTAAACATCCATGTAAATTTTAAGACACTATTTAGTGAAGAGGAGCACCAGCCTCTGAATAGCCTCACCCATGGAGGCTAGACTATTTGTTTTAAATAAAGAAGAGAATACAAGGGAAAAGAAACCTAGGAAAGAGGAGGATCCCCAGGACCTCCGCCTTATGTACCCCCGGCCAAAACATCAAAATTTGTACCCATTGAAGGAAACACCGATGGACGGACCCCAGCCAGCAATGGGGTTTGTGACAATTCCCTTGAATTTGGGGGATGTCAGAGATTTTAAAAAGGAAATGGGAAATTTGTTGGAAGATCCTTTAGGAGTGGCCGAACGAGTCGACCAGTTCCTAGGACCAAATGTTTATACTTGGGATGAGATGCAATCTATTTTGAATATTTTGTCTACTGATGAGGAAAAGAACATGATTAGGAGGGCAGGCATGAGAGTATGGGATGCCCAACCTGTACAGGGGCCACTTGCAGATACGAAATGGCCCCTACAGAGACCTAATTGGGACCATCAAAATGTAAGGGACAGGACCCATATGCAAGATCTAAGAACAATAGTAATTCAAGGTATTAGGGAAGCTGTCCCTTGGGGACAGAATGATAATAAAATCTTTAATAAGAGGCAGAAGAAGGCACAAAAGGTATATATGCACAGAGAAGATGAAAACAACAGAAAGCAAGTGAAAATGATGGTAGCAGCGCTTAGGGAAAAGCAGAGAGGAGCACAGCCGCAGTGGGGGAAACAAGAAAACCCACAAGGTGGGGCCCAAGGATTACAAGTGAAGAGAAAAGATCAAAGAGTTTGTTTCTATTGCGGAAAAAAGGGACACATAAAAAGAAACTGTAGGAAGAGGATCAAGGAAGAAAAGATATTTAAGGAAGATTAGGGGTGTCAGGGGTTCTATTTGCTGGGGGCACGATATCAAAAGAAGCCCTTGATAAGAATTAAAAGTAGGACCCCAGCAACAGGAAATTGAGTTTTTCATTGATACCGGGGCGGAATGATCTACGGTCCAACGTGTGCCCCAGGGATGTGTAATTTTCATCAGAAACTATGCAAGTAATAGGTGCAAAGGAGAGCCCTTTGAGGTTCCCAAAATTAAAGAAAGATTATTTGAAACAAGTACAAAATTTGGAATAAGATCTTTGTTGTTAGTACCAGAAACAGAATATAATTAGGCAGGGATGACATATCAAATTAGGGGAAACAATGCTGCAGATCAAGAGGCAAAAAGGGTTGCTGGCAATAAAGAAATGGTCTTGACTAGAAAAAGAAGCCAAGCTAAAATATATAGTTTTTCTCAACAGGAAAAAGAGAAACTAAAAGAAATGAAGGTTCAGGAGAAACAGGATAGATGGACCCTCCCGGACGGGAGGGAGGTTTTACCAAAAGCAGTAGCAAGTTCTATTTTATCAAAAATACATGCAAAAACCCATTGGGGAATACAAGCAATGGTGGACTATTTCGAGCAATTATATTCTTGTGTGGGAGTGTATAATATTGCGAAATCGGTAATGGCAACTTGTTCAACTTGCCAGAAAGTCAATAGGGCACGAGTGAATAGAAAAATCTTAGGAGGACGGCAACCAGCTTACAAACCTTTTTCACGAGTTCAGATTGATTTCACTGAGTTACCAAAAGTAGGGCGATACAAGTATTTATTAGTCATAGTGGATCACCTTACTCATTATGTAGAAGCATTCCCTACTTTGCAAGCAACTGCCAATCAAGTTACTAAAGTGTTACTGGAACACATAATACCTTGGTATGGATTAATAGAAGCAATAGACTCAGATAGAGGTCCACATTTCGTGTCAAAAATACTTCAAGATTTGATGAACACGTTAGGAATAAAGTGGGAACACCATACCCCGTGGCATCCTCAGAGTTCAGGAAAAGTAGAACGAATGAATGGAGAATTGAAAACAACCTTAACTAAATTGATAATAGAAACAAAATTATCTTGGGTAAAATGTCTGCCAATGGCTCTTTTGATCCTGCGAACAAGGCCTAGGGCAGATCTGGGAATTTCTGCCTTTGAAATGATTTATGGAATGCCTTACAGAATAGAAGAACCACAAGACAATATATTAATTCGTGATAATATGATTAATGAATATATTTCCCAGTTGTCTAAACATAGGTATGCATTATGGAAGAAAGGCATAATAGTTCAACGACCACCATTGGATCTGAAAACGCATAATATTGAACCAGGAGACTGGGTAATGGTTAAAGTTTGGAAAGAAGAGACATTAAAACCCAAATGGGAAGGACCTTATCTTGTTTTACTTACTACAGAAACAGCAATTCAAACTGCTGAACGTGGATGGACGCATGCTAGCCACATCAAAGGTCCAGTGACACAACCTCAGTGGAAAGTGACCAGCACTCCGGGTGAAACCAAACTAGTTTTAAAGAGAAAGTGATGATAAAAACTTTAACTATCTGTCTACATTATCCTTTGGCGTAAAGTGTGTTTTGGCATTTATTTTTGCTTTGATTTTATCGCTTTTTGTTTATTACATATGGAAATGTACTAAGTGCGGGAAAAGAAATTGTTAAAGACTCATGCAATTGAACCTGGAATATGGGAGACAGATCGATCGTGGTAAAATACAAACCTCGGATTTGCGTATCAGGTGTAATAACCCAAACTGTGAGTGTTACCCTTTTGTATGCTTCCAGTGCAAGGTATGCCAAGAGAAATGGTGGAAACACTGTAAATACAGATACCCTCCTATAGGTGTCTGTACACAGTGTTACAAAGCTCAAAGGTTGCTGACTGAGAGGTATCTAAATCAATTGGAAACTGAAAGAAAAATTACTTGGGCTTCTCACGATTGGTGGGAAATATTTGCTAAAGGGATAAACCCACAATATTACTGTTACCGTGCTAACGAGCCGGTCCCATTTGTGGCTGAAATCCGAACGGTAAAGTGTAGACGGGAAGTGCTAACTGTATCCTGCTTTGCTCCCTTAGTAGAAGCTGCGAAGTGGGAGGCCTATAAGAATAGGTGCAAATCCCTGAGCAGCCATTCTCCTGAAGAATTCTCTTGCTGCCGAGAAGATGGTACACCCCGTGGCTCGAAGCAACCGAGTCGACGGGCGAGGCAGAGGAGGAACAAACTGTGGAGAAGAGAACCCAAACAATGGGATGCAACAGCAGCGATGGCTGAGCTTCCCCAGGACTGGCAAGAATTCTTTTAAAACCAACAAAACAACCACCCTTTTTCTAGGAATACCTTTGCTACTGTGGGTCGTGTTACCATGTGCAACTGGAAACCCGCACGAACCAATGCTCTGGAAATTGTATAACCTGCAAGAGTCTAAATTGACACAGAGCAGACTTGGGCCAGGGGAATGGAACTTCACCGTACATTTGTATTCAATGATACCGTTTCAGATCGGGGGATGCATAGGAAGTACCTGTTTGAATGTAAGTAAGTTTAATGCACAATGTAAAGCATTTTATGTGTGTCCAGCTTCAAATCCCGGAAAAAGTTACTGTAACTACCCAGGACATTTCTTTTGTGGCTATTGGGGTTGCGAGACGTTGGCCTCAGACTGGCCAACAATGGGGGATAAGTGGATAGATATCACATGGGGACCCCCAGGCTGCATTCCACCATGGCATGGATATGATGGGGTAGTGCAAGGATCATGTGGACCCCCGTCCAGGGTATGTTGGAGAATAGAGATTACGGTAAAACAACCAGAAGATCACCAATGGCTAGTTGGTCGGATATGGGGAATTAGGTATTTGGAACCTGGAGCAGACAGAGGAAGTTTCTTTAGAATAGTTAAGGAAAAAATACCCCATGACCCTCTCCCTATTGGACCTAATCCGATCTTGAATGCAGCACAGAAGGCCCAGAATGTTGTAACACTTTCACCACGAGTTACAACTCAAGACGATAACAAGTAGGCCTAACGTAGTTTCACCCTCAGTAGCAATATCAAGAGAGCAATCACTTCAGGACCCCCTCTGGAACATGATGCAAGGTTCGTACATGGCCTTAAACAAAACAAAGCCTAATTTAACTGAGGATTGTTGGCTATGTTATAGTGTTAGACCACCCTATTTTGAGGCAGTGGGAAAAAGAAGCAAAGTTCGGTGGTCAAGTGGTAGAAATCCCCCCGAATGCGATTGGGATGAACACAAAAATCACACCCAAGGGATAACTCTGCAATCGGTAACTGGGAAGGGACAGTGTATTGGGACCGTGCCAGTGATGTATCAACCTTTGTGTAATTATACAATTAGTAATTACTCTGTGATACAACACAAAAATAACCAATCGAAGTGGGTCATACCTTCAGGAGGAGCAAAATGGGTATGCTCGGACATAGGAAGTACACCATGTCTCTCATTAGCAGTATTTAAATATGAAACCACATTTTGTGTACAGGTCATGATAATACCAAAAATCATATATCACACCTCTGAAGAAATGATGCAACATTTTGAGGGAAGTATTGCCCGACAAAAACGAGAACCAATAACAGCAATAACTATTGCTACTTTGCTAATGGTAGGAGGAGCTGGAGTAGGAACAGGTGTAGCTTCCCTGGTAAAAGGGAAAGAAATACAAGACCTACAAATGGCAGTAGATGAGGATTTAAAAGCGGTTCAAAAGGGTATTGATGATTTAGCAGCTGATGTTAAATCACTATCGGAAGTAGTTTTACAGAATCGAAGAGGGCTAGATTTATTGTTTAAAAAGGAGGGAGGTTTATGTGTAGCCTTAGGAGAAGAATGTTGCACGTATGCAGATCATACTGGACTTGTGCGTGACGCAATGGCAGAGTTAAAAACTTGACTAGAACAACGAGAAAAGAAAAAGAGAAGCCAACAGATCCTGGTATGAAAATTGGTTTAATGTTTCACCCTGGCTAACTACTTTGCTTTCTACCTTAGCGGGACCATTAACTATGTTAGTATTAGGCTTAGCTTTTGGACCTTGCATAATCAAATGGGTTTCGAAAATTGTTAGAGATCGCTTTGATACTGCAAAATTGCTATTGCTAACATCCAGATATACGCCTGTAGCAACTAATGATGAGAAAGACTGTGAGGCTGGCTACGCGCCTGTACCCACCACAAATAATGAAATAGATTCTACATCAGTGCGCTTTGATGACGATGAATGTGTTAGGTGTACTCCCGACCCCAGTGCATGGTACGCTTGCTATGCTGAAAATGATGAAAAGATGACACATCTTTGTGCTTATTGTGCTAACAAATATAGTGGCAATAGTGAGTCTGAGGAAGATTATGTTTGATAAACAAATAGTACAAAAAGAAAGAGGGGGGAATTGTAAAAAGCCATAAATGTTTATCAAACAGAATCTGCTATGCTTTGCAAAAATGTACAAGTCCTAGACAAATGTCTAACCACAAGATTGCTTGCAGAGCTAACAATGTTTGTCAAGTCTTAGCAAAGTAGTTCTTAGAATTGACAACGATCAGAGAAGATGACCATATATGGGAAGAACACTGCGGCAACAGCTGAGGGAGACGTCTATCTTCAGCCTCAGCGACCACCAAGAGGCAGAGAAAGACCCCCTAGCAACAACACCAGCATGCGCAGAGGACTACACTGAAACCACAAACGTGGAACTGAACCACTGATAAAAAGGACTGACTCAGAACTGAAAGCGCGGCAGTTGGCGGAGCGGAGACTCCTCTGTCACCCAGCGCTGATTTTTGCCTGTTTGCTGGCTTGCTGAAATTAAATAAATTCTTATCAATTTTGCATAATTAAAGATTTTGGTCCTAATTTATGACACTTATTAGTGGAGTTCTTTCAAGACTACAAGGGAATACTAAGTCTGGCATTTTGTTCACAATCACTCGTGCAAAATTCCAGTGTCAACAGATGAACTTTGCAGCTCAATGTTAGCAACTGACAGACATTACACAAGAAGAATTGCATCACCTTCACAACTACTGTTTTGCAAAATAGGATTAAACTCACCAGCATAAAGTATAAGGTGATACACTTGGGACTATTAACAACAATTTATGCTAAATATTCTAATTTCCTTTGAGTAGTAGGAACGGCATATTAGTACACCTCAGAGTGAGTGTTAGTCATCAAAATAACAACAGAAAGAAAGAAAAGAAAGGCTGCTCTTAAAACCATAAGAAATAGATTTATGTAACACTAGACTAGTACCACCAAAGGTACTCAAGGCACAGGTGTGACCATTTCAGTGTTTGAAGTCCCAATCATCAGTGCAACAGTGCTATGAGAAAACAGTGCACAGGATACGAGGAAGATGTGGACAAAGAAGAAATCATCTTATATAAGGGACAAAAATCTTTCGTTCATACGTTTTGTAAACTATGAAGAGGAAATTTGAAAGCTTGCATGATCTCTGTTTTGTTCAGATGAAACATGGGAAGGCATAGAACTTAACACAGTATGCCCAAAATAAAGCTAACAGGCCATACAAGCATCCCTAGCAAGAAAAACCCACACCTTACTCTTGACAAAAATTACACTCAAGAAAACCTCCTGAAAGCTTACATATAAAAAAAAAAAATTGCTTGGTTAGTTCCCTTTACCAGGTTCTTTTCAAAACCAGGCTATGAGTGAACTACCAGTGAAGAAACCAGCTACAAATGTTTAGGATTGAAGTAAGATTTATATAGCAGTCTACAGCTTCCTCATGAGGGAAAGCAAAGGGGCAGACACTCATCTCTTCCCTGTGGTGACCAGTGAGACAACTAGAGGGAATGGCCT
This sequence comes from Hafferia zeledoni, assembly GCA_035583235.1. Classification (NCBI taxonomy): domain Eukaryota; kingdom Metazoa; phylum Chordata; class Aves; order Passeriformes; family Thamnophilidae; genus Hafferia; species Hafferia zeledoni. Next base: position 21,351,453 of record JAWWEV010000095.1, read on the forward strand.
GAAGTTGTGTCAGGGGAGGTTTAGGTTGGCTATTAGAAAAAGGTTCTTCACCCAGAGGGTGGCTGGACACTGGAACAGGCTGCTGGGGAAGTCACAGCCACAAGCATGACAGAGTTCAAGAAGCATTTGGAAAATGCTCTCAGGCACATGGGGTGTGATTCTCAGGGCTGCCTGTGCAGGGCCAGGGACTGGACTTTGATGACCTTTGGGGATTCCTTCCAACTCAGGATATTTTACGATTTTGTGAAATCACGAATGTTCTACAGTGCCTTGCTTCCCTCTAGTAGAGACAGGGTAAAAAACCCTTTCAGAGGATTTTCTGAGTTAATGAGGTGTATTGGATGGCTGCCTGCAAGAACAGGACATGGTGTTTGCTTTGGGTCTCTTCAATATATCTGCAACTGCAGATATTGTAATACGTACAGGCAGAATTTCTATCTAAACAAATAAGTGAACAAGTAACGTTTGACAGACAATCTTCATGTCCTTTGCCCATTGCAAACTTAAGCAAACAGAATTTAAGAGCCATAAATTCTCTGTTGACTTCAGTGGCTCTTCAGCACAGACACTGTCAACAGACAGAGTGACAGGAAGACACATCTGTCAGGGTAGATTCCTATGATATAGTTCTCCTGTCTTCTCCTTTGGCATTTGGCATCACCAAGAGACACTATTATTAATTTCTCTTAATAATTTTCCAATTTTCAAGAAAAAACTTGGGAATTTCTTCTTTAACGCCAGCCAGAATGTGCATTGCATGCAAAAATGTTGCATCATTTTTGCAGATAAGCAGCACAAGGGGAAACAGGACAAAAAGATGCTGGCTAGGGTCGTAACAATTACTTTTTAATTTCCTATAAAGGGAAATGCAAATCATGAAAATAAACAGCAAATCAGCACTAACAGCCCCAGTAAATGGGTAACAGAACAAAATTTGAAAAAAACACTTGGTGTTTTACAAGTTGCAGTCTTTTGCCATATTTAATTTCTAGTAAGAAATACTAATTATTACAAACATTACATACACAGAAGGCAATCTGCCTTTTTTTAATAAGAAAAGTGAACAGTTTGCAACAATATAAGGAGTGATAATACTAATCAAAAGCAATAGATTTCATTTTTGCTTCAGTGGTCAGAAAATAAAATCTGAAGGAGTTATTCCATAGGTAGTATTTGCCTGGAAAGATTTTTTTAATAAAAGATTAATATTTCCAAAATTGCAACATTTAAAAATAAAATTTTAATAATCTGCTGGGAGGTCATCATTATTACCAGATTTTAAAATACACACAGTAAAAAAACTGACTTAACACCACGTAGAACAGGTAAAAGGAAAAGGGGGAATGCTACAATCTTGTACTAGGTGGGCTATGAGAAGAAAGAAAGATTATCCATTCTGTTCAGATGCTGTTAGCACCTTGCCTTTCTTAAAGAGTTAATTTTTTTAACTCTCCATCAGCAGAATGGACTAACATATCTGTAGCAGCACAAGGAAAACAGAGAACATAGTAAGAAACACAGGTATTTCCAGAGGTAGTCCCACTCTAAGCACTTCCTTGCCACAGCAGTGCTGTGTTGATAACACTTGAACATTTCACATATGGGATATTTTCTACAGTAAGAATTCTCCCTGTGAAACTGAGAGCAAGCCACAGGAAAGAAGGTACATGACAAGAAGTGCCCACCACTGCAACAGCACGGAGGAACATCACACGTCTCACAGCTGGACCAAAAGTCACTTCACTACATGATACTGAAATCATACTCTTCAGAAAAGGTTAGCATATTGGAAGCAGTTCACTATTAGTTACAACAAAAGCATTTCACAATGGAACACCTGCAATTTTTTCTTTAATCCTGAAAATGAGCTGTTTACTTCTTATTGAAAGCTCTGGTTGATGTCTATACTGTTTAATGCTGCAATCTCAGGATGGCACAAGCAAAAAGTTGCAATAAAGGAACATGTGACTTTTATGACATTCTCCAGAAGTAGTAACAGAAATATTTAATGCCTTTCCTGTCACATGATCTTTTGTACATTTCTGAAGCAGTAACCCTTAGACAACACTGTGCTGCTTACCTTTGGGTATATAATGCAGGTAAGAGAAAGGCTCTAAGTTTCCCATACACAGTCACATAAAAAATGAATGCATAAATCCATTTCTATCCCGCACTATATAGGGATATACATAACACCTATTAAACTGAACATACCTTACTGAAAAACCTTTGCTTGGTGCCAGTATAGCCCTCTTTAAAACTTCCCTTCATCATTTTATGGTAATGATAAAGCTTTAAAAGTAATACTGGAATTGAATGACAGCAGCCAAAACCACATGGCAACTCTTCAATGACCTTGACAATTCAGAGAAATCAAATCAAAGACTCCTCTTAAGACTAGGTTTTAACTAAAGCAACCCTTTGCTGAAATAAGACCATTTTCATTATCTTAATTTCCTGCAAACAAAGGATTTCCTTCAGTCATTTGAGGGCTTTATGTCCAAAAGGTTTCCACTGAATTTCAAAACAAAAAAGTCAAAACAACTGCTGCTAAAGTAAAGGAAAAAAATATAGTAGAGATATTGATACAAAATTTGTTTAGCATTTGTATTAGGGTCTGGAGAGTAATTCAGTTTGCTGTACATATTAAAATATAATTGTTTCAGTACAGGGTGAAAAGAGATTTTTGACTTGAAGAACGACGTTACTTAAAGAATGGAAGGAAGGAATGACAATGAATAAATGAAGACCATATCTAGAGAAAAAGGATAATTTAAATCTTCTTTAAAGACTGATCAGTTCTGAAAATCCCCCTCGTGATTCCCTTTGCTGACTGGGGCCTTTGTTTTCCTGATCTGTGACTGGATGTCACACATCCTGTTCATCATCAGAAAGGTATGAATTCAGTGAGGCAGACAGTAAAAATGGAACTGGTGCCCTGTGCTGTGCCACAGCCAGGCGCAGCTCTGCTTGCAGCGATGTGCTTGGCTCCTGCGGGTTTGGCTCCTGCGCTGTGAGAGACTGAGCTCTGCTTTGTAAGAGTCCTTTCTCTTAGGCAAAGCTCTCCCAAGGGCCAGGATGTCCTTGAAGTAAAATGATCCCAGGCAAGGAAGGAAGAGAAAAACAAGGAGATGTGGTTTAGGGCACCTTGGCTGGCACCTCTCAGTCGTCAACAATCCAGCAATTAAACTAGATACCTTTAAAGGTCCATTACAACCTAAACCATTCCATGATTCTATGACAACTGAAAATTTATCAGAAATCAGAATGAAAAAATGAGATGGGTATTTTGACAGGTTTTGGGTCAACAAACCCTGACGATCCAGATATGGTCACATTATCTCTTAGAGCATGTTGGATGAGGATCAGTGGTCTGTGTGAGGGACTCTGCTGCCAAGACACATAGCTAAATTAAAAATTAAATACAAATCAAGAAGTTTTTGCTTATTGCTGTGTGATCTGTGTGGTATTGGTGGTTATTATTCCCCAAGTTAGCTAAATGAAATTGATTTACAGTAAATTCCTTAATTGTTGCTACCTGTTTTGTAAAGAGTATAAAAGGCATAATTCAGAAACAAACAGGAGCAACGTATATGAGAGTTACCCTTTCCAGAGGATATCATGGTAGAAAAAATTCAGGAAATGACAGAAGACAGACAAAACACTCTAGAGCTTTTCAAGTGCTTTGTAAGAAATCATGATGTTGAGCAAGAAGCCAAGGTAATGTCTGCAGAAAAATTGTTACAGTCCAAAGGTTTTGTCAACATCAGTGTTCCTAATTTGTTGAAGTAGTAAAAATATGATGGACTCAGGGATTCTTATATATTGGTTAGTTGTATTATGCATTGGTTTGGGAAAAGATGCTGAAAAGAAAAACAAGACTGTATACTTTTGAAACACGGTGTATTTTAAGTCTTCTTACTTCTGAGTAGCAGTTCATTGAGTGCTTTAGAAATATTAATATTATTAATTATATAATAATAATATTATAATCTTGCAATGCAATGGAAAAATTGAGAAAATTCTAACTGTTAACACTGTGTTATGTTTAGTTGATGACCATGGTCAGTATTCATTTATGCCAGATCATAATGACAGAAAATCAGGACTATGCTGCATTAACAGATTTTCTTTGTCCTGAAGGTATTCAGGTGAATAGGATGAGCAGACCACACTCCAGCCCTTGAGTCTGGAAGAAATTAAAATGTTAAGAGGACAGAAAAGGGTTTAGATTTCTTAAATCCTATTTCAAATCAACAGAAATAAGCTTCCTCCTTTTGACTCTAGTAGATGAAGTTACATCAGATCTCTGTGAATAGCTGCTCCCAACTAATTGCCTTTCAGCTGAGACCTGCACAGTTCTCAAGCAGTACAGACAGAAGTTAATGTAAGTAGTTCTGACCCACTATGTTACCACAGGTGCTGGGTGTCGTGAAGGAGGGAAGGATCATGGGTCAGAGACCACCATGTGGGAGGTACTAGCCAGCCCATTTCTGCAACAGTTTATTTTATTCCTACTGCTGCAAGGGAACCACTAGAGGTCCAACAAGACAGAGGTTCATTACATGTGCAGGCCACATTTTCAGCTCAGAAGAAGAAATACCATGGAAAATAGGGACCATTTCTGCTTTTTTGAACTCTTTACCAGTTCCAGTTAAATCAGGCAAATTAAATTCTTGGCTGTCTCCCCTCCCCATCTTAATTTCTGAAAGAAAGCAGTCTGTCTAAGAGAGGAAGTTAGTAATACTTTACAGTCAAGTGCTGCGGTAGACATTGTGCCTTACAGCCACAGAGAGGAAACTTTCACAGCCCCTAGATGCCCAAGATAAAAAAAAAAAAAAAATAAAGGCAAAGATAGGCAATGTGGTAAGTGTACTACTTCTGAACCACATTCACCAGCATGTAGCTCAGTAGGAAGCCCAGCACAGCCAGAAGAAAAATTTCTTCTCAGATTCGTGTGGCACATACTAAATGCTAAGTTTTGTAACCATTGCAATTTTGTGCCAGCATCTTTATGCGTCAGAAAAAAATGCTTTAAATTTGAAAGCTGCAACACCTTGTCCTGCTAAAAATCACTATGCAAGAATTGCTGTGTTATTTGCCAGGTAAGCTTTGTACAGAAAATTTAAGCTGTGTACAGAAATTACCAGAAAACTTTAGAGGTAATTATAGACAAATTCCCATTCAAACACTTCTAGAAGAGCCTTAAGTCTGCTGAAATAAAAAGACCTAGTGTGCACTGGAATTAGATTTTGCATATTTGGAGATAATAGGATATTTCTGAAAGCAGGAAGTCCCAACTAAAATCCCAAGTCTTAAAATGCTGTTAGCAATTTTTCTTCACCGAATCACAGAATGAGTCATATTGGAAGGGACCACCAGTGGAATCATCTGGTCCAACCTGCCTGCTCAAGCAGGGTTACCTTAGAGGACATGGCACAGGATTGCATCCAGACTTTTCTTGATTATGTTTAGTGAGGGAGAGTCTACAACCTGCCTGGGCAGCCTGTTCAGTGTGTGGTCACCCAGACAGTAAAGAAGTCTCTTTCTGCTAATGAGATTTTCCTTAATGTTAAGAAACTTGTACCATGGATATTGCTAGCAGAATGAAGGGTGCTTTTCTTTCTCATCTGGAATAATTAAGTTAGTGTTACTTGTCAGTCCCTGTGATGTGATCCTTGATTGGACTGCAGCTGCCATTCTAAATTTCTAGAAGTCATTAAACCCCAAAGCTGAGACATGTAGTGCTTTATCTCTAGAAAATGCTTTCAGAAGTAGCAGCCTAGTTATAAAATCAATCAGTGATCACAAGTCTCCAGGATTTAGTCTCCTGTTTGCTGTGCTATGAAAACAGGAAAAAGCATTCAGAGTTTTCCTAATCCTCCAGCTCTGGTTTGGTACACAGGTAACATGCAATCATATTACGGTTGCTTTTTTCAAGACTCTTTTACACTATTTTTTTCTCATGTCTTTAAATTTAATTTAACACCCACCCACAATGTTGTCCGATTAAATGAGTACTTTTGAGCAATGTTAAAGATGGATTGGTGTACAGCAGAATGTGGTGTTCCTGGATGACATCTTTAACACACAGACAAATGAACCCAGCCTAAAACAAACCATCTTTGTTACTACGGGCACTTTTATACAGTGGCATCAGTCTCCAGCGTAACACTGGTTGTACTAAGCTACCAAAATAAAATGGCTACTTTTATCTCACCCACCACTTACAAGCCTTCATCCATGTTTCCTGTTGTTAACATGAGTTTTTGCAGTGCTGAAAGGAAATATTTAAGGGATAGTACACTCTTTTAATGTAGTTAGATAATTAGGTAGCTGAGCACACACTGCTATTTTAAATTATTTAAGGTGTGGTCACCTCTTTATGTTGAGTTGATCCATGGGTACCATAACAATGTGGTCACAGGTGTACCATTTTCACATTTTAATTTGGTTTGCGAAGCACTCACTACATATCTGCCTAATCAGTAACATAATGCCTTCATGTTCTCTAGTTGTATAACATCTGCCAAATCCATGGCTGACTAAAAATTGTCTTAAGCTGATTTTAAAAAATAAGAGAAGATAACAGTAAATTAATTTTTAATTCAAAGTGAGGAAGAAAACCTTACTGAAACTCAGATAAACTGGCAAATCACTGGGTAAAACCTGGTCTTCCATGGGGTTTGGAGAAACTAGACAGTTTTTATACAGACCACGATCAAACCATATAAAAATCTAACCTGCTCCCTGTCACTCTCATTAAACTAGAGAAGAGAGCTTGTTATACCAAAAGTGCTGAAAATGCCTAGGGAAAACGTGACAATGAAGCAGAACTTACAAGAAAAAGAAGACCAAAGGTCATAGAAGAGCCTCTAATAAGCTATAAGCTGCAGAAATGTATCAACAGTGTGAATCCCAAATTTAATGGCAGGATAGCTGCCTATTAAAAAATTAAATGTAAAAAAGTGTCAGCAGTGATCTGTGTGTAAAATAATGCTGCAGTACTAAGTGTAATTCCCCTTCGAAACTCAAAGAATTTTCAGTTTCCTGCTGAAGTCCGGATCAAATCTCTGGGGTCACTTTCAAGAACAACTGAGGGAACCAGTAGTTCTCATTACAGTAATAGTAGTTTCCACTTAATTCTTGAAAAATAGATTGAAACTTTTACTCTTAAAAAGTATTTCTGCAGAAGTCATTGCTAGGGTTATCCTATAGCAAAGGGGCACTTTACTTTAAAATTAGTCAAAACCACAGTCAAACCCCAGCAAACTCCTGAGCAGCTCTGGCTCACACACTGTAGCTTGAGCTCAGGTTCAAGCTGGCCCAGCAGTGCTTACAAATTCATGAACCTCACAATGCACTGGTCATGTAGGAGACAGAAGTCCCTGCTCCAAAGGTAGCCTGCCTTTGTGAGCAGGTTCCCAAAAAACATCTAGCATAGAACAGTCTGAGGATCAGCAGTTTGCCCCTAGGAGAAACATTCCTGCAATTCATCACATCATATTTTGGACAGCCTTTCCTGCCTTCTCTGAATTGGCAGTCAAGTGATTCAACCACATATCTTGTGAGGACAAAGAGAGAAATAAGTTGAAAAGAAGAGAAAGTCACTTATGTTCAGATCAGGTTGCAGGTTCTAACCAGAAGGTAACTCCTTGTACTATGCTGTGAAAAGTTCCATAAAAACTTTCACCTTAAACCAGAGCATTAGAGGCTAAACTTGTGTGTTATCAAAATCTGTTCCAACCCTCTCTATATTAGATTTAGAAATAAAAATTTACATGCACTCTTGTAAGAATTGCAATTAATATGGAGATTAATATGGACCTTAAGGTGTCCACTGAGTAATCAGGGTAAAATAAAGTACTCCCCCACTGCAGAAATAATGGATGTTTAAAGAACAAATAAGCAGAGTCATCTGCAATGCTCCTTGTGAAGGCTTTTCAGTGTTGTTTATATTAAAAGGCTAACAAATTATCCCCTAATACCTATCAGCAGACCAAAGCATTAGGATAAAATATGTGAAGTATCTGATTTACCTTGTGGAGCACCAATAAAGGCTGTGAGCGTTCAGCTCTGTAGCAGAAAACATCTTGGTTTCCCCTTTCATTGAACTGGCTAACAGGGAGGGTCAGCAAATGTACTGTTTAACCTTCCTTTCTTAGTATTATGTTGTGTAGTGTTGGCTCTCTCTGCTGGTTCCCAGCTGATTCTCCCAGATTTCTGAAATGGGGAAGGACACCAAAGTTTGGAGGCTCTTTCCTGCCCCCACTCCCTGTCCCACATCTGTTCTTCTTTGTAAGCATCTGGTAAAGCATAGGAATGACAAGGTCTTTGAAATATAAATATTCACCCCAGCCTGAAGATAAGGCTTACATATCTTCTGTAATGATCCTCTAAAGAGACTTGCAAAGAAACAAAACAAAGTAAAACAAAAGTAGCAGAGAGGGGAAGAGACCTTGCAAGTTCTGTAAGACCATCCAACCTCCTGCTCCAAGCAGGATCGGACATGAAATCAGATGTGGTTGCTCAGGACTTTATCCTGTTAAGGCTTGAAAATCTCCCTTGGTTCCACCTCCCTGTGCTGTCCATGTTGGGCAAAAGCTTTTGCTTTTCTCCAGCCTTTGGCCTGGCTCAGCTAGCTGTCTGCTGGAGCAAAGAACTTCCCCTGGCCCCAGTGGCATCACTGCCTAGCTCTACCTGCCTGGGGCAGGGCTGCCCTGTGCTCAGGTGCAAGTTGGTCCCTTTCTCACCCTGACCCAGGCTCCACATGGCATCCCTGCCCTTGTGCATGTTGGCTGATTTGTTTCCATTTGGGGTCATCTGCAGATAACCAATATTTGCAATGAGTGATTTTGATTTTTTTAAAAAAGTATATATGAAATACAATCAAGCCTAAGAAACTTCTTCAGAAACCTGAAAAGAAAGAAAAAATAAACAAGAAATAAGGAAAACAAACAAAAAAACAGGTGAAAAGAACGCAAAAGCAAATAACTTTTGTAAATGTGTCATTCATGACCAATTGCCTATTGACAACTGTGGAGGTAGACATCTGACCTCTTGTGTGTTTTGAACAGAATCTAGGTGAGTAATCTTGTCAAAAAAACCCAGGAGACCAGACCTTTACCATATAAATTCATGCATATAAACTAAAGGCAGTTGGGTCATGTTGAATTTGTATATACTGCTGAAATGACCACAAGAACTTTATGAAACTCTGAAAATTTCCTGCCTTCTCCTAAACAAGGAAATCTGCTGCAAGATGATGTTTCTAGTTTAAAAACAACATTCTTAGCAAGTTTTTCTCCCACTCTGAGAGATCTCATGAGAGGATTTATAGCAGCTATTCAGAATTTCAGGTGGGCAAAAGATTAAACACGTAGACAGGTATGGGCAGAAAGGGATCACTAGAAATCTCACAGCCAACTTCCTGCACAAGGCTGAACTTCAAGGTTATCTTCAGCACCAGGTCGGGTTGATCAGGGTCTTATTCAGGCTGATTTTGAAAGCTCTAATGGAGAGAAATTCCACTGACCCTTTTGGCATTGTGCTCCACTACTTCACCACCCTTGAGGCAAATTATTTTGCCTTTATGTCTAGTCAGAATTTGCTTTACTGCAACTTTTTGAGTTGTTTTAGGTGCACACTGCTGAAAAATGTATGATTCTGTGTCTGTGATAATTCTCCTTTAGGCTTAGCAGAGAGGGTGGTAATCACTGCGTCTGGCCCTCTGGCTCTATTCCTGCCTTTACAACTCTCATGCAAACATAAAACTTGAAAAAATTCAAAGGGTAAAGCTCAAAGTCCAGACAGCAACTCGCAACCTTGGCTAGAAGTACCTGTCTACACTTCTGCTTAGTACTGTCCCTTCAGAGAAATGGAGTGCCCACATGTTGAAGCAACACTTTTCCTTGCTGTGAGCAAGGGCAGATCAGACCTCCTTGATGCCCACCACCCATCAGCACACCACTGTGCATGAGAGCAGGCAGCCCTCTGAGCTGGAGCGCTGTGTGCCTGGGCACAGCAGGGTACATCGCTGCTGGCCCTCTACCTGTGCTGCAAGACTGAGCAGTCTCCTGTCTACAGTAACCATTCTTGCCCAAAAAATGGGAGAAGCTTCACAGATAACAGGAGGGAAAAGGCTCAAATCCTTGGCTGTCTCATCTCTGTTCATGCACTGGCAGACCTTTGCAACAGCAAGAGCAGAAAGACAAACGTTGCTTGCTTTGGGTGCATTTCCTTGGCCAGGAGCTGCAGAGGATCTAATTCTTCACAGCCTCCCCTGCCTTCCCTGCCCAGGATCCAAAACCTGCAGAGATCCAAGCCAGGATCCAACACTGCAGAGTTGTGCATATCTTCTTAAATTGCTGTGTCCTGGCTAGAGCAGGTCTGGGAACTGACTGCAGCACTATGAAATTACCAAAAGTTGGGGTTTAATTGTACAATCACCCTTGGACAAAACTCCTTTAGACTTCAGAAGAGGTTTGTTCCTGGGGAAGGAAGGCAACACGTGGCATTTCTTAGTGCAGTATGTCTATGTCAGCCAAATGATGCTCAGCAACTCCAATTTTTGAGTAGCAAGAAGCACAGAAATACACGTATTCTCTTGCATTTCACATGGATTTTGAGTTTTCTTCTAAGTCTCAAACAGAAGCAAAATCTAGGGATCTCTATCTTCATGATCCTTCATAGTTGTGCCAGTCAGTTGCTATCTGCTATTATTCAGCAGCAACTGAGTGTCCAAGGTCTCGGATGTCTTGCTACTGCAACCTACCTGCCCTCACATGCCATGACCCTCCTGGGAAGGTCCCCACCTGTCACTGTTACCCCTGGGCATGGAATCAAGTAGCTTTTTCATAGCGTTAACTTCCAGGTGTAAAAACCCACTTCGTCTCCCTGATGTCTGTGTAAAGCAAGTACCCATCTGCTATTCAGAAATGACTGCTCAGACACATACTGTTGGTGATCCACTTGTTGATGTTCCTTCTCCATAAACTAGCTGCTGGAGTATCACAGAAGGTTTGATTTCTGGATCACTGAGGGTGAAGGAGGCAGCTCTCATGCAGAAACCTCGCACTGTGGGCATGCAATAGCCATATTGCCACCGAGGAAATTGAAGAGATTTCCAAATCACAGTTAACTTTGAATACAAGCTTGACTTCCTTCTTTTTGCTTCCTCAAAAAAAGGAAAGGAGGGCACCTGAATGCATGACTTTTACAAGCACAGGCAGCAATCTGCTAATGAGTCAGACTCCTGCCTGCATTTGTACTGCCAGCCTGGCATTTTTACATTTTTCCTGGTATAAATATTGCCTTTGAAATCCTGCAGACTCCTTCAAATCTTTTGCTAGAGGATCTTTGTTAATGAATTCTCTATGGATTTGTAAACATTTCTGCACCTCATTATTTGCTCCTTCTGGATAGAAACCTGCTTGGAGTTTCATTAACAAAGATTATCATTGTGAAGCATGACTAATTCCTCCCCAAGCACTTCCATATCTCATGATCATTTCTAGGTTTAAAAATAAATGCCAGCTGTCTCTTTTTGTTGGAGCTTGTGTAAAGTACAATGGCAGCCTGATAAGATTATTGCAGGGCTGATCACATGGTTTGTGTCAGAAGTTCCAAAAGGGGCTTTATTTTGCTTTACAGATTAGAGAAGAATTTCTTGAAGCTTTACAGGAAGTAGAAGACAACAAGCTTGCCCTTATGCTGCCATACTGTCATGCTGTTGTTCTATCACATTGTTGCATGACATTGTAAATTTATAAAAATGGAAGGACCAAAAAGTAAACAATTATCAACTCCCCTTAAAACAGGACAGAAAAAACTGTGACTTGTTGAAGTATGCAATAGTTGTCCTTAAATTCTGGTTTGCAGTCACCGTTATCCAAATCAGTCTAGAAAAGGAAAAAAAAAAAGACATTTTTGCCTCCCCACCTGCAAAGCCACACTCTTGGGATCTATTTTCTGCTGTTGTTTTTTGAAAGTGCAATCTACATAGCTGTGTACAAAAGATTAAGCCAAGCAGATTATACAGTGGCAGTTTAGCTCAGGTTCTCCACTGCCTGTAATTTAAGAATAAATAAGTTTAGATAGAAGAGGTGCCCCACACTGTCTGAAATAGCCCAGTTAATAGTAACTGAGTTGTCTTTTCTTAAAGTTGCTGTGACTATGTTGACTAATGCCAACAGGGAAGGCAGTCTCCATTTTAAGATGTCCACCAGCACACAGTCCCAGTAAGTCTGAATAAAAGCCTTTACTGCTTAGGGAGATCTTCATATTCAATGGACAACTTTGAGAACAAGCATGATGTTTGGGTGCATTCCCTACAGGCACCCATGGGAAGGGACATCTCCACTTCTGAAGCAGGTGCTAGTTCGGCAGTATGAAATCAAGCCTGGCATTCCTTGTAGTAACTTGTTAGCATGTTTGGGGAAGAAGGCTTGAGCTCTAAAAGAATCTGAACTCTAAAGAACTTGAACTCTAAAAGAAGAAATAATGAAAACATCAAGCTCGTGGGTTTGTTTTCATGAGGCGAATAACCTCTAAATGTGTTTGGTTATGCTGAAAGAATATGAGGCCACTGGGCATGGTTATAATTCTTTGTCCTCCTGAGTTTGTGATAAAAAAATAGATATAATAGAACTCCCATGCTGATCCAAGGCTGACTGATTATCTACATCTTCTCACTGCAACCAAGGTAAAAGTGGAAGTCAGGGAATGATGCTCCTAAAGATATTTTTCTTGTGTAAGTGAGAGTTTTAATGTTTTTCAAATATTTCAGTGACTTCAGAGCACCAACCAAAACTGTGTATTTACTGGGATTTGCTATTGTTGGATTTTTGGGGGTTTTTGGTTTTTTTAGACTATGTTGATACTATGCACAGGAGCATCAGACATGATTTCCTGCCCTGACTGCAGAAGAATGGCAATATGAGTTGGCATGATTGAAACAGATTCAAGAAGGTTTCTGTAAAAGTGGTAACACTGGAAAAAGTATTTTCTATTTCTTTGGAGAATGGATTCATAGTTCCTCTCTGTCATCAGTTGCCACCTCCTTCTGTTTTCTGCTGATGTGGAGATGACCATGTGGGTTCATTGGCTGCCTTGGTGTACACAGGGCTCACTGCACGTAGGCTGAACTTGAACAAGTCTCCCCAAAATCTGCAACGTTAAATCTGAACATTCTGGTGTTCGCAGAAGCAATTTTCCCCACTTGCAAACATGAATAAAACAAGAAAACTTGTTTTCTCCCATTATTTCAATAGAAACTTTAAAAAGAAATCCGTATCTTTTTCCTAAAGTCAGTTTTCCTCTGGAATGGCCACTGTGAGATTGTCAGGCTATAAGACCCATGCTGGGTATCAAGGCATCATGGTGCTGGATGGATACTGCAGAGCAACCTATTTCTCCGACTTGCTCCTTTCTTACCAACCCTACCTGCCACATGGCCCCCCACAGCTCCTGTCCATCCTTTGCACTATCCCAGTATCTGCACAAGCAAGCCTTGCCAGCCCCCAAACAAGTTCTCTTATCAAATAACAGGAACACAGCCTCTCAAGTTTTAAGAGGCTCTCAGACTGCTTCTGTTCTCTCTTAAATAGCTCTTCACAAAGTTTCCTGACCCTTTTTCCCCCATTTTCATCTGATTGTTTTATTTGTTCACTTTCTCTGGGGTGAGCCTTTCTGCTGCAGTGCTGGAGGCTGTTTCTGGAAGTGAAGGTGATCAAGATCTTCAAGTGGTAAGCTACACCTCGTACAACTGCAAACTTTTCTCCACTCAAAAAAAAAAAAAAAAAAAAAGAAAAGAAAAAAATATAGTTCTTTTCAGTTTATCTCTTTTCTCTCTGTCAGATCCACCTTTTTTCCCCTGTATATATTTTTCCTCTGAGATATTTTCTTTTCTGGGAGACCATTTGAAGGAGTTGCTTTCATTTTAAACTTTTTGGACCCTGGTGTGCTCAGAGACAGGAAAGCATCTCAGGGAAGGCTGAGAGAAAGTACCAATCCCTCTGGTCTAAGTGTGCTCAAAGGCTTTGTTTCTCTGGCAAACACTTGAGGCTTGGCCCTCCCAACTTGGTGCAGTGGGGCAGACTCTTTTTATGCACATGTGCCACATTGGAGGCTTGTGAAGGACTTGAGCATCTTTTGAAACAGCAATTTGGAGACAGAACATGTGGACATTGTTGGCTTGCACTATGAAAACATGGGCAATTATGCAGGCAGAGAGGCAGGCTCAGTGCCTTTGCAGATGCCCTAGGAACCACATTACATACATAAATGCATATAAGAACAAAAGTTAAAGACATGATAATGGGAAATCAGAATGAACCATGAAAAATAGCTCTTCTTGAAGCCAAGGTGGGCACTGCCTTTGGTTCAGACATAAGTAGGATCACTGAATCTGAAAAGCAGGCAGGGGAGCACCAAAATTACATCCGCCATTATTTTTCTTTTCCCTGCCATGCTAGGATCAAAAACCTGTTTGACTCTGTGACAAAACCAAAGCAGTTACCTCCTGAATATTTTCCAGTTTTACCACCTAACCATGTCATACTTCTTAAACGTCAAAGTTTTTACTAACTTCCACATTGTTCTTGCTCAGTAGGCAAAAAATGTTCTGTCTTCATCTTTTCCTCTGCTCTGTTTCCTTTCTTTTTCCTTTTTTTTTTTCCAGCTTGTAAGAGCATAAACAGACTTCTGCTTGCTGTGTTATGCAATTTACAATTCTGTTACCCAAGTGCTAGTCACTATCACATTCCCCCCGATCTTTTTACAGTTGTCCATTTTGTTTTTCCTCCTTCTTTGCACAACAAAATTATTCTGTAAGAGCAAAAGTCTATGAGTGATTCAAATTCCTCAGCTTAATTAGTCTCAGAGATTTGTTCTTCCTTACTCAGAGAGATCTTACTGTCCCACTGACTTACAGAAGTGACACTGATACTGAGATTCTACTATGCAACATTGTACTGGTAAGAAATCTCTGATGATATGGGCAGGGAAGGTTCAAAGTCCCATGGATGTTTCTGAAATTAAATGGTATTTGCTTTATGACATTGCAGCTGATTCCTGCTTTCTTGTCCCCAACTGTGGTCCTGAACCACCACACAAAAAATGATGAAGTGCAAAGCATTTACATTTGTCCCATGGCAAAATTCTTCCCCTGTTTCACAGAGATCTGTGCTTGTAAATTTCATTAAAACCCCTTATGCAGAAGAGTGGGGTTTCCTTTTTTGAGGGGGGATGTGTTTGCTTTTTTTACCTAAAAGAGTTCAGGAAGGATTTCCTGGGGAATTGCCAGCTGTTCACAGAGGTCCTTTTTCACCTGCTTCCCAGTCCTTTCTGCCTGTTCCCACCAGGGCTGGGAGCACTGCAGGGCAGTCACAGGTTGCTTGGATGCTCCAGTTTCTGTGGCACATACAAACACCTCTGCACTCTGGTAATTGCAGTTCAACTGAACTGTTGGCAACCATGAAAGCTGACATTTTGAAAGCCATTACACACAACCTGCCTTTCTCTTGCAGGCCTGTCGCTGGACCTGTTGGAAGGCTGTTTGCTCCTTTTCACCCAGGGAGTTAGCCACTTCCCAGGGTGGAACTGTAGGAGTCCTGGTGTATGTGCAGTGTCTGTACATAGACACTGGATCAGCTATGTTGCATCATGGAAAGATTAAAAACTTGGCTATCCCTAATGCTTGGTTTCTGTTGCAGGATGCCCCTCAGCTGACCCCAAGCTGAATGCAGGGGCTTTGGGGAGACAGCTCCCTTCCACACTTCCAGCCTTCAGGTCCTACCACCTTCACTGCTACCTCTGTGCCCAGAGCCCAGGTGCCTGGCTAACACTGCAGAAAACTACCATCTCTATCTTAGCATCCTTCAGGAGTACTTAGCAAGCAGAAATCAAACAGCTGCCCTGAAACAACCAGCTCTGGGACAGGAACATCTTTCTGGAAAAATACAGAAACTCTTTTGTTTGAACTGGGGAAAACTCCCAAACTTTTATTTGTTTAGACAACTGCCTTCTCACTTTTAGTCTGGTCATCTTAACTACTCCCTTGCTTTTTGAACAAAGCAGCTTTTAGTCATAGGAAATATATGCTCTTTCATTCTCTGTTTATTTTGGGATCTGCCCAATCCCACAGAAAACGTGCATTAAAGATTGAGTGATTTCAGGGAAGATGGAATGGTCTGGGATTTCTCTTCTCCCATACTGGACATTTGGAAACCTAAGAGCCATAGAGCAACAATGATATATAGTTTGGGAACAAATTTTTTGCAGGTCAGTCACAAGAGTGATGCATAAACAGTGAGTCACCTGCACGTGCTTCTCTCTGGGAAAAGCAAGGGCAAAGAAAGGCAGATTGAAGAAAAGCCCCTGAAAATATGCTCACTGTGATTGTAACACACCAGAGTGCCAACATGTCCCCTGAGATCTTTCACATTTCATCCTTTACTATCAGTCTCAGTGTCAGCTTGGGCCAAAGACAGATGCCAAGCAATGGCCACTGAATTCTGCTGCAGCTATCCTTGAAACCAGAATCTTTGCCACTGAAACAGCATGCTTGTTGTTTGGACAGCCCTGCTCTAACTTAATTAGCAGCCAGGGACAATTCATAATTAGGTTGTAATTTTGCCCTTCTTCCTATACTAGATTTCTAAAAGGTCCAAGTAACAGAGCCCAGGTAGCAGCAGGACGGATGTCTCCCTGGCTTCACAATAATTAGCAAGTTGAATCAGTGAAGCCTCTTAATCTGCCTAATGGCTGAGCTACTCTTCAAATGCTGTGGTGACTAATACAGGCTAAACGCATTGTTGAGTGGGGAATGCTTGAACAAGAAGGATGCTATTTTATAGAGATAAAGATAAGAACTGACACTGCTTGGGACCACAGACCCTTGGACAAATGCAGTCAACACTGTTAAGATGCATTCAAGATAGAAGAATCATCAATAGGTCTCTGTCATTGAGTTCATCCAAAATTAGACAATAATAAGAAAACTACTCTCTTTTTTTTTTTCCTTCTCCACATGGGAAGCTAACAGATTTTTTTTTTTTTGCTTTTCATGTTTTTATTTGCAGGTTTACTCACAGATGTGAATCTCTTGCTGTGCCTGGAGCCATTAGCAAAAAACACTCCCCACCCCAGCCCCTGTTTACATTTTAAGAAAATTCTATTTTGCTTAACCCCTGGCTGAAATGAAACAATATATATGATAATGATATTTCCATCTGGACTGGACTTTTTCCTAGTCTGTAAATATTTGGTGAGCTACCTAACCTGAGGCCCCAGACTACAAGTCTTCTGCAGAAAAAGAAACCTGAAAACGATTGCCTTGAGACCACAGAGTCATAGAATACACTGAGTTGGAGGAGACCCACAGAATCCCTGAGTCCAGCTCTTGGCCCTGCATAGGATCATCCCCAAGAGTCACACAATGTGCCTGAGGGTATACTTCAAAATGCTTCTTGAACTCTGTCAGGCCTGATATTGTGACTATTTCTCTGAGGAGCCTGTTCCAGTGCCCAACCACTCTCTGCATGAAGAGCTTCTTTCTAATATCCAGTCTAAACCTTCTCTGATACAGCTTCAGGCCATTTTCTTTGGTCCTTTGGTCACCATAGTGAAGAGGTCAGTGCCTGCCCCTCCTCTTCCCCTCACAAGGAAGTAGTCACTGCAGTGAGGTCTCCCCTCAGTCTCCTCCTCTCCAGGCTGAACAGACCAAGTGACCTCAGCAGCTCCTCATATGGATTCCCCTCAAGGCCCTTCACCATCTCTTGCCCTCCTTTGGACTCTTTCTAGATCTTCATGGTGTTGTGGCTTCCAGAGAGGAAAGGATAGAATTCGTCCTGACTTTACTTACTGTCGATACAGCCTAAAAAGATCTAAATTTATCTGGCTTCGTTATGGTTCTCAATCACTTCCATGAACCTCCACACAACTATTTGGAAGTTTCTTTTTGTTAAATCCTTGTTCCAGCTGAGAAGCTCTTTCTAACATATATCAAGAATGGAAAACACCTGCATGACACTGAAGAACTTAACTCCTCAAATGGTCAAAGTATTTCTTTAATGCATTTTAGAAAATGGTCTCTCTCTGAAAAAAAAGATGGTCCAAGACACAATCAAATGGTGATGAATTGAAAAGATTCTCGAGAACAACAGGATACTCAGAAAAGAAAACTTACTGTGCAAGCTCATATGCATTAAACCTTGTGCTAGTGTGGACACATTAAGTCAGTGGGTTTGTGTGAAAGAAATGTACAAAGGCACATACACATTCAGGTTCTACCATGCTTTTTCTTTTGCAACAAAATGCTGTGTTTTGTAGTGCACTAACTAAGGAACTGCTTGGGGTTTACTGTCTGTGTATAACAGCATTTCAAGGGGCTGCTAATGGTAGCCATTTCTGGGGGAAGATTAATTGACAAAAATGGTGGAAATAACTGTATTCTACACTTTTTCCAGAGAAGTAGTATCTACCTTTCCTGGTTTTTTCATTTATTTCCTTTTCTTCAACCCAAATTAAAAAAATCTTTTTTTGTGGAGGGTCTCACTTACTGCCTTGCTATGACTTCTGGGCATGAGACATCGCATAGCTATTCTGTGGCTTTGGGCTCCTTCCATCTGTTTCTGTGTTTCTGATTGCTGTCCTCTGATTTTGGCTCATGTATGCCTGAGATCATGTTGTCTTGGCACAGCAGAGCCCTGTGGTGGGGGTAATGGGGGCCCTGGAGTCAGCTGTTAACATGACCCGTATTCTGGTTAGATCAGGTCAGATCTGGAGCCTGCAAATGAAAACATAAAACTGCTGAACACTGAGACTGCTGCCATAATCCTTTCTTCAAATACAAAACACAGAGTGATGATAGTTCTGAAATACACAGCTTGGACATCATCCTGACCAGGTTTGTGTCATGTCCAAATTTTGTAGGTTTACTTATTTATTTTACATCTGAATAATGCGAAGACAGCACAAAAAGAATCCTCACTGAGATCATCTGGAACATGGAAAAACAGACTCTACCCAATTCTTGAACTATGTGGCTGCTTTTGCCCTCAGGGAGGAACATTTCACTCATGAGTGGGTTTCTCTCAGGTTGCAGCCACAGGTAGCTACAACAGGGCAGCAATTACAGGTGTCACAAAGAGGCAGCAAGGCTAGTTTTCTTGGGGAGAACAGACCTTGCTGGTGTTACGGATTTAGATAGGTAGGCCTAAATTTAAGCTTAGATTTCAGACTAGGCCTGAGACTATCTCCTAACTTGGTTAGGCTAGGCTAGCTGACAGCTGACTACTGGCCAGTAGTATTCCATACCATATCCCAGCATCATCTCAAAGTGTAGGAGCCAGTGTGGGAGTGGCTTGGTCAGTTCCCTTATGGCTGTGGTGCCAGAAGGACACACTGTGCCATCCCAGGAGGGATGGGAGGCCCAAGCCCAGCACCGGATCACGATGTTATCTTAGGGAAGTAAAATGTTTGTTCTTAGTCCTTCTCTCTGCTTAAGTCTGTCTCTGGGGAATTGAGTTCTCCAGAGTGACTTGTAGTTAGAATAGTGGGATTTGTGTTCGATGGGAGTTTTTTGTTATATCTAACTTGTGTAAGTGTGTGTTATATTGTAGTTTCTTTTAATTTTCCCTTTTCTGTATAAATATATATAGTTAGTGTTAAGTTTAACCTGTTTTGAGGTTTTTTCCTTTCTCCCTTTTCTTGGCAGAGGGAGGGAAGCTCTAACAGTCTGTGTTAGGCAGTTGGCATTTTGCCAGCTCAACCCAAGACAGCTGGGCATGGAGCTCTGCAAATTCATGATCTGCCTCGGAGAGATTCTTCTTTTCTTTTGCATAGTGTTCAAATGCACATTGTACTTCCCATGTTTCCTGCAGCAATTGCAAGAGCCCTTGCAAGAGCCTGGGAGTCAGAGCATGGATAGGTCTGGAAGGCCACCCAGATGGATATCTGCTTCTAAAATTTCTAGCATAGAAAAAGCAAACAGGGACAACTGAACTCATCACCCTGACTGCTGCTCAGGGAGCACAGGCCTGGCATGGGCTTGGTTCCTGCCAATCCTTTGCTGTGTCACTGTTTTAAGCATGGTATGAAACTCAACAGATGATGCTTGAAGGTGGACGGGGCTCTGGAAAATCCAGATCCACTCAGACAGCATGACTGAGAGCTGTTAGCTTGTCTCTGGATTGCAAGTGTATCTGACAGATCCAGCAGTTTCAGCACAGACTACACAGAGAAAGTGTTTGTGTGACACTGTGTTACAGTGCTTTTGGGAACAAAATACCACCAGGGCCACACCAAAAACTGTTTAAGCTCAGATTTCTAGGAGAGGGGGAACAGTAGAGCATATATAGGGTCTCCCAACCTGAATTGCTCTGAGATCCCATGATCTGCCTCTTCCGAAGAAACCTGCATGCTGGAACATGCCGCATAAGGTCCACATTGCTGTCTTTTTGTGCAGTATTGCATGCAGCGTACCAACTGGAGAGGTGACGGAGCAAAGGCTGAAACATGAAAGGGGCTTTAATCTTAGGTCAGGTTTGGCCTTCTCGACTGTTTTCTGTGATTTGGTACCAACACCACCACTGCACAAACCTTTGGTTTACAGGGAAAGCACAGCCTCCCAGCCTGACTGCTGATTGAGGTCCTCCATCTCCACTGAATTGATGGGGCAACATTGACTTACATCAACCAAGTCATGCTTTGGCCAAGCATAGCAGATGGTATCAGGCCTCATGGGACACTGAAAATGGCCAGATGGCCCTATCAACATCACCATAGAGGTTACTAACAAACCCTTATGGTTTATTTTAACCGTGATGTCATGAAAGTTGTTTGTTTTTTGCATATGCAACTCCAGAGATGCTCTGCTGCTATCAGGCATGATAGCAACCAAAGCTTCTATTTTTAACCAGAATTTTAACTTTCTGTGTTGGCTGCCATCAGCTCTCTCCAGCCCTCTTGTGCCATTTTTTCAGTGTTTGGTTCTGCTTGTTCTCCCTTGACATAAAAAGTGGAGGCTGTGGTAAGGGAATGGAGAGGTGAAGAGGGCTTCACAGCTTTAAAGGGACCTTTTTTATTCCCTGCACTCAAACATGCAGATTTTTCGAACATCTTCTCTGAACATGGACTAACATCTCAGGTTTTCTGCTCTCACACAGTCTGGGCTTTCCACCTGGGCATATTGCATGACCCACAGCACTTTGGGATTTTTTGTGACATTAGGAGATTGAAAATGCTTACTGTGACTCAAGGTTTGCTTGTATTACATGCTTACTACAGGCCATATGTCCTGTTGAAACTGTGAGCACCCATCTTTTTGGACTGAGGTAAGAGGTTGCCTTGCCCTGCTTTGTGGAAGGGAAAACCAAAGTGTGTGCTTGGGCTCCACTTGCACTAGATGCACTCAGACAGTCTTGAAAAGCCCTGTGTTTTCTACAGCTCCATCCACCAGCAGGAATTACCATGTATGCAGAAGTTCTGCAGACAGCAGCTAGAGGAGACCTGGGCAGGTCTTAGAGGGAAATGCCAATGGGCACTATGCTTGTGTTTGTATCATTCAGGCTTCATAGTTAGTAACATGAATTGAACCCATAGGTTGTATTCCTGATACTTCTGCAAGCACTTGACAGGTATCTGCCATTATCCATCTTCCCAAGTTTAAAAATGACAATGTCTGCATATGATCGAAGAAGCAGCAACTTTTCAGGGAAGTTGGGATGAAAAAGATTGCACGTGAACCCCTGAGTGCTGAGCCACTTTGCTGGTGGCAGAGCCTGTAAGAGTCTGAGTGAGATGTCTGCATGTCCCTGGGTATAAGTGGGTTAGAAGAGGGAGCAGGCAGGACACCTCCCTGCTGTGGTCGTTGTGCAGAAAGTCTTTGGAGAAACAGAAAAGCAGTAACAAAGCAATTAAAAGAAGCAGCCAAGTGAGCAAAGTCATTAGGGAGGAAACAAGAGGAACAAATCAGTGATTGAAAAACTGCAGCCAGCACATGCTGGTGTTCACAACATCCCAGGCCAGGCCAGGGCGTCTGTTGCAAATGTTGGCTTTCAGCTGCAAAATAAAAAACTTGTTTATTGGCACATTTAAATAAAACACAGCTCATGATAATGGCAGCTGGCTTAGCAGAGCAATTTATGGGATCAGTGTTGATCTTCTGGTGAGCTGTTTTGTTGAACTGAGAGCAGTGCTAACCTCTCTCTTGGCACTGACATAGCTGTTTTTCCTGATGAGTCTCAATCACAGCAGTGAAGGCAATTTGGAGATAACTGTACTGTCCCTTCATGTGACATACATTAATTCTATGGCTAAAGTGGAGACATCCATCTCTCTGCTGGGCCTGCAGCTGCAACAGGCAGTAACACATAGATGTTATGTGCATTAGCTGTTGTAAGCGTGAAAGAACACTCAGAATAAATCAATTGAGGACTAAAAACACTCCCAGTTCCTGCTCTGCTTTGCTCAGCTCAACATAATATGGCTTGAAGTATTACAAAAGCCATGTAAGGCAAAGTTAAGAAAGGGCAGGATCTGAAGTTCCCCTGAATTCACATGCAGCAAATGAAAGCAGAAGTGAGTCTTGCTGAAAACTTGTTGATTAAAATGGTTCAGCCATGAGGGAAAGATTCTTTTGTCTATTTGTTTTTCAGCACTGATGATGGAAATTATGTCTATATTTTACAGGGATGGATTTATACAGCTGTTGCTAAAGCTGTTCAGCAAGTGGTACACTTAGTACATGAAATACTGTATCACCACAGGCAAGAGGCGAGCTGTGTGGAAACCAGTGGGGCTTTTGTCACAGAGCTGGGATCTACCTGAAATTGACAGGGTATCTAGCCAATAATGAAATCATTTCTTTGACAGGTCTTGGTCTTTGGCTAACTCCTGTATCTAAGGGGTACACCCTGAGGGCTTGCTGGGGTGGGGAAAGGCTTGCTCTGTGAGAAAGAAGGGTGCAGAGAAGGCAAAGGAGGTCTGCTGCTTTGTTGCAAGTAGGCACGGCCACCAGGGATGTGTTAGGCAGGTGAAGGGGACATTTTGGGGAGGAAGTGTTCCCAGGGTCTGTGCTGAGTGAGTACATGTGTCCCTGCAACATGCATTCATGTTTGCTGGCCACCTCCTCAAGAGGACAGCCATGGAAAGGAGTTCTCAGCTGTATTTGTGCTTTTT
Organism: Hafferia zeledoni; assembly: GCA_035583235.1. Lineage (NCBI taxonomy): Eukaryota > Metazoa > Chordata > Aves > Passeriformes > Thamnophilidae > Hafferia > Hafferia zeledoni. The sequence continues at coordinate 21,374,634 of JAWWEV010000095.1, forward strand.
GTTCTCTATGGCACTTTGTTTCCAGTCAAGAAGAGCAATAAAGATGTACCACATCACTACCTGAGAGTGGCAAAGCAGCTGTGTTGGATAATGCCTGAGCCGAACAGTTGCTGAAGAGGCAGCAGCCCTGGGAGATCTTGCTGTGCATGACAGAAAACCTCTGGGGTCAGACCATCATAGTTTTGCCTGTGTCATGCTTGCTGTCCTGTACTCGTAGCCACCAAGTGCTTGACAGTTACAACTGTGTCATCTCTGCACCCTTACAATCACTGTTTCACACAACAGAGTCTGGTCTGGTGTCCTCACAAGGAAGATTAAAAATCTCTTGTGCTTACCCTGGGACTCATGTTTGTGAAGGGAGGTGTCAGTAGAAGGCAAGCAAAGCAAATAAACATTAAAAATGAAAGAGAAGGAGGCAGGGAAATGTGTGGTAAACTCTGGTGTTTCCTCTTGGTCCTCTTCCCTAACAGTCCTTTTCTTTTTTTCTGTTTCTATCCCTTGTAATTTAAAGAATCTCTTCAAAATAACAAATTTGGGCTCAGTCAAGAAAAGGGGCCTTGTAAAAACGTGTAAGCCATTTTAGAAAGGTCAGATCTTTTCTCTTCACAAAATAAATCATGCTTCTTGGGTTAATAAACTCTCAAGATTTTAGCCTTAAATCTCTTTCCTACTGCATGCCTTATAAACAGGAAGTAACAATCAGGCACATAACAATACTGAGAAAAATCATACAGGTAGGAAAATCAGAAATATTACAGGCAGAAAGGTTTGCTTGCCCATCCAGGTTGTAACCTGGGACAGACTTCTAAATATTTAGCACTGTTTATACTGGCTGCAATAAAACACATATTCCTTAAGGAATGGGAAGACATTAGCTACCCCAAAGGCTTTCTGGTGCAAGCTAAATTCTGACCGAATAACTATGGAAAATGGCACTGTTGCTAAGCTTGTAAGTTGCTCCCTCTTTTTGTCAGCATTTATGTTTCCTTTGAGTCATCCCCACAACTCACAGTGAAGAACCTACCTATTTGAGAATCACAGAAATAAAAGTAAATAACCAAGAAGAATAATTACCAACAGAACAGGTCTTCCAGCTTTGCCATGAAAAAGGTCTGTTCTTCCAAGGCAAGCTAACAGGGGTCTTTCAAAACTCTATAGATACACCTGAACTGTTTAACTCTGCTACAGAAACTCCCATTCATTTGGTCCTGCCTGCAATGCACTGCCCCCACAAAGCAGTGCGTGAGGGGATGGGGTGGGCAGCAGGTGGGCACACACCAATGGAGCATAGTGGGTGCACCGTGCCCAGCTCACCCAGCACCAGCTGCTTGTGGGCTCTTAACCCCAAAACATTATCCTTCTGGAGTTTGTTTTCCAAAACACCAGCCATATTCCCTCTGCAGCTCAAATAGATATCTGGTAGACTGAGTAATGTAAAAACCTTGTGGGGATGTGGCATTGGCCCTGTGCATGTGTGAAGCTACTACCTTGTTGTTCAGCTCTGGCGAAAGCTGCCTGATAACCTCCCTGTGGAGGTTCAACCCCTAGGGATATCCACACATGGGAACAACTGATTTCCTCAAGCTGCCCAGGGCAGAGTTTTCATACCATGTCAGAATGATTTAAGCAAGCCTCCTTCTGTGTTTGAAAGTCAAATGGTTTAATTTAACAACATTTGCTATTTTATATAAATAGAACTGATTACCAACTATCAATGCCTATTATTTTTCTCTCCCTCTTTGGACGGTTTTCAGCAAAGACATGGGCAACTTGGTGTCCCACAAACAACCTAGCCATCCGTCAGATAAGTCCCATGCCTTACTTGAAAGCTGATGCACACAGCTGAGGCACCCTAGGAAGTCAGTACCCGAAAATGGTCAATGTCAGTGATGTGCCCAGTATGCACTGCAAATCCAGAGTGCCAGAGCCCAAGGCTGTGGTCCTTGGGGTGAAACATGAAATCCCCAGGTTTCTGGCAGCATCAAGGGTGCAGCAGATGATGTTGCAGAACCATGAATACACATCTGTGTAAATAGCCCCACACAACTCCTGCTGCCACCATCAAGTCAGGGTGATGCCTTCACTGTGCTTTCCAGAGATCAATTTCATTCTCTTCCTGGACTAGTCAGGTTCATGTTAGGTGGCTTTGCACCAGCTGGGAAAGTTCATCCTTCCTTTCTCCCCCTGATAGTTTTGACTCTTTAGGGACAATGTCCTGGAGCAAGTGATAGAACTTTTCTTCTAGAGATCTGCCCATACATCTTAGGCAACTCCAAGTCGGGCAACCAACTCAGAGGTGATACAGAGGGAAGGTGCTGGCTTACTCTTCATCAACTGCTCTGGTTTACATTTCTTTTCTACAATTCTGAACACACAATCACTGAATTGCTTGCTGAAAGTACCATTTGCCAGTGGAAGATGATCATGTCCACTTTGCTATTTCTTCTGACAGGAAGAGGTTTGATTTTTCATCCACATGAATTGACTATATTTCAGCCCACTCCTAAAAACACTACAGGTAGCAGAGGGGAAAGAGGGATATTTGGTCCCCCATGCTCCCCTTTTGTCCCATGAGGACAAACGAAGTGGGTCTCAAGCTCAGCAGAGTTTACACTGTGAAACTGCCAGCATTCAAGTGCTGCATGCTGTGATGTCATGCCAGCAAGCATTGCAATTTCAGGTCTGTTGGGCAGTCATTTTTATTTTAACTGCTTCTTTAAAGTAAGTTTTTAATATCCTCACATCTCTTGCATTCATAGAGGAAGCAGCTCTAGAAAGTGCTGGTGCTTTGTAGAAGCAGCTTAAGGCTGGTAGTTCTGTGAAATGCCATATGAGATTAATGGGGCAGACTTCAAGCTCTTTATTAAAAAGCCTGATTGTTCTCCTAAGCCTTAGCTACCATTTTGATATCATACATGGCATTTGTGTATTTTTAAAAAGTCATTGAACAATGAGAATAGAAAAAGGTTTTGCAAATGTCTGTTTTCTGAACACACCCGTAAGGTTTCTCCAAATGAACACATTCAAAGTGAGCTGTCAGTAGGTAGCCTATGCCTGAATCTAAACTCAGTTTGCTACATTCATCAGAGGAGGGTACAATGTCATAGGTCATAGGTTTTAGAAATTATGAACATTATTGATCAGTTTTTCCTCCTCTGCCTCTTCCTCCTTCCATTGTTCTCAGCTTGCAGGAACTGTTTATGTGAAAACAACCAAAATCTTGAACTCTGCAGGAAGAGAAACTTTTCTGAGTCTCCCTTACTGCCAATGCAGGCACTGAAGAGCTAAAAAAATATCCTCAATGAGTGATTAAACGATTGACAGAAGAAGCAATCACAACTGGGAAAATCAGAACTCAGGCTCAGATAGGTCCCTCCAACTCAATTGTCCATCAAAATAAGAGAGTCTTTTCTTTTTTTTCTTTTCTTTTCTTTTCTTTTCTTTTCTTTTCTTTTCTTTTCTTTTCTTTTCTTTTCTTTTCT
>JAWWEV010000095.1:21380792-21422929 GCA_035583235.1 Hafferia zeledoni
GAAGATTGTTGTATTTTTTAAGAAGATTCATGTTATAAAGAAGAATGTTTTTTGAATAAGAAGATTATTGTTTTTAGTAGAAGATTGTAGTTGTTATTAAGTAGAGTAGTTGTTAAGAAGAGTTGTTTTCATTAGGTAGATAGTTGTTTTTATTAGGTAGATAGTTATTTTTATTAAGAAGATACTGGTTTTTACCAAGAAGATTGTTCTTCTTACTAAGAAGATGGATATTTTCTTTAAGAAGACTCTTGTTTATATGAAGACAAGTGTTTTTATAAAAAACAATGCTATTTTTATTACAAAGATTGTTATAACAAAAATAAAGTCTTTATACATGTTTTATGTATCGTTGTTTCCTTGTCTTTCTGTCCATACGTATCACAGGTTACTGTGGTTATTGTGCTGGTTTAAAGGTAAACTGACAGGAGAAGTGAACCCAACACAAAAGAGATTAGAAGCCAGAGTAACAATTTAATAATAGTACTGCAATAAATGCAATGATACGAAGAGAAATTGGTTTTAAGCCATAAAACTCAGCACTCGGACAAAAACACAATGGGCTTTATTGGCCCCTGTGCTGAGACCCACTGACAGAGCATGAGACAAGAAAACAAAAAGGTCTTTGAATTAGGATAAACATGGTTTAGCAAAAGTCCAAAACGTAAGTGTGTTATGAATACCATTCTCACTCTGAATCCAGACTACAACTGTCTAACAGCTAATGAGAAGAAGTTATGTTAGCTGAAAGCAGGACAAATCCTCTGATGTGTGCTGACTGTCACAGGCCGCTGTATATGGACTTGGCACCATGTATTTCTGCATTAAAGAAAGACTTTTTTTCTCACAAGTAAGATGCTGAGAGACATTGTTGTGGGAAAGACAAAGAGCAAAGCAGTGTTTTGCCAGATTTCCTTTTCATGGCATGTTGGAGTGATACTTACAGAGGGGCAGCCCAGCCATAAAAGACCCCACACATCTATTTTTCATGTTTCTTCCCATCTTCTGACCCTCAGATATGGGTGAACAAGGGTCAGAGAAATAGCAGAAGGAGGAGTAGATGCTCATAAAAATGTAATGGCAGCAGTAGGGTCCCACAGCACTCCCTCAAAGCAAATCCACGCAAGTTGCAGAGTCCTTGTTCATCTCACCGTAGCACTGCTGTTGTGCCTGCAGCCAGCTGGAAAACTGAGATGGCGGCATCCGTCAGGGAGAGCCATGAGGCAAAGTCAGTAGAAGTTGTTCAGCCCCCTAAACCCCTCAGAGCTCATGCAGAGACTGGACTTTGGCTGACAGATATACCTGGGGCCAGATATTCCTGTGCCACCAGGAGCCTGGTACCACAAATGTTGGTAGAAAGATCACTTGCATGATGTACAGGCTGAGCATTCCTCTCTGGTCCCCCAGCCCTGCTTCCTGATCAAAATGCAGGATCAAGTTGAGCAGAAAAAGTAGGTGACTAAGGGGAGAAGGTGGATAAGGGGATTCTGTGTGAGACAGAAAAGGTGAGAAGAGGTATGCTGAACAAGAAGAGCACATGGAGCACTGATACACAGCAGTGTCCATACAGTTTATATGAACACCAGCAAGTGGAAGGTAAGGGTCTGTGTGCATGCATTTAGCTTATGGAAATAAGGGGAAATCTGTCAGGAGTTTCTGTTAACATTGCACAGTATTGTTCTTGTCACAGTCAGTGTGTGTTCTCTGACATTTACAGCAGCTTGGCTTATGTTCAGTGATTTCAGATAAATGTTGACAATTAGCATCTTTCTGTGTTCAATATCAGAAATAACAAAAGGTCTTGATCTGCTCTTGATAACTTGTGCAGGGTCTAGTTTCAGGCTACTCAGGCTCCCGGCATTGTTCTTATTAAAAGTAGTATTAGTTTAGTAAAAAATATACCATCAAATTGAGAACTACATGCTCTAAAGTGTGCCACTGGTGATATAGCCATGAAGAAACAGATGTACACTGACTTCAAAACACATCACACTAAAATGTTAGCACAGGAATACAATAGTGGAAGAGAAAATCAGCAGAATCAGGCATGCTTCTGTTCGTCCAAAAGTTGGTGAAAGATGCCAACAGGGACTGGGGACTGGAGAGGCAGAAGAAAAAAATAGGTATTTCTCCAGAGTAGCACAAGATTATGCCTGCTGCTGAGACAGTAAAGTCTCTCCAGCTGGTATAAAAACAGGGATTATTGCATAAGGAAGAAGGGTCTCAAGCAAAACCTGTAGGAGATCCCAGAAGTCCAGAACAGCCTGGCAAAAGAGTCCTACACTATACGCAGCCATTGCAGTAGTCAGTCTCTCTGTCCCTTCTACATGTGGTCTTCATGCCCTTGTCCAGAGCTACCACAGCTGCAGATTTAGCTACATTTTCACTATGGTTCCCTTTAGTATTGGAGATTTGACCCAGACAGTGGAATGGTCAAGTTCTTCTCATGGGCTGCCTCGGGTCAGGTGGGGTTGGAGATTGAGAAGTGAGTTTTGCAAATATATCTGAGCAAATGTGTGTTGGAGGAAGCCTTAAAGAGCCCAGAGGGGCTGTGTTTTCCTGGTTGCAGAAAGTGCTTAGGTCAACATGATGTTGGTCTGATACGACAATAATTTCACTTTGTCATGGTTTGATATTACAACAGGTGAGGTAAAATTCTGCCTTGTTCAGGCAGATAATGGTATCTTATAATTTGAATCAATAATTCATTCTTGAGATCTTTATAAATATTAGCTATCTTAGTCTCACTTCACCTCAGAAGATATTTCTTCAGCTTTATGGAATTTGGATTCATGACTGTTGTTTGCTTCAGATGCATAAGGATTCTTTCAGTTTGCATGTTATCCTCAACTAAAAATTCTCCCTCCAGAGATCAGAGGCTCACAAGCAAAGAGCAAATATACTCATGCAATATTTATCACACCTGCATTGCTTCTGATGTGCTCTAATGGTTTTGCCTGTTAACTGCAACCAGACACTTATCTCTCTCTCCATGTTAAGACCATAATCCATGCCTGATGTGAGACAGAAACACCCAAAGAAACACTATGCCACCTGAGATACTGGGACTTTTTAATTTCCAAGGCCACTATTAGGTAAATAATAAATACAGGTGTCCATTTCCGCAAGGGCTGAGGATCATTCTTATGACCATGGAAGCATCTTCATGGAAGCATCGCCTTGCTTTTCTGTTCTCTGCACAGGTGGGCAGTGGGAGCATCAGAAAACCATCTCACAGAGGGCAGATGCTAGCAGCTGATAAGGCATGGGCAGGATAAAGGCTGTCCCAGCTCATGGTAAATGGAGGAGGGGAAATGTGCCTGTAGTTAACACTAACTTGCCTGCAAAAAAGGCTGCAGAACACAGTTGTTAACATATCAGGTATTGATCTTCTGTCATGGCCAGAGGAACTGGCGAGCCCCAAAGTGCAGAAGAGCATGTGCTGGATGGAATGTTTATAAGGATATGATGGCAGTGTTGGTTAAACATGACACCAAAGTTCACTGCAATGTGAGGAGAGATCCAAGTGCTAGTGAGATCCTTCAGTGTGCTCCACAAGATGTTGGCTACACTGAACCACACTTCAAACATTTCTATACCAATGCATACAATAATAGGAAAAAGCAAGAGAAGCTCAAAGCTTTGGGTAAGTCACAGAGATATGGCATCACTGGGATAAGCAAAACCTGGTGGGATGAGTCCTGCCACTGGTGTGCCATGATAGGATAGTAACAGGCTCTTCAGGAGGGACCAGATGGGCAGGTGAGGTGGCGTGGGGTGGTGACAATGTATGTGAAAGAGGGGCTTGAATATGTATGGAGCTTGCAGTTCAGAGCCTCTGGTCAAGGATTAATGGACAAATAAATAATGCAAATATCACTATTATAGGCCACCCAGCCAGGACAATAACACTGATTAGTTATTCCTTAGGAAACTAAGGGACACCTCCAAGTCAACTGCCCTTGTCCTTATGGACCTTCAATACCTTCAACTTGCCAGATGTTAATGGAAATACCATATAGTCATCATAAACAGGTCCAGAAGATTCCTAAAATACCCGTATGATAACCTCATGGTACAGGTGTCAGATTTGATGCTAAAGATTTTATTGGGTATTAACAGAGATGATCTCATGGGTGAAGCAGAGGTTGGTGGATGTCTCAACCACAGAGACCACCAAGTGATCAAGTATAAAATCTCTCTTGTCAGAAGGAAAAGTGCCAGCAAACCTCAACTCTGGACATGAGGAGACCACACTTCAGGCTGCTGAGTAAGTGTTGTTCAGCAGGAAAATGTTCTTTCAGGTGCTGGGGTCCATCAGTGCTGGTCCCCCTTTAAATGCCACCTCCTAAGGGCACAGGAGCAGGTAACTCCAAAATGTCAGAAATCAAGTAGGTGAGGCAGAAGGCTGTCTTGGCTTAACACGGATCTTCTTGTGGAGCTAGGGCAAAAAGACCAAGCGTTTGACCACTGGAAGCAGGGTTGGGTGACACGAGAGATGCTTTGTGCTGCTACAGGCAGACAGTTCTTGCAGCCAAAGCTCACTGGAGTTGCAGCTGGCCAGAACTGGGAGAGGACAGTAAAAAAAGTTATTTAAAATACACTAATGGCAAAATGCAGTGCAGAAATTATATTGGCCCATTAGAGGATGAGGATGGTCAGCTCACAAGCAGGGGCACAGATAAGGCTGAGATGTTTTTTTCACTTTGGTCTTCAACACTGATCATGGGCTCTGGGACTCTCAGTGCACTGAGCTGAAGGACCACAGCTGTGAGAATGACGAACTCCTACCCAACCCTGAAGCTGTGGGGGACTTGCTCCTCCAGCTGGATCCCTATAAGTCTATGGGGTCTGATGGGATTCACCCAATAGTACTCAAAGAGCTAGATGATGTCACCATGAGGCCCGTCTCAATGATTTTTGAATGGCCTTGGAGATATGGAGAGGTCTCAGGTGACTTTTTAAAGAAGAGCAAGAGGATGACCCTGGAAACTACAGGCCTGTCAGTCTTACTTCAGTTCTTGGTAAAGCTGTGGTGAAGATTATTCTGGGAGACATTGAAAAATATCTGAAGGACAATGTTGTCATCAGTCACCAGCCATCACAGTTTCATGGTAGTAAGTCCTGCTTGTCAAACTTAATTTCCTTTTATGGTAAAATAATCCATGTAGTAGACCAAGGGAAGCCAGTTAATGTAATCTTTCTGGATTTCAGTAAAGGTTTTGATACTGTCTCTCACAGGATATTTCTGGACAAAATGTCCAGCACACAGCTGGATAAACACATCAGGTCATGGCTGAGCAATTGGCTCACGGGTTGAGTACAGAGGGTCATAGTGAATGGGGTGACATCAGACTGGTGACCTGTCACTGATGGAGTTCCACAGGGCTCCATCTTGGGCCCTGTGCTCTTCAGCATCTTCATAAATTACTTGGATGATAGGACTTGAAGGGATACTAAGTAAGTTTGCTAATTACACTAAATTGGGAGGAGCTGTTGACTCCCTCAAATGCAGGCAGGTCCTGCAGAGACGCCTCAACAAATTAGAGGACTGAGCAGTCACCAACCATAGGAAGTTTACCAAGGGCAGGGGCTGGATTCTTCATCTGGGATGGGGAATGAGAAGGCTTGAGGGTAGCCCTTCAAAAAGGGACCTGGGGATCCTGATCATGGCAAGTTGAATATGAGTCAGCAATGCCCTGTCATCCAGGAGGGCCAGTCGTGTCCTGGGGGGCATCAGGCACAGCATCACCAGCTGGTCGAGGGAGGGGATTGTCCTGCTCTGCTCTGCACTGGGACAGCCTCATCTTGAATATTGTGTGAAGTTTTGGGTACCACAGTATAAAAAAGATATTAAGGTATTAGACAGAGTCCAAAGGAAGGCAATGAAGATGGTGAAGGGTCTTGAAGGGAAACCATATGAGAGGCTGCTGAGGGTGCTTGATCTGTTCAGCCTGGAGAAGAGAAGACTGAGGGGAGACCTCATTGCAGTTACAACTTCTTGTGAGGGGAAGAGGAGGGACAGGCACCAATTTCTATTCTGTGATAGGACCAGAGGGAATGGCATGAAGCTATGTCAGAATTGGTTTAGGTTGGAATTTTACTTCTCTTTCCAATTCCCCTCCCTAACCATGGTCAGGGGAGAGTGAGTGAACACCTGTGGAGTCCTTAGTTGTTGTCTAGAGTTAAACCATGACAGAGTCCCACCTGCTTTGCACATGCTTCTAAAACTAAAGCAGCTCTACAGTTGACTAGTCTCTCTAGGGCACAGCTCTCCAAAAATAGACATAACCCTAAGCTCTCTCTGAGCCTTATTCAGTTTCTCGTGCTTCTTTTTCAGCACACACTTGCCTCCTGCATGCACCACAAGATGCTGAAGGATCGATCCTCTGTTCAGGAAACCCAAGGCTTAATTTCCAAAGTAAACCTGGTCAGCAAATGTAGATTATCACTGACTGACAGTAACTCATTGGTCGTTGCAGAAAAATCTATATGGGACTGTGATGAGGGTTCGAAAGTCCATGGTTTCAGTGGTGAATAATTATGTAAAGACCAAGATTAGTTGGTGGAAATCAGACTCAAAATTTCCATTGATTGCCAGGTGAAAAAATACCTGTGATCCTCCTCTGATCTACAGCAATACCTAAATAACAGACAAGGCAGATAAGGCCTACACCTTGCAAAGTCAGGTGAACAACATTAACCTTTGCCAGTCGTACATGAACCAAATTAACCTTTTCCAACTGCATGTAAAGAAGCTGCACACACAACAGCAATATGTCATAATGTTAACATCACTTACAGGAAAAAAAGGAACAGACTAACTTCTACTGAAATTATCTTGTTGAGATAAAAATGTCTTTCAATAGAAGATAGAAGATTTCTATCATATGATGAATGATAGAATACAACACACAGTTGTATTCCACTGTGAATGAATACAACACACAGTTTGAGCCTTAAGGTCACCAAGCCAAAGCCTCTGATCTGGAGCTGGGTCCTCAGAAGTGCAGTGGGCAAACATAAGCACTGGCAGATGATATTTTGAAGGGGTGCACAGTAAAATCAGCAGACAACCAGGGACCACATGAATGGCAGGGACAACCCAGCAGAAGAGAGATCAAAGTCCCTGCTATCACAATAGAAAAACCTGCAGTGGTGTGAACATGAATCATACTCCAAAAGGCTCCGGTGACAATCACTGCCTGGATCATGTCAAAGGTTAGAAAAGGCACCTCTGGAAATAAAAATTACTTGAGAGCAACAACAGTCATTGCTCAATCACATCAGGGCACACAATTGTAAAGATAAAGATAAGGTTTCATTAAACTGCAAAGCGCATGAATCTGAATAGTTTTGCAGTCTAACCACAGTGATAAGGAAAACTGCAGCATGTGCAAACATTTCTATCCCAAGCACATAATGACTACAACACCCAGTTTGAGTCTTAAGTTCACCAAGGCAATGCATCTTCAGCAAAGTTATCTGTAGAGTAAGTTCGTCTTGTACCAAGTGTACACATACATGCCCACCCCACCCCATCCACCTCAATTCCCTGTCTGCTCAGCTACACTGACCATCACAACATGTCATATTACAGCTTCAGGTTGCTGTACCTGTTCCACTGAACCTTACATCTCAGACCATCTATTTCCAACTTTTTACCCATTTTTCCCCTTACATACCAACTTACCTCCACTTTTCAGTTTTAGATCCACTTTGCAAACCACTTCAGCTTACTCTCCTGTGTTAATCCCTTCCAAGTAGTATCAGACACAACTATCATGTTTTCTCTCAACTACAGCATAAATCAGATTAAAACTAACATAGAGGAACAAAATAAGGAGAAAGTACACGGAGCCGTAAACTCAACAGAAACACAACACAATCATCCAGAATATCAGTGGACAGTATCCCTTTACAGCAGGGCTAAATTCAGTACTACGAAAATATCAGAGATCTTGAGTTCAAAAATGGAAAATCAGTCCTCCTTTTATGCTCTTATGAGACAGTGCTTGTTTTCTCATTCCTTGGACTACCTCTCATCATGTCAACTGAAGAATGAGAATGCTGAATGCTCTTGTCTTCCTCTGACTAAGACTCAAGTAAACCCTCCAGACAGATCCTTTAGCTGAGAGGAGGAATTCCAGGAATGACTATGCTCACTGAACTAAAATACACACATACGTGGGCATGTATATTTGTACACACACACACATAAAAGTGTAATGTATGGATCCCCATGCTGGTACAGGTCCAACAATCGAATACTATTTTTAAAGCTGTTTAATGAGTCAAATGTCAAATGACATTGTTCTAAACCTGATGTCTAAAATTGTGTTTTAAACATATGTTTCGATGTTTTAAAACTAAGTGTAAAACATCTATCATGAATTGTCCTGTTGTAAATGGCAAAGAGCATTGTCACTCCAGAGTAGAAAAGGTAGACTCTCCACCTCCAGCAAGTGCATTTAGACAAGCAGAATGCAGTTCAGCATGTAGCCCTGGTTTCACTGTCAACCTCTTTTTTGATGGTGGGTTTTTGTTTTGCTTTGGTTTTTTTTCTGTGTGTGTGTGTGTGAAAGCTAATCTAGCACATATATGGTGTTTTCTACGGGAACATAATGAAAATACGTAAATTCTGCTTAGACAAAAACAATCGTCCTTGAATTAGACAAAGGGCACTCATTTAAAGCATTGTTACAGCTGCCTGCAAATACATTCCTGACCATGTAAGAGCAAAATGCACTGCTCTGAGGGCAAGCACTCTCCTGAAAGGAACCAAAATTAGCAAATCAGTCAATTTTGTGAGGCAGTGCTAGACACTCTGCCCAGAGACACAACTACAAATTGAGGCATCTGCTGCAAAAGATTTTTCCTTTTTTTCCCGCCTGCCCAAGGAGCTTACACTGCCAATAGCCCTGTGCATTCCATGTTTTCAGAGATCAGATGTGGCAATTTCAATTTGCCCTTTGGCTTCTCACTACAAGACATCTAACCTCTTCTTTATTCCAAGTCACTGCAGATTAAATAAGGTTTGATTTTAAAAAATCACATAGTTAAATCAGCACAGAATGCACATACTGACATTGTGAAACAGACCTAAACTTCTTCAAATCCACAGAATCAAAATGAATCAAACCTTCTGTTTATCCTGAATTCAGAACATCCCAGTTCTTAACCACTGTCAAGTGCATTAGAGATAGCCTGAGCAGGTCAGGTGCATGGAAATTCAGCCTGAAAGCATGGAATTCAGCTTTCAAAGAGGGGAAATTCCGTGTGCCTTTCAGTAAGATAAGTCAGCTGCTGTATTGACAGGCAGCCTGGCTGCTCCTGGCAGCCCTGCTCTGGAAGGCAGGTGACACTTAAAAGGGAATAACTGGATTCAGTGCAGCAGTATAGCCCGAGCTGCAGGAGGACAGCTAAGATTCTCCTGGGAGCCCCAGCACAGAATTGGAGAATTCTCTTTCTTTTAAGTAGGTGATGCAATAACTCTTGAACACTGTCCTGCACTTTGAGCATTCTCCACAGAGTGGGACAAAGGGGACCAGTGTGGCAAGGGGACTGCACAGCCGCCCACAGAGCACTGTCACCCCAGCCGCCCAGCTCCTGAAATCACTGCAAGCAAGAGGAGCCCATCAATATTTTTACCCTTTGCTCTGATGAAGCTACAGGAGCATCACAGGTCATCAGCCTCCTCACCTGTTCTTTGCATAAGGGACATAAGGAGAGTGGTTTGTAACCCTGTACCAGGTATTTCCTTTTGCAGTCGCAGGGCTCCTGCACACATATGCACATTGACATGAACAAATACATACTCTCACAATGTCTGCTGTCATAAATACCACTCACAGCTACTGAACCTCTACGCAAGCTTGACACTAACAAAATGCAACTCTTTTGAAAGACATATTTTATTTGCATAGTGCTTTATCTGTGCTTCAAATACTCAAAATGAAATACCTAAATATAGATATATGTATGTATTTGGCTTTACATAAAGTCAGAAAGTATATTCCCTCTAGAATTTTAAGATGTTGAACTGTTAGATGACCTGAAATAGTCTTAAATTTCAGAATAAACATTATAACACATCAAGAAGAAACACAGGGGCAATTTAAAAACCAGAGAAAACTGCTAAACCCAGCACAAGGGTAGCAGGTCCTGGCAGAAACTAGAACATGTCTCTGAAACTGTCACACCAGGGTCAAGCTCTCAGTAACAGGTGGCTGCAGTGAGTGCTCTGAAGTCCTGCTGCGTTTCCGAGCACTTCCAGTGCCTCCCTGCAGATGAAACAGTAACTCTGAGAGTATGCTGGACATATGCAAGGACCACCCTCGGAAGGCCAGCTCTGGCAACAACCAGCTCATGCCATTTGTAATTGCCAACCACCACATGATTCATAATTTGCCCAAGCCCTGGTGTTTTCTTTCAGCTGAAACTGTGCAACTGAAACATGCTCCCAGGAGGCCCAAAATATTGAGTTGAAGAAGACAAATGAGCATGTCCTAGTCACTTTCCTTTTCCCAGCACATGCTACATGATGTCACATGACAGTATACAGCGTCACCCACACTTTGGATCTCTAAATGAAACGGGCAATGAGTCTGAAGCTACCAAAGCTGGCAGCTCTTATATCTCCTGCAGGAGGGTCAATACCTGCTACTGTACATGGTGCTTTGTACCTTGGGGCACAGACAGGACCCTGGCCCTGCTGAGCAGAGTGACTTCCAGCCATCCTAGCCACCCAGACCAACAGCACAGAGGCCTCTGTCACCCTCAGCCACTTCCAGAGATAGGGAAAAAAACCCCAACAAACAAAAAAATTTTTTCAGCATACCAGAAAGTGTAATTACTCTAAGGAAAGAGGTCCGAAAGTCAGTAATAAAAGTGATCAAAGCTCTTCACAACTTGTGTTTGAGGACTGCAGACCATTTCTCTCTCTTCTTGGGAAAAGAACAATAGAGGGCTGCACTATGGAAAGTTCTTCCCATGCCAGTGCTCCCTCTCACTGGTTTTGGCCACCCTGATAAATCCACCTTCTGCACATGACTCCCACACCTCATATCATCCACCAGTCAGCAGATCTCTATTGTGTTTCAGGAGCAGCAATTTTCTCCACTTTGCTAAGTTGAAATTTTAACTAGATCTTTCCAGATAACATTTTTAACTTCTCAGGGCCAGAAAGTTATCCTCAGTGCCTTGCCTTGGACGCTTGGAGGGAGGTGGGGAGAAACAGCAAATTTCAAGACTTGTAGAAGACAGCAGCTTTACAAACTTCTTTCAAAAACAGATCTGCTTTTGTTTCTCTTTTAAAATGAAAAGATTTGTTAAGTTACTCACCACAGGTTAAATTACTCACCACAGTGAATTTCATGTGTGCTCATTGCTTCACAAGAAGAAGTCTTGGGTAGGAAAACCACAAGGAGGCTGTTATTTCCTCTATTACAAACCAGCAAAAGCACAACTGTGATTTTACAGGCAATTAAAAAACCTAATATTCCATTTCTATACTAAGCCACCTCAAGTCACCAATGTTATGATGGATGCAGAGTTAGGAAACTGTACCACCTACAATTTTTTCTGTAGCCGTTGCACTCAAGCAAGCTGTGACATATGAACATATCAAAGGAGTTTACAAAGGAGTTTATGTTGTGCAGTAAAGGGCAGGCTGCCTACCTGTCCCCATACAGCCCATTTGGTGCTACAGGGGTCTTTCTGCAAACCAAAACTAGGCTGTTTGATGCAGCCTAGCTCCTGTCTGCCTGAAGTGATCTTGTCCAGGGTGGAGCACCAAGAGAAAACAACCCTCACCACCATTTGCAGCCCAAACTAAACAGCCAGTTTCCACATGAGAGCAGTTAAAACTGTCAACAGTGAGACTAATTACAGTCTAGGAGAGATAGAAGGAAGAATTCCCAAGATCTGATTGCAACATGCCCAGATTTTTCTGGTAGTAAATGCTGATTAAAGTTCACAGCACAACCACAACTAGAAGTACTTTGGGTTGACATATGATTTCTCTCAGGAAGTTTATTAATGAAAGGCCCCTGTACCACATGGAATTGTTAAGCATTGTTGCATAGATTTGTCCCAGCTCATTGCCTTGCACCAGTATGCAAGAGTTTCCTTCTGGGCTGCAATCCAAAGTTTTTTGACAGATCTGATTTCATGTAGAAATTCCAGGATTTTGCATTCCCCTCTCCCTCTCCCTCCCTCCTTGTGCATTAGTGGAAACATTATTTGAAGCAATTTCCTTCTAAAATTATCTCAGCTTGAGGAATTACAGTGCAAGTAGCTTCCATGCCTATATATCCTACTTAGTTACTATTTTCATTCCTTGCACAAAGCTGTCATTTATGATCTACCTCACTGTAAAACTGAAGTAGGACAAGACCAAGGAGTGTTTCAAGACAAATTGCACTAAAGTTGCACACATGTGGACTGCTTCTTTTCTCAGGAAGACTATGTTGTTGCTTTTCTCTCATTGTCTTTCTTTTGCTTTCTGTTCTGTTCAGCAAGGGGATATCAGTCAGTGCTGCTGGTGAAACAGAAATCCAATAGGCAACAGCAGTGACCAGGCACAGGCTTGCATCAGTTTGCATCAGCCAGGCTCACTGATTACAGAGCTATTTTACTTTGTACTGGAGCATCAGATCTGACCTCTCAGGAATATTCAATGGAGGGAATTGAGCTTAGTCATTTTGCATTTCTGTGCAGATGAAACAGAAGTCTGTGACAGTAAAATGATTACAGAAAGCTACGATAGTGAGCAAATACTGTCCTGTTTGTCCTGGCTGATTGCCACGGGGATTGAAAAACTTACTACAATATTCCTAGCCCCCTTGGCTGGTGTTCAGAGGAAGGTGTCAGGGACAGGCCAGCAACGCATTTACCGACTGACAAGTCTGCCTCATTTCACTGCTACCTGTGAGTGCAGCTGACTGTGGGATGCTGCTCACATGCCCGAGAGTTTGTTGGTCTTTAACTCTTCCATGATAATTAGCAGCTTCCCGAGATGTGACATGTTGCCCTTCAGGTGCCAGCTCAGTAGATATCCCGGGAAAACACAGTTGGAAAACATTTGCTTCATTCAGATATATCTGAGCTCCAGGCTGTGGCCTAACACTGTCACTCCTAGTGCTGCTGATGACTTACTATTTTTCCTGGCATTTGTAAACAGTTTTCATGACCCAAAATGCAAGACTACAATGTCTGAGGAAAACTACAAGATGATCAGCAGCTCCAGAGAGGTGTGAACCTTCTTCCCAGCCTCAAGGATTACAGGCCTTTGTTGCTTCTCTGGAGACATACAGACTTTTAGAGGAACTGGACTTGCACAAAACAAATGTGTTATCTGGCAGTGGGTTGGAAAAATCTGCAGATTTTTCCTATCCAGACTGCAAGGAGGAGATGAGTAATGCGCACACAACAAGAGCAGCTCGGCAGAGGATGTTGTTCACGTGCTTCTCCTAAATGGCAACTCTGACGTGACTTGCATTACTGCCACAAATCTCACTCTCTTCAGTATGCTTCAGAAAGCTCTGTCTTCTGAAAATGGCATCACCTTCCTCCTTTGTGAAAAAAAAAAACCAAAAACAAGGAAGAGCAACACAGACCTTTGTGGTATCCAGCATGTGGCAGTTGAATAAATAGCACTGATGTGGTTTCTCTGAAATGAATGAGTTGTGGCAAAGGCTGTGTCATGTTGCAGCACCATTTCCTGTGAAGAGTCTACTGGTTTCCCCTGCTTGACCTCATGGCTGAGAATTGCCAGAGCATGAGAATGTAAAGAGCACTTTGAGGAGGGTAACAAATGGATTTACTCCCCTCAGTAGGAGGGGTCCATTCACCAAGACCTCTGGAGAGTGGGCACCTGGTTTAGGGAGTATGCTGCACCACAAATGGAGCCCCGGACAGTGCAGCACCACTGGTGGCTATGAAGGTTGCAGAGGTTCCTGTTTCATGTCCCCACATGATCAGAGCTAGCAATAGTGTAACTGTGCACACAGAATAATGACCTGAGTACTCTCTGATACAAGGATACAGGTTGCTTCCAGCTGTTCCAACCAACATGCAACCGCCTGCATGAGTACAAGGCAGCTGGCTCTGTCTACAGCCCACATTTCACAAAATTTTTAGGCAACAGCTTATCTCCCAAGTGTTGCCCACACCTCCTGCAGTTGACACTTGGACTCAACAGGGACACTGGGACCTCCTAAGGCATCTCAAAGGGTTGGTGCTGCACATGCTGTGGGGAGCTGGCGCTGAACTGGCACCTCTTGGGTAGCAAACACACTTCAGCAGCAACAGCTCCTTGGAGAAACGGAAACCTGGTTATAGAACCCTGCCACAGGGTCCTAAGGGCAGCACCTCGTGCACTGGCAGCACCAGCTGTACACAGGGACTGTGCCAACTCTGTCACTTCTGACTCTTTGTACTCCTCCAGTGTGAGAGCCCAGCAGCAAAATCCACACTGGACAATAGCAGAGGGTTCACCTGTGCAGTGCCATGAGGAAAAATGGGCTGTGTTGACTACAGTTTTCAGTGGCAGTGTTGATGCAGAAGGACAGTGTGGGGAGCCACTCATCTCTTTTTCCCTGTGTAGTGATAACTCTAGCAGGGTTGAATGAGGACTGATAAGAATATTCTCCTAAATTACTTCCTCTCAGCCCCAGAAAGGGGAAGAGGAATGCATAGTCTAAAGGGTGAGAAAATAGCCCTACCACCTTCATCCACCTTCCTTGCTTTTCTCTGAATTTACTGTAAAGCCTGTCCCCCAGCTTTGGCTTACAGAAGCCACCTGGTTGTCACAGTAGGAAGTTTGCAGCTCACATTGTGTATGACGTTGTTCCATCCATCCTGACTCGGTCAAAAGTGGTCCAGATAGTCCCACCACCTCTAAGTGAAGGAATTATTTCCCCAGCAGTGGCTTGTGCCAAGACAAATCTGTCCATTGGCGCAGTAGGAACTGCTCTCTTGGACAGCCATCTTTTTGGTCTGAAATTGGGCAGGATGAATAACTTCAAACAGCATCCTCAGACCTGACTCTGGCTCAGCCCAGTTGGCACTGTTACCTTTCCACAGCCTGTGGCCATGTCTTCTCACTTTCTGAATTACTCAAGGTTTATATTACAATTAAACATGGAAGCAGCACATCTCAAGGAATGTTTGCCTTGGGCTGCTGAAGCTGTGCACAGTGCCACCCATCGGCAGCTCCCATGTCCCCAGCACCACACTGGCCATGGCACCATATATCCCATAGGTTCCACTCGCTCGTGTAAGCTTTTACTCACCCAAGCTTGTCTCTTAGCAAAACTGCATACCCAACAGCAGGCCTGTACTCCCAGGTGAACAGAGAAAGGGCTGGCAACCAGAAATGCAGCAGGCAGTGATACTAGAACAGGCTTTCAGAAAACCTTCCCATATCAAATGGCTGTTCAGCCACCAAAGAAACAACGCAAGAAACAAGGCAAGGGAACAATGTTATCTACAAACCTCACTTAAGTCCAAAGCTAATTCAAGATCCTTTCATGGGGGTCACAAGTAAATAATATCCAGAATAAAAAGAATACTAAAGACAGCCTAGAAGGAAAACAGCATGGTATGTGGCATAGGTTAACGGCATTCCCTTTCAGTCTGCCTCAGCTCAGGTCACAGCTCTGAGGTTGTTAGAAGGAAGTTACACCACCATGGATCGTAATGATGCACAGTGAAGGCTCTGGGTCTTCACAGCATTTACTTACACATCAGTGAAGCCTCCACACCCTGAGCCTGGGCCCTGCTCTCACACAGTGCAGCCACCTCCACAAGTACACAGCCAAATACCACAGCAAGGTCTTCCCACTATCCCTAGTCCCAGATATGAATGCAAGCCTGTGGTAGGTACATAGGAATTTGCCACGTGTTTCTAAGGGAAAAAATGTTCACCTTCCCCTGTGGCAGTGTCCAAAGGCTTTGTCACACTTCAACAGCATACAGCATTTTCTATGCATAATGCTGTTGGAAGACAGCCACAAAACATTGCTGTCCTTTCTGAGCAGGGAACGTTGTCTGGAGGAGACACAAACAAACACAGAGACCTGAGAAAGGCTATTTGCAATAAAGACATTAGTTAAAAAACTGCAATCATGGCTAAAAAAAGACTATTTTCAAACAACAGTGCTGGCAAATACCGCTATAACCATTCAAACAAGACACACCAAGGACATATCTACTGCCTTGTGCATCATTGTATCAGTCAAACCAGAATAAAGACGGTGGAAGGCACTAGATTTCAAAATGGTAGCATTTTATACTTATTCCCTCTTTTTTGTACTGGAACAAATGAAGACAAAGGGAAATCCAGGCCTATAGCTGCCAGATAAATAATAAAACTTCTTTGGAAAAATTCAAGGCTAAGAACTTAGTTCGCTTGTACTTCCATAATATCTGGTACCTTACTGAAAGACTGCTGTGTTTGAACAAAACTTTCTTCTAGCAAGTAAGAATGCAAACACAACCAGACAGCACACAGGTAAGCATGGAAATCAATGGGTTTTTTATTTACTAAAATAAAAATGTTATATATTTAAGAGAAAGTAAAGAGAGGATATTTATTAACAGCATATTTTCTTTTTTCCCCCCTATTTACATGCACAAACTTACACACAAATAATGATACTTTATGTTTATTTAAATTTATCAAAAGTATATCCTGGTAAAGAATACAAATGAGTAGTTGATATTACAATCAATATATTTAGTTTGAAAGTGTATATATTGCATATAAATACAATATACACAAGGTTAATTTTACTTAGCTAACTTAAAGCTAAACTTAATCCAATATACAACTCAAATTCCCACAGTTTAATATATTTTATGGCTAAGCTGCATGCTTTAATAGCCAGTCATAAAACCTAAATTACTTACCCCAACATCCAAACCCCAGCATGTGGGCTGAAATCTGGGCTAAGCCATAAAAGGCATCACTGTCTGAGGGTGAGCTCACTGCAGCCTGCACTGGTGTTGGTTACTGCAGTTACTCCCTCTGCCAGTCACCAGACCCTTCACTGAGCTCTTCCAACTCTAAAGCAAGAAACAAACATACAAACAAACAAGCAAATTCAAACAAACAGATCCAAAATGCTCCCAAACCCAACCCTGACTACTTCTCCTGCTTTGCAACTGCTTTTATTTGCTGAAACAGCTTTGCAAAGGGTTTATGCCTCACTGCACCTGGCACAATTCAGGGGAATTCAGGAACCCTCTGACTTCCACAGTCTCTGCCCAACTGCACCTGTACCTTGAAAGCAGCAGATGCTGAAACTTCTGTTGTGAAGGGTGTGTTTCAAGACCTGCCTACAACTTCCATTGTCTTGTCAAGCTCAGAAGTTGACACCCAGCACCTCGGCACACTGAAGGACCACAAGGCATGTTAGTTTGTCTAAGCCAAGAGAATGCATTTCTTCGGGGCACGTGGTGGGTGCTGGACACACAGCAATTCTTTGCACTGGCTTCCTGAATGTGAGGATAGCCAGACAAGACAGCAGGCACTCAGCAGCTAAATCCTCTGTTTTATTCCTCAGCTTGCTTTTCTCACTGCTCCAAAGCATTCCCAGAGAATCCAGGACCCCTTTCCAGCAGTCCCTGAGTACACTTACTAGGTTTTAAGCAGTGGGTTCTGACACAGAGGCTGGACATACCCTGAACTCAGCAGAAACCCACCACACATGCTACCCAGTCCCACTGCTCACCATGCCCTCAGGCATGGAAACAGTGGGATGGACCAGGTGGTGGTCAGCATGATGGTTGCCATCAAGGCACCACCACTGCCTCTGCATTTGTTCTCCAGTGAGGGGCAGGTTCTTCCTATATGCCAGTCCTGCAGGAGGGGTACACATCAACAGCATACACATGCTCCCCTTCTGTGTGAGCTAGTACCTCCTAGAAATGGAGAAGAGCAAAGTTGGAGAGAGCAGTGTTAGTCTCTGCACCAAGCACAGAGATGAGGAAATGCAACTCTCTCCCATGAACGTATTATTGGGCAGGGAGCAACAGCCTGCATCTGCACTTGGCTGTGAGGAAATAAATGGAAAGCAAGAGGGGAGAGACAAACATAGCGGTAAGACAATGACAATGGGAAACATATAGGTAAGATGATAGTTGTGGGAAAACTGGGCAGGTGAAGGGGGAAACCTGGCAGAGAGACTGGAGGGGCACCAGGGCAAAGAGAAATGCTAGTTGTGAAGGACAGTTTGTTGATTCCTAGAAAAGATGACTTACCCAAAATGCAATGAAGGCATTCAAAATCTGTGCCCAGATGCATGCATCAGAGATTTACAAACCCCATTTATTTTCTTTTCTTACTCAGTTATTTCAGTAATGAATGATGGAGCCAGCAATCAGATCCAAGGATTACAATTAGTAATCCGTTTGCATTGGTTTTATTTCATTTTTAGATGGAGATTTTTTCTTTCATTTCAGAGTAATAGAATTTTTTTTCCCTATATATATTGAAGTAAAATAATTTCAGATTCATGCTCCCTTTTTACACAGTGCTGTTGTACATATGACAGCCAGGAGGTCAAGCTGTCATCCAGAGGAACCTGGTCTGGCTGGAAAAATGGGCCAACAGGAACTTCTCAAAGTTCAGCATGAAGCAGTTCAAAGTCTTGCATCTGGAGGGGAACAACCAGAGGCTTAGGACTGGATGCTGACTGCCTGGAAAGCAGCTTGGCAGAAAAGGATCTGAAGATCCTGGTGGACACCAAGTTGTTTCATGCTGCTTGCAGCAACAGTGATTATCTTCCACTGAAGAATCTGATATTTATTTTTACCAAGGAGGTCCCTGTGGTAACATGGACCTTGTCTGGTGGAAGGTGGAAATTTCTTTGTTACACAGCCTTTTTAGACTGGTGTCTTTTGATTAATTTCCTAGGGACTTGCGAATATCTGTACAGTGGTTCTAAAGGACACAGAGGCAATAATTAAGCAAAACAAGGCTGTCACACGAAAGGACTTAAGCAGACAGTACAGGGAAAAACAAACACCTAAGAATTCATCAGCTGGGCAGACAAAGGAAAATGGATGCCTGGATTTAGTCAATTGTACCAAACTCATGTGGGTGTAGATGTACCTTTCCCACTCAAACAACAGGTTTCAGCTAAACATGGAGAAGAGCCCAGGGCCCAGGAACCAGAAACATTGTTTAGGAGATGGGTAGCAAGGACTGCTTTTTTATAGAAATACTGCAATGAGGCTTTTCAAACAACCTCTATCTCTGAGTAAATGCTAAGCAAATGCAGAAAGGGATTGCCAGGCATCAGTATGTCAGTCTTACATCATCTGCACACTGAAGTACATGGAGATAAGGTTCAGCAACCTGGAATTGAATGTGCCCTTCAGTACCCTCTGATTTTCATCGATTGCTAACAGAAGGGAGGAAATGGCAAATTTCTCTTGATAGAGGAAATTACATTTATCCATTGATTGCAGTGTTGCACTGGGAGAAAATGGCTGTCACAGATGCAGCAGGCATCAGAAGTGGCTACAGCGCAATCCAGATGAAGGCAGCACAGTGCAGAGCATTGAAATGACAGAGCTTCAGTCCCTTCAGACATTTGCCATCTCCTACTTAGAAAAAGGAATAAAACTGTGTCCAGTCTATTTATGATGACATCAACTTCCTGGGTACCAAAAAGCTCAAAACAGCTAACAGCCTAGAGAGGTGAAAAAAAAACGAACATGGCACTGGGAGCTATAATTTGGATGAACTTCATGATGCCTTTTTAGAGGCGAAATCTACTGCGTATTGGAAGTGGAAGAAAGGGTCTAGTAAAAAGGGCCTCCATTATTCTCTAAGATACTTTCCTTTAGGATGTAAGCTGTATTTAGACTTGAAAAGACAGCAGGAATCGCTACTCATGCAGTGCAAAATGGTATAATTTTGTGGCCAGAAAACTGGTTCTGTGGTCCTGCAAAACAGCTGTCACCACCCATGCCAGCCATCTGAAGGACTCGAAGGGCAATTTTCCCTGGCATACCTGTAGCACTTTGAACAACCTATGGGTACATGGCCTCTGGGCATAACTGCTGCTGGGCTCAGGCTGCTTCACTGAGACTTGCAAAAAACAGCCTTGAGACAGACCATATGGACAAGTGTAGTCTTTCCTGCTATATGGAATCGGTTTTATTACTTTATATGTTGATAAAGAATGGGTCCACTGTTCACCAACAACAGACTGCTTGAGGCAGAAATGCACCAGCTTCTCTATTAATCTTAGGACAGAGGGTTGGAGATGCCAAATTTCACTTCTGATGGTAATTTCAGCTATGTTTTTAAGCTAAAGGAAATGATCCCTTTAGTCATCACCTCCAGCATACAAAAGCAATCTGTTTGATAGGCAAAGCATGAAAATATTATGCAGTCATACTGTATCTGCACAAGGATTGTCTTTATGTACATGCTACTTAATGTCAAATACAACTGTTCACTGCTAGCAGAGTTAGCATATTGCTGACACATTATGATGAGACCATTTCTTGTGTCAGTCTGCATAGACAAGATACATTTTATATTCATGTGCAGTCATCACTGCAGGAGGATGCCTGAAACACACCAACATGGTAAGCCTGTGCTGTTCTGGTAGGAAGGTTCCTAGTCACACCACCAGTGTTGCACCTACAGAACAACATTCCTTCCACCATTTGCCAGCTCTCTTCTCCCCGCTTTAGCCAAAGAGACTCTCCAGGTCTCACAGCATCAGTACAGGCCCTTCATGGTAGAGTCGTTACCATACCATACCATCAACAATTTTAAGAGTTAACATGCTCATCTCAAATAAAGCCTGTGACTGCAGATATTCCCAAACTTTGGGAAGGTCCAGACATGCTGCTGCAGCTGGAGCTTCCTCTCTGCTCAGCCAATGGCCCAACAGTGACGAGACATCCTAATGTAATAAGTCATCTGCAGGAGTGAAGCTGAATGCCTCAAGACATAGGAAGACAAAATGAGAAGATCTCTGAATGGTCTGTAACCAAGAGACAACAGCTGCAGGTTGTCACATCTTCCTGCTGAACTGCAGGGTGTGCTACAACCCCTACTGTCTTGTTTTCCTCCTTTTTCAGCCACTCAACATAACAGATCTTGCTGAAAGCCCCATAAAATTTCCAGAAAAAGGCTTATTCTAGAGATCTAGCTTTGCGAAACATCTCAGAGGTCTCTCACCTCTCTCTAAACAAGAACTCTTCTATAAACATTTCTAAAGTTTTGCCTCTGTTATTTGTGGCCAGGTTTGACTGTACTTCACTCTGGAGCATTAGTCACAGGGATATTTAACACTGCATTCACTACAGTGCTACCTCTCATTGGATTATTTCTCCTTCCCACTTTTTTCTCTCCTTGGCAAAACTTTTATATAAAGACCCACAGGGACAAAACAGTTGCCTCAATAGGGAAGAGCAGAAGCCAGTGAAACTGAACAGAAAGGAGGCAAGTGACTAATATATGTGCCTTGTCTTGCTCACATTTGGGGGGATGTCAGCTGAGGAAGCAGAGTTGCTGAATACTCTCTCAGTGGAAGACCCAGAAGTCTAGATGAATAAACCTGTTCAAGCTTATAAGCAAAGAGTCCAGGAAAAAAATTATATATTTTGAGCTTTTCTCTGATTGCTTAGTGAGAGATGAAATGAAACTGAACACATGAGCCACTGGGGCTCCTGATTCATTCAACTTTGAGCCGCTGTCTTTTTACACTGTAAAATCATTATTTTATGTGTATGGTTTACCTGTAGAAAGAACAGCCTTGTCAAATTCAAGGGTTTTTACAAGGTTGCATTTTGGCATTAGTGCATATATAACTATATATGAAAGTTCATACATAAAACCATACGCACATATACCTTTATATATGTAGTGTGTATACATGCAACAGAAAAGTAAAAAGTATGTATATCAACAGAATCCTCCCAAGGCTCTGTAGCATCTTCATACATTCTGATTTCCATGGAGTTAAGGGGTCACTTTTGAATGTGTTACTGTATTTTATCAGTGTACTCTACAGGCCTTCTGTTGTCTCAGCACCTCTTCCAGTATTTTGGTATCAGAGAAAGGACGAAACTATTGCCAACAAAAATAAGTTACTGTTGAACACAAAAATACACTCGTCCAGGCAACAGGAAAGCCTTAAAAGAGGAAAAGCTACTCATCATACAGCAGAATTTTATATTGCCTTGAGCTCACTTCAACCCTGTGAGCAGATCTAAGTTTAACACAGGCCCAGAGGATGCAAAGCTCAAGTCAAGAGTGACAACTTACTTCATGTCATAACCCTGTGAAGAGATTTCTTTTGACAGCTCCTGCTTTGAACTCCCATTGAGCTTATTGGCTTCCTGCACGGGCACATGAGCCTGACCTCTCCCATTCACCCACAGACTGGCTGCACATAAAATGGCCATTAATTGCAGCTGGCACATGGGTCTGGTTGAGGCCCTTCCTTCCTGTCTGCAACAGGGAAAAGTGCTGGGGGAATGTGTGGAGAGATGAGACAGAACGAAGCAGCAATACACAAACTTCTAGTGCAAGTCTGCCTGGTTTGTAGCTCTTAATTGAGCATCTGCAGTCACACCAACAATTAGACAAAAATTACTAGGTCTGGTTAAGATCACAAAGAGGAAGCATACTCTCCTCAGAAGCACAAACCACACATAAGCAGCAGTCCACTTTTGTTCTGACAAGAATTCAAGAAATAAAGCATTCCAAAAGCTGTGTTAGAGAATATTAGAAATACTACTTTACTTTTTAGTCTCTTAGTTTACAGGAATAAGCTAGCTAGTTATTTTTACCTAAGCTGTGTGAAGTTGGGCATCACAAACATTATCCACTGAAAATGGTGGTTCAACACTCTTCTTTTCAGATGCACTCTGCAGGGCGTCAGCATAGATAGAATATTTGCCAAACACTAACCTAAAACTGCCTTTGGAAAGGAAACAGACTGGACATGACTTTGCAAGGTTATAACTGAACATGGACAGAGACTTAGGATCCATAAAACTCACTGGTTTTCTTATGTTTAATAAGATGGATTTGAAGGGAGAAGTGGACACTGATCTGCAGATAGGACTTAGCACAGAAAACAGAGCCAGCTGCCAGTGGAAGATGCTACAAAGAAAGAAATATTTTACAAGAACTTTCCACCTGAAAGTAACCAGAATCTTTAACGCATCCAAACCAGTGACTAAACCAGCCTGAAGCACCTCATTAAACTGTTTGCATATTGAAAGGTTCAAATTCCAGGGATCAGCCAAATAAGCAAAAGCAGATTGTGGGGAATTCAACCATAAGAATTATCACTTATTCTCAGTAGGGAGAGAGTTGGCAATGAAAATTGGTTTCTGCAATACAACCTTTAAAGCAGTCCAATTTCAAAGGCTAAGGAACTACAGGGGTTTGGTTCTGTGTTGTGTGGTGTGTGGTTTGTTTTGGGTTGTTTTTTTGTTAAAAGCACATCCAAGGTCACTGATTTCAATTACAGTGCAGTTCTACAACACTTGGGTAAGAATCTTGGAGATGACTTTTTGAAGAGAAATTCTAATCTGCCGGGATAACTGCCTCATAACAGTAAGTGCTGCCTATGGAATTTAGTTTAAGAGATGGAATTTAGTTTAAGAGATAAGAAAAGCCCTATGTAAACTTGTGCGTTCACTCTGAATATCCAAGTAGTAGACCATTCATTATAAACTGATCACTAATTCAAAATTTCTATTTATCCCTTTTCAGATCCAAAAACTGGATTAAATTTGAAATTATTGCCATTCTATACATTCTGTACCACCATTCTTTCTTCTAAGCATTTATACAAGCATAGACACTATATCATCTGAAATCACTTGGTGTAACTGTAAAAAGTCTAACTATTGCCACACAAAATTTTAGGTTTCCTTAACCTCAACAGCCAGTGCCACCGAGGCTGGGGGACCAATTCAGCCCAAGAATGGCTGGAGCTCACACCCACCTTAAAATCAGAGTCAGAAATTAGGTGTGAGGAATAAAAGCCTTTAGGATGAATGAAATAGCTTTCAGAAGTGATGTATTAAAGCAGATGGTTAGAGATAAGCTTTTCCAGCTGACAAAACAGACTGGAGAGGAAATACAGGTAGTCAGCACTCAGGAACAGGAAACAAGAGAATGGCAATAGGAGTTCAAGTGGGAAAGACTTCAACTGAAGGTACAAAATAAAATGCCAACATTATTGAACAGTTGGCAGGAAAATAAAAGGACTCAGGAAAGAGGATTTAGGTATTGCGCCTGGTGGCTGCAAATACATTAGGCACAAAACACACACTGGAACAGTTAAATTTCTATGAATAGTTTGAGTGATTACAGTGGAGCTTCTTTACGCTATGCCTCCCAAGATTCCAAGAAATTTGTCATAACACAGTCTCATATTAAGTTTCACATGAAAATCTTTATAAATTCTAGGAATGAGATTAAAAAGAAAGCCAAAATGGCAAAGCAAGTGCAGAGTGCTTTCTTGAGACTGTACCTGAAAGCAAAGGATCAATACTACTTCTTGATGTCCACATGTTTTGTGGCAAAGGTAAAATCTCTAAAATCTAAGTCTAGACTAATTAGTTACAATAGACAGGGAACTGTTCTGTTCACTTGTGAGGTTTTCAAACACCAAGATTATTCTAAAAAATTAAGGATAATTCAAAATCAGATTTTTGCACATGTGAGTTAATTTCAGCCAAATATAAAATCCAAAAGAGATGGTGCAGCTGTAGAAAAACCTCAAAAGAAAGGCACATGCATTTGTTGCTGTGAAGACTAATTAGAGATGAAATCAATCAAACTGCCATAAATACTTAAAGCTGTCACATTACAGCATCATTGAAAAAAGGAGGAAAAAAACCCTGGTATTCCAAACAGATTGTATTCAAAATTTATTTTTAAATAAAAGAAAAACAAGACAGTTATTTTAAATAAACATGGTGTATTCTACACATATGTAGATCAACACAACTTTACATTAGCTGTTTATAACTTTTAGAAGTACTGTTGCAGCATCTTCTACAACATTTGTCAGTGCTGGTTTCTATTTCATCATCAAACAAATACCCAAATGAAAGCATTTGCTTAAGTGAAGCTTCATTTTTCATAGCCAAAGATGGCTCTACTAATGCCAAAGCACCTGTTAAGCAATTATCCCCACCTAGTTTGTTTAGAAGTAAGTCTGTTCAGCCTCTTTTTTGGTTCTGTTCCATTGCCTGCATAGAAATCAGCATAAAGCTAAGTAGCAAGCTAAGCTTCACTTTAGCAGTGCAATGAATGGCATCAAACTTCATAAAACAAATGAAGATACAAACATTGTCAGCAAAATCCAACTATGTCAAAAACAATTTTAAAAGAAGAATGTTTTTGTGGGTCACAACTAGACTAGCTTTCAGTGTGCAACTTTCCTCAGGAAAAGTGCTTCTTCCTGATTCACATGAAAAGAATGAAGCATGCATCACAAACCTTTGTTCATACAGAAATGCCCATTTAAAAAGTCCCATGTTATCATAAGGCAAGAGAGATATTAAGGTGGATAAAGCATCTTGGCCTAGGGTACATTTTACAATACACACACACATTATGCTTGTGTAGCATATGATGAGTAAGGGATTGGCTCAGTAAGGTAAAAAATTCAGTTTTATAAATACATGTCATTATTGCTAATATGCTACACATCATCCTCCAACTTTTAAAGCTGCTTTGTTGACATAACTTGTAATTAGCAGCTCACATTCATGGTGACAAAATGCTATTCCATATGAAGAAAAGCAGCATACAATTATGAAAACAAAAGGCTTATGCAACATTCTTCTCTAGCTTCACTGTGGCTTTTTAATGACAAAGTGTTTGAAGAAAACAAGTCCAGTTCACCACAAATTTGGAAGATTCACAATGAGGTTGAAAACCCAGGTACAGGGAAGAGAGAGGGGGAAAAACACGGCATGCATTATAATCTAGTCCTTTTAGTCATACCACTGGAATACAGAAGTCCAATTTAAAGGCTAGACTAACAGCAGAAGGCAAAAAGCAAAGAGTAGACTTAGTATGGTATCTAAATTAAGACTACAATTTTAATCAGTAACAGCAAACTCAGCTGGCCCTTTAATATATTCACAATATCTACTTCAATTGATACTTAATTATGACTACTATAGGTATGTGTGTTCACTTTAAAAAGATATTAAATACCGGCATCATGAAATTACATTCATAAGACATTGTGTAAGAAAATAGCTCATGTGTGAAATGTTTCTGAAATGTATTTCTGCTCCCTTCTATCCCCTATTATGTGCTCCCCTCACATCCCCCCCCAACTCTTTCCACCCCCACCCCCCCCCCCGCAATAAATGCATTCATTCACAGGGAAAAACAAACACCCCTTAAAAAGGATGGAAATATTGAGGGGATCAGCTTGGCTAGTTACAGCACAGTGCTTAACAAGGTTCAAGACAGAACCAGATCAGAGTTGGCCAAAAGATGCCTCCAATACATGCCTAACCAGTAATTCCTTCCAACTACATCAAATTCAGTCCACTTTTGGTTCACTGCAATGATTAAAATATTTCCTATCTACATATAAACACAAGACTCCAGCTGTAGTTTGTTTTTGCAAAGCAGTTTTACCTTTCCATTCATATTGTTCCGCAGCAAATACAAGAGGTAGGCATAAAGCATTTCAGAGCTTCTTTCCCAAGGTCCTATTACTAGCTCAAATTAGTGGGATAAAACAGAAAATCAGCTGTACCTCTATGATTTTACTAGGTACAGCCTTGTGCAATCCAGTTGGAAAATAGCTACATGAACCCTAGATTTGCTAGGCTAGCGCACCAAGGAGTAAGAAGCTGTTCACATCCAGGAGGATACTTAAAAAACAAAAAGGTTTACTGCAGAGCTTTCTTATAGAAAGTAGATGTTAGGACCAATTCTCTCAACTTCTAATTGTACA
Organism: Hafferia zeledoni; assembly: GCA_035583235.1. Lineage (NCBI taxonomy): Eukaryota > Metazoa > Chordata > Aves > Passeriformes > Thamnophilidae > Hafferia > Hafferia zeledoni. Next base: position 21,407,774 of record JAWWEV010000095.1, read on the forward strand.
CAGGAGCGAGGTACCATTTGGCCAAGACTACAGATGTATTTTAACAGATGCAAGTGCCATGCAAAAATAAATTAAAGAACAGATACCAAACATACAAGTAGTAAAACTACTGAAGGTAGATTTTCTTAGGAGTATACAAACAATTTGTAATACTTTTCTTTCCCCCTTCTCTTTTTGACATTCACAGTTGCACATGTGTGGCTATACATCAAGAATTTCTTCTGCAGTGCCTCCACAGCGTAGTCTGTAGCGTCCTGTCCTCCAGCTAATAGTGGGGTCCCATAAAGCAGAGAGGAAAATATAAATTGTCATGGATTCTCTGATGAACCAAGCTACTGCATAATCAAGTTTTGAGAAACAGAGAGCACCGCCCTAGAAATAGTAAAAACAACATACTGGTTATTTAAGAGAAATTTCAAAGCAATTTAAAATATGTGTTACAGACAAATCTATTCAAAGGCTTACTATGCAGATTTACCTATCAATAGTGGTTTTCTTTACAAGCCAACAACATTTTCCTGTTCAAGATACAATTACCCATATTAAACCTTAGGAGCATGGTAGAAAGACCAGAAAGTCTGAATAAGACACCTGTATGTAAAGCAACAAGCAAGGAAAAGTGTGACAATTTCATGTTTTTGAAGCTTTTATAAGCTTTAAAGATTATAAAGCTGTGTTCAAGCAGAGACATCAGGTTTTTGTCACAGAACCCAGGATCTATATAGACCATTCCTGCACATTTCCAGAGAAATGAAATTCAAATAAAGTCTTCAGCCTACTGCATAGGAAATGTGGAACTAAGAAAAAAGGCTTACAGCCTTTTGGTATTTCCTGCTCCTTTGAGAACTTCCAGGTACATGGAGAGTTTGAAATCAAAGAAGCTTAAGAAGAGGAAGAGTAGACATAATGATCTGTTACATGCTGTGCATGATGAAAAGAGTAATCAAAAAGTGACTGTTAAATGGACCTTCTGCAGTCCTACAGCATTACCGCAAGCCCAAACATTTTTATTATTTGCACTATGCATTAAGGCTACCAAAATAATATTTTCCAGTATGATGAGAACTATTTGGTAAATTTGAATACACAAGTAATTATAGATTTGATTTGTATGGCATGTGGTCACAACAGAAAATAGTCAAAATAGTTTCTACAGCATTAAGAGAACAAATGCTGTTTGATTTGAGGCATCTTTATATACTAAAAGGTTTTCTGAGGCCTCACTCCTAGTAATGCAAAGATATTATTTTTACAAGTAGGCTACAGCTGTCCTCCAGGTCCATTACTACCAAAATAGAGTGAAAAATTTACTTAAGAGTACATATATACTTCAAAAAATATAAGACAATGTGACAACTAAGATAAAAAAAAAAATCTCACAAAGCCGCTGCTATTGTATTGTTAAAAGAGCTTAAAATTTCTGGATATGCCTATGTTAGAGCAGACGGGAAATGTGAAGATTAAGGGGACAGATAGACAAACTAGGCAGAGGCAAGTGCATGTAGAACACCAAATTGCAACCATGCACACTTGCTCCTATAAACACATCTGCTACTTTAAACAAAGCTGGAAGACTGAGAAGGATTTGACTGTAATTTCCTTGATGTTGAGAGAATTATTTTATTGTTGTAATTTGGCTTAGCTTTTTGCTGAAGTAGATGGCAATAGGAACTTTAATAACCTCCAAAGAAAACAAAGTTACATACCTGAACACCTTTTAGTTGAATGTAGTCAAATATAAACCAGGCCAAGCAGTGACACAAGAAAAATACCATTATATCCCATCTAAACACATGATGAGCTGCCCATCCAATAACTAGACTGGCAACAAAGCACTCTGAGATTGGCTCACAAATTATTGTGGCAGGCAACATATTAATTCGTAGTTTGGCCCACCTGGAAAAGACAAAAAAAATCACTTGTGACATTGCATTACACATTTGCTGAAAATGCTAATGTCATTTACTTTACACCTCCAAATAAAATATTGCAAAAAAATCTCCCTTCAAACATACTGCAGATAGCATTTAAAAGGTACTGAGGATTGAGGGAGGTTAATTTCCTTTTTAATGCTTGTATCAGTCCTACTTCTGTGGAAAGTCAGTATCTCTCTCCCAGCACAAAGAAATGTTCATTAAGCTATGCACTGAAGTTCAGCATACTGAGCATTAGATCAAATTAGCTTGGAAAATGTATTTCTTGTCATTATCAGCTCATCCCCATCAGAAGCATATAACAGGGATGGGTGGGAGAAGAAGTAAAGATTAAAATTTTACCTGATCATTCTGGACTGAAACTGAGAGATAGAATATGAACCAGAGTTTTGCATTGCAACTTGTGTGGCCATTGCAAATTTCCAGCCCCTGAAAAGGAATTTGTTATTATAAAATGTGACAATAAGAAATGCAAAACACAACGAGATCACAAACACACAAGAATTTTATTAGTCTTGAAAAGCTTCTTTGGCATTTGTGTCATACTATTACACTTTTTTTTTGCCTATACCCACTGTATTATATCAAAACTCTTCATTGGAAATAAAGCAAATACTTAAACCAAGTTCTCAGACACTTCTCTAAAGGAATTGACAGTGATATGGGTTTAGTTATTTCTAAAAAATTATACTGACAGGACAAAGCAAATGTCATTCACATGTTTGATATCTGTAAGTGATACTGGTCTGAATATATGTGTGTTTAAAAAAAAAAAAAGTATTTGAACTACACTTAAAGCAACAAGCTTACTTCAAACCCATCTTACCGGTCAGCTATAGCTTTGGCCATAAAATAATCTTCAGCAATATACTGTGCAAAAGCTATCAGTCCTCCAGCTTGGTCCAAGACATCCTTCCTCATCAAGCATGACATTCCTGTTACACACTTAAAGCCAGTTAAGTTGGCTGAAATATATGACCGTGGATGGGAAGTTCCAAAATAAACCTGCCAAAGCAAGAACAGGCATTTACAGTTTTCTATTTAAATATTACTCACTGACAACTTTTGCTTTGAAAACATTTGGAGGGTAAAAGTGCTAGATGCAGCCAAATATCACCAAATCCAAGAAATCTATAAGTGATACTGGCTGTGTTTTTACAATCTATAAGCAGGTTTTAAATCCACATATCGAACTACTGCAGTTCACTTGGCATTGTCATTTCTACCTTATTGATGCGGTTCTCAGGGAATATGCATACATATATACATACATGTATATTTATATATTTCTATATATAAATATACATACATGTATATTTATATATTTCTATATATAAAACTATGAAGTAATGGACTCATCACTAGGATTAATACATTATCTGTGGATAGTTGACAGACATGTTCTCTCCTTCCTCTTGTGAAAAGTTGCTGCATTATTTAATACACATTCTTAGAAACCTACTATATGGCTCTACAGAAGCAGGGAAAATGTGTCTATTTCACACACGTGCACACAGAAATAATGAAGAAAATATTCAGATTGCTATTCAGCTAGGGTAGATTCATTTCTTCTCAGTAGCTGTTAGATTGTTGTGGTCTGGATTCAGAGTGAGAATGGTATTCATAACACACTCATGTTTTGGATTTTTGCTAAGCCATGTTTATCCTAATTCAAGGGCCTTTTTGTTTTCTTGTCTCATGCTCTGTCAGTGAGGAGGTACACAAAGAAACTGGGAGGGAGCATAGCTGGGACAGGTGACCCAAACTGACTGAAGGGATGCTACTTCACTCCATAGAACCTCATGCCAAGTATATAAACTGGAGGGAGTTACCCAGAAGATGGGCCAGTCTAGAGTCAGGAAGGTGTGTCTGGCATTGGTCAGCCAGTGATGAGACCTGGTATTGTGCATCACTTGTTTTTCCCTTTTTATGATCATCATTATTATCATAAGTTACAACTATTACTGTATTTGACTTTATTAAACTGTTCTTACCTCAACCTACAAGTTTTACTTTGATTCTCCTCCCCATTCCACGGGGGTGGGAGGGACAGAGGGTGGGTTGAGTGAGTGGCTGCATGGTGGTTGATTTCCAGCTGGGCTTAACTATGACAGCAAGTCTTTTTACAAGACTCAGTAACATGAAACTGAGAGTGTCCTACAAAACAACAGTGGGAATAAGTGCTAGTGCTTCTTGCTGCTATTCTTAGTAGAGATTGCCTTCACACTGGTCTTACAGGAACTCATTCAAGAAAAGGTATGCTTGTCTGGCAGTATACTGGACCTGGAAGGAAAATGCTCTTCCAGGAATATAGAAGCAGGAGTTGCAATTCTTGCTTTAGCAAATAGGAATACTGGGAAATTTGTGCTATAGCTCTCTGCTTTTCTCTTGTAAGAGGAAATTCAGGCTTTGTACTGTTAAAAGGTGAAAAAAAAAAATTACATGGTAATTCCATGCAGTGATGGAGCACTGAATATCACTGCATTTTCATCTCTAATATTTCTGTCTTTGATCCCCATCAGTTAGTTTTGGAGTCAAAATACCTTATACATGCCAGCTCAGAATAATAATTGATTAAATTACATGTTTTGAAATACAAGGAACAAACAAGAAAACTCAACCTCTTCATTCTACAAAAGAGAATGTACCGAGAAAGAAAAGAGTGGAGAACAGAACAAAATGAATGATATGAAGATGGTGGATAGGAATCAACTTTCCACGTTCTCTTACACAAGTATTAAGAAATATGAAATAGCACTACAGAGAGTAAGGGTCAGAGTGAACAAGACTGTGGATCATGTAATAGATCTATGGAATTTCCTTTATAGACATTCAAAGTTTGTATGGAATCAAAGAAACAATGGAAATATTCATGTAAGAAATCCGCTCTTACTAGAATACTATTAAGGATTAGTAAATGTAAAAGTCTACTTCCTGCTCAGGAAGTCTCTCAGCTGAAGACTGCACAAAGTTAAGACACTATTACAGGAAAACAGGATATAAGTCTTGCTTTTGTTCTACTCTCCTCAAAGGTTCTGCTTGTAAACTCTGCTGGAAATCAGATACTATGCGAGCCAGACCTTGACTTGTCATGGCCATTTCTGTGTTTGTATTGTAAACTTAAATACTGAATCAATGTTCAGAGCATCACAAAGGAACTTTGGAGCATTTAGGACTTATCCTAGATAGTTCAAAGTGTGATTGCAGCTGAAAATAAACATTTCTTCACTCAAAAGGTGCAAGAGGCAAAATACATCTTTCAGTCAGCAAGGTTCTGCAAGAAAAAAGAAAACAGGGAACACCTCGGCGAGAACATTGTACTCACCTGTTCAAGGGTTGCAGCAAAACCCTGTCTGTCTGCAACATAGGGAAGCCCATGGACCAAGCCTACTTTTTCAGTCATTTGATTGGCCATGTCTGTCAGTGTGTCTGGGGTTACTAAGTGAGAAATGAAAAGACAGACAATTCATGAAGCAATTCTGTCATTAGCAGTCTACTAATTCTCACTTTATTACCAGTACGAAGAGCACATGTACTTCAACACACAGTAGTTTGCAAAAACAAAGTTTCAGAAAAATAATAATATTAGTGATCAACATAACTATGATCAACAATGGAAACAGTTTGAGCAGTATTTTTAAAGGTATTTCTTGTATAATGAAATTATTTTTTCCAGACTTCTTACTTTAATTTCTACTTATATTTTGGGTAAAAATAGTCTCCAACAACTGCCTGCCTGCAGTGAGTAAGTGCAACTTAACAGTCAGGACATTACAAGACACACCTACCTCTGATTCCACTATCACAAATCCATATAAGATCATATTTGGCAACTTCATATCCAGGCATTAAGTTGTTAATCTTGGGGTTGATGCCAACTTTCTTGCCACCTAAAAAAATACAAACATCAAACACAAATAATGTAAGGGAGTTTTTTAGAATTCACTTAATACCGAAATTATTTAGATATACTAACTGAAGAACAGTAAATGTTTACCCACCAGCACTTAAAGTCCACTTTTACGCAAAGTATTTACATCTTAAGTATACCTTCACACCTGTATTTTAGATCTTAACAAGAGAAATAAAAGGGAAAAAATATACAAATGCTTCCTCAAAATGGCAGGGTAACAAGACTATTTTAATGAAAAGAGCAGTAAAACTTATTACTACATTCTGTAAGGTACATGCTATCCATCTCATTTCCTAAGACTATGATTATGACCATTATATTATACAATAATTTTAGCAGAAAAATGAAAAAGGAGCAGAATAAAAAAAGAGACACTTTTTTGCATCCAGCTGACAGAGTTCAGTTTATCAGAGAAAAAACCCAGAGTAACGTTCTACTGCCTTGTTCCAATATCCCCTCCCTCCACTAATTCAAATCCAAAGCAAAGAAAGAGACCTACAGTCTAAACACAGGAAGCAGAATTATTGCAGGACCTCAAGCTCCAATACAGCCACAACTCCAAGTCACTTCCCGCACATTTAGTTCAGTGCAAAGACAGGATTTAAACTGCTCTTTTAAAATCAGAAGGAAAAAATATATGGGTTACATAAATGATTCTTCCTAAAGTTTTTTTGGACTGATGTCACAGACTGACTACAAACTTACTTTTTACCCCAAACTGGTGATTAAGCTACAAAACCAACATGGGCTGGACAAGACAACTATTTCCTTCAGAATACTGTATATGGAGTTGAGTACCTAACATTTTACAAGTAAGAGTCCCACCTTCAAGTTGCACTGCTTACCTATAAACAGTCTAGCATCAACATTTGGGTATTTGCCAAGGAGCTTTTTGCACACATCAATAGCTGGATCATCATGATCTTGTACACAGAGTAGTACTTCATACTAGTAAAAACAAAAATGTATACACTCACATATATATTTACATATATACAGCTAATATCCATATGGTCTAGGAAATAAAGTTTAATAGAGTAGCAAACTGGAAAAATAAAGAGTGCTGTCATGGAATTAAAACTGAAGGGGTTGTTTTACAGCTAAATGAGTCTATATTTTAATGTACAACTAAGTGCTCGAGAAAAAAGAACAAGGGCTGTATCTCAAACTCCTGGAATGAAAAGAAAAATATTACTTTTACTGTCATTCAAGGGTTTTTATCAGTACTGAAATAAGACATTCTGGTATACGAGGTAAAATTTTTGTTTCCACTTCCGTTTTTGTTCACATATGAATCTTAAATCCAGTATTATATTCAATGAAATTACAGCACTCAAAATATTAAAGGAATGAGGTTGTGATACACTTTGACTGCACACCTCTGCACTACATATTCCACTGCTTTACTTTGCAGATACACATGCAGAACAGAGCTGGAAGACAACCCACAGAGACCCGTATATATACACTTAATTGCATAAAAAGGCTAAGCTCAGGAACGTGTTCATGGGTGTGTAACGTATCTGTATACTCCTCATTAACACAGTAATGGTTCAGGGAACAATAAGAGGTAAGGAAAAACAGTAGGTGTTTCAGCAATCAAGCTCCATGCTTGCTAAATGAGCTGCAGACAGCAAGTAAAGAAATAGCATTTTAAGAATCACTCAACATTAAGGCAGCTTTGCAAGCTTTAATAAAGGTTTTTCTGTTTCTGTGTTACCAGCAAATTCCTTGAATATTTCTCTACCTGTTAAAATTACTGAATTATTACAAGCTGTAAGAGCTCCAATACAAGGAATAAAACACAGCAAATAAAAATTTCTGGTCAAGATACCAAGAAGTCATTCTTACAGTCCAAGACTGAAAAACTCAATCACAACAAGAAACAATTTTTTGAACCACATTTTGCTGTAGCTGTTGTAAATAAGAGTCTCAACTGGTGATCAAAACAGTTCTTATTCTCCTTTATACTTACTACTCAATCACCTCATTGGACTTTATTTTCACTAAACTACTTGAGCACAAAGTAATCTGAACTTTGAAAGCTGCCTGTGAGTTCTTTGATGACAATTTCTGATGTTCTTGATCAGTAAAAAGTATTTCATACAACAGAAGATATTAAGTTAAATACTTTCAACTTTTCAACTAAGTTTTGTGTTACTGCCATACACAAAACACCTGACTACTCAAACTGCATTCAGAATATTGTGGAAATTTAAAAGCATTAACCACTAAGAATTTTAAGGGAGTTAAGAATTTTATCAGACAAACATCTCCACCTCTCAGAATTCAAACTGAAAGTCATTTGGCTAAAGAGAAAGCAGTGTCTGCTTTCTACCATCTTAGTAGCAGGGAAAACAGATTTTAAAAGGTAAAAGACCCTGTCTCATTAAGCAGACAGGTCCTTCTATCCCAACATAACAATCGTGGCAGCCTGAACACCACAGAAATAACCAACAGAAGAAATTAGTTCTTTATTGAGCATCAAATTAAATATGTAAAATAAAACTATTTTTCCTGGTAATTAAATAATTAATATTCAATCCACAGTAGCAATGGTACTTCTATACCTCTATTCTCCAAGAAATTCAACCAGAAACAAAAACACTTTTCACACTCCAATATTTGAAAACAGAAAAAAATCACAGTAAATGGGCTTCATGAGTGCAGTAGCAAAATCAAGAATTGCAAAGCATATGATAAAAGCAGAAGAAATTCAAAGATGCTTTTCTACATAAACATTACTATCAGGTTTATTTGGACTTAACATGAATAGAAAGACTTCTGTCAGAATTACAACATACACAGTAGGTAAGATCTGCTCACTGATAAAAATACTATGTGCAAGTCCCACAGTTTAGAAACTGCATAACTAATTCCATTCAAGACAAGGCTATTGCACACATGGAGTATCACAGAAGAAAACTGACAGCACTGCACATTGAATTCAGCTTCTCTGGAAAAAAGTTTAATCTTTCACAATAATTTTTCCCTGGACAGTTGAGCTTTGGATACCAGGCAATACTGTTGTTCTAATTTCTGTGGTCAATCTCTTAAAAGAAGTACTTCTGCCTAATAACTACAAAAGCATTTCCCAACACTTTGGGGATCTTGTTTGCACTGTGTAATCTGTGCCCAGTAAACTGAAGCATTCATACATGCATTTTCACTTGCCTTGGGAAAAATACGATGGTCCCTATTGTTATCTGAAAGTCAGGCCTGTGTGGAGTAGCAACATTTTAAAATTGCTAACCATATATTATCAGAATTAAGGATCAAGACTGTGCCTCACAAGGCAAGATTCAGCATAAATCTTTTTCTGAGTTTTTAAACAAGTTTTATTTGTAGTCAAATGTTTCAGTTGCATAATGGTTCAATGCTTACTACAGTCATAAAATAGCTTAAGACACTGCTGAAGGTTCTTTGCACTGTTTACAATTTTAGCATACACAGCATGCCTTAAAAATGCTTTATTTAAAGTGTGCTTGTCCATGCATTATTGCACTTCGTTGAGCTGAAAGGATTCCTATGTTCATGTCTGAAGCTTTTCAAAAGGTCCTAAGTTTGATCACAGAAAAACTATGCAACTTTTAAGAAGTTCCAAATGCTGGGGATTTTAGTTTATTTTACCCTGCCTCCTCTCTAAGGGTGTAAGTTTAAAGCCCTCAGAATGCACAAGGGAAAGTTGCTGTACAGCTTACACAAACTTTTGACTTTTTACAATTGAAGTAGCAGTGTCAGATGCAGCTTTGAGAAGAACTGAGAAAAGGAGGAGTTTTTTATTAAAACTAAATTTCATATTTCAGAATTCTGCAGCTACACAGTAGTAAGTGTATTCCTTTTCCCACCCACAGGAGCATAAATCAAACTGAATGATAAAACAAGCATTGACAGATTTCTTCTCTTTAAGTTGTAAGCTCCTTAGAGTAAGGACAGTATCTGACATACTCAGCATGCATTATTTATCTCTTGTATTACAAATTCAAATTGTGTTTAACTATTTGCTTCCCAACACTGGTAAGTGGCCTGCAGACTCTCCTACCTACCAGCCACTGGTGAGGCATCCCCACCTCCTCACTGAACAATTCTTCACTAGATGAGCCGAGTTAAGTGTTCTCTTTGGAGGATCTGTTATAGGGAGGTAGTCAGCTGAGGAGGATGTCTTGCCCCTCAAGTGGTCTTTTATAGCAGTATAAAACCCTTCTCTCTATAAACACTACAGTGCAGGGATAATGATTAAGCAAATCTTAGTGAAGTGTAGAGCAGGTTTCATCCTTGGACATGTTCCTCAGTAGAGAGTTCTTTAAAAACGAAATAGTTTTCTTTGCAACATGTAAAATAAGTAATTACACATTTGCTGCAGAAGAAAGAACATTCCAAGCCACAATCAAGTTGCAGAGTTCTCACTCAAGCTTCTCATGAGACTTTTTGCGGCATAGGAGGAAAAAAAGACACTAAATAATATACATACTTTTGGATAATCCAGTTCAAAGAAGGTTTCTAAGTTGTTGATCAGGTTAGGATCCACGCCTTTTAATGGCTTTAGAAGTGAAACACCAGGAAGTTTGCTATATGGCTGTTTGTCTGTAGTTTTCTTATTGAGGTGGAGGCGCCTGTAATGAGACACAGCACGGAACACCACTTAGGAAAACACACCAGAGAATGGTAGTCAAATACAGTCATAACTAAGAAAGCTTGGGAGTTAAAACTGCTGCTAAAAGAAAGTCTTAGTTGTTGAAAAAACAATTATTTTTCTATCTGATAGTCAGGCCTTTATGCCTAAAAAACCCTTAGTATAACATGCAGGTTAAATTCAACTTTATTCAACTTACTAGACTCTTCAGATTAACGCATTTTGCACTATGCATTTTGAACAGTAAGAGTATTACTTTTTTCAAACTTCAGCAGAGACAATATTTTTCTGCCTTCTTCCACAGCATTAAAACAGTATTATAACAAGATGACAATAATAAAAACCAATTAACTGTAAACAAGGCAAAAATCCAAAAGGGTCAGGTGCTTTTTCCTGCTTTAAGTTATGCAAAATTTAGAGCAAGATGAAAGCACAGGAGAAACAGTTGATCCTACAGGCCAATTTTTTAACTAACAATTCCAAGAAAAGAATAAGGATCAATTAACTGTAAGGCAAGAATCCTAGAAACTCGACATAGGCTGGGTCAGAATCACAGATAAACTTTCACACATGCGTCGAAGCAGTTATTGGTATTTCAGCAATGAATCAGAATTGTTCAGGTTGAAAAAGACATTTAAGATCATTGAGTCCAACTATTAACATAGCACTGCCAAGTCCACAACCAAACGATGTCCCTTAGTGTCACACTGAGCTCACAAAATACATTGATGATGATGTCACAACTCGCTGACATGAACATTTAATCCCACACTCCTGTGTGAATGAAAGCAAAATTCAATTCCAAAATCTTGATGACACAATCAAATTTGCATCAAGTAAATACAAATACACAAGTAACTGAAGGAAAAGTATTTGCTGAAACATGAAATTTGCAAATTAGTGTCTATACTGCATACCGTAGTTCTCTACCATGCACAGTAAAACACTGAAAGGCTATTTTGTTGCAAAGGGTACTTAACAGTATCAATTCTTAACTTAAGCTTTTACCAAGTGAAATTACTGAACTATGAAGGAGCTCCAGTGAGAGAAGAGATTCCAGCAGTTCTTTAGAATTTTTTTCCTGAAATGGGACAGTGACATTTGGTACCTGATCAGCCCCTCCCACCATGTTCCTTTTAGAGAGGTTCACACCTGGACACCACAGGTATAATGTCACAGAGAATAAAAAACGGGTGCACTAAAAAGGCAGAAGGACAAAGCAGATTATGTCCCTGTACTGTTGAGCCCAGGCCTGGGCTCTGAAGAGGTAAATGCAAAGAGTTGCTGAGCATTTAACAGCCAAGGGACAGTCCAAAGTAAGAAAAGCAATAGTTCATGTAGCTACACCAGACAAAGATTTCCTTAGCCATATGCACAAACATAATAGCAAACAAGGCCTTTAGAGACTTTTAAAGAGAATATCACAAACACAATTTTGACCAGGAGGATCAAAAAGTAGATACTGCAAGCGGAAAAAAAAATCAAAACAGACTGTAGCAATGCACACAGATTTGTAAAGAGGTAAAGGCCTTGATAAAAAGGAAATACAAGAAGGAAGTGGCTGAGTAAATGAAAAAAGATAAGAAAGGAAAGCATGAAGACAACTTTGAGGCAGGACTGTGATAATTTTGCACGATAAATTTGCACTAAGTTAAACAATGCAGACTCCTGCAAGGCATCATATTACAAACCATGCTGACATAAACCATTATGCAGGTGATTGAATTACAGTAGTGAAAGCCTACAGCCTGTTCAAGAGAGAAATCTTGCAAAACATGCAAATAAGGAACACAGCATTATCATGACCTATAAAGCAACGAAGCACTGCACTCTCTTGACAGCAAATGGCAAAACTGACTCTAACATGCTGCCTTCAGTAAGGCTCAAGCTCATGTGCTATTCATAACACTGCACAAAATTGGCAGCCTGCCATTCTGAAAGCACTGTGGCTTTGTGACACTAAGGTAAAATGATTTCCATGCCAGTAATTGCAGTGCTCTGTTAGATTCCATGAAGGAAAAGGTAAATTAACAGTAAAACAGTAAATCATTTTACATGAAGGACTATTTGTGAAGTGGCATATTCTGACAAAGAATTAAAATTACAATTGAAAAACTCCCAGCACAAGAGAAACAGCCCAACTGTTACAAAAAGAAGTCACAAAAAGTTACTTGTGCTTATGATGGTTTCGTTCTCTCAGACGGGTGGTGTGATTACAGGGGTGTTCATTGCTACATTACTTCTGCATGTGTAACACATACAGATCAAAATTATAAAGTAAAACAATCCTTTCTTAACATTGTATTATGTACAGAATTCTTTTGCATTGAAATTAGCCCAAAGCAGCCAAAGCCACTAACTACACTTGTTAAATGCATGTTCCCCACCACTCTCTAATGCAGTAAGCTGCAGAAAAGCACAACACCAAGGAATGTAGAACAACTTTGAGCTCTGAAACAGATGCTGGCGGAGCATCATTTACAGGCACTTTCAGAGTGTGCGTGTGAATATATAAGTGCCTAAGTTATATTTAAGCACTTTTGCACCTACACTTACTAAATGAATCAGCCTGCAGTCCCTAGGACAGAAATTTTCTATACAGTCTGGTACTGATGTATGTGGGTCAGGAAAGTTAAAAAAAAAAGCAGTAGGATGGCTAATGGTGTCAAGAACTGCACTTCAACCACCCACTATCACGGGGAAAGCACCTGCAAAGTTTCCTCAAACTTTGTTCCTTATCACAATAATAATTAACCCACAGAAGCAACTGTAAATTAATTTCCTCTAAACAGAAGAAAGTATTTCCAAAGACAAGATCCTGCCAAGCAAGTTATCACTGCTAAGCACACTACATGATAAATTCTTGCTAATCTCTTTTTTTTTTTTTTTAAGGCCAAGACTACACTTCCTCTCCACACCTCACTAAGGGCAGACGAGTATTATGACAGAATGGTTTGGGTTAGATGAGCCCTTGGAGATCACCCAGTTCCAACCCTCTGTCATGGACCTTCCACTAGAGTAGGTGGGTCACAGCCCTATTTAGCCTGGCCTTGAACACTTCCAAGGATGGGGCAACCACATTTCAGCAATGTGTGCAGTGCCTCACCTTCCTCACAGTAAAGAATTTCTTCCTAATATCTAATCTAAATCTACTCTTTCAGTTTGAAGCCATTACCCCTTGTCCTGTCACTGCATGACTCTGTCAAAAGTCCCTCTCCACCTCTCTTACAGGTGGTATTCTAGCAAAAATAAAAACCTTGCTACAGTAGATAGACTGCTGCATCTCCGCAACATGCATCTTTTAAAAGCAGCCAAAAACCCCCCAACACTGCTTATCACTCATTTCAGCTTTCCCTCAGCAGCTACTTTAATTAAAGAAGTAACCGCTTAGAGGGAGATAAGCAAGTCTTGATGGGAAACTTGTAACAGATGCTTAAATATTACAAAACAGTAAAATAAAGATGCAGAAACCACTGATGACATTCCTTGAAGACTATGGTTTCACAGACCATTGAGATAAGCTAGCTAGGGATTTGTTTTCCTGCTTCTATTTCTGAACTTCTAGCAAGCTAAACCATCTCACACAGGTCTTGTGGAGTGTTGGTCTGCTGTGGAATACCAGACACAAGGTCTCACCCTGAACAGGAGAAAAGAGACAAGATTCTTCTTCTTCTTTTGGTAATAGAAAGGTAAAAAGAATGAGTCCCCATATATAAATATATATAAAAACATAATATAATTATATATATGCATAACTATATATTTAGCTATATAAAACTATATTTTTAAATATATAGACATAATTTTAATAAATACATATATATATGTATTTATGTATGTATGTAGTTAAAACACTTCTTCTCCAGGGACATGCCGTTGTCACAGGGGAGAAGTTTGCATGCCCTCATGAGGTTGAGAGCTATGCTGGAGGTGGTTTGTGCCTCTGGTAGGGGCTCCCAGGCCAGAGAGGTCTCAGCTGAAGGGTCACACAAAGTGTGTCCACAGGCAGGATGGGCTCACTAGCCCTCTGACAACCATCCTAGAAGGACAACTCTAACTCCAAACCCGGGCAGATGGAGCTCGCTTAGCCCTGTAAGGCCATCCATCTAAGAGAAGGACACTCTAACCAAACCTATGTCCTGAGGTATTTGCTGTCACCGTCCAAGCTTGCTGGGCCCTGGCAGATGAACCTTAAGAGTAAAGGGTGGGGCCAGTTCTGTGCATGCTGTGCTTCACCTAAAAAATCCATTGCGCAGGCTCAAAGGGTTCACCCACGTTGCAAAGCCCTGTAGTGACAGACGAGGGTTGAAACGGCAGGTGAGAAAGTGCTGGAAGCCGCAGACCCAACCCTGCATGCAGGCGGTTCAGGATATTGGTCATTTGAGACTGACCCCGGAGACGACAGTCTGATTCAGCAGCATCCTGAATGACCAAGCAGCCTTTTCTAAGGACAGCACTGCTTGTTCCACACAGAGAGGGGCCTAGGAAAGGTGGCCTAAACAAAGCTCATCTCCTCACCCGGTTGGATAACCATGGCCAACCGGCATCTTCCATGCATTCAAACAAAAACAAAAACAAAGAGATTTCAAAGGCAAACACCTGCCTGCAAAGGTGTGCTCAAACTAACACTTGCATGTTGGAACATCAGAACCATGCTTGATACTGGGGATAGTGGA
>JAWWEV010000095.1:21424602-21440812 GCA_035583235.1 Hafferia zeledoni
CTAGAGTTTTGTGCAGAACAGCAGCTCACCATCACCAACACTATCTTTCAATAGAAAGACAGCCTGAAGACAACCTGAATGCATCCTCGATCCAAGCACTGGCACCTCATTGACTGTGTCTTAGTCCAACAGAGAAATGTTGTTCATGTCTGTCATACCCAAGTGATGCCGAGTGCAGAATGTCAAACAGACCATCGCCGTGTGCATTGCAAACTTAACCTCTACTTTAAGCCCAATCCTAAGAGAGGTGGCATTCCAAGGAGGAGGCTCCAAGTCAGCAATCTTCAATCAGCCACAGTGAGAGACAGCTTCCAGATAAACCTTCAAACTAGATTTAAAGATAATCCCATAGATCCCTCTCCTGAAGCACTTTGGCAACATATTAAAAATACCATCCTGCAGGCCTCTGAAGAGTCCTTAGGGTTCTCCTCCAAGAAAAACAAAGACTGGTTTGGATTAGATGGTTTGATGAAAACAATCAAGAGATCCAAGAATTGTTGAAGAAGAAGAGAACTGCTCACCAAGCACACCTTGCTCAGCCATCTTGCCATGTAAGAAAAGCCACCTTTCATCTTGCATGCAGTGAGGTCCAACAGGAACTTCAAGACATCCAGAACAAATGGTGGCTCAACCCAGCAGAGAAGACTCAACTATGCTCAGATTTGGGTGACCAAAGGGGATTCTATGAGGCTCTGAAAGCAGTGTACAGACCCTCACACCAGGTTCAAAGCCCCCTACTCAGTGCAAATGGTCAAATGCTTCTCACAGATAAAACCTCCATCCTGAACTGATGGTCTGAACATTTTCAGACTCTCTTCAGTGTCAACCATGTAGTCCAAGGCTCAGCAATTCAGCACATTACACAACAACCGGTGAAAAATGAATTGGATACAGCCCCTGCTACGGGAGAGACACTTAAGGCCATATTGAGGCAGGGAGAAAAATAGTGCCAAAGGATATAGAAGGGCTGAGCTATTTACTGTCTTCTTTGTTTCAGTCTTTAACAGTAAGACCAGTACGACTATGTGTAATGAGGCCCCTAAATTGAAAAGCAGGGACAGGGAGCAGAATGGAGGCCCCAGAATCCAGGAGGAAATGATTTACAATGTGCTACTCGACTTAGGCACAAAGCGTCTGGGGCTGGATGGGATCCACCCAAGGAGGGAACTGAGTGAGCCGATGGTAGTGCTCACCGAGACTCTTTCCATCATTTACCAGCAGTTACGGTTAACCTGGAGGGTCTCAGTTTACTGGAGGTTGGCCAGCATGAGAGCCATCTTCAAGTAGGGTTGGGAGGAGGATCTGGGGAACTACAGGCCTGTCAGCCTGAAAGGTCATGGAGGAGACCATGTTGAATGTCATCATCCAGCATGTACAGGACAACCAAGGGACCTGCACAGGTTTAAAATGCAGGGTCTGCTTGACCAACCTGATCTCCTTCTGTGACAAGGTGACCAACTTGGTAGATGAGGGAAAGCCTCTGGTGTTTTTAACCTGAACTTCAGTAAAGCCTTTGATACCATCTCCAGGAGGAACTGGCTGCCCAAGGCTTGGACAGGTGCACTCTTACTAAATGAAAAACAGGCTGGATGGCCAGGCCCAGAGAGTGGCAGGGAATGGTGCAGCACCCAGCTGACAGCCACTAGTGGTGTCCCCAAGGGATCAGTGTTGGGGTTAGCCCTGTTTAATACCTTCTACCTTCATTCACAATCCGAACAAGGGGACCAAGTGCACCCTCAGTCAGCTTGCAGAGGACACCAAGTTGGGTGGGAGTGTTGGTCTGCTAGAGGGCAGACATTCTCTGGAGAGGGATCTGGACATGCTGGATAGATGCGACAAGGCCAATTTTATGAGGTTTAACAAGGTCAAGTGCCAGGTCCTGCCCTTGGGTCACAACATCCCCAGGCAGCACTACAGGGCAGGGAAAGAGTGGCTGGACAGCTGCCCAGTGGAAAAGGACCTCGGAGTGCTGGTCAACAGCAGGTGAACATGAGCCAGCTGTGTGCCCAAGTAGCCAAGAAGGCCAACGGCATCCTGGCCTGTATCAGCAATAGTGTGGTCAGCAGGACCAGGGAGGAGATTGTCCCCCTGTACTTGGCACTGGTGAGGCCATATCTCAAGGTCTGTGTCCAGTTTGGTTCCCTCACTACAAGAAAGACATTGAGGTGCTGGAACATGTTCAGAGAAGGGCAACAGAGCTGGTGAAGTGTCTAGAGAGTAAATCCTATGAGGAGCAGCTGAGGATGTTTAGTCTGGAGAAAAGGAGGCTCAGGGGAGATCTTTTACCACTCTCTAGAACTACCTGAAAGTAGGTTGTGGCACAGTGCAGGTCAGTCTCTGGCTCCCAAGTAACAAGTGACAAGGCAAGAGGAAATGGTTGCAAATTGTGCCAGGAGAGGTTTAGGTTGAGTATTAGGAAAAATTTCTTTACCGGGGTTACCAAACATTGCAACGGGCTGTCCAAGGAAGTGGCAGAGGCACCAAACCTGGAGATAATTAAAAGATGTGTACACGTGGCACTTACAGTTTAGTGTTAGGTTAACAGCTGGACTTGATCTTAGAGACAGCTTTTCCAACCTAAACTATTCTATGATTTTATATTCATAGACTAAGATTTTATACATATATCTATCTCAATATCACTACATTTTATATAATAAATACACATACGTGCAAATTTTTGCCTGCCTGTTAAGGTGGGAGGGATGGGGTCTGTACAAGCAGCTGCTGTCATAGCTCTTGTCCACCCCACCAGGAAGCAAAACAAGACACTGGGGCATAGAGGCAGAGAAACACAAGGCAACTCTCTGCAATGATACAATTAAGGCAGAATATTTATCAAGTACTTATTTCTTCTATTTTTCTACCCAGATTTAAGCATGCAGGAATACTGCTGTTGTATTAGAAGGTCTACTACACTATTAGTCCTTTGAGGGACCTCCTAGACTTAGATTCAAAAATTAAAACACAGGTCAAACAAAAAGGAGGGTCACCTGTGGCCACAGATCTCTTAGTAAATGATGAGAATTATTCTTACAGCAAGAAACACCTTGATCTTGTTTCAACCTTATTTCCCCTTGAGTGGAGCTTCACAACGCAGATGAACCAGTTTAACAGCAGGCTACTGCTCTGAGGCACTCCTTTCCTCCTATCCCCTCTTTTTTCTGGGATATCCTGTGCTTTCCAGTGGTGCTGGTATTTGTCTAATCCCACAGTGAAGTAGCTGAGGTACATAAACCACCACATAACTATAATCCCACATGTAATGTTAGCATTTCATCAGTTTAACCTAGCAAGTTAATGCCAGATGTTCATGCAGTTTCACTAGAAGAGAAGAACCCCCAATAATCCTCCTCCTGTGCTGTCATCAATATCAGCCAAACACCGGCCAGTACTGATGCCTATATAACCCTGGTTCAATTCACACAACAGAAAGTTCAATCTGGCTTTTTTTTCCATCTACTTTAGGTTGTCTTCTGCCAAATCAGAGTTCAGGCAGGCACCTTAGGAAAGGTAAGAAGCTCCAAAGCACATTCAAGAAAGTGGCTGTGAATGCGCTGCCAACACCATGGGAGAAGAGCAGGAATATCCTCTCATTTCTTCTCATGCTTCAGTGGGTTTCCAGCAGAGCTGAGCTGACCATAGATTTGAATCAGGCCTCTGAAAACCATTCCACAACCAAGTCTACATCACAGATTTCCTTCACAGCATTCACTCCCTTAGAGCTTGCTCCCTGCCCTTATTTGCTTGCCAGAAACAACTAACTCAACTCAATAAGCAATAGAAGATACTGCCAGCAAGAACAAGCAACTCTTGAAGTAATACTACAGGCATGCCACCCTTATACCTCTCCTAAATGAAAGGAATACATCAGCCTATGGAAATATCCTGGTCCCAGCTCAGCATACCTTTGCTTCGCTGCTGCCCTGGGCCAAACCTTTGCCCCAGCCACCCAAAACGCTCTCAGGCATTCCTTCCCATCCTCCACTCTTGTCACCTGCTTATGTCCAATTCAACAGCCACATGGACATGTGGCAAGTCAATCCACCCGCTCAGCGCAACCGAATAGTTGCATTTACACAACTGTCAGATCTTAACAGGAAGGAGGAAAACCACACAGCTCTGGACAACAGGAAAGGACTTAAGAGGAAATCCTAATGCACTTAAAAACATTTAACATGTCACTGGGCCTTGATAAAATATTCAGAGACAGAGGAAAGCAGACAAGTCTGAAAGAAGAACATGATAGGTGAGATTCAGGTGTGCCCTTTGTAGTAGAGACTTTTTGCAGCTGTCTGCCAGCAGAGAAACAGCCACAAGTTTGTGTATGCCTACAAAACCACTGAAAACAAAAGACGTAACCCTATGTTGAAAAGCATTCTGCAATTGGTTAGTGCTTCATCACATGCCAGCTGAATGTACAAAGCAGATCAAACATTTCATATGCTTCATGTGTATTTTCTCCAGTACTACACATATCCCCACAGGAAGAAAAAAACCCAACATTACAACAAGCCCCAAAATAGCTGTTTGGGGTTTTTTTGGTGGAAAAGTCAAATTAAAGCTCTTGAGCTGGAATTCACCAAGAAAGTACCTAGATTGTGACCACTGTTATTCTTCAGGAGGTGACTGTTCTCAAAAACCAAACACCGATTTGCTCTTTCAGTTTTGTAAAGTAGTAGTTCCATCAGCAGAAAGTAACAAGGACAAACAAAGTCATACAACGCAGAACAAATCCTGTCTAGTGCTATTCACCATACACAACTGAAATGCTTTAACCAGCATTTTCCAAATGTTATCAGAAAGTCATGTTCAGTAGATGTAATCCATAACTTGACACTGTTTTGTCTAAAAGGGGGAAGTGGGAAGAGGGGGAAGACAGGGGGAGTCACAAATCCTTCCCAACATATTTTACACTCCTAAGCACAGGAAAAAAACCCTTATCTTTCAGGAATAAGAAAGAACAAACACTAAAGACCTCAACTTCAAATCAGCAAACACTTCCTCTCCTACTCCCCTCCCTGCCCCCACACCTTCACGATAAAAGGAGAAACATACAGGCTCCCATACAATAGTCTGTGGTTAAACCTGAAGTAATGGGAACCCTTTCACTGACCAAATCCTACACAGTTTACAATTCAATAAGCTGAAGTGAAGTGGGCTTAACAAAAACACAGTAAGTTGCCTACAAAACACACACACCACAGATCACACTGAGCATTAAAATAAACACACTGGTTTTCCTTGTAGTCTATCTGCCATCTGCCATCAAAATAGCAATTCATTCCCTGTTTTTGCTTTCCCCCATCCTCAGCCTATTGGTGGCTATAAAACAATCAGTGCCACAACATAAATTGGATCAGCCTGCTGATCAAACAGGGGACTGTCCCACAGAAAAGGTAGCTTACTATCTGAGTCACCACAGAGCCACATGTTCACTAAAGGCAGATTAGAACAGCAGAAATGTTAGAAAGGTGTAGCAGTAGGAGAGGATTTGGTTTATCCCTTTGAGCACTCAATCAAGAGTCACTAATGCATAGAAACAGAAACGCTTCTTGATACAGACTCTGCACTTCAGAGAACTGCATCCAGCACAACTTGTGTTTTGTTTGTGAAAGCATCTCCAAGGGATGGCTGTAACTGTGGGCCAGATAAACCAATCACAGCACAACCCATCAGTGTTTGTTAAGCGTGGGTCTTCTAAAACACAGAGCTTTAGACCTGTTGTATTGTAAGACTATTCAATTTGGTTTTCTAACTTTTATTTTTAAATTCTGTTAAGATTAGACTAGCTCAGATCCAATTACTTCATAAGGCATAAGTTCCAATGACAACAGAATTTGCTAAACATTAGATAATGTGCTTCCTACAGACCCCAGGCTGCTCTTTGCTACTCGTTTTGTGCCAAAGATCTCTGCCACACAAACATTTTACAGTTTTTCTCCCGGAAAGATTCCAAAACAGTTAACTGCCAGTAACAGAATAATATTAATGGCTAAACACAAACCATAGTATCAAATTGTAAGGCAGATACCCTGCCAGCACTTTTTATTTTCAGTGTGTGACAGGCCAACTTTATTTCATTAGTTCTTCACCAAGCGTTTCCAGAGTACCAACAGCACATCACTGCAGAAGATGCTCAAACACCAAATCGCAGAAGTCTGAACACACAGTCCTGAGCCCTATTATGCCCAGTCAGGATAATAAAAAAGCTGTAAACCACCTTGCCTGGTCAACACAACTGTCAATGAGACAGTGTCACTGCCCTCATGCTGCAAACGCCTTGGAAAGCTTGAATAAGCCTCCCATAAGAAACATCTGAAACCGAAGAAAGGAATTATTGAAAAACAAACAAACAACTCAAAAAACAGACTTTGAAAGAAAATGTTAAATTAAAATAACACTTCTACACTAAACATCATGTTTGACAGCATTTCAGAAGAGTTTTTTGTTTCTTTTACATTCCCAATAGGCACAAACTAGAAAAACCCAGTTGGCAAATTTTACCTGTCTTATCTCTAAAGAAACCCATAAAACGTGGCTCATAGACTCAGAGAAATTCACCTCCCTCATGACCACCCAATCTGCACAAAATAGCATGCTTGGAAATGCTGTTACAAAATATATGTATCACTTCTCACTTCTCTTAAAAATGCTTAAAAGGCAGTGAGATGTAACTTAATTTTGATACACTTCATTAGTATTTCAAAAGGTTAAGACCACAACTCTTTACAATGTATGTCATCCACCCACTGTATCACCTCCTACTATGCAGTGAAACATCACAGGCAGGGGAACAAGCAGCAAAACACTCCACAGACTCCTGTAGACTAAAAGTCTTGTCAACTTCTCCCTCTGCCCTCACCCATCACAAAGATATCTCTACAAGGATGAAGGCAGGAAGTTTTTATCACTTTCTAGTTGCTACTCCTGTTATTAACATTCAATAGTTCAAAATACATGTTCTCATGGAGGAGATGAATTTGAAAGTTCTCTACTTCTTTTTAACCCAGCATCTTCCTTTAACAAAGCTTGCAAGAAAAAAGCATGTTAATTTAAGATAAAATATTATTTCAGTATAAAGTGCTTAGGATACCTGCTCTGTAACAGCTCAGTACATTGACCAGTATCGGATTATTACCAGCTTGATTATTCTACATTTAACCATGTGTCCATCTGACTGGAGAAATCACATTTCTGCTTCTTCAAATGAGGTGTAGCACACCACCCATTATCAAACCAAAGTAGCAGTCACCCAGGAAATCTTAACTACACAGGGAATTGGATCAAGGTCATGAAGACAAGCACTTCATATGAAACTTGAAAACAACATAGAAGCGATTATAGATTCCTGGTTCTGCACAATTTGCTTTCCCCACTTACTGATCTTCCAATATAGAAAGTCATTTAACCACAATCTTAGTATAAATAATTAAAAAATAGAAGTTAACTTCATTTACAGATTCCTCCTCATGGACTATACTGTTGGCAAAGCCAAAATGAGCCCTATCAAGATGGAGGGAAGAAATCAAAACGGTCTTTGGTTTACAAAGAGGTATTTCTAAAGAGTGCAGCAGTAATTCAAGTGGTCTAAAACAGACCAACCAATTACCAGCATAAACTGGCAAAGATACCTTGTTAGTTGTCCTGATGTTTTAATGAAAAGAGATTAGTCTACTAGAAGAACCCACCAGGTATTCAGAAATTGCTTTAAGAGATCCAATTCCAAAGCCAAGTGTTGCAAGTAGCCCTGGCAAGATAGTCTTAATCTTTCACTTAGTACAATGCATCACTTTGGCTTTTTATGTACACTCTTGTAAGCATCTTTTTTACCTTACTCTCATCCAAAGGACAATGTAAGATATCACGTATACATGCTGCAACTTAAATAAATTGATTCAAGGTATGAATTCACCCCTGCCAACCATAAGAAGATACAGCCTTGCCTAGGTCCTCATCAACTACTACCAAAAGTAACATATTCAAGAAAATGAAAGAGTATTCACCTGGCAATTAGCAAAATGGAAAGCTTTTTTCTGATCTATAGCAAAACATTTCACACAATAATTACTAATTTTTTTAAACCATAGTCTTAAGTAAAATGTAAAACCATTATAGACTGTGTGAAAACCACTGAATCTTCAGTTCAAAAACAATTTAAAAATCCCAATGAACTTTCACATCACTTCTTGGCATTATGCAATTCCCAGGGAGTGATGGACACTGAAGGGTGCTCTAGAGTGAATGAGTAAAACAAGTTACATACTTAGCATGTCATGGACCAGTTCTGACAAACTCCAGATACCAATTTTTAGAGTAATTTATCATTTACCACTCTATTCATCCACCTTTATAGAAACATGGTTCATGTAAAGCCCCAACTTCTTTAATCTTCTTTGAAATCTTCACATCCTGACAAAAGCTGACAAAAGATTATATTCTTCCTTGTCCCACTATTTAGTTTCTTCCACTCCAGCTGACATACAAAGGTGAATGCTTTTCTGCCCTCTGAGAGCTCCACTAACCCTACCTGTTTTGTTTCCATATTACCTACTGCAAATCTTACAGCCTCTTATCGTCCCCTTCCACACAAAGCACTCAAAAAGATGGGATGAGCTGGCTTTAAAAACAAAATACACCTATTGTACCATCTTTCCTCTTCTCAATATAAGCATACCATTCCAACTGTTGTGATTCCTCTCTTCTAAAAGTACACTAGGCAGTTTTTAATCTAAGCTTTGCTTTCTTGCATTCTGGTAAATCATTCATGTTCAGAGCTGCTAATACGGTAATGTTTAACCCAACATTTACAGTCTGTGTCTCATCCTCCTGATTCACACTATTATTGGTCTCCCCTAAACTGTCTCTACCACTATGGGTTTCTCTGACATTGTCATCACTCTCAGATTTCTGGTTCTGCACTAATTTGCTTTCCCCACTTATTGATCTTCCAGTACAGAAAGTCATTTAACCACAATCTTAGTATAAACAATTAAAAAATTAACTCCTATTTTTTCCAGATTTTTCTTTCCTGAAAGAATACCTAAATTTAGATCTTGTGATTACACAGTGTCAGGTAAACTTCACCTTCTTTAAAGTTAGCAACACATGAAACTTACAGCCTCCACACAAGCTCCTTCTCAGTCTATTGCTCCCTGATAGTCCAGACAGCAGCCTGGG
Source organism: Hafferia zeledoni (assembly GCA_035583235.1). Lineage (NCBI taxonomy): Eukaryota > Metazoa > Chordata > Aves > Passeriformes > Thamnophilidae > Hafferia > Hafferia zeledoni. The sequence continues at coordinate 21,433,783 of JAWWEV010000095.1, forward strand.
AATCACCTCTCATAAAAATCACACAGCAGAGGTTGGAAGGCACCTCTGGAGATCAGCTACTCCAGTGGTCTGGCTCCAAGAGGGGTTAACTAGAGTAGGTTGCTCCGGAACAACCAATCCCTCCTGTCCCCAAGGATGGAGCCTCCACAAACCCTCTGGAAAGCCTATTTCAGTGTCCAACCATAAAATTCTTATTTGCTTTAGAGTCTTTCATTTGAATTTGTCCTTGTTGCTTCTCATCCTGTCAGTGGGCATCACTGAGATGAGTCTTGGACCTTACATCCTCCATTCTCCAAGAAATCAGGTATTTACACACATTGATGGGATCTCTTTGAGCCTCCTCCAGACAGAATCCCAGCTCTCAGCCCTTCCTTGTGTGTCAAAAGCTGCAGTCCCACCATCATCTCTGTAGCTCTGAACTAGACTTACTCCAGTATAACCATAGCCCATCCTGTGGAGCCCAAAACCTGCTCTGCACTCTGGTGCTGTGTAGAGAGGAAGGATCACCTTCCTCAACCTGCCAACAACACACCCCAGGATGCTGCTGTCTTTCTTTGCCAAAAGCACTTTGCTGTTCATAATGAAATGGGGCCTGTAAGCACTGATGGGTGCCTTTTCTGCCAAGCTACTATCAAGCCAGTCAGTCCCCAGCCTGTACTAATGCATGGAGTTACTTCTGCCAGGTACAGGACATGGCATTTTCCTTGGTTTAACTTCATGAGCTTCCTGTCAGACCATTTCTCCCGCCTGCTTGGGTCCCTGTGAACAGCAGCACACCCACCTGGTCTATCAGCCCCTCCAGTCCTGTACCATCAGCAAACTTGCTGTCATTAATGTCATTAATGCAGATTTCAAATGCTAACTAGTCGCAGCAATCACTGACCCCGGATAATTTTGTGCATCTCAAACTTAGCATTCTTTCAGTGGTTTCCATCTTCTATCATACATTACACAGTGCTCTCTATGCACTATGCACAGATCAAGCTGCTAAACTGTCGGTCAGCCTCAGGCAGCGTTGGAAATTAACCTCCAGCTGGCATTTCCAGCCTGGAGCACCCCAATGTCCTTCACATTGCAAAACAACAACTCTTGCCTCTGCCTCTAAGTTGGGAGAGAAGATTGTCCAGCTCAAGTCTACACTGGTGTGGCCTCACCTTGAGTCCTGTGTGCAGTTTGGGGCACCACAACATAAAAACAATAGAAAGCTACTAGAGATTGCCCAAAGGAGGCTACGAAGATGGTGAAGGGCCAGGAGGGGAAGCCGTATGAGGAGCGGCTGAGGTCACTTGGTCTGTTCAGCCTGGAGAAGAAGAGACTGAGGGGAGATCTCATTGCAGTCTACACTTTTCTCATGAGGGGGAGAGGAGGGGCAGACACTGATCTCTTCTCTGTGACAACCAGTGACCTGACCTGAGGAAATGGCAGGATGCTGTGCCAGGGGAGATTCAGCTTGGATACCAGAAAAAGCTTCCCCCACAAGGATGTGGTCACAGCATTAAACCTGCAAGGGTTAAATCATGTGTGATTCTTGGGGATTTCCTGTGCAGGGCCAGGAGTTGAACTCGATGGCCCTTCTGGGGCCCTCCCGACTCAGCATATTCTGAGACTTGCATGTGTTCCCATACCCTGTCATTTTTCTGTGATCCTCACCAGTAACTCTACTTGACTTGTAATCTTTGCATTACCAGCCTTCAGATTTGCCTCTGCTACAATGCTGTCATCCACTTGGTGAAAAGCCATTAAGTTGTCAGGAGGTAACACTCCCAGCAAATACCTTAAAGGTTCTGCAAAAGTAGGGTCCATCCTCAAGGCATAGAATCTGGGAGACAGAGTTCTCTGGTAACTTTCCAGCCTTTCCCACTTCTCCAATGTCCCAGCTTATGGTCAAACATGCAAGTCTTTTTTCTCTTGCTTTTAACCCTCTGAAGAATTTTTGCAGAAAGACACTGCTAATCAGATTGTAAGTTTGCTCCATTCCCTGTTGCACATATACAAGATCAAAGACAAGAACCTGTTGTTAACATCACCAATATCTTACACCATCCTTGTCATCAGTCACGTCACTGGAAAAGCTATTTACCTTGAGGTAGACAACCTGCATGAAAAATTTCGGTGTAAGTTGTTCAAGCTGAAAAAAGGTTCAACTAAGTCACATACCCAAGCACAGACATGGCATTCTGCATGTGCTAGACATATTTCAGCCACTTCCTGGAGAAGCTCCAGTACAATCACATTTTGCACATCAGCAAGAGGGAAGGGTACTCAAAAGTGAGTATTTGCATTATAACCATCAAAGTCTATCAAAATGTTGGTTCACTTATGCGGGGTAACACTTGATAGTAAGAGAAAACTCTCTAAAGAGTGTCTTTTAAATTAGATCTACAGTACAACCTAGCTGGCTCCTATCTGTAACAAGATGCCTCTAAAGCACTTCCACAAACCAAAGAAAATGCAACTCCTATGATGGCAAAGTGGGTAATTACTGCTGCTCTTAACGGGTACGTTACCCAATCTAATGTCAGATTTTGGAAATTATAAGACAGTACAAAGGAGAAGACAGTCCCACCAACAAATAAAAAGTGAAAATGAGATGACAAAGAGAGAATAGAGCAGGGTAAGCCTGGACACAAATCACAGACTGAGCAGCAAGAGGGGGTCAAAGAAAAAAACAACCAGCTGAAAAGACAAGTAAAAGGGTAAAGAGAAATAAAATTATTTTCTTACAAATTGTCATAATCACTATGCAATAATACATTATTAACCAAAATACCAAAACTACTTCATATGAAAAAAGTAGAAGTCAAACATTGGCTATATGGGAGCGTTTGTTTAGGTTTGGAAGCCATGTTTAGAAAGTTCCTCAGTGTTGCAGAACTACCTTAGGAAATTTGAGTTTTATGCATCTGTGCAAAACCAATTTCCTCCTTGTGTCCACACACATTACACTAAGGCTATTAATTACTTTGTTATATTTGGGTGGTTTATTACATTTGTATGTTCCTGAAAGTCGTGAGTTTCACTCAGCAGACAAGGCACAGCAGGTCCAGTTGCACCCAAATGCCACATAAATGCAAAATTCATTATTTCTTCACTGACTACTGTAACTAAAAGCTTCCTAAAATAATTTGTCTAAAATCAGTTTATCAATTGACACACACTACTCTTCTCACTTACACCTGGGAACCATGACAATGAGGAACCTCAGTATCAACTGACTGTGGCTGCCTTAAAGTGATTTCCATTAAGTGCTATAATTAGAATTGCCACTGACAACTGGTACAAGAACAATGGAGACTCGAAGCCAAAACATGACTTCACATGAGTTCAGTTTTTTGAACCAGGCAAGTAAAGCAGCAAGGACAAATAAATAGCTTAAGAGAGTTAGTAAACATTATCTAATATTTGTTTAGGTTACCAAACATTACCTAATGTCTTTAATATCTTTGTTGACAAACTGGACAAGACAACCGAGTGCTCCCTCAGTAACTTCACAGATGACACTAAATTGGGTGGGAATGTTGCTCTGCTCGAGGGCAGGCAGCCTCTGGAAAGAGATCTGGATTGAAGGGCCAAAGCCAAGAGTATGAGGTTCAACAAGGCCAAGTGCCAGGTCCTGCCCTCGGGTCACAACATCCCCAGGCAGCACTACAGGCTGGGGGAAGAGTGGCTGGAAAGCTGCCCAGTGGAAAAGGACCTTGGGGTGCTGGTCAACAGCCAGATGAACATAAGCCAGCCATGTACCCAGGTGGCCAAGAAGGCCAACAGCATCCTGGCCTGTATCAGAAATGGTGTGTCCAGCAGGATCAAGGAAGAGATTGTCTCCCTGTTCTCGGCACTGTTGAGGTCACATCTCAAGTCCTGTGTCCAGTTCTGGGTCCCTCATAACAAGAAAGACACTGAGGAGCTGGAGTGTGTCCAGGGAAGAACAGTGAAGCTGGAAAAGGGTCTGGAGAATAAGTCCTATGAGGAGTAGCTAAGGAAGCAGGGGGTGTTTAGCGTGGAGAGGAGGAGGCACAGGGGAGACCTTATCACTCTCTACAACTGCCTGAAAGGAGGTTGTAGCCACGTGTGGGTTGGTCTTTTCTCACAGGCAACCAGCAATAGGACAAGAGGAAATGGCCTCAAGCTGTGCCAGAGGACCTTCAGGCAGGACATCAGGAAGAATTTCCTCACAGAAAGGAGATTTGGAATGGTCTGCCTACAGAAGTGGTGGAGTCATCATTCCTGGAAATGTTCAAGAAATAACTGGATGTGGCACTTAGTCATAATGTTTAATTGACAAGGTAGTCTATGGCTGGACTCAATGATCTTGGCTTTTCCAACTGAAATGTTTCTGTGATTCAAACCCATTCAAAGTGGGAATAGGCAGCAGGAGAAAGAGGTGGAAAGAAATGTATTTTGCAAATGCATTATGGAAGAACAGACACTCTTCCCCAGTTGAATCATTGTCCAGTACCTCAGATATCCAAACACTACAACTTTTAAAGCAATTACACCACAAACCAATACAAAAGAAATGCTGTCTTGATCTTAATCTTGACAACTGCTGACAGCATTTCAAGATAAAAAAGTTTACTTTCTTGAATAACACCATTTACCTACTTCATTTGAACATATTCTAAGTGTTGTGCCAATCAAACATCTTAAATAACAATGGGGAACAACACAAGGATGATTGTCTAGTCTAGAACAGCTCCACTGACACATTATCTTGGTATTCCAGTGGCAGAGATCAGCCCTTTCAACTCACCAATTCAGCACAGCCAGACACAGGGCAGACTGAGCACCAGCAGCCCCTACCGCAATGACTTAAAAAAACCTAAACAAACAATATTGTACATAAAGAGAAAACAGAGAGACTAATTAGTTTCATCTTTCTTCTTTACTTCCTGTAAAAGGTACAATGAAATATTTTTCAGTGTATGCTAAGGGCCACATTATTCTAATATTGGATCTTCCCACTGACATCAAGAGAAGTTTCTGTCAGTAAGTGAGGACTCCTTCATACCTCAGAGGTCTACAAAAGAGCTCAGCATGCTGTGCCCGCTATCCAGGACAGAAATGGTCTCTATGAAGTGAGGGGCACTAGTAACAGTGAGCGGCCACCAGAGTTTACAGGCCATAGCACTAACAATAGCCAGCTCTCTGGGGTCCTTTCCCCAGAAACATGCTCCAGCATTCCATGTAAACAGAGTTGATCAGCTGCTTCTGCTAATTCCCTTCACAAGAGTACCTTGCCTGCAGGACCAGGCTATTCCTCCATGTACAATTCCATCAGACAACCCCATAGTCCTCCTCCCTTACACAAGGTAATGCTAACAAGTGGCACAGGCTCCAAAGGTCACCAGAGCAGTACTCTCTCTAGTCATCCCATCAGCTCCAGTTTCCCAGCACCACCAAAGCCACTGCAAGAACAGATACCTGACATGGTTGGTTTAGGTGTCCAGCATTTCAAAGGGCACTTGTGGTCATACCATGGGCAGCTGTGGTCCTGTTTCCTCAGATCTGCCAAATCACTGTAACTGGGGCAGCTCCTCCCCAGTAGCATTTCCTCCCCACTTTTCTATCTGAACTACTTTTCTGCACAGTTCCTTTCACTCGCTCCCTCCCCTGCCCTTCAGCAAGACAATATGGGAGGTGAGGGGCAGCATGTAAAGGTTCTTCTGCCATGCCTTGCTTCTCACTTATTTGCCCCCACTGCTGGTTGTGTCTCAACTGTTACTCTGCTCTACAGGTGTAACTGCTCAGGAGTGACTAAACTACAGGCTGCAATCCCTTTGGCTCCAGTATGGGGCTGCCACTGGTTGCAGTCTCCTCAGGGGTGAGTCATACACAGGTTGCAGTTCCTCAGGGTGAGTTGCCTGACAGGTCAAAGTCCCTTCAAGGGTATCTTACCTGCAGCCCAAAGTGTCCCTGCTCCAGCGTGCCACCTCCACAAGAGGCAGTGCCTTTGAAGGGGTACCTCGTGGGGCACTGACTGCCCAAAGGGGTATCCTTCCCTCTGATTCTCCCCTGTTATTTCTTCTCATGTCTCTTAGTCCATCTTGTCCTTCTCCCTCCTGTTTATCCTCTGGCACATCTTACCTTACATCCCCATTTGTGTCTCTTGCCCCTTACTGCTGTCACTATTTCTCGAAGATTTATGAGCAGCAGTCCCACACAGGCTCACCTGAAAGGCTGAGGTTCTAGCATGCAGTGGACTGTTTTAATTAGCTTCAAAACTGTTTAAAATCAGCTGTGTCCACAGTAGTCCATGGCCTCTTCCCCCACTAAAGCACCCTTTCTTCTCCCAAGTACAGAAATCCTACCATTTATGTCCAGGACCACCCATACAGCTAGCTTTCAAAAAGGAAGTTAATTATCCATGTGAATATAAGATCTAAGGGTAACTCAACTAGAGGAGGAAAAAAAAATTATTAGAGCTTATAAGCAATTTCACATTAAAAACAAAAACCAAAAAAATCCAACAACAACAAAAATCCCTAACCAACCGACCAAAAAAAACCAAACAAAAATTCCCATAAAAATTAACAAAAAAAGGAAAAAACCCCACCCAAAACAACAACACAAGGTTACTAAGAACAGGGCAGAAGAAGGAATTCTCTGGTATTGACAAATTCAGCTCCACAACTGTGAACAGGACGAGTGGACAATGGGGAAGATTCAGAACTGCCTGAACAGCAGATCCCAGAGCATCACAGTTAGTGGCACAGGGTCTAGTTTGAGGGCTGTCACCAGTGGTGTCCCCCAAGGTTCAATACTGGGCCCAGTATTGTTGAACTTATCCATCAGTGACCTGGACGAAGAGGCAGAGGCCTTTCAGCAAGTGCACTGATGGCACAAAGCTGGCAGGAGTGGCCGATAGCCCAGAGGGATGTGCAACCCTTCAGAAGGACCTTGACAAGTTGGAGAGATGGGAAGAGAGGAACTATGAAATTCAACAAAGGCAAATGCAGGATGTTGCACCTGGGGAAGAATAACCCCCTGCACCAGTACAGGCTGGGGGCTGACCTGCTGGAAAGCAGCTCTG
>JAWWEV010000095.1:21443873-21459853 GCA_035583235.1 Hafferia zeledoni
TTTTGTTTTTTGGGGGTTTTTTTTCGGTTGGTTTGTTGGTTGGTTGGTTGGTTTGGGGTTTTTTTGTTTTCTGCTTTTGAGTGTGAATGCTTTCCCAGTGACACTGAATGCTGCAGAACAGGATTGCTATTTCCAGCACAGGTGTGCACCTGTCGCTGGTGGTGCTGATGTCGGTGAGTCAGAGCAGCTTCCCCGCGGATGGGGCGATGCCAGCAGTCACTCTGCCACTGCCATCTGCATGGCCCGGGCAGTGCTAAAGCAACCCGGCAACTACCAGCCCTGGCTATGTTTGGGTTAGTGCCCAGTTAATTAAAGAGTCAGTTGCTCATTAGTAATCATCTGAGCCAGCTATTCTTGCCTTTATTTCATTACAGTGTTTATAGCAATTCCTATTACTGTGATCTTGCCTCGTTTTTGAGAGAGTTTATATGAAGAAACCTCCCAACAGTTCTGCTCAGCTTCTACAGTTTAGCAGTTTGGATCTGGGGTCAGAAGTGGCAATTTATCTGTTTTCACTGATTGTGTAATAGGCAAACATGCTTTTCACTAGCTGTTGTAAATTTATTACTCTGGGGTATGCTGTAGAAAGATAAAATGACTTGACCACCTGTGCCTGCACACAAAGCTTGCCAAAAGCAGCATAGCCATGGGTAAGAAAGAGATCATGGTTTACCTGTACATGAGACAGTAACACTTTTTCTCAGGAGTCTTGACCAATAACAGAAGCTGAACATTGCACCGTATGCACACTCTCTTACAGGTTTTTTTTTCTTCCACAGCTGTTACGAATGCAGGTGAAAGAGTGTTCTAAAATTCTGCTGAGAACTCAGTTGTGGTTTTGAAAATATTCTAGTTACCACAGTGCTTTGAAGCTGTAGAAGAATTAGGTTTCAAGGTAGCTATAGTTGTATATGAGAAGTTAGGATGTAGCAATTTAAAGGCAACTTGTTGTCAGAAAACATGGGATCACAAGTGATGGGAAATTGACTAAATTAAAAGGACAATTTAAAACTGAAAGTGAAAAGCTACTGATAACTGGTAAGAACAAGTGAGGTATGAGTCCATGCTAGAGTCAACACTGCCTCTGTAGTCTGTTAGTTCCTAGTTAATATTAGTTTCCACATAAGTAAATCATGGAGCCCATCAACATGCCTTTTAACTGGGTTCAGTGTTTTTGTATTAAAATGTCCTTAAATTTTCAAGCAAAACAGATTCCTTTAATTTTTATTTTCCCTATTGTGTTTCTATCTCATTTGCAACTGAAAATGGGAGTCAGGTTTTTTTCTATTTGTTATTGCAGTTAGAATCTAACGATGACATTTATATTGACTTAAGATTGCCTCAATGAGCTTAACATGCATTTTTTAGCCATGATTTGAATTGTCATGCTCAACTTTGGCACTGTCACAAGACTAGACTAGCCAGAGAATTATGAGCTGATATGTTTGAACTGTTGGAATATAGCTGATGTAACCCTTGTCTGGCCAGCCTGCATTTCTCTTCCAAGGCAGAGAAAGCCTATGCAAAACAGCATCTTGCATTAAAATATGTCAGTGCAGGAAACTGAGGAAGATTGAAGGTATGCCCCCAGTAGTCAGTTTAGCAGGTAATCATAGCTTATTAAACTGAAGCAGTAAAGCTTATTCTTTGTCCTAGAAGGTGTTTGCCTGGAAAAGTATGTTGACAGGTAATTGTGCAATAAGTGGGGTTAATGGCTGCGTGAAAACAAACTTTGCTGAGGCTTCTTCATAAATAAAATGAATATAGGTTATTTAACCTGCTCCTGACTCTTATACTTCAGCAAACCCTCTTGATGAATGAGCAGTGCTCAAACAATGTTACACAGGAAAATACCAAGCTAGCATAAATAATGTTGTTTATAAAAGGATCCATCTTACTGCCATCCTCTCTAGGATGTCATTCTGTCCTATGGTTGTATGGGGAGAAAGAGCTTCTCTCTCATGAGGCATTTAAGGTAAAAAGCTGCAGCACTCCACGTTCAAGTTGATGTCTGTTTTAAAACCAGAAGTTCCAATATACTTGCAGGATTATGATGGAAGAGAGGTACAGTAAGGCCTTCAACCTGAGCAGCTTCTCTAGTCAAACTCTGCCACATGGATTCGTTCCACAGATACATTAAGCTTGGTGGGGGAGCAAAGAGTAAGTTTCCCTGGAGCATGGGGCTGTCTGGAGCTGTGAGAGTCAGTGGTAAAGGATGTGCTCTTCATCTCCATTCTGATAGTGTGGAGTGCAGCAATGCACACAGAACGATATTCCTCAGGTGGTGCATATCTGCCTCCTCCTCAAAGGTTCCTCATTGTGCCTCAGGGGAATGATAGACCTTGGTGGTTTAGTTGAGTGCTTTGGACTTATTGCTAATATGTACTATGTTTAAATTAAAAACAAAATCAACCCTCCCATGTGCTATAGTACTACTGTTATTGGTTCATTGCTCATTTTGACAAAATATTGATGAATTTAGTTAACAGTGTTTGACTGTAGTTTGTTGCAGACTGAAAAAGATTCATTTAATAGAAATATCCTTCATAAAGTGGCCTAGACTTGTTGTTGTGACAGCAAAAATGATGCAGTATAAACACTCCTGTAATTTTGAACTGATAAAAAAGGATGTGTATAATTAGATAGGAATGAAGAAACATTAGTGTGTTAACCTGTATTGATACTAGTATTAGTGCTGAGAAGATTGTGGAAACTGAAACAGCAAAAGTTTCCCTTACTAGTATACCTGTGGAAGCTTTTACCTCCAATAGAAACTTTCCTGTTTTCTCCTAAGCCATTGGAGTTTCTGTTGAACATCATTGTTTAAATAAGTTCCAGAGAAGTAAAACTGTGATCTAGGTCTCCATGTGGCAAAACAGTTTGCCACCTGGATTGCAGTTAAAATTGTATTTCAAGTCCACTGAAATTCTCTTTCAGAGTTGATGTGTGCCTTTGTTTAGTATTTGTTGCTGTTTCTGTTTAGAATTATATCACTGAGGTTCTGGCCAAATAGAAGGCAAGAACAAATTAGCTTTCGCTTGCTTACATGCATTTATCTTTATAAAAATAGGGAAATAAGGTGACAGACTGAAAGTTTTCCCTTTGCATAATGATTAGGTCCACTGATGCATGTGAAACTGTACTGTGAAATTGCTTTGTAAAATACCTTATTATAAAGGGAACATGCATTGGTAGGAATTGTGTGTCTTTGAAGCATAGTTTTCATAACTGAAACTCTGAACTGTCTGTTTCTGAAAGCAAGCAGGATGTTAGGCACCTTTTATTAAAATATCTCTTTTGTTCCTTTTTTTAAATTACCTCAAAGAAATGTGTCTATTACTGTTCTGCATGTTTGTTATTACATAAATACTCAATCTTGCAGATTCCTTTTGTTTAAATGAAAAAAATATGCAGTCATTAGTTGGATTTGATATAGAAATCTATGCAATTGCTCTCTCCTTGTTAGTCTCCATGCCTAAGTGAGTTTAGAATTTTATTTAGGTCTTAGAGCACTTGTAAATATAAAACTCTGTTTAATAGGTGGAAGAGAGACCAAACTATTAGACAATTCTGCCAGTATCCTCTTTATTTGGCAATAAGAAATTATGTAAATTGCACATGTCAATTAGCCTGTGAGGTTTAACAAATGTGGTTCTAGGCTACCCATAGCAGTCTTTCTCTTGTCTGGTACTGTGTCTCAACAAATCAAACAACAGAATAATTAGACACTAGAGCTCCTTAGGCCCAAGGATGAAAAAAGTTAAAGCTACAGCTTGCAGTGAAACCTCAAAAGTACAAATCTGTGAGGAATGAGACTTCACTACTTCTGATATTCAGAAATCTTTTTGTAAGAGAATATGAAAGCAATTTTTTTTTAAAAAATCTCAAATAATTTTGTAAGATCGATGCAAATGGATCAAATCAATTTCTTGGCAAATTGATCCAGGTCTACACTAACCTATAAACCTCACAAGTATTTCTTCTGAAAACAATTATGCTTATGCACTCAGCATTGAACTGTGGGATTCTTGGACAATAATTACATTTAGAAAACCAAGGTAAATAATTTCATAGAGTCACAGAACAGTTGAGTTTGAAATAGACTTTTGGAGATCATTTGTTCCAGCATACTGCTTGAGCAGGGTCATCTGAAACAGTTTGCTGAGCTTAGAGTCTGTCTCCATCCTCATTATGCTCCCTGACCAGGTATTTGTGCACATCAGTAACATTCCCCTGAGCCTTCTGCAGACTGAACAATCCCATCTCTTTCAGTCTCTCCTCATATGTCAGAAGATCCAGTTTCTGTCATCTTTTTGACCTTAAGCTGGTCTATTTCTGTGCCACTACAGGTAGTAGCAGTGCATGGAGCAATGAAAACCAGGATGTGGTTGACCTTCTTTGTCCAAAGGGCACACTGCTGCTTATGGTCCCCTTTGTGTCCCCAGCACCCCCGGGTCCTTCTCTGCAAAGTTGTCTTCCAGCCACTTGGCCCTCCGTGTGTACTGTGCCTTAGATTCTTCCTCCCCAGATGCAGGACTTAGCAATTCTCTTTCTTGAACTTCATGCATGTAGTTCCTGTCAGCCCTTTCTCCAGACTGTCAAAATCCCTCTGAATGGCAATCCACTCATTTATGTTATCAACCAATCCTCACAGTTTTGTATCATTTGCAAACTTTCTGAGGGTTCATGTCATTAATGAAGATGTTAAACAGCACTGGACCCCCTATTGACACTCAACACATCCAGTAGTGAGTGGCCTCCAGCTGGACTTCTTGCCACTGATCACAAGGCTTCGAGATTGAAAAGGGTGAAATCAATGGAATAGAGACTGGCCACAGAAGTAAGCTAAGTAGTGATGTTTCATGACTGAATAGGTCACTGAATTTAATGTTTGATGTTTCCATGAACAAGTATTTGATGCTCCAAGCATACATATAGATACAAATAATAAACTTAAATGTGTTTATAGATACTGATACTGATTAGTCCTTAAGAAAGCAACTGGTGCACTCCTAGGCCCCAACACTGAACACCTGTGGTACAAAAATGGTGGCTAGTGTAGGAGGTGGTTCCTGAGTTCAGTGGAAGCAGATCCAGGAGCAGCTGGAAAGCTCAGAGTTCTTTCTCACTACTACAGCAATGACAGCATGGAAGCAAAACCGCCTTGGCAAGGTAGGTGAGCAAAATCATAAAGATGGTCATTGCTTATCAAAGCTTAGAGGGTAGAGGAAATCAGTGCTTTATAAAGATATCTGGCTTGGAAATCAGGCTCAGCCCTGCATGAAGCAGAGTGTCCAGCAATTTCTGAAGTCCACGTTAACATACTGACTACGAGATAACTCATTTGACTGAATATGGTCATCAAGATATTTCACAGGGTTTTCTACTCGTGTCTCAAGGGTTAGAATTACAGGATACACCATTAGCTTTGTCAGAGGCATCCCAAAGGAATGCTCTTTCCCAAATGCCTCCAAAGATACGAGCTGTGTTTGGGTCTTCCCCAACCCCTGAAGGATTGCCAAGCATGCAGGAATCACTCTCATATGGAGTGCCAAGGTCTCCTTTTTGATATCTGTGAATATTTGCATGCAGTTTCACAGAATGTGAATGGAGGTACACCCTGAAGATGGAAAGAAAGGTTCTGTGTGAGTAGCTAGAACTCACTGAGACATCTGTTCTAGCTGTGTGCTTGGCTCTCATTGCAAAGAGTCACAGATTCATAGCAGTGATTGAAAGGAACAACTTGACAAGTCCAGCCCCTGCCTGGCGGCTGTTGAAAGAACCTGTGGACAGTGTAGCCTAGTGATAAAAATAAACCACTATAGTTTTTAAGAACAAAAGTTGTCTGGCATTTTACAAATAATTTTTATACAGCTATTTTAGTGGTTATTACTTAAGTGTTTTAGAAACAGTTGTTAACACAATATTTCAATGAGATACAAATGATTCTAGAGTTGCTTGTTTAGCTGTTGCTGCTGCTTCTCCATCTTCCACTATGCTTTCTGACATCCCATTTCCTTTATTTTGTGAAAACAAGCGCAAAAATAGAGATCTACTCACATGAAGATGATAAAAGCAGCTGTGCAAATATATTTCACCACCACCTCAAGCAAGTTTTCCCAACTCTTTCTCAGGAGCACCTCTTATTAACCATGTCAAATATACACACACACATCCTGCAAAAGTAGTACCTGCATTTCTGTACCTGCCATTTAAAGGTGTTGCAAGTATAACAGGTTTCTAATACATAAGAAGCTCCCCTGTCCCAAACTGTGTAATGTGTTTATAGCATAGTCCGGACCTCCTATTTCAAACAGAGAAATGTTTTCTCCAGCACAAAATAGATGTTTTGTTCAGGACTTGCAGTAGCACAGCCATTGTAAAAATTGTGTGCTGAACTGGGCAACACTAATAGATCATGACCAGTCGGTAGCTACTCCTGCGCATCTGGGAAGTGCACTGGGCGTGGTGAGCTGAGTCCAGCTGAAGCAGTACAGGGTCCTGCATGCAGAGGAATTCATTGGCACCTCAGATGTTCCTTACCCAGTTCACGGGGATCATCTGTTTTGAACTGTATCTCCTATTTTTCACAGTAGTTACAAACTCTGGGCTTTGCACAGGGGTGTGCATCCAGTTAGAAGCAATGAGGGTGACCTGACATGTCTGAGCTGTCAAGTTTCCTGTCTTGTCTTTGTGGTCATTTCTACTGTGGTTATTCAATTACCACTTTCACAGTGAAGCAGCTGGTAAGTGGCTCAAAGACTAAAATACATTTGGTCTAGGCAGGCACAGTTCAAAACCAGAGTTTTCAGTTTCTCTCTAGATAACCAATGCTATCTGAGCTTCTGTTTCTAAAAACATTCAGCATTTCCATAGCATTTTCACATTTTTGCAAATGAAAGATCATCCTTCATTGTGTTGTTACATCCTGCTTGGCATGAGTTACTCCTTAAGAAAGTGGGGGAAACTGCTGGGGAAATGAACAAGTTTCGGTTACCATTTAAGCCCATTACAAAAGCACCACATTTTAATATTCTTCTAAACTTCTTTGCAAAAGAATATTCTTAAAATTAGGCATACAACAAGTGAGAGAGAGGCTGAACTTTGATGTATTACAATGGAATTGGCTCTGAAAAAAGAACTCCCCCTTTTTAAAATATTGATTTGACAAAATTCTGTGTACATTTTCCTTTCTCTAAGCAGAACCTGTTTTTGCTTGTAAATATCAAGTTGTTAGGTATTGTGTGCACTGGGTGCATGCTGGGAACTGCTAGTTAGAAGAGGTGTGGGGTTACTAGAGCTCTTAGCGTGATGGTCGTCTCAAGTGGTGACTTTATTGGTTTACTCAGGAGTTTTTTTCTAAGTTCAGTTTTGGTGTTGACCCAGAGAGTGTCTTTTGTATAAAGGTGTACAGGCAGGAATGAATGTGATTTTGTATGGGTGAATGGCAGAATGCTGTCTGAAAGTATGCCCCTAAAATGGAATATCTACTCACCTGCTTCTGGAATCAACTGCCCTCAGGAACCATCAGTGTATGTCATCAGGCTTGCTTACATTTTTAAGAGCAGAGTTTTGCTGGGAACAGAAGTAGGAGCAGCTGGTCACTGTTGTACTAATGTTAGTGATATCAATCTGGACATCAAGGTTGAAACAGTGGAACAGCTGCAGGATCCTTCAAATTTTCACCTTGTACAGAACCATTATCTGATTCAGATATTGAAAAAAGTGAACAAACAAATTATTGAGTAAATTTCCCCAATTTCATTCAAGTTTGAAGCCTCAAACCAGAGTGCGAAAGTGAAAGCCACAGGATACTTGATTTGTCTGCTTTGCTTGTCTGAAAGCCTTCTGCTTTTTTATCTGTGCCAAAAAGCCTTGTGGTAGAAAAAAACTGCTCTTGAATGGTCTTATCTTGAGCGCAGTTGGAGACATCACAGACGCATTGGCACCGTGTCTGGGAGACACAGCTGCTGTGCCCTTTGCCTCGGGACAAAAAGTTCAGTCCGTCACCAGTGAGTCATAACTGGGTGAATCAGCTGAAACACAGGCAACAAGTGCGTTCTGTGTACTTGTCATTGTGAGCCATCGTTGTGTTGCATCATGTATGCCAAACCCATGGCATCAGTGTAAGGAGTGACAGTTAATGTTGATAAGCAGGAAGCAAGTGTCTACAAATTACTGCGTCCTCCAAAAGGGACTATTACAAGATTATATCTTCTTATCCATTTCTTAGTGACTCTTTCTGTTTTTTATAACAGTTAAAGGTTCTTTTCAGGCATGTGGTAAGTTTGGACATGAAAAGACTATATTCTGTTTCTGTGTATCACAACTGTAAGGACCTGGGCACATCCGGAAACAAATAGGCATTCTTTCTTCAGCTGCCTTCATCATGGTTGAATCAGAAACTTTTTATGCATGCCCTACTAGTAACCGTGCCTTGGTCCTTTCATTCTTTCTCCCTCTCAACCTAATAGAAATATTAATCAGGCAACAAATGTTCTGTATGTGTGAGTGCAAACATGAGATATGGTTAAACTGACAATGTTCCTGGACAGGCTAAAGACATTTCTTTCCTTGTGTATGTATTTGTGTGCTCAATATGGCCTTACCTTGCTTTTCATTGGGGTGTGACATACTGTTTCTCAATGCCATGAGAGAGCAGGCAGCACACCCAAGAGGCTTGCGTCACATGAACAGGTGTGGCTTTAAAAGGAACTCCAGACTATTTCCAACAGGAACCTATTCAACACTGAGTCTTCTCAGTTATCTACTTGTGAGAGTGGAGCTGATAAACAAACTCTCATTGGGCGATAAAGTTATTCATGGCATGAAGTAACCAGTTTTCCTAATATTTATCTGCATTTCTGAGGGCTAGGAAAATGATTCTCAAGGCTACAGTTTTCAATTAACAAAGTTTTAAGATGTGTAATGTGATAAAATCATGTCATAATTCACATAGCTATGTACATGCAAAATCTTCTACTTTTTATTATAATTTCATTTCGCTTCTACTCTAAGTGTGTTGCATATTCAGTGATTCTACAAAGAAAGCAGATTGTTCCTCAAGGAGCTTCTAGTCATGTACTACAAGATAATAAACAAAGATGGGGCATTAAATAGCAGAAATTAAGGTTACAACTAAAACATTTAGTTTTAATAACATAGAGTTATCAGAAATCCACATCATAGTCTCTCTATGGCAATATAACAAAGGTAAAATTCATTTAAGCACAGTAGCTGAATCAATTTTGCTACGATAATTCTGGTAAATAAGAATGCAAGTAGTTGCCATATACTCAGAAATACAAAGGATTCAAAATTACAGCATTATTTTTTTATTAAAGGTACAAAATAACTTTCTAACACACCATTAAATTAGGGCTTAAATGCAAACCATGTCTTTCTTAAGAAAGCAACCTCTGTGTCCATTTTCACTGGACACACTACCGGATTCTTTTGTGTGTTCCCAACTTAAAAATAAATGTAGTTTCAGTGGATGGATCAGTTGACCAGTGATATGATTCTCAACATATTTACCGAGCTTTGTAAACAGCAGAAAAACAATTTCAGGACACGGAATATTAAATATTTGTTACAAAAGTCTTAGGCTGCTTACTGATTCTGGTTACCAAATATTTTGCAAAATATTAAAAGAGAATGTCTTTGTTATACTTTCTAAGAAAGTTGATAACATTAGAGTGGTTCCTATCTGCTGGCTCCAATGAACTGAGGCTTCTTTTTAAGATAAATATAAAGAATAATTTTCTTCTATTACATGGTTTCTTTGTTTAATATCTAAATGCCACAGTTATTTTCTGATATACATATCTCAAATGCTTTCCCCCTTTAGTCCCAAAGCTTGCTGCACTTTTCTTATTTTCCTTATCTACCCATTTTATTGAATGGGAATGTGTCTAACAGCCAGCTTTCCCATGTTTGTGAAGCACCATGTCTATCTACAGAGATGCAGAGACACTCTATCCTCTTTGGAACTGCAAAGGAAACAACACATTAAAATCCCTCTCCCCAAGGTCTGGTGACAAAGGGGCACTACCCACGCTTGTTGCAAGAGTGCTGGTGGCTAAAAAGCCTGATGTGGAATAGGCAAATCCAGTTGTAAAAGGCACAGCAGAACGTCTCCTTGACCACATCAGAAGATGCTGGTTGGCCGTGGTTATTCAACTAGGTGAGGAGATGAACTTTGGTTACAGCACCTTTTCTAGGCCCCTCTCTGTGTGGAACAAGCAGTGCTGTCCTTGAAAAAGGCTGCTTGGTCATTCCGGATGCTCCTGAACCAGACTGTCATCTCCGGGGTCTGTCTCCAGTCACCAATATCCTGAACTGCCTGTATGCAGGGTTGGATCTGTGCCTTCCAGCACTTCCTCACCTGCTGTTTTGATCCTTGCCTGTCACTACAGGGCTTTGCAATGTGGGTGAACCCTTCGAGCCTGCACAATGGATTTTTTAGGTGAGGCACAGTGTGCACAGAACTGGCCCCACCCTTTACTCCTAAGGTTCATCTGACAGGGCCGAGCAAGCTTGGACAGTGACAGCAAATACCTCAGGACGTAGGTTTGGTTAGAGTGTCCTTTTCTTAGATGGATGGCCTTACAGGGCTAAATGAGCTCCATCTGCCCGGGTTTGGAGTTAGAGTTTTCCTCCTCCTAGGATGGTTGCCAGAGGGCTAATGAGTCCATCCTGCCCATGGGCACACTTTGTGTGACCCTTCAGCTGAGACCTGTCTGGCATGGGAGACACTACCAGAGGCACAAACCACCTCCAGCATAGCTCTCAGCCTCATGAGGGCACGCAAGCTTCTCCCCCGCGACAAGGGGGTGTCCCAGGAGAAGATGCCATAAATAGATTACTGTCCATTGATTCAACTTTCAGTTTCCCTATGCTTAATATCTGGGATGTTCCTGAGTGGAGTAAATTCTCCCTAAATACTTCATCCATTTTTGTGTGCTGTACTAGCTGTGCACTCCTAATTCTCTTTTTCATGAACCCAAGTCCTTTCATATGTGGGTGAAAGAGGAAAGTACCCACCTGACTTCAAAGGGCCTTCCTATACTCTGCACCCTGGCTGTGCTAACCCACATCTGTCCTGTAATGGACACCCTGCTCTGAATCTGCTCCTCTGTCTCTCGTCTCAGTAGATCACTTCCATCCCACAGTCAAAGAAGATCTGTTCCTGGGGAAATGGGTCAAAGCGAGCTTCAAGTAAGAGGAAAGGCAATGCTTTAAAACATGAGAGTGAGTACTCCAAAAGTGAACAAGAGACTTGGCATAATTTGTTTGATGTGTTTGATGTAGATACCTTGAAACAGAATGAGGAGTCAGGTTTTCAAAGAGCTGACCTGACCTTCAGAGCCTGGAGGACCTCAAGACCTATATCTCCTCAGTGACCCTGCTGTTCAAGCACCTCTCTTGTTGCCAATTCTTGCTTTTAGAACCTTATACATACTGAAACAGCACATAGACTCTTGTGTTCTCACTGCTCAATACAGCTTAATGCTAACATTTCTAGCAGTCCAGTTGCTTTGTGATGTGTTCTTATTCCATGGTCAAGAGCCTGCAAAGCCTGAACTTTGTGATATGACCCAGTAATTTCTCCATTTCAGTTCAACGTCATCTCTCTTACTTTCTATTTGAGATCCCTTTGCAGGCCCTTGATTTCTAAAGAGAGTTAGCCAAAGGATTCCAGACTCAGTGATACAAATGACAGTAAACTCATGGTAAGTCATACTTAAAATGCAGGTCTGAAATTGTCTGTCATAGACGTAGGCCAGGTAAAAAGAAGTTCATGGTGGCTGTAAACTCCTCTGGAGGACTAGATAAAGTCCAGAAAGCCTCCTATCATGTTTCTGCATGCTACAGGGCTGCTTAGACCCTGCTCAGCACATGCAGCTTGTTCCAGCTTCCTCGTCATCCGAGCCTTAATCTGCTGCAAGACAGGGTTTCTGAGGAGGTCTGTGGCTCAGAGATCTATCTTCTGAAGTGCTTGCATGGAAAAAATCCTGTCCTGGATTGATAAAAGAGTTTTATTATCACTCTTGCTTTAGATCTGCTGTAAAGGAGCATAGCTGAGAACAGAAGAGATATCCCCTACCGAAAAAGAGGAAGAAATTAGTGTGTGGTAAAGTAAAACAAAAAGCAGGGGTTGTTATTAAAACAAACAACCAGACAAAGTTTTATTCATCTTGGGTTGGCAACGGGAAAAGTGGATCAAGTCAGAGAGATGCAGACCTTCATAAACCTTGACAGTCACCAGAATACATAAGAATGTTGTTCAGAAAAATAGGTGGCACGAGTGTTTGGAAACATAGCCATGTGCTGTGTGGGTTTGGGCCACACTGGCAATGTACAAAGGCCATATGTGTGTGTTGCTTGCAATAAGCAGTGTGTATGCAGCTTACCAAACACAGACACTCAGATCACTGTTTTGCAAGTTGGATTTCTCACTGAAATGAATGAATGCCCTGCTGGGGCAGCAATGTGCAGGAATGTTTGGCTCACAGAATTACATACTTCTGCTGATATGTAATGAAGTGCAGCACTAGGAGTCATTACTGGCTCAGAGCTTTACTGAGAATATCTGCAGCATACACTTGTGTATCTCTAATGGCTGTGATTATGATGCACACAGTGCCAACCATGCCATCAGCAAGAGACAAGTCAGAAAACAAACCTCTTCCTCCTTTCCCAAGGTTCAACATGTTTTTCTGACTTTCTTCCAACTTCTATCTATTTGTGTGGCTTTTAAAATTTTTATTCTGTCTTTTTTGATAACTATGGAAAACATGTGGAAAAGCATCATTTTTGCAGGACTGAAATGCTGTACTGACTTGCAGACAGTTCAGAAGGCAGTAGGATTTTGTTTATATTTGTCCTGTCAGGGCAGTGGTTTTCTGTCACCTAGATCACACTTGCTGTCAGCCCCACAGAAGACTTTCCACAGTAGAAACATTAACCCAAGTCCTAGAATTATGTGGTTTGTGTGTCTTTACAGTCATGCCTTCAAAGATCTTTAAGAACCATTTCAAATTCATGTCCAGTCTTGCTTTTTCACTTTGTGCTAAGGCCCCATGATGGTCAGTGGTATTTTAGTGCTAACACTATTTTACTATAACACTGTTTTAGTGCCTTCTTCTATATACACTGGATTTCTGAAAAACCTTCTCAGAAGTAAGATGATCATATTTTTGCAACATATTTTGCAATCTTAACTCTTAGGAAAAAAAGCTAATTTGTATTGCTGTCAGATCACATGAATTTTGGTAGTGATTAAGCAAAACCTGACCACATTCTTCTGAAGTTTACAGCCAGTGAGATCATGGATTTTATTTCCGATCTGATTCAATTTCTTGGATCTAGCAGAGGGAAGGAGGAGCAGGAGAAATGCTATTCATAAGCAGTTTAACTCATGCTTGGGAAAAATTAAATGACAGCTGTTTGCTGATGGACATGAGCAAAACTTTGGGACAAGATGAGATTATAAAGCTTTTAATTTCTCTCTACTATTCCGTGTCTATTTCACTTTATAGGATTTTGATTGTAGACAGAGGTCCAGCTTCTTAGCTTGGCAAACAGACAGACATTTTAGAAAATGAAAACTTTTCTGTATGGATGCAAAAAGTAATCTCAGATTGAGAATAATATATGATACCATTCACACCAACAGCCAAGCACTGTCAGTGCTGTAATTATTTATATGACGGTACAGGTTTTACAAATTTGACTATAAGAATGTAGTGCAGTCTATGCTCTTTTATCTTACCCAGTGCCTTCAGATACCTTACTGTCTCTATGGCATTTTGATAAGCCCAGGTGACAATAGGATCTTTCTGTCTATTTCTTGATTGTACATTGATTGAACATGCAGAAACTTGCTTCACTAATCGCACAGGTGAAGCAACTATGTCCCATTTCCTGTTACCAAGCATATTGCTATCTATAGAGCTCAGCAGATTATAAATATTGCTACAGCTTCTTATCAGAACTACATCAACCACAGTATTTCGTAACTGTTCCATATGGAATTGTTCCCAGATACCAGGGTGTGTTCAAGAAGGCCTGGGAAGAATCCTGCCCAAGCCCATGTTAAGCAAGAGCAAAGGAATGAGCAGCCTTCTCCTCCTTCCCTTGTATAACAACTCCCACTCTCATGTGCACTTCCCATAGCAATGCTGAGGAGCCATGAGCAGACATTGTTACAGCACTGGCCAGCACTGGAAATTCTGCCAGGAGTTCCTTAGCATTGTTTTCATGTGCCTGGTCTTTTTTATCCTGAAATGACTACTGTTCTGGGTGAGGAAATAGTGGAAAGCACGCATGAGGAAGCAAACTTTAACTGTGACCTTTTCCTCCCTCTGCTCTTCTTTTCCTGAATGTTAACATTAACTATTTTCCTGAACATTAACATTAACTATTCCCTTACTCTTCTGAATTTTTAAAAGGCATCCTTTTTCAGCCTGCAAGCTGACTATGAACAATAATTTATTCTCACAAGCGTTCAGGGAATCAAGTAGATACAAGTAGCACCAATTTGCTGAAAGAATAATTGAAATGCAAAGTTCAATGAACTGCTTAGGGCAATATGACCACTAAGATCTTATTTTTCTTTATAGGTTTTGAACAATTGGGAAAGTCACATTCAGGAAAAGGAATCTCAAAAGCATTCCTATACTTCACAGAGGTATAATCGAGATTATTTATCCTAGACTACATTACTTTTTTTTGTGTTACCCAGTGAGATCAGCTCTTAGCTAAATTTCACTCAACAGTCCAGCTGTCACTCTTCAGTGCCTTTTCCATCACAGCAGCACTCAGTAACGACATTCAGCACAGGTTTTAACATAAATGAATTTGAAAGCAAGTTCATAAGTGCAAAATCTTCTGTCAGTAATCTTCAGTCAGTGAAAACCTGTGTTCTGTCATTCCTTTTACCTTGGTGATGAACTTCCTAAGCTACCTGACATTGAGCAGTTGGAGCACCAGTGATTTGGTTTGGAGTTAATGACAGTAACTTCACTTTTTCACAGATCTTTTACTCCCCTGTGTTGAACATGACCTAACTATTCAACATACCAAGAAACCCCAGAGCCTTGAGCTACTGCACTCCTGTTTCGTCTTTGCATCTTATCAGTGATAGAGTAGGGTATGACCTGTGATGTCTTGCCTTACAGTTTCATGGCAAAACAACACTAATATGCCAAGCCATGACCAAAAAACACCAGTGTGCAATGATCATCACTCTGTGTGCTAGCAAAAATTACAAACTACCTATGCCAAATATATTCCTTTCTGAAGTTCATTGAGGTGCTGCTTCAAAAGACACAGTAGATGGAATGTTTTTTAAGCTTGCCAAACCTGAGAACTTCCAAGAAGACAGAAAACAAATAATTCCCCAAAACTTAACAACTAATTTCTGCTAGAAAACTAGTTACCTTAGTAATTAGTTTAGCATTATTTCCTTTAATCCTGGTATTAGTTATCCAGGAATATTACAAGAACAAACTCAGAAGTAAGAACAGTGGTTTTCAATGTTCATAGATATAATTCATAAAATTCTGGGATACAACTGTGTGGTCTTAATAAATAAACTGTACAAAACCAGCAAGTTGTATTTGGCAAAATGGAATTTTCTTTTTTTTTTCTTTTTTTTTCTTTTTTAATTTTAATAGGGAGATTCAGTCCATGAAGCTGTCTGTTCATTTATGTATGCATTTTTATTAATGGGATACATATCAAGTGACATTTGTCCTTCTCTATTGCCAAGTCATGATATGTTGGTTTTGCTACTTCAAAGACAACATTCCCATATTGGGTAACAATTTTAGTAGGACTGAAGGCCTGTCAGCAAACAAAGCTTTCATGGAATCACAGAATCACAGAATCGATTGTGCTGGAAAAGACCTCCGAGATCATCAAGTCCAACCCTTGGTCCAACTCCAGTCCATTTACCAGATCATGGCACTCAG
>JAWWEV010000095.1:21459953-21481735 GCA_035583235.1 Hafferia zeledoni
CTCATCTAAATCATCAATAAAGATGTTAAACAGGACTGGACCCAACACAGACCCCTGGGGAACACCACTGGTGACTGACTGTCAGCTGGATGCAGCTCCATTCACCAGCACTCTCTTGGCTTGACCCTCCAGCCAGCTCCTAATCCAGCAGAGGGTACACTTGTCCAAGCCATGGGCTACCAGCTTTTCCAGGAGTATAGGAAGCTTCACCCCAACTTTTAGTTATTCTGGGGAATAATGTACTCCTTGTGTGGTAATAAAGGAGCAGGAGCTAGTGTAATACACATGGGTGTCATCTCTGGCACTCAAGAGCCTGAGAAATACAGTGTATTGCAGGGGGAAACCTGGAGTATAGCCAGGGACAGTTTCCTCCTGCTCTGGCCAAAGTTAAGGCTTCATTGCTGCTTTTTAGTTTCACATGCAGTGTCTGTATTGCTTGAAATTTATCTTGTCAAGTAAATTTTTACCTTAATATGGCAGTTTCAATAATATCTGGAGCCACAAGTGTGCTCTGTACTTTCAGCTGAATTTTGCCCTATAGGGCTTGATGGGACCAATATGCAAAATATATACAACTTATTTCTTGTGGTGCACAGATTTAATTTTAAAAGACTAGAATTTCTCCCATTCTGTTTCCTACTAAATCTTCCTTTGTTCTGTCTCATCTAGGCCACATGATCAGCTTGCAGCTGTGCTTTTAAACTGGCTTAGCTGAACTTTCTGAATCTTTCCTTTCTCAGTCACCAGCAGCAGTTAGAGATTTGCATGGAAATATTGGGGAAAATAATGCAAAATTATTGAAGAGCCCAGCTTTAAGTGGAGCTTTCCACTTGTATCCTGATTGCTGAAGGGTCTTTGCTTGAAGTGACCATGCTAAACTGCTGGAGAACAGGTAAATGACATCAGACTGACTTTGGGGATAAGAATTATAAACACACCTACACTTTTTTGTCTCGTATCATTGAACCACTTATGTAAGGTTGTTATAATGTATCTTCTTCACCATTATCCTGTGTGTCATAGAATCATAGAATGGTTTGTGTTGGAAGGGACCTCAAAGATCAGACTTGGGCAGGACCTGTGCCGGCCCTAACTCTTGGGCTCACTGACATGTGTCTGTCCTGTGAGTACATTTAAGCTTGGGATCTTTCAGCTCTGTCTCCTTCCCTGAGTAACAGTTTACCTACCTTCCTGTTCTGCATCAGCACTGGCTTATATCCAAATGGGGGCTGGCTCAGTGCTGACTCTTGGCAATGTGAGTGTGTCTCCACATCATACGATATACTAATAAACCTGGGGCATAAGGTACCAGGTATCTCTGACAGAGCAGTATCTGGGGCCTGTGGTCACAGGATTAGTGGTGTCTTGGTCATCCATGGCTTACGTCAGGTTTATGTCATGGCCTGCTTCAGGGTGCAAGTGTCATCACTGTCACAGTGGCACCACCTGACCATGGAGTGCATGGTGTCCTTAATCCTTACTGCTCAAGCAAATTTTGTAGTGTTCAGAGTTTCATCTACAGATCAATTCAGGATAAGAATGGTTGCCATCATTCACAGCTGAAACTGCAAAACATTAAAGAATGGGTAACATTCTGAAAAGTATACAACTTGAGATTTATGAAGTGCTATTTAGGAAGGGAGGATTCCACAGTTCTTTATGAAGTACAGACATAAACACTCTAAAACCCTCAGTTGCTGGCACAAAGGCATCACTTACTGTTCTTCTTAGTTACTATTTACATTGTGGGTAATACAAGGAAACTCCAGGCATGGATAGGGATGCCACAATGACTGATGTTGCACAGACAAATGATAAAAAGGACAGCCCTTTCTCTAAAGGGCTTAATGTTTATAGTGTCATATTGCACACAGCAAGAAGTGACAAAGATAATAAATCAAACTTGGGATGCAGCTTCTTACTGTCTGGGCAGCTGGGCCCTGGTGGTGCCAGAGGTGTGTATCTGCTGCTGGTGCACACAGAAAAACTCTGGTCAGCTCACACTTTCCTCTGTGTGGGCTGCACTGCAAAAGCAGGTGACAACATCTGTGCAGGTGTTCCACAGGCAATATACTGATCATGTAAATGTTAAAGGAAGCAGATAAGGGGTAAAAATATTCCATTTTCATGGAGTTTCTCTCTTCCTCAAGGGAGATCCATGCCTGAAGATGCCTCTAAAGAATGCACTGGATTTGTATATCCTGCCACAATGCCTGCAACAGCACTCCACTGGCTGCAGATCAGAGGTGAGGCTGCTGGCTGCTGGGACTCCTGCAGCTGTACTGCAGGCAGGTATTTTTCCACAAGATGTCTTGTGTTTATGTCAGAGCACATGCCATCATTTATATGGACAGTTTATTGCAATGGCATGGTCTTTTCCCACAACTAGTGGTAACACTAAGACTCTACTGATCTGACACTGATAGCAGGCAGAGGAACTCCCTTCTTTGTGACATTCAAAACAGTAAGCACTTCAAGAGGAGATTCACAAACAGAATAAGAATTGTTCCAAAGGCAAATTCTTTATCAGATGCCTACCCTGGCTCTAAACAGGTGCTGGAATCCACCCATTCATGAACATGAGGTGGAAAGTTCATGACAGCCAGAAGGAATTTGAAAGCTATTGTCTCTGTATTACATTATTTCCAACCCAAGGGGTTAAATAAAATAAAAGAAAAATCTGATCTAAACTCCTGATATTTTGTTCCATTCTTTCAGGTAATTTACTTTTTATTCACCTCCACCAGCAAAAAAGGTTATTTCTGATTGAAGAAAAAACTCAGACTGTAGTGTAACCACTGGACAATGGAACCTGAGACTTAAGACAAACAACACTTATTACAAGAATCAGGGAGAGGGTTTAACGCCCCAAAAGTTTTGTCTTGTGAGGTACTGCATGGACATACTGAGTCCCATCTCCAAAAAGCTAAACATTTAGCTGTAGAAGACAAGATGAAAAGAAGAATAACTATATTTTAAACATATGGTTTTAAAGATAATCAACTTAAACATGGTTTAAAGAAAATACATAAAATTAATACCTAGATTCATGTTACCTATATCTGATAAGGCACAATCTAAGCATATAAGTGAGCCAGTAGTTTTCTTCTGTGGCAAATGGAGAGAGACAGGACCATGTCTGCAGAAGAGCATATAAATCAACTAAAGTACATGTGAATAATCCCTCTCTTCAGGCATAATTTACACAATTAGTTTTAATTAGACATTACTGTAGCAATCGCTGGGTGGAAAGAATCTTTTTGTATGACTTACCCAAGGTTACGTAGGAACTTAATGCTGGAGTATGGCCCAGAGTCATCTGTCTTCTTGCGTGTCCTGTCCTTCACAACTCAATGTGCTGTGTTTTACTCCCCTTCTGATCCAACAGAAAGTTTAAGTAGTTCATGTGACCTAAGAAGTAAATGGGAATTAATAAAAAATATTAGTACTATTGGGTTATTTCTGTTTCTGTCTGCTGTCGTTAAAGGTTATTCTTTTCACAATAATTCAACAATAATATGTCTGGGAAAATTCTGTGGGATTTCCTTTTAATCTGAAGCATAGCAAGTTTCACTAAAGCTCTATTTGCTGTGAAATATAGTTTTAAAATTTATTGCTACTCAATCAGGAGATCAAAGCTGTATGTAAAAGCAGAGAATAGCCTTTTTAATCTAGAGACCAAGGGAAATAATATTTTTTCTGTTTTCATTATTGTGTGCTTAGAAGAATGCTCTGTGTAATATTTTTGGTGTGATCCCCCTGTGCCCTCTGACAGTAAGAGGTCATCTGCAGTTGCTGGAGATCAGCTAGGCCAACATCAGGCTGGCATTTGATTTAGCAGATAGCCAGCATTGTGTCATTCCCTTCCTATTCTAAGGAATGCAGCTATCGTGGGTGTCAGGGGCTTGGGGAATGTTAACCTCTGTGCCACACAGCACAGTCTGGATAAACAATTAGTACAAAAGGCTCCACTGACAAATAATAATGAAAGCCATATCAATATTTTGGGCATTTCTAGTTTCTCACCTGTCTTCTTTGAAAATCATGCTGAATGAGACTTACCAATTTGAACAGATCTGTCTCTTTTCAGACCCCACCTAACTTGATGATTATGTGAGCTGTGCTGCTATTAAAATCATTTATGTGTGTATACAGGGGACAGCAAAAAACTCAGAATGCAGAAAGCCCAAACCTGGGACAATTTCCAAGCTGCAACTTTCCTAAATTCACTATGCTGAAAATTATCTGTATTTTGTTTTTTGAAGATGAAGACATGCAGTTAAATACATCTGTCTATATATTGTCCCATTTTACCCATAAAGTCATGAGTCACATCACCAGAATGATGATTTGGTTTAAAAATTATGAATTCTGTTTTTTTTCTTTAGTAAACGAAATGTGTATTTAATTGCATTCAGAGTTTTTAATCTCAGTTTGAACATTTGACCATGCATCAATGTATCTTCTTTTAGTTTTGTAAAATACTATATTTGTGGAAAAATCTTGGAAAAAAACCAGCATCATGCTAAGAGGAAGAATGCTGCGTAAAAATAGTGCAAAATGTGGGAAGAAATTACATGTTAAGAGGAGGAATATTGCAAAATAGCATTACACAATGTGGGAAGAAATCACCATTCATTCCTGTCATTGATAATTATTATTCTTTGCATTGTGTTTGGTACACCAAATCTACTTAGTGATCTGAAAGTTAGGATCCAGTTTTATCCTCTGTGTCATTTGCATGAAAATGCTACATGCCAGTTGCATCAGAAAACGCTTGTGCTGTTGAAATCTAATTGTACAGGCTCCAGTCCAAAGAAGCCCTTTAATGTAAAGCCAGTCCTGCAGTCAACAGTGAAACTGCCTTTGTGCTCAGAATTATATATCTTAAGGAAGTCAGAGCCCTTCCTGTTTTCCCCTTTCCACTAAAAATACTCAATTTGAGGAAAAGACAAGTGCACAAAGCTGCATTATTTCCATTTTTGTTCTTATTTACGGCACATCTTCTCAATTACTATGTGCAAATTAGAGGACTAAAAACATTTCAGTTGACATACACAGCAAAGATTGACAGGGAAAGCTTGGTAGCCTTAGAAAGGGATTTCCTAAAATATCTCACTGATCAAATAAGTAACTTGCATTTAAATCAAAGAAGGTTTGATAATTGGGTGTGTGAGTAGCTTGATATTTTATTATTAGGCAAACACATTTAGAAATACAAACTACACATAAGCTTAGCTGCTACTTGTTCTTATATGAAACAGTAGTTGGTACAATGTTAATTTAAAATTAACAGTCAGGAGATACAGAGTAAAGAAAACCACTTGGAGTTGTAACAGCAAATCCAAATCCTGAAGCAGCAGAAAATTTCCTTTTCAAAGGTGCTATTAACTGTATAGTCTTAGTGGAAGGAACTGTGCCTTCTGTTTCTCACATGGGCTGGAGGGAAAGGGCATCAACAAAGTAACAGTGGTAGTGTGCTATTTGAGATTAGTAATTTGTTAACAACAACATCAAAATCAGGCCATTTTATTCTGTGCATGTCTGTGAAGTGCTGGTGCTGTTTGATACTAGCTGTGCAGCTTCTTTGGCAGGCTGTTATAGTAAAGGGGTAATTAGTTCATTGAGTTAGGCCTTGCTTGGAGCAATGACAGATGTGAATCCTAAGTATCTTGAAAAGTAGTCTTATACTCAATGAAAATTTACCATTCTAACGTGGGGAGGCAAAGTTGGTTCAACGGGGTTCAACAAGGCCAAGTGCCAAGGTCACAACAACCCCAGGCAGTGCTACAGCCTGAGGGCAGAGTGGCTGGAAAGCTGCCCAGTGGAAAAGGACCTGGGGGTGCTGGTTGACAGCAACTGAACGTGGGCCACCTGTGTGCCCAGGTGGCCAAGAAGGCCAATGGCATCCTGGCCTGTATCAGCACTAGTGTGTCCAGCAGGACAGGGATTGTCCTCCTGTACTTGGCACTGGTGAGGCTGCAACTCAAATCCTGTGTCCAGTTCTGGGCCCCTCACTGCAATAAAAACATTGAGGTGCTTGAGTGTGTCTAAAGAAGGGCAACAGAGCTTGGGAAGGGTCTGGAGCACTGGTTTGATGAGCAGCAGCTGAAGGAGCTGGGGGTGTTTAGCGTGGAGAGGAGGAGGCACAGGGGAGACCTTATCACTCTCTACAGCTGCCTGAAAGGAGGCTGTAGCCACGTGGGGTTGGTCTCTTCTCCCTGGTAACTAGTGGTAGGACAAGAGGAAATGACCTCAAGCTCTGCCAGCAGAGGTTTAGGTTGGATATTAGAAAAAATTTCTTCACCAAAAGGGTTGTCAATCACTGGAACAGGCTGCCCAGGGAAGTGGTGGAGTCACCATCCCTGGTAGTGTTTAAAGAAGCATGTAGATGTGGTGCTTAGGGACATGGTCTAATGGTGAACATGGCAATGCTCAGTTAAGAGTTGGACTCAATGGCCTTAGAGGTCTTTTCCAGCATTAATGATTCTGTGATCTGTCACTGAGTTCCAAAACACGACCTCCATTACCTTGTCTGCTTGAATTTGTCCATAGTTTTATATATAGATATATACACTCTGGGGATATTAACACTACCTAACTGTGAGGATCTATGAATGAATAAATTGTTCTTTTTCTAAAGACCTATGGAGGGAAAAGGTTAGGAAAACAGAAAATAAATGTATGTATTTTGTGGGGCAGGGTAGTTTCCAACCATTTGGTTGAGAAGGCTCAGATGCAACATGTAATATTATGAGAGAAGGATACTAACAGGGGTTTGCCTCTCAGTTTGTTTTAACTTATTTGGTTTATGCTTTTGGACTGCAGCATTTGGAAAATAAAAAAAATGTGTGTCTAATGAGATGCAGCATCAGCTGAAGTGATACCTGTATTGAGAACAATGGACTACACCTGAATCTGTCCCCACAGCATTTTTCAGCCAATTATTTACCTTTGCCAAAGATGTTCTTCTTTAAGACATTATTTTTTAACTGGCACTACTATACTCCATTCAAAACTTTAAAGGTTACTGAAGTGCCTAAGTTCAGAAAAAAATTAATTTCAAGCTACTTTAAACAATATCTTTTATTATGTGCTTATACTGAGGATCTTATCTCTACCACTGCCTTTCAGGTGCTCCCTAATGTGAAGGATAGGAAAAAGAATACATACTTGAAATTGATTTAGGCTAGGAAAGCAGCTTTCATGCAGACTAAAATTATTTTACATGCTCTTAGGCAACTATAACTGCTGTCATATAGAACATTGACATGCTACCTGAATGCAGAAGAATATAAATTAAGAGAATAATCAAATAGGGAAAGCAAAGATAGGGACTAAACCTTATTTATCATTATTTCTGCCTTCATCCATGATGAAAGGCCTTCATGGATGTATATACTGCCTTCCTGATTTACCTGTATGGACATTAGACCTATAAATTAGAGATACAGCGTTTCATGATTTGAGGATAATTAGACTAAAGAATTTGTTTATTTGCTAGAGATCAAATACAACCTATGGATAGTTTAGGTCTCCACGGCCTTTTAATATGTAATTGCAAAGTTGCTCTCTCTCTGTAAGCCACTTTACCCTTCTGCATGGTGCTTAGTTCAGGTGCTCTAAAATGAGGCCATAGAATAATTTAGATGGAAAAATACCCTTATAGGCCTTTCTGTCCAACTCCTTCTCAAAGCAAAAGCAATTGGTCTAAGTTGCTTGGGATCTTGCTGAATTTTTAGTGTCTCCAAGAACGGAGAACCCACAGCCTCTCTTGTCACCCAGGCCAATGTGAGACCACATTCATAGTGAAAATTTGCTCATTTTACATTCAACTGAAATTTTCCTTTCTGTGTACCTCTGGGTGGGTCTTAGCTGCAGAGCAAGCCTGTCTTCCTTGGGCTTTCCATATATGTCATGTGTTCCAGCTCCTTCAACCACTTGTTTCCCTCCACTGGATTTGCTCCAATTGGTTGGTATCTCTGTTGAGTTGTTAGAAACTGGACACTGGTATTCTGCCTAGAGTTCTGTGAGTGTGATTTCAAGCTATTACAGGGAAATAATCACAGCACTTAGTTTGGAGTCACACTCCTGATAACTGTGTCCTGAAAGGTAAAGATGAACACAGCCTGATTTTACCAGTCCCCACTGGCACATTGATTGGAGTCCTGCAGGAAGTTCCTACCACGAGATTGTGTGGATTATTACTGTGTGAGCAGATGGTGTCAAAAAGACTGTTAACTGAGATGCAAGAATGATGTGTCTTTACACACCAGGAAATGGGCTAGGACACACTATGGAGCATTCACTGAGTACTGGAAGTGCACAGTATTGCTCTATAGAAGAAACAGCCTATCTGCAAATAGCTCTGTCACAGTGGGTCTGCTGGCCAGGTTAGATCCCCCTTCTCCTCTGCTACTGTCATTTCTCACACACACACAGGGTGCCCCACACAGTCCTTGTGGTTGCAGGTGAGGAGGATTTCTCACCAAGGAATGGCCCAGTAGACTGGAAAAGCCTGGGAGAGAGAGGGAGATGTGCAGGAGCAGACACCTCACAAAGCACTGCCTTCCCCTCTGTGATAGTGTGGAGACCAGGCCTTTGTGAGCCAGTTCCAGGAGAGGGTTGCCTATCCAGCTCAGGGCAGATGGTGGCTTTTTCCCCATGACAGGGAGATGCACTATGTCTTGTGCCACTTGTGTTCTCACTTTCTGGGGCTGCAAGTTTCCCTCCTCAGTAGAGGGTCCAACAGACGCCATAGCAGGCACAAAGGAAAGCCTGGAATGTACCCTTAGGGTGGGTGTCCAATTAGGACTGTGGCAATTATGCGTTGTACAGGTCTGGGAACTTTAACAGATACCTACCAAAAAAGTTAACTAATACATATAACTTTAAAAGAAAAGAAAAAAGAAATCAGAAGTACTCTCTTAGAATGCTGCTGTACCACAGTGCTCAACAGGATTATATAGACCTAACAGACCAATCCCATAGCTTCACAGGAAGGAAACAAACTGTACTTTATATTCTGGAGCTGAGGTCTGCATTAGCAGATATTGATGCAGTGTATTTTAAAGGCATCTCTCAGTTCCTTTCACAACCAGAAAATAAATCAGCCTTTATATACAAAATAACCCTACAGCCCTTGCAACACCATTGATTACTCTATATGGTGATCCAAAATGTCCTAACTTGAAGATTCAGTTCTGTGGAAGGTATGAAGGTAACATGTATATGTTACCATATATGTAACAGGTATATATGTAACATGTTTAGCAATTTACAGCACATTTTCAGACATGTCTAAGAGCATTAGTTTTATTCAAAAAGGGAAATAGTTCCAACATAGAATGATTAGAGCTGATACATACTGAAAGCAGAAAGATCAAAATAGAGATACCAAAAGGGAAGAGGCAGTCTCTGACTCTGAACCAAGAAATAAAACAGCTGAGATAAGCACTTTCCTAAATACCCAAGGGATGATATTTTATCTGTAAGAAAACAAGACAGTAGAGCTGGTAGAATAGTGGAAAGTTAGGAAAACAAGATGACAACTGAATGTACTGCACACTGGGAAATCACACAGCCATCAAGCCTACTATAGCTGCAGTATTTGAAGCAATATATTCAGTTTTGATACATTGTTATAATTATAGTCATTTAAACACTGAGTCCTACAATTAATTATCTTCTGGTATTTTCTCATCACAGAAAAAGGGAAATGACTCTGTGATGCCTTTACTCCAGTAATGAAGCTCCTTCCTCCCTGTTTCTGCTGCTGCTTGTCGCTCATGGCCCTCCCACACCCTTAGTCTCTCTATGCAGCTGTCTGGGGTCTCAAGAAATTACCCTGGTTAAGAATCAACCATTTTTTTCCTATCTGAGAGGGCCTATTTGAGACCCAGATAATTCCAGAAGCAAATCTGTTCTCCCCCACTGTTTATGTGTTTACACTTTGCCATACTATTGTAGTATCTGGACGCTGTACCATTTGATAAGCCTTACATGTTCTATCTTGCCAGAATTAAGGGTGGGACTCACCAACCATTATATCTATCACAAGAAAAGCAAAGTGGGGGCAGGGGGAACACAGAATTCCCAGGTTAATGTATGCCAACACAGGATGGCACATGAGACATCAACGCAATACAAACTATAAATGCTAACAAAAATAACATCTTACTCATCTTACTCTTACTCATCTTTGCCACAAGAGAAGAGGAAGTGGATTCAAGTGGCCGCCTTGTCAGCTTAACAAACAATAGCTCTCAGGGTTAAGGTGCAATGCACATGAACTATAATTTTTGGCTAGTGCTGAAGACAGTGGTTAAATTATCCAAATGCCCTACTTCTCTCTCCACTCTTCTGCGCTTGGTGCTCCTCTTTCAACACTGTTGGTGCTTGTTTGACCAGCCTGATCTCAGAGCTAAGCTGACATAAGACCAGCCCTTTCAAATAAGTGAGTGGTTTTATCCTTGTTTGACTTCCTAAACTGACTCGCCTCATCATTTGACTCCTGCAGGCTGTTCCAGTTTTTGTGCAATGGTTACTGCTCAAATATGACAGCAGTACCCTATCTCACATACTAGAAAGCATCACCATCAGCCTAAGTGTGTGGGAAACAGCGAGTATTGGTTTAATTTGCCTATGTTTGCTAATATTTGATCTTAGAGTAACATCTTTAAAAGCAAGTAT
This sequence comes from Hafferia zeledoni, assembly GCA_035583235.1. Classification (NCBI taxonomy): domain Eukaryota; kingdom Metazoa; phylum Chordata; class Aves; order Passeriformes; family Thamnophilidae; genus Hafferia; species Hafferia zeledoni. Next base: position 21,470,646 of record JAWWEV010000095.1, read on the forward strand.
GTGATACTGAGGAACTGTTTTGCTTCATGACTTGGCACAGAGCTTCTGAGGACAGGACAGAAACTGAATTCCTCTAAGAAATGTACTCAGCAATTTCTGCATCAAGTGTGTACCTCATGCTTGAACATTCCTGCACTTCTTTTCAACAAAGCTCCAGTCCTGGAGATGAAGAATCTCTGACCAAGTGTGATTTCCAATGATTAATTGGCTATATTTTTAAAAATTCATGCCTTACTTCAAGCCTGAATTGGATTAATTTTTACTTTCACCAACTGGATCTTCTTGTGCTGTTGGTCCCTTGACACTGGTCTATTCTAAGTAACTCTGAAAACAGAGCACTAAAAAAGCACATTTATAAGCTCTTACTTCACTATTATCAGTCTCAAATATTAGTGGTAAGATGTACATTCCTGCAAATCTTCATATTGTGTCCTTCACTTCTTTTCTAGGATCTGTTGAGAGACCTGTCAGGGAAAATACACTAAGTGTGCCCAGTAGTGTTTGTTGCTCTGCAAAGTTCAAGCAGTCACTCCACCTAAAACCTGGAATGATTTCATCTTTCTGGGAACAGCATAGTCAGCTGCATATGTATTATGTGGTGGCAGGGGGGGTGGGTTGGTGAGATGTGTGTTTAGCTATTATCTGTAGTGTTAGAGAATGGCCACAGCTAGACCAGAAACATCAAATGATCATGATCACAGGGCAGGAGTGATGCCAAGATGTCTGTTCTTAGATGCTCAAATTATCTGTCAACCTCATCAACAGACTAACAATCTGGGATGATTTTTCTGCAGTTTGACTGGAAGGGCCAGCTGGTTTATACTTCTTTTGAAGTAGGAAAGTAATATTTTCTTGTATCATCTGGGCATATGTCATCAAAGCAATTTCCTTACAGGTTTCACAGCATGGTGAGAATAGAGCTAAAAAAGAAGTCCATGCTTGCATTGGCATCCATGTAATCCACCCTGGCTGGTGGTAAAGGTTACTCCATTAGAATCTCATATATTCTGAGGACAACAGGGCATACTTATGGTGGCCTCCAAGCCTGTGAGAGAAGCTTTTTCCTTATGGCATGCGCTTGCATTCCTTCCATGCACAAAGCTCACCTTCTTAGCCTTAGACCTGCAGAAAACATTTATGACATTAAGAGAGAGAACCCCATAATAAAATCAGAAAGAAATCCTGTCAAGTGCATCTTTTCTTAGGTTTAGGTATACTGACACTTCACAAAATATTTTGCCTTTAATGCAATGCATGTAACACAGACACCGTCTTGGCTCAGTGGGACAATTCTACTACCCTAAAACCTCAGCATGCTCACCCACTGCACAAAGACCCACTGAGGGCTGACCAGCAGCATTCTGCCCACAGAGGTCTGAGACTGCACAGTGCATGTGCTGCAACTCTATGCAGATGTATAACTAGTATTATATCTAATAAAATATTATTAAATACAATAACAACGGACTAATCAATGTGCCAAAAATTTCCTAGGAAGGAACATACTGGAATATCTAACAGGCTTTTGTATTAGATATGAATTAATTATGAAATAATCTTTGCCATCTTTAAACAAAATTGTGTGCTACAAGGCTTAGTAAGTTTCTAAGATATTCCCAGGATTTAGTCACATGTAGGAAACAGCTGCCCCATACAGCTGCATGAATGTGTGTTCCCACAGCCAGCCATGCTGAGCCTCCTTTTGCGTGTTGCTCACTAGCAGCAGCAGCTAGGACAAACCTGGCAGGTGTTAAGACAGTCAGCCAGTTCTGCACTCTGAATTTTCCAGGCCATTTACCTCCAGCTGTCTTGGCTCAGCAGGACCATTTTACCATCCCAAAACCTCATCACACTCAATCACTGTACAAGCCCTACTGATGGCTGACCACCAGCATTGCCCCCAAAGAGGTCTGCAGGTGCACAGTGCAAGTGCTGCAACATGACAAATGCTTTCTGGAGCCCAGTCTTACAAGGCACAGAAGCTGAGTCCTGCCCTCTTCCCTTCCAAGTGTGCTCTCTTACAGCAGCAAAGGAAATGACTCAATGAAGAAGGGGCCAAGCCCAAACACAGTAATCCATTTTCCATGGTGACTTTCATAATTCTTCATCTTTATAGGCACTGTTTATAGTCATTTGAAGAGCAGCGACCTGGGTAAATACTCTGCACAGCCATAGTCATGACGTGTATGTACAGTCCATGACAGAACTTACCTGAGTACTCCAGGCATGCTGATGGTACACAGAGACCACACAGCTTCCTCCCACAGGTGAAACACAGTGTGCCAACAAGCACTGTGAACTGCTGTTTGGGCTGCTCTTGTATGACAGCTGCTGACCAAGGGAGAAACAAGAACAAGAAGACTTCCAGCCTGCAAAGGCACCAAAATAATTTAAGAAGAGAAACTTGGGTTTATAAAGGGTTCTGAGGGGAAGGTTCTGGGACTTGGATGTGACTGGGTAAAAGCAGGGGCAGAGTGTGTAACTAGGGAAACCGGATAGCCAATAAGACAATGGTCACCAAAGGCCAATGGGAAAACTGGGTCTTGGGCAAAGGTGTGAAAACTAACCCATGGGGGTCCAGGGATCAGGGCAAGGGCAGGAAAAGGGTATAGGGGAAAGAAGACAACCTGGAGGATAAACAGGGATAAGGCTATGAGGAAGAAATGAGGTGGGGGGTGGGGGGTTCGGGGGGGTGGCTACACAGAACTTTAATAACTAAATCCATCCAATAATGAACACAATGAACTTGAACCAAACTTCGGTTGTAACAGTCTTAGCAGTCTCTCAGGTTGTTTCATGTCCTCCATTTGTCATCCGATGTGCATTCTCCCACACTTGTACACTGTGCTGAAGTCATCCAGTTGACATGCAGCGGACTCTTTGTGAGTGCAGGTCAAATTATGACTGACTTCTGCATGAAAAAGACCTGGAACAAAATATGATGTGTCATACTACTACACTCAAGAACTGTTCATCTGAGGAAAATATGCAAGACTACTTGCTTGACAGTCATAATAATGCCTGCCTGAAATCCCAGCCTGAGGTTGTAAATACTCAGTAAATAAGATCCAGTGGGCTGCACGGAAGAGTCATGACCAATGTCCTTGCCAGACTGCTTCAATGTTTGAAAAGGAAATTTCAATTCACTATCTTCTAGAAAGATAAAAAGGACATACTGGCTATTCACAGGACAGTCAACATCACTGAGGCTGAAGAAAGTCCTCTGGAAGCACTTCTCTGGGCACAGGAAGGGAAGGAAGGAGTGATTGTGGACAGTCAGAATAGACTGCTGAAGGATAAATCTTGTGTGACAGTTGGGTGTCTTCTCTGAGAAAATGACTAGAACTGAGGATCAGGGGAGAGTAATGGATGTCATTTACCTTGAATTCAGCAATGCTTAGACACTATGTCCACAATAGTCTTGTATCCAAGTTGGGATATTATACCCTGGGTGGATAGACCACAAGATGGGTAAATTCCTGGTTGGATGATAGGCCCCAGAGAGTGGTGGATAACAAATCATATTCTGCCTTGAGGCTGCTAACAAGTAGGGTCCACAGGGGCCTGTACTGGGACCTGTCCTGCTTTAGACTTGTATCCCTGACAAGGTGGACAAGGTGCTGGGTTTCACCAAGTGAGCAGATAATACCAATTTACAAGAACCAGTTGAAAATGCATGAGGGCAGGGCTACCATCAGGAACTACCTGGATAGGCAGGAGAAAGGGTTAAACAGGTCCCTTATGCACCTGCAGCGGAAGAAATATGCAGCCCTGCCCTGGGCAGACAAAGTCCTAGCAACACTGCCCAAAAGGCTGGGGTAAGTGCTAGGGAGAAGATCCTGTGGCCTGATGGGCAAGAAGTTAGATTGCTATCCTTCCAAGGTCACTTTCAGCCAGAATGGCTCTGTACATGCTTTTTCCTGAGATCTTGTGTGAAATAACAAATTTCCTCGTGCCCAAAAATTCCCATAGGACTTCTCATCCTCTGTAGTTATCTTTGCCAATGTACTGATAAAATATTATTCCTATGGATTTATTGTGATAGAACTGTATTTTGGAGGCTTTTGTCTACATGTCTTTATGATTATTGGTTGCTAGAGATTCAACTCTGCTACAGTGCCAGAAAAAAACCCTCAGCCTTAGAGTCATTGATGCCAGTTCCTGTGTTCTCTGTAGCATTCTGACTTTCTGGTAATTTCTTTTACTTACAGATTTTTCAAACATGTATCATGCATTTTGACCATGATAGACGGGGATTTCAGATTCACTGATTACTTCTGTTTCTCTGTTTTCTCTGTTACATTTTCTAAAAGCCTCCTTTCCTGACTTAGACAATGAGTCCTCAAAATCAAAACAGCTCCCTGCTGGGCACATTCCAAAATTAGACAGTCCTGATAACTCCTGATCAGTTTTCATTGGGACTACCCATGGATTGCAATGCCATTCAGCATGAACTGGCGAGATGCGATGTGCATCTGCACAAACAGGGTTATATTAATAATAGCAATGCCTGAATATATGCGTATTAGTAAGCAAGGAGCCTATTACCTTTCACTAGTTATTATCCCTTCTATTTCCATTTCCTTGTCACCTTTTTTGATCACATCCAACCTAAACCGTAGGCTCTTCAGGGTGGGTTATTACCTTTATCTGCTCACTTAAGTGACAATAATAAAATTATGCAGAACTAGTCATAAAATCAGAGGTGGAGCTTCTTATCACTCAGTTTCACATAGCTAAGCACTGAGTGGGAGGGAGTGGATTTTGGCAGGCCAAGGGAAAAAACCAGTTGATTTGTCTTTGCCCTGCATTGTGATAAATCTTCCAGTCATGTAAAAGTGCCATCTTGAGACACAGAATCTCAGGACTGCTCAGCGGATATGAAAACTAAGTGAAATGTGAAGGTAGATTATCAATCACTGGGAGCTGAGTCAACAACACAAAGAGTTTTGTAATATTAAAAATGTTTCTCTCTTCCAGAAAGATCCTACCAAGTAAATACTTTAGTAGGCAATACTGAGCATAAGAAAGCCCTGATTTCCTTACAAGCACATTTGAAGCCAAGGCTCACTCACTCATTAAGTGTATAAGCCCAGTACAGCCTAAAGGTGCTCTGGTTTACACTGCTATCTCCTAACTACCATAACAAGTATCACCCACACTAAGAATGTTTATCTCTTGCTGGGGAAGTGGAAAGGCAAATTGCCTGATTAATATAGGACTGAAGTAAACACAGTAACATACCATATGAAGATCAAGGAATCGAGTAGCTGACTTATTTTTAAGGGTGATTTTTTTTATTTTGCCTTCTATGATTACAGTGTCTCTAACATCGGCTGTAGTCATGGTCATAACTACCCTCAGAAACTGACCATTACACTGAAGAGAGTCTTTGCTGGTTTGACTTTCCCCAGCAGAAACAAAGACTCTATGTTTCCTCTGTGTTCCTCTTATCCTGTGTGTAATCTTAGAGCTATGAGTTGCTTCTTTACATCTGGATGCTTGTGAAAAAAATTATAGAGTATTACTTTGTTGCCCTAATCTTGCTCTTACAGCTTTTAGTGAAGTGTTAAAAATCCCCAAAGACATTTTGCATGACACATATTTTAGGGGTCTACCAATTCAACCAAAAAGAACAGAAGAAACTTTTTGGCTGACTTTAAAACTTGCTCTCTTACAGGACAAGAATACACAGAATAAAAAAGATCAGGACTTTTTGCTCCAAGTGAAAGTTAAACAATAGATTATTATTGTGCAAATGAAGTTAAACTGAAAGCAAAATAAAAAACCCCAATACTTCTTTAAACTCTATTTGGAACTGTGGTGTTATCCATGAATTTTGGTTCATGACAATTAAAAAAAGGAAATATCCTTAGATGAGTGTAGTGTTAAAGAATAATGAAGGAATGCTTCTCAGCTTTCATAGCTGGGGGTATCATTCCTAAAAAGAACAGTTTCCAAATACTGCATTACAAAACAGGACACAGGTGTGGGTGCAGCTTACTGAACACAGCCTTAAGTTTTTGCATTTTCTTTTCAATTGAATTACCAAAGACCTGTTCTTTCCTCTTTAATTCACATTAGATAAACTCATAAGGCACACAAACATATCAGAAACATCTCTACTTCATGTTTTGCCTTGCTTCTCTCTGCCTAATTTCTGAAAATACAAATTAAGCAGTTAGGTTTGCTTCTCTGTACAAAAATTTGATTTTTATGAGTTTGCTGTTCAAGAGTTCTCTCCAATAGTAGTTCTCTGTTCTTGTCACTCTGCTCAGCAGATGGTAGGGAGGGAAGAGCTGACTGGACCGAAACTTCAGCTGGACTTCTTCTCAGGCACAACACACATTATGAAAATGTTCCTGAATTTTCCAATGCCACACAAAAGCTATAAGCATTGTCATACTGGTTACACATGAATTGTGATAGTCTTAAAACTTATGATAGATCCGGTGAGTGAGACACTAAGAGCATGACATGACATACCAACATTGCCAAAGACAACATGTCAAAGGGTCTTGTGACTCTGCACCTGTCCTCCCTCCAGTACTCACAGAGCATGCAATTAGGCTCTGGGTGTGTAACATCACCTGTGCTATGCAACACACTTCTTGCATGACTTTATCACTCTTATGCCTGTACATTACCAATCATACACTGTACAAAGTTTTCTCATTCTAATAACTTATTAATTTTATAATTTAACATTGCTGTGTGGCATTGCAAGGAAACTAAACATGGCAAACAAAATGGATGGACGCCAGGAAGTGGATGTCAGAATTGGAATACTTGGCATGCTCTGGGGATCCAAGTGTTGGCACCTTTCTCATCTCAAGTTCAAGGAAAGGGTGTTTGATTTTTAACCTTATTAATTTATAGGCTTGGCTGTTTAGACCTTCCTGGCAAGAAAGTGTGATCGTGCATGTCACTGTGGACTAAGCAGGCCCAGGACAGGAGTTAGAATTCTGTCTTAGCAGAAGTTACAGCTGGAGCATGCCATCTGGAGCTGCTCTCTCCTGCTGACTTTTTGTGAACTGAAAAGTGACACCAAAATTACCTCAAAAATGACTACTCAAGTGACAGTATAGGTGTTCCCAGGTCAGGAGAGGAAACGAGCTTACACAGTGTTACTGACATAGAACTGAAGGAGCGTAAACAAGAGAACATCATGAAGGCACTTGAAACATCTCTGTGTAGAAATTTATCTCAGACTGATGGCAGCCCCAGCACAAAAGCTCAAGTGACATACCTAGCAGGGATTGAATGTCCCTGTGAAACAGAAGCAAATGCTGCATGTCACTGCAAGCACAGTTCAGTGGGTATTAGAGACACATGAGAAACTGCATAACCTACCCCTGTCTGTGGGTACAACAGGAAGACTGTGATTTCACTGCAGAATATCCTGGTGATACTCACATTCATTCATATCAAGATTCACACAGCTGTTGCCACCTGTGAACTTTTTGCTACTGCTACAGCTTTCAAATCTGTGTTTCTTACAGCTTTTCTATAAGTACTGAATAATTACAGCCTATTGAGACAGATTCTACGTGCAGGCTTTTCCAACTACATTGACAACTGGATGAATTTGCACCAATTCAATTTGTCACTTTTCCATGACTCTAGTAGTTAACATGAAAAGTAATGTTTCAGTTGGAAGCCAGAAGACATCAATGTAATTAATTTCTGAAGTATAAAAAATATGATCTTATGCACTGCAGCCAAGATAGAAATAAAGAATTCCGGCACAGAACCCTAAATACTCAGGGAAGGTTCCACTATACCAAATAATTTGCTCAAATACAGTCATAGGCAGAAACTTAATAATATTTTGCAACAATTATGACACTTTTGATTCATGATCCTGAAAGTATTTAATGTTGAAATAAATTTCTTAAAGTCAGGCTTGGATCTAGCAACAAGAATTGGCATAATAAGTGAGAAGACAGCACTTAACAGATAAGGCAAAGCACACCGCATGTTTTCAGTTTTACCTCTGTCTCTTGGGCAGCTACCATCCTCAGAATTGCCAGTCCTCAAGTACATTAGACACTCTGTGTTAATAAAAGCTTGTAGTTACAAACACCAATGCACATGTCAGAAGAAATGGACCTTTTCCTTAAATCAGTCTATCCTTACTATGATGTACCTATAGAATATATTTCTTGTGTGGTAATTTTTTTCTCCCTCAAGAAAAATCAAACCATTGTCATTAGATCTTACAGACTATAATAAAGAGAATGCACCGGTGTTTGCAAACATTTGCAAAAGACCACAGTTTAGAAAATGTTTTACTCAACAAGGGTTACAGTTTCAGTGATGCTACACTTCATTAAACAATGGAGGGTGGCTTTTCAGTAGTTAATCTTCTAAGGCATTTTGATGTCAGTCCAAAACAAAGCCTCCCTCTGTGTTCCGTCAGGTGTGGAACATGAAACCAAACAGATGACTAACTAAAGTCACTCAAGAAACAGAGTAAAAATGCCTGGAGACTTACCGATGTTTTGAAATATAAAATGTAGCTTCCTACATTACACCACTGTTACATCCAGGCTGGTCTCATGTCTTCTCCAGCAGCTGTCAATATTCTTTGCTTCTGACAAATGAGTAAACAAATAACACCTGTTGGTGTAGAAACACTTAATGAAAGGTGAAAGGTGAAAAGAGAAGGGAAGAGAAACAGTCTGTCATTGTTGATCTGTGTGAGGCTTTCTGACCACAACTCTGCCTTTCACTACCACCAGGATCGTTAAGGTAAGTGTATCAGAAATAGCATCAGCACAGTCCTCAAGGCAGACTTCTGTACTCAGGTAAGTTCTCAGCTTGATCATTATGTCAAAGCTTCTGTCTAGTTAGAAGAACTGACCACTCCTTGGAGCCACCAGTACTTGCAAACCCTTGAAATATTTGCAGAGCAGTACTTGCTCTAGCTCCATTAAAAGGGTATCTTGTAGGACCTATTCTTTAAGGCCCCTTCCCTATACCAGACATGGCAGTTTCTGAGTGCACTCCAAATACACATTAATGCACTGTTGGATGTGTTAAGGCATGGCCTTGGAAAAAACTGCATTTGGGTTTTATGATAAAGCCCAGGAAGCTGTCAACACCTTATCACTCTGTAAGTGCCACTGTAATTTTCTCTTAGCAATGAATGCTTTGGCCTGGCTAAGATACCGAGTGACTGGAAATTTGTTTTGACCTCCAAACTGGTCAGAAGTGGAAAATCAACAAAAAGAACTCTGGTATTAGTCACAGCACAAGCAGTTTAGGACCATAGCAAGCAATTATAAAGAAAGTTTTATGGCAACAGATATTTTGGCTGGGATATGACTGCAACACTTTCAGATCTTAAAACTAAATTTGTGCACTTAAAAGAGGATAGTATTGTATAGAGTCCTTGTAAATTGTGGTTTGAATGTCTTCTCCCACTATGGTCCATAGTTTTGACCAGGATGATCAGAACAGGAGTGCTACGGTGAAAATCCTCTCTCCAACATGAAAGGTAAGAGCGCCCACAAAATTTATCACAACAAGGTTGGCAATGCCCATATAACTTGCCTGAGATGCTGTGGTTTCTACTACATTTCCAGTGCAGGACTCTGATCTTGGGTACCTGTGGAGCCCAAGAAAAAACAAGTCTGTCAATTAAGGCTAAGCTCTTTCAGAGGCTATGAGCATGTCACTACTCCCTGCCTTAATTTTCTAAGGTTTACAGTACCCTTGCAAGCTGTCATATAAAAAGCTGCACCACAGATAAAAGAGAAAGCAGTGGCCCATGAGCCATCATGAGGAAACAGCTGAACTATCACTATTTTCACATGTATGTCTTTACAGTAAGAATATACACTTCAGAGTTGCCCTTCAACTCCAAGATTTAAAACTGATAATACACTCAGTAAGTACTATATGAATATGGCAGGAGAGTTAAATTAGGCTTGGATGGAAAGAAGACCAGTGAAGGCAGAGCATAAAAATATGTACCACAGGTAACATATCTCTAAAGACAAGAGATGCATTAAAAGCCTATTAAATAGAAATTAGTCTGAGTGAGAGAGAAGGTCATTTTAAAAAGTCGTTATTGAACCATGCAAAAAGCAACACAAGCTGTTGATGATGTCTCGTTTAGTGTTTCATTAGTTAGACTGGCCAACAAACTGAAACATTTCCATAATAACCAACATTATTTGCAATTTTTACAAGTTTAATCTGCCCCTCCCCTATGATTCCACTGAGAAACACTGAAACAAATCCAGCTTTCTGGCCTTGTACTTTTCACTGAAACTATGCTCAAATACTAAGTCTCAGCCAAAATACAGTATTCTTTGAGGTAAGACTTTATGCTTTCACCAAATTTCTACAGCTATCTTACCAGTGGTACAGTATAATCCTACATTATGACACCACAAAATGTCTTAGAACAATTTATAAAATGACCCATAATAAAACTCTAATCTTAAAGTGGAATAAAAATTTTGTCTCATGTTGCTAACGATTTTGTGTGTCTCCAGGGCTGTCTGTGGCTGGCACATGTTCACAGGGTAATTTTTAAATGGGTTGCCTCCACCACACAAATGGCCCCATGATTGCAGTCACCTTCCACTGTCACTGTGATGCCTACTCTGTTTAGTATAAGATGAGGTTCACAGAAGTGTTACAAAAAGCATTCTTAATATTAGAATGCTATTAGTCAATTACTAGAACTTCTTTCAGGGCTTAGTTCAGACACATGTGACAAAAGTATTTTTCATACCAAAATAACAAAAAAAAACCCCAAACAAAAAATTACTTTATACTTCCTCCTTAAGAAACAGGGTGTGTAAAAACAACTCTCAAACCTTTAGTGTTATATGTCAACAACAACACCCCACACCTACATATTTTTTCAAGGAAGATGGAATGATAATTTGCAGTATTTGGGAATAGTTACCAAAATTATTTTAAGTTCACGAAATTTCTGTGGCAGCAAAATAATTTAGTTGTCACAGATTTCCTCGGGGTTTTTGTTCCTTTTTTTCTTTTTCTTTTTTTTTTTTTCTTTTTGAAGCAAGTAAATCAAACAGTAAAGATAATACATAAAAATTCCATGAAAG
>JAWWEV010000095.1:21484297-21498125 GCA_035583235.1 Hafferia zeledoni
TTCTATGATTCTGCAGTCTCGTTTTTTCTTCCACACACTAGTGGTTCTAGGCCACAATCTTTCAGTTTTAAACTGGAAATTTGGAGCATGCTTGACTGAGGTGGTTTTGATGTTTATTGACTGACACACCCTTGAGAAACTGGTGGTACCTGGAGTAGCTACTGAGCAGTTCAGCTAAAGCTGTGTTAATTGAAATGCATTAACTGGGAGGAGTAGGTGCCACGTGGCTTCTGAATTGCATGAATGCATCGTTATGTTGCATTAAAGAAAAGTCGTTGAGACACACCAGTACTATTAAATTGCAGTTCTATTCCCTCCCCTTCAGCACTTAGTGTGAGTGTACAGATCCATTCCCTCCTTCCAAACCCATCCCTTCTTATTCCACTCTTCCACACAAAGTCTGTTGGATTTAGAACTGATGGAGTGTCCAGCAGGTTGTCCAAGGAGTTTTCTTTCACATCCTGTTGTTTTGGTTCACTCTTCCTAACTATCCACACTCCTTGCATCAGAAGGTTCCCCTCTACTTTGTTCTCTACACAATTTTATACTTTATTCCCTGTTTTGTTTTCTTGCCTGAACCTTACATTTCTACTTCTCCTGTGCTTCCTTTCTCTGCCCAGCAAGGAACTGGTCCCTAATTATTTTTTCCTCCACTGTTTCCATTTACATCCCCACCTGAATTTGGTATTTCCAGGTTTGTTACATAGGCAATGTTAGCCTCTTGTTATGTTACTTACATGAATGATGCATAGATGAAGACAGCCTTCTGTCACAAGCTTCCCTTACAGTCCTACAATTTACGTTTGTTACATTTAATTTACTTTTTTTTTAATAGAATTATCTTACTTTAGCTTTGACTCTTGTACCTGATTTAAATTAAGAACAAATATTCTCTTACCTCATGAACATCTAAACTACAAGATAGCCTGTTTTGCACCCCACACTGTGTCTCTGTCCTTACATAGTTTTTGTTTCACTCCTGGTTCTCATGAGAAACTTCAGCTCACTTAGAGACCTGTGTTATGGGTTAGCTGAGTGGGCCTAAATTTAGGCTTTAAAGTTCAGGAATTGTCAGGTGACTTGAGCTGGGCTGGGCTAGCCAACAGCTGACTTCTTCTAGCCAGTAATGTTGTATTCCATACCATGTTATGACACCATCTCAAAAGGGGTAAAATCCAGTGAAAATCCAGTGTGTGGGAGTGGCTTAGTCAGTTCCATCATGGCTGAGGTACAGACAGGACGTGGTGCAGCTCCTTTCTTGCTGGAGTGGACCCTGCTGTTCCTGCTGCCACTGCTTGCATTTTGTTTGAATTCAGGGACGTAGAAACATTTTGTTGTTACTCTTTCTGTTTCTTGCTGGGTGTCTTTTAGAGTACTTGTAGATCTAGAGTAATAGACTTTGTATTAATTGGGGAGTGGGAGGTTATTTCTTGTTAAAAATATATATATAACTTGTGTAAGTGTGTGTTATATTGTAGTTTTCTCTTAATTTTCTCTTTTCCGTATAAGTACATATAGTTAGTTTCAGCATAAACCTGGTTTGGAGGTTTTTTTCCTCTCCCTCTTCTTCCCTTTTTCTCTGTACTTGGGCAGTTGGCATTTTGGCAGCCCAACCCAAGACAACCTGGTGTTCCAGCAGGGCTTCTTGCTCCTAACTAGCCTATACTCTTACAGCCTATACCCATGGTCCTCTTTTCCCTCATAAAACCGGAGGACAGGCAGAAAGTCCAGTCACAAACACATGAGCTTAAGCTTATTGCTTAAGGAAGGTAATTTGTATTAGTTGCATTCACTTAACAATTTAAAAGGCTTTCTGTGAAATAAACACCCAGAGGTACAAATAAAAAAAATGCCAAGAGCCCAGTTCCTTCAGATGAAAACCAAGTGTCCATGGTGTGTAGTTGGTGTGTTACATCCATCCAGAAGAACTCTGTGTGGTTTGGGTAGCCTTCTTCTTTAGGAAATTCAGTCCAAGGTGCATGTCCCAGAAATTACAAAGCTATTCTTGTTGGACCTGAATTTCAGCCTTCTCTTGAAACATTTTTAGATGATGTAGAAAGTTTTTAACTAATCCATATTCTCTGTATCTTCCAGACAGTTGCAGTGTTGAAAACATTACAGAACAAGATGTTTGCAGCTTTAAAGTACCACTCAACAGACTATTTATATGAGGTATTGTTTTGTTATATCTCCTAAAGTCTGAGTGAATTATAGCAGTAACTGAAGAAAATATTGAGTGCATATTAAAAAAGATATCAAAAACTACTTTCTTTGAAATTCTGTTTCAGAGAGGTTGTTGTGCTGCACTTGCACGCAGTGAAGTGATTGCAAAGGTTTTTTAAGAAAAAAATTGAAGTACAATTTTGCCAAACCTAGAGCACTAATTAGTTTCACTAATTAGTGTCTGTTGCACTTGTGGTTTACTTATAATGCACCTATAACTTTCCTGCTTAGAACCTTCTTTGGAGAACACACTGTGCCTTTTAATGCATTAAAGTAAATTAAATTTAATTGATTACTTTCTTGAGAACTATCCAATTTTCTAGCTACTGCAGTGTGCAGTGAGATAGTGATACATGATGGTCTGCTGTATTACCTGATTATTTTAGGGCAGAGGCTTTGTAATGTTTTAGTTTAAATTCATGGAAAGCACATGGGTTTTTTTCACACCTACAATGGATATTTTGGATTTACAGATCTTGATCAGTTAAGATCTAGAAACCTTGTGAAGTCTTGTTTTCCCTCCTGTCTCCATCTGTGATGTTGCTAACTGCTTATCTCTGAGGCACACTGTTGAAGCTGTATAGGTTTTTACTTATTTAAACTTTTGAAGAAAAGCCACGAGCCAAATAAAAGATTTCTTTGCCAGAGGGGTGCTCTTTCAAGGGGTGATATTTCTAGTGTGTGAGCAGAAGAATAAGGCAGCAAGACAGGATGCCTTCAACAGTACAGGGAGAGTACACGGACACACACCTGCACTCCTGGCACACAGGTGGAAATCTGCAGCCTGGGAAGTGGTCCAGCAATAGTCCTTGCAGTCAAACTGGGATCCATGTCATGGAGCATTTCCCACGTCTCTTTCCTTGGAGTACAGGAATTGTTCCATGGAGTGCCTGTGTATGTGCCTACTGTTTTCTTAGACTGTAGTGTAATTCCAGCAGTATGGAGTCTGCTGTTCAGAGTTTGTGTGGAAACCTTCTCCCAGGAGTTCCATTCAGTTTGGCCTTCTGATGTTTCCATATTTCCCTCAAATTAAAAAACAGATATGTCAGCACAACACGTTATGGTCTCTATGCAAAAGAAGAAGTCACATGCCTTTCTTGTGTGAGTTTTGAGGAGGATGACAGTGCTGCCAGCAGGACAAATGGATACTGTTAGAAGGGAAATGCTGAGTGACTGAGGGCTGCTCTGGAACAGTGTAAATCTTGCTCTGTGACACTGCCAGGAGTGGTGAATGGGTGTGATCACACATTTAAAGGTATTACAGATCTGCTGTGCAAAGGACGTGCCATGCTCAAACTGCAGCTTCTTGTCCCACTCTTGTGCCTAACTTTTACCCTCTAGAGGAAGTTAATACTGATTTCTCCTGGAACAAGGTGACTTCACTAAAGCTTTCAGTTCTTAGGAAATGCTGGAATTCAAAGAGCTTATATCAAATCAATTCCTGCACACATCTGACTCAGCTGGGTGTGGAATCCTGCTCTTAGTGTACTTATTATGCATTTGTATCAATTGCACATACACTTTTTGAGCTGCTCTTTATAAGTGTATCTCTGAAGAATGGAACCTTTTCAGTCATTAGAGATGCAAGACTTAGACACTTCAAGGTACTGAGTGTTGTCAGTGTGATCACAAAGTCATCTTAGAAGTTCCAGGTTTTCTAATGTTATAACTGACAATACATGCAAGCTGTATGGAACTAATAAAAATTCACATAACATCTTTCAGTTAGAAGAGAAATTTGCAGAGACCTTTATATTTCCTTGAGAAACAAGGGTAAACATGCATTGATTAAATGCCATAACCATTAATAATGGCCTTCATAAACATGTTCATGTATTTAAGAAAGGCAAAAAATGTTACCAGACTTTGTAAGGTGAACTAATTCAACTTAAACTTTACACTTAAAAAAAATTTATTTAAATTTTTTTCTAAAGTGTAAAATTTTCCTGGTTTAAGGTTGTTACCTGTGATGGTAGCCCTAGGATTTATTCATTCCACTTCCCAAACATCAGTGACAGAAAAAACTTTAGCTGATAAGCTAGTTAGCCTCAGTAAAACTGCATATCAGTGTTTAAAATTTCTTTCTGATCCCTGTTGAATTATTGCTTGTATTTGTTTGTTCAGTAGCTTCTACTTCTGTAGTACCAGGTCGTTCTTCTTTAACCTGAGAGTACTTTGAGAGCTGTCATGTGACCATTCTGACATCGTGTTTTAACCAGGAGAAGGGTTTTCATCAGCTCTTTCTGCTCCTGTGATCTCAATCAGGAACTTCACTTTATTTTGTAATAAATGCACTTGTTTCAGAAGTAGCAGCAATACCAGTCACCTAAACTGATGTATGGCCAGTAACATGTAGAAGACCCAAGTCCAGCTGCCTGTATTTGGCTGATTCTGTCTTCTTTAATTCAGAATTTGTAAAAGAGATCACTGGGAAAAGGCCATGCTTTGACTTACGCAAGAGGGATTGCATCGGAATGGATCTGGTTTTTACAAGAGCCTTCTAAGGAAAAGGTGCTCTCTGATGGCAATAGTTTTTGCCTTTTTTGTTAAAATTAATCAGCATTTACAGAATTGTAACTATGCCACAGAGGATTAAACTGAAATGGAAAGATTTGTACTGGTGAAGTAGCAGTATTTGTTCTCATTGCTTCCCATGTCCTTCTTTGTTTCTTTGGTTTTTTCCCCAGCTTTCCTCTTACACAGGAAGGTTTGAAAAGTATACCAACAGCATGGTTTTTCTGGTTCCTGTCCAAGTCAGTGAAATATTCCTGGTTTGTCTTCTGAGATGTCCAATGCTACAACCTATAATTGGCCTGACGGCATGTGCTGAAATAAGTGGACATTTCTAGGACTGAAGCAACAGAGCTGAAGTGAGGCAGTGGACTTAGAACTCGAGAGAAGTTTCTGGTCTCATTCATTACGTTCTCCCACATAGCTACAGCTATTTGCCTTGTCCAATATGCCTTTTACACTGCACAGTTTTGAGGAAAACTTCTTTCTAAGCTATGAACTTGTTAAATACAAACCCCTGTGTAAGAATAACCTCTCTGCTTCCTGAACTCACTGGTTATTCTGTGGTTCTGAGCTGTTTATATAGAGCTGCACATGGGCTTCTGTGACAGAAGAACTGCTAGACAGGTTATTGAACTTGGTCTTCAGTGAAGAGTTACTGAAGTTGCCGCAGTGACTATTTAATTCTAGAATTCAATCAATTACTACCATGCTCCCCTATTGTTAGTGAAAACAAAAGGACTTAGAAGGGCTTTTGTTAACTTCTAAGGCACATGAAGGGTGAGAGGTTTTACAATATTAAAAATATTTGAAACAACAGTAGTAGGAATGATTTTAAATCGTTTCTGATCAACTTATACATGTGTCCCTTTAGGAGACTGTTGCAAGTGTTAAGATTAGCACTTCCAGTTGCACATTCAATTATATGTTCAGGTTTGCGTGTGCAGAGGTGTTATTAAAGTTAAAAAGCAAGTCAGGTTATTTTCTCTTGGCTTGGATTTTGTTGGTATTACAGAAGTAATAAGGTTTAAATATAACAAATCATGTTCTAGGAGAAAACACTTGAAAACAATGGGAATGTTTGAAGAGGTAGAACAAAAAAGAATGGACCTATCTCTCATCATTTTAACATATGCCTTTTTTTTTTTGTGCAGAGCACAGCAAGGCAGAAGTTTTCCATCTGGAGATTATCACTCTGCTTTCCCCCCTGTTTACATCAAGATGAAAAGTATCATCTGACAGGACTGTTTGCTGATGACAAGTATAGGAAGCCATGGACTAGAAGTAGGTTATATAGTCCTTAAGTTTTAGTTTACATTCACTTTGGATAAAGGAAGAGCTTGTGTTTGTCCATAATACGATAAATCTGGTAAAAAATAATAATTTCCAGAGGCAGGACTATGTCAGCTCATATAGCTTTTGAAGGTAGAACATATTTATTGCCTAAGTAGAAACAAATGGGTAATGGATATTTATTTGTGTATGACACCATAAATAATGGTCATATTTGATTAGTTGGTAGAGATCTCTGTGCAGAGAAGTGGTTATGGAAGAACAGGAATGACCAGAGATAAGTAAAATGCTAAATCTGATAAGTTGGGAAAGTTTCAAAGGATGATGCTGAGGTTAGGAGATATGGACAAAAAAATGAGTTTCCAATGACAAAGGTAAGCATATGTATGAAAGTATTTGCATCTTTCTGACGTATTTGCATTTTGCTAATGGAAACTAAAAGTGTTGTTTCTTCTATGTGTCCTGGTTAAAGTTTGGTTAACCTCTACAGTGGTTTGATCAATACATAAAAATATTTTTTAATATTTTCTATGCGATTCTTTTTCTCTCTTTTTTGTCTCAGTTAAGTCAACGCAGAACACGACCACATTTTCAGTATTGGATCAATGGAAGAAAAGCTTACCTGTGGAGGATTTCCTGGAAAAGTCAGTAAGCTTAAGTTAAAAACATATATGATTTCTTTGATATCCTTCAGGTGCTTTGTGAATCATAAGCTCATGATGATAACAGAACAGAGAAATGTTCTCTGACGGTAGCAATGCACAGTGTGCTGGAGCTTACACTGTAGCAAATAGCTTAAAGATGGATTTTTCTCTAAAAGCGGTATCAAGTTTTTATGGAGTTCACTGCTTCTTTATATAATTTTTAATGGTTGTGTCATCTACTTATGACATTGGGGAAAGTCTCTGAAAACTGCTACTAAACATGAAAATAAACCATGAGGACATTTTGCCCCCTTCTCTAAGATGGTTATCTCTTCTAACTGTAGATGAAGCTGTTCAGAGAAGGGTATTTATAAATCCTTGAAAAGGTGTAAAAGGCAGCTTTAAAAAGTCAAACTCATTTTATTGAAATTAAATATAGATGTACTTATTTTAAAATGTCATGTGCAAAGTCAAAAGTATCAAATGAACTCTGAAATTGAGTTCATTTTAAAAACAGGTTTGCAACACAGCCTTTACAGCATATATAACACATGAAAGAAGATTATGGTTCTGCAAAATATGTGTATATTTCTGCATTCAATAATCGGTGTGAAAGAAACAGGAAAATTACATTTGTGCTTTTACAGGGCTGTCTAAAATCTCTGTTATTTTCAAATCTGCATTAAAAAATGGTTGTGAATATGCTTGAAGAGTTAAATAATTGTTTACAGAAAATGTCAGTGCCAGGCTTTCCAGTACCTTACAGTGGCACTCTTCTGTGATTTCACTGTGATAGTCTTTAATTTCATTGCTATATACCTTTTTTTTTTTTTTGGCATAACCCTCTGCTCATTCATGTCACAGAAATGGTCGTGATCATAAAGTGAATCACACAGAAAATGATGTGGATGTCTAAAATTTGATTGTTGAAGTACAATTGAAATTACATTCTATATCTTCAGAAAAAAATAAGACTGTGATATATAATATAATCATCTTTGCGCCTTCAGACAGTGAGATAAATATTATGAGGATGCTGCAAAACTCATGCAAAGATACCACCCAAGACATTGTCTAGACTAGTAATACTAAAAGGAAAAACAATTCCTGAAGATGGTGTTACAAAGACACAATGTGATTTAGACATCAACAGTGAGCACTTGAAGAATCAGATAGATGCCATTTCAAGGGGCACTAAATGCCAAGAATTAGGAATTTTATCAGGCAAAACAGTGTTTCCTTTTACCTGTTGTTTTAAGGTAGTCATTATATTTAAATAAACCCAAGGAAATCAGTGCATAAGGTAGGCACCGGCTACAAAATATTTGATTTCACTTAATGTATTATAAAACAAAGTGGGCTAAATCTCAGTACCAGTGAAAAATTAATTGAACTCAGACAAGGGAAAAAGGAGCGGGGAGTAAAAGTTGGAGGAAAGGATGTATATTTGCTTCAGGTTCTTCAACTGCTTTGCATTCTGTTTAAGGTAAGTAAAGAGAATCTAAGTTACTTAGATATTTTATGGTAGTGGTTTTCCTGGGGGTAGTACTAAGCAGAAACAGTACACATAATTCAGACAAAAATTACAAATTTTTGAGGTATTACTTTGCTCTCCATTGCTGGTGAAATCCTTACAAGAATACTTTTGAGCAGATCAGTACCTGCTATTGCAGAGGAACTTCTACCTGAAAGCCGAGATGGGTTTCAGAGCCAATAGGAGCACCACAGACATGGTGTTTGTTCGCAGACAACGGCAAGAGCTGTGTAGGGAGCAGAACAAAGGTCTCTATGTAACCTTCGTTGACCTCACCAAAGCTTTTGACACTGTGAGCAGAAAAGGCCTGTGGCAGATCTTGGATTGTTTAGGATGTCCCCCCAAGTTCCTCAAAGTGATCTTCCTGCTACACGAGGAGCATGATACTGCCATGTGTGTGCAAAGCAAGATATAAACACAAAAAAAGGGATAAAGAATGTGCAGTAAATACAGTAGGTGGATTGGTTTGGATATTTGAACCTTGACTTACATGTAATGTGTTTTTCAATAGATCTATTCCTAGCAAGGAACAAGGAGTGAGTAAATTCATAGATAACAGTAATTTCTTTCTAACAGTCAAACCCAACAGATGACAGGGAGTAAGGTTAGAATCTTGACAAAAATTATTAGAAACAAGCACTAAAACATTCTGCTGTTGTCATGTCAAGCAATGGCAGGCATTTTTTCTGGAGTACAGGGTTCACTGCTGAGTAGGACTCATAGCAGAACTGTAGTCCTGGAGCTGTAAAAAAAAAAAAAGTGTAACTATCTAGTTTAAAGATTCTACACTTACTTATGATTTGGCACAATAATTTATCAAAGAATGTCCCAGATGTGCTGCTGTGTATCATGACTATAATTGAGTTCAATATCTTTGGACTGCTTATTAGATGATTTAATACAGTGTATTCTAAGACTCTGCTCAGAAGATGACTTTGTTCTGTTTTAACAGTAAGTACAAGTTTTTACTTCCTAAGTAGAGGCTTTGTGTAGCATTTTTATACTTTTATGTGTGTCTAAATGTTTAGATAACTAGGTTAGGAGACGTGCTATTGAAATAGGCTTGTCAATTTGGGGATTTGGGGTTGTGATTTTAAGTATCTCTTCTTGTAAGCCAGTCAGGAGTGTAAGCATGAGTGACTGATCAAACTCGTCAGTGAAGTGACTTAATACACTAGTGAAAACTGGTTCAAAGTGTCAGGGGGCCCATTGTCTTCTTGGAGAGGCTGAGAAATAAGAAGAGGACAAGAAACAAGTGGAAGAAAAGCAGAGTGGGAGAAAACATTAAGAAGAAGACACTGACTGCCCAGGCAGGTGTGAGAGGACACCTGGCAGTAAAGGAGAACCAGGTTCCAGGAACCAGGGCTTCAGTGTGCGGAGCTGTTGTTCAGCAGCCAAATGTTGTAAACAACAAATGCCCTCGCATTTCTTCCTTCTTTCCTTGGCTTTTATATCTGAGCTAATGTAATTTGGTATGGACTATCTCTTTGGTTAATCTGGGTCAGCTGGCCTGGTGATGTCCCCTCCCAGGATCTTGCCTTTGGGTTCAGGGAATGTTGAGTGGCAGTGCTGATGCTGAGCCAGTGCTGCCCAGCAGTGGCCAAAACACTGGTGTCTTACCAACACCCTTCTAGCTACCAAAGCACAGCACTGTGAGGGCTGCTCTGGGGAAATGAACTCCATCTCAACCAGACCCAATACATCTACATTTTTTGCCATAAATATTATGGTTATCAAACCAATAAGCTTGATTCTTTTTCCTGGCTATTATCCTTTTGTTCAATTTAATGCTGGGTGTAAACTTAAAGGGCCTTTTCTTGAGGAAGTAGTGAACATGTAATTTGACTGTGGATCCAGTGAATACCAATAACAACTCTATAATTCCTATTTCTCTTCAGTGAATACAGTGATTATCAAAGTTCTTTGACAATCTCTATGAGTGCTGTTGATTCACTGAGGAGTCAGGAAATTTATGACAATGGTTTTACAACAGCTCAAGTGTCAGATATTTTTTTTTCTGGTTTTTTTTTTAGGAGGCCTATCTCCTCTGTAGAGCTCCAGATTAGTAATGCATTAATAGAAGTTATTCCAAGTTCAAATCCCTGCTCTCAGACTGACATAGAAGACCTTTTTTCACTCATGAAGAATTGTTTTAGGGAAGATTCCACCCAAGACAAATATTTAAAGATTTACTATGTCACTGAGTTTAAAGAAGCATGGCAAGGTAAAATGTTTAATTCACTGTTTTCTAATTTTTGGTAGAATCAGTTTGATAACTTCCATAAATTTTTGTTCATGCTCCATAGACATTGGTGAAGCCATCTGGGTGATCACAATCTTTGTGTTTACGTGACGTATAACCACTGAAGGCAGATTTATTCCCTGGAGAACCATGATTTGTATTAGCAGTTCAAGGTGCAAGCCAAAAGAAGTTTCAGGCTGATCAAATATAGGGCAGAAGGTGCCAAAAAATATCACAATAAGTAGATCTTATCAGGCTTTGAAGAAAATGCTAATGATCCTTTATACCTCAACAAAATTAGGTCCTCGAGACATTTTCCTTGACCACATCATGGAGAACGAGAATTTAACAGTTTCCACTTTGTTGCTGAGATTGTTCAAATTTGTTGCTGGGATTGTTCAAATTGGGTAGTGTCTCTGTGTGTTTTCTGAAATGTTGTGATGAGTAGCACGCTAACAGATGTAACAAATTCTGAACACAGAAAGCAAAATGCTGAGCCAACTTTTCATTCAACTGTATTATAAATCAAAGAAAGTGATGATTCTTTCATTCAAGTCACAATTCTAAAAAATAAGCATATTTAAATATGTGGAACTTTACTTGCTAGAATCATAATGTAGCTCCTGGAAGCTTTAGTAGCCTCTTTTGAGCTGTTCATCTCAAAAAGCAGAGGGATTTTATAATGAGGATTTATTTTTTAATTGATAGATTGCTTTATGGGAATCTGAGTTATCAGCATAGAACAGTTTGAGGAGGAACATAATCAATATCTATCATTTCCATCCACTAGGAAAGAAAGGAGGGTTATTACAGATAGGGAGTCATCCAAGGAATGAAAGAAGCATGTGGGCATGAGGAGACTTCCATGTTGGTTAAAAATAGGAAAGAACAAGAAACTCAACTTTAGCCTTCTATGTATATTATATATATGTAAAATGTCTATGTAGATATACATGTATATTACATTGCAAATGTAAGGGATCGCATCAAATAGGGATGTGGTTACTGCACCAGTTCTGTCTCAGGAGAGTGGTATCTAAACTCAGAAGAAATAAAAGTCCATAGAATCCTGTTATCATAGAGTAGCTTAGATTGGAAAGGACCTTTAAAGGTCATTTAGTCCAACACCCCTGTAATCAGTTCAGGTCACTCACAGTCCTGTCCAACCTCACCTTGAACACCTCCAGGGATGGGGCATCAACTGCCTATCTGGGCAACTTATTCCAGTGTTTTATCACCCTGTCTGTAAGAAACTTCTTCCTAATATCTAATCTAAATCATCTCTCTTTTAGTTTAAAACCACTACCCCTTGTTCTATTGCTGTAGGACCTGCTAAAAAGTCTGTTCCCATCCTACTTACAGGCCCCCTTTATGTACTGAGAAGCCATAGAAAAGTCTCCCTGGAGTCTTCTCCCCTCCAGGCTTCTCTCAGTCTTTCCTCATGGGAGAAGAGGAGTTCCTATCCTCTGATCACTTCTGTGTCCTTCCTCTGGACCTGCTCCAACAGGTCTCTTTTCTGCTGAAGACCCCAGAGATGGACACAGTTCTCCAAGTGGGGTGTCTCCAGAGGGGAGCAGAGGAGCAGAGTCACCTGCCTGACCCTGCTGTTCACACTGCTTGTGATGCAGCCCTGGACAGAGCTGGTTTTTTGGTCTGCAGGGCTGCTCTCAGTCACTTCTCCGCCCAACCTGTAGGTGGGCCTGGAATTGCCCTGACCCAAGTGTGGAACCTTGAACTTTGCTTTGCTGAAAATGCAACAAGGCAAAGAAAAGAAAATACATTTTCTTTTTAACAGGCATTATATAAGACAAACGAAAAAGCAAAAGAAAGGCAGAGTTTATCACGGGAAACATTGAAAGTCTAGGCTTCCTTGCACTTAAAGGTTAAAAATCCTAAAATATTTCAAGTAAAAAGTAGATATTTATTGCTGACACTTCTTCCAACAGTCACTCAAAAATTCTCTTTATTCTGATAATTCTTATTACGTTTGTCTTGGTTTATAATGTATTTTTTCTTATTTTTCATCAGATTTATGTTTGGAAGAGGAGTTTGTTTTTAATGATAACCTTGAAAATTTTCGTAAAAACCTGCCAACTTTATCTATACTTTTGAGCAGACTACAGTTTTTTTTAGTGAAAGATCCTCTTTCAGATTCTGAAGGACAGATTTTAACAGAAGAGAACATTTTCAGGTACCTACAAATGGCTGCATAACGTTTAACATAAAAAATAATCTATGTATTATGACATTTGAGCATTTGTTGAATAACTTTGTGGCTAGTTTGTATTTGCAACAGGTAAAGACTTTAGCTTTTCTTCTTACTAAGGAAAAAATGAGTAGGATAAAATTTATATGCATTAAGAAAACTGGATTAATGAAATTATGTCACTTTTATGTTTTGTAAGTGTGAAGTGTACTACAGATTTTAGTTTTGGAATACTGAAAAAATGTGCATCTTTAAGGAACTTCATTCTCCCTCAAACTAATTTTAATGATTCCCTATCAGTAAAATTCCACTAAATGTAATTGGGCCAGAATTTATACATGTTTCCATGTTCCTTCTTTCCCTCTTCTCAGTCATGCTGTCGGTAAATCCATTCCCTTATCCGGTTGAGTTGTATTTCTTCAAGTTCAAGTGTATTTCTTCATGTTCAAATATTAGTTACTTTTATGTTTTTGCTCACTTTCATTTTGCTCACTGAGTTGATTGAATTTAATTGAATTATGTCTAATGTCATGAATTTGAACTAACTGGTACCTTGAAGCAGGTATAAGTTGTATTAAAAATGGACCTGGTGTTTCCTAAATATATTCATTGTATACACACATTCATAAAGTCTGGCTCAATTTTGGGCGGATTTGCTTCCTGTCTGGAGGGCTTGAGTTGCTTCCTTCGTGCTTGGTGGGGCTGCTCAGTTCCCAAGCAAGGTAAAGCAGGTTCTGACTGAATTTACTGTGCCTATATAGTAGCACAACGGGGAAGAGTGGGGTTGTTTGCCTGTTTTTTTCCAAACATGAGCCCTACCCTCACAGTGAGTTTTGGACATAAAACAATGTGCACGTGTGAGCAGTGTAAATATCCAGTGAAGATAACAGGATCCAGATTCTGCAATGAGTTTCAGCAATGGTATAAAAAATGCTGGTATGGACCTTTACTGCAACAGCTCTCACATCCTGGTCTGTGTCTGAGTAGCAAAACCACGAGCCTGCCCAGGGTGGGAGTCCAAATCTTGTGCAGCACACAGGGAGAGGTTTTTAGGCAAAGATGTGTATGTATGGCCAGACTTCACGAACGAAGATCTGTGAAGGGCTCTCCCCACGTGGGTGTGCCCTTCCAGCCTGCACAGTGGATTTTTTAGGTGAGGCACAGCGTGCACAGAA
>JAWWEV010000095.1:21500927-21520125 GCA_035583235.1 Hafferia zeledoni
TGAGGAAAGAAAGGTTAAATATTTCCATGGGTAATAGGAATACTCTAAATGACAATAGTAATTTCTTTAAAGGAAATTCAGAAAAGTTTCTCAATGCTTTTATGCTATGGTTAAGTACAACTTTAATGACAATTACTGGCTAATGGATTGATTTGTATGACAGTAATTTTTGTAGTTAAAAATAATGTTGTCTGAGGTTGGTTTGGGATTTTTTTGTTAAAAATTAATTTCATTCCACTTTTTTGGTGGATGGAAAGCAGCTCAAAGAAGGAGGATTAATGCTTCTAAATGTGGAGTGTGTGTGCTGAATTCTGTGTCTGATAGGGCAGCAGCTGGAAATAATCCAGCCTCTTGTTGAAGATGGGAGCAAAACTTTTAAAAGTGCCTATTTGACTAAGGCAGTTTGATTTACATGTCTCTGATACATTTAGTACATGCCAGGTTCTGAGCTGAATGACCCAACCTCTACTGCAGAGATTTGCACATAAATGTCAACCTACTGGTGTTTTTTGTTCTTTTTTAGTAGCAAAAGAAACCATATACACAAACTCCTAGTAAACTATATTCAGCCTACTTAATTGTTCTGGAAATCACTGTAGTCATGAGAACTTGGAACAATTCAGATAGTGATTATGCTGTACTGTGGGGGTTTCTGTCACTTAAGGGACAAGGCTGAGCTCTGCTTTTACCAGCTACAGCATTTGGGGTTACTGAGCACGACTCCAATTGTTCATAACAGTGTACCATGGGGGTTCAATAAAAGAAGTGAAAGCAAAAATACTCTGACAGGAAAAATTAATAAATGGTTTGCTTATGGCACCTTTTAAAATCTGGTTTCAGATCTCAAAGCAGAAATTGCATATGAAATAGAAATTTCCAAGTATTGTCCCATTCCACAAGAAGTTTGCTCCAGTAATAGCACAAGTATGCTGGAATTCTGTGAGTCAGGTAGGAAGATCTGTATAAATCAAGGAGTGGTATTTAACATAAACTCTTCAAGCAATTGTTCCTATATTCTGTTCGTGGGAGGACATGCTCTGTATAGATAAGAACATTCTTGTTGTGTAATCTACTACTTTGTACCCATACCATAAGGAGGTAGAAGTGCCATACTCATTTCTAGAGCTTTGTAGTCTAAACACAACCAACTTTACAGTTCCTCCATATTGATTTTGACTGCAGATGATGTCTATACATTTTGCTTTTTAGATTTTTCTTATGTAGCAACTTGCCTACCCAGAGGGGGAGGACGAAATTTAAGACAGATTGATTAACATCAATTTGTGGAGTCAAAGAGCACAATATAAAGTTTGTTTAATATAAATGCTTTCAAGAGAGGATGATGGAGAACAATCCAGATAGAAGTGCTGAGTTTATAACTTCTAGAGGTTCAAAGCTCTGTGCAGACATTCTGGTTTGCAAATGGTTCAGTAATGATGTGTGATTGAAAAACCAAATCATGTAGTCACCAGTGCTGTCTTCCACAGAAATAAACTGAAAGTGTTGAATATTTGCTATCATGTGCAACATGTTTGCTAACATTGAATCCTGGCTTCTCCTGCGCTGATATCAGGAAATCCTTTTATGTATCTGACTTCAATGGCTTGAAAACTCAGGTCGTGGTGTTCACAGTTCATACCAATGCTGGACAGGTTTGGTGTGTGACTGCTCAACCTAATTTTTCAGCCTTAGTCAAAATTTCTTCAGGTTTCAGGTGTAACCTTTGAAAACAATGTATATTCTTTGCCCACCCTCCTGTATTCCCAGCTAAATGTTAGCTGGCTAAGTGAGGCAGAAAAATGGCTGTGCTGGTGACATTTTTCAGCTTTAATTTAATGCAGAACAGCCTTTGCAAAGAATACCATTTACAAATGCAAGGGGTCTGAGCAGAGAGGCAATACTTGAATATGCATGTACATCTTATGCTAATCTAGGAAGAAGTCTATCCATCATTGCATCGGGCAGCAGCAGTATTATCCACCTGTGCATGTTCACTTGACAGTTTTCCATCCAGCAGTTACCAATATCCTTGAGAAATGATGAGTTTTCTCCAGATCAAGATGCCCCTTATTATCTTAGTTTCAATGTGTTGTAAACTGAACTGATTGTTGGCCCCTGCAGGCTGGAGCATCCTGTACAATACTGTGTTGTAGTGGAATTCTGGTTGGAACAATCATATTTACTCAAAGTGGCTGATATAAAAGCTCAGTGCAAACCCACCATGTGTTGTACCAACAAGACAAATTAAACTAGTTTTCCATCTGGAGATTATTGCCTAGCATGATAAACTAATCTGTGTCTAGTGAGGTATCTGACTGCTCCCCAGTTCTACAGTTGACAAGCAGGAGGAGCTTAAGTGCAGTAGATATGAGCAGGTTTGGACTCTCCTCCTGTACTTGTTAGCAACAAGTTGACTGTGATCTTCTCTAGGATATTGTCTGTCCTTCTGGAGTTGCTGAGAAGTCAAAGCATCCTGAACTGTTTTTTAAAGAAAGTGACTGCATTAATCTTTATTGCCAGTTTGATGTCTTAGCTCTGCTATTCAATCAGGCAAAATCAAGTTGTTGGGGTGCAATCAGCTTCCTCAGCTTTCATCTTGCTCTTTTTTTTTTTTAGGATAGACTCAGATCTGTAGGATACAGATCCCCAAATCTGTATATGTGCTGCTAAGACACTGATAATGGAAGTTTTTGTAGTGGGTGTCAAATTTCAGCTGAGGTACCTGATACTTCTGGTTCTGATTGATTTTGCTGTTTGTGAGTTACCAGAAGTAAAATATGTTTGCTTGAACTCAGAGGAGAAGAAGTCATAAAATAATGTCATTTTCTGTAAACATTTTATTGTTTGTCTTTTTCTCTTGCTAGCCATAGGGCTTGTTTATTATTGATAAAAGAGCTAAGAGAGTTCACTCAGTCATCAATGTTCTGAGAAGGGGGATGTTGCTCTGAGAGTGGGCAGAGTTTATCTAATGTAGCTGTTGAAAGTATTCCAGTCTCAAAGGTGAAAATAACTAGACAAGGATGAGTATTGGTGAAAAAGAAAGAACTGTTCTTTTTAGATGTGGCATGTATTTTTGCTATCCTGACATCAGCCCCTGTCCTGTTCAAAGCAATCTGCTAAAATTGTTTATCCCCACAAAAAAACAAGTTTGTGAGCTGAAGTTCACAACAGGAGTTCACTGAGCTTTTTCTATTCTAAGTAAGTAGGAAAGAAATTGTACTGATATAATGTTGTTTTCTATTGTATCCACTTTTATTTCTTATGCTTTGTTTTCTGCTTCTCTGATGTGAGTGCATTCTCTGGCTTTCTAATGCTGTCCCTCAGCCTTCCTGCCACACAATCAGCTTGTCAGGCTGTTCAAGGAGCAGCTGGACAGGTGACTCACAGCCTGCTGAGTGCCAGCTGGCCACAACGAGTGTGTGTGAGAATTGCATCTGCTTGCTGCCTGTTGGAATGAACAGGGAATGTGTTACAAGTGGTTTTCCTTATGGGTGCACTGATTTCCTTACAATTTTTTGACAGTTTTCATAGATTGTGAAAAAATTGTGGGGTTTGTTACCTCTACTTTCTGCTTAGAAGAATGCCAGAGAGAATGTTGAGTAAACCACAAAGCTGTATGAAATGACATCAAAATCAATGAAGTTGCAAATTCCTAATTAGATTTGAATAAAAACCAGTAATCCATTAATATCTCCACATGTGATATGATTGGGGGGGGAAAAAAAAGAATGTTTAAAGTGACTTGGCTTGCAGGGGACTTTTAACGTTCCAGGTTTGTTTATATACTGCTTTAAAAAACTGGTGGTGTAGTTTGTTTCAGTGGTCATCCCTAGAAATTTCAAAGAACACTAATTCTGCTTGAAAATGTAGTTTTGTCTTTAAAATCCTGAGTGTTTCTGAAGTTCCTGAGACAATTAATCTGAATCTTACAGCCACCACAACATTATCTGAAGTCTCTCTCCCATCTAATTAGCTTCATTTAAGGGGGAACCTTCTAAGAAGGCCAACAGAAATGAATGTTTAATATCAAAACCTTAGCCATGGTACCTGATGATTTAATTATAAACATCATCTTACTGTGGAGAGTATGCACCCAGAACTGCATTAAAGGAATGTGATTGACACGTTGTTATCCCCAAACTGTCTGGAAATTGGATGTGAAGTATTTGGGGTGTACAGCTTAAACAGTGAAACATGGAAATATTTCATACTTTAATCCAAAATTTCACTATTGTAAAATTCATAAGCATGTGTATTTAATTCCCAAGTAGCTTTGTGATTTGTTTTTTTTATTTTTGTTTTGGCTGGGGCATTATGTAATTTCTAGCTGAATATGTTCCATATTTGAAAGATGAAATGGAAGTGCCTTTAACTCCTCCATGCAGACAGCAAAGATCATGGGTTAATTTTCTGTGCAGAGGACTTCAGGAAGAACTTCTTCCTTTTTCTGGTAACAGGTAATGAAACTTCAGTAGTGACAAACTGTCATAAATCCTCTAAATCATGAATCTTCAAAATTACTGAAAAAATAACTTTATTTATGAAGCAGCACTTATGAGCTGCATATGTAGTGTTTTATGTGAAAGAGGCACTGAGTGCACAGCCCGTACCTGCGGCTTTCCAGGGGAGCTTGGAAAGGGAAATGACAGTCACTCCTGTAGGCCTCTTTCTCTGGGAACATTTAATGGCCTGGAAATGCAGTCTCCTTTCTGGAGCAGACAGTAGTCAATACTTATGTATTTATCCATCGTGTTTATGTGCATATGCATACATTTATAAATATGGCAAATACATGTGGTGCACATGTATCACTTACAAAATCTCCATAAGAGATACAGGGAGAAAGTATTGTCTGTGTTTTGAGGATATCCTCCAATAATGGGGTTTAGGCCTTTTTGTGCTGCCACAGGATTAGGATTGCTTCATCTTTTCCTTCTCATCATGTCTTTGAGATGAGCATTTTTAGCATATGCACAAAGAATTTAAACATCCCTTTGGGGAGGGAACTGCAGTCTAGTCAGGATTCCCACTTGATGCTGCTTTACTTCATGAACCAGCCTTGATGGCTTCTCTCACTCTTTCCTGTTGTCCTCTGTATGACAAGAAAAAAAATCTTAATTAATGGCAGAATGAATGAATGAACTGAAAATTTAAAGGCTAAGTATATCTTTAAAATGCAGTTTTATAAAAATCAAAATTCAACAGATAATGCTGTAAAACTTCATGCCTACAAGTCTTTTTTTTTTTTATGTTCTTCAAAGTATTTTGATTACAGGGCCCTCTAGGGAATACTTAAACTCTTTGGTTTGGCAATCAGAGAAGTATCGGGATAATATGAGCTCTCTTTTGCTTGTCGGTAAGGATTTCTATTTGATGTTGACAAGTTCCATGTACACAGAGAAATACAGCAGAGAAGATAATGTTGTTTTACAAAGCACATATTTTGAGCCATTGAAATTTATCCCATTAATGTGACCTTCTGAAATTTGATTATCTGATTCTTTTAGAACATGTAAAAAGTTACAGTATGGCAACATAGCAGTCAATATGTCATGTGTCCTTCTGTGGAGGTAATTTTAATTAAATAAGAGTTTCATTTTGTTAGGACAGCATTCAGCTCACTACTGCTAGTTATATGCAATGACTGCAGCAACAGTTTGGTGGAAATTTAGTAATCTGCTGAACTCTTTTCTGTGTATTATTTTCCCTCAAATAATGTATCAATCAATACAAAAATGTGGTTAATGGAAAATAATGTTATAAATTCCCAAGAGCACAGTTTGTGTCAGGAAGCAAAAAGAACAAACCCAAAATAAGCTGCAGGGTATTTATAACAACACCAGAATATGCATTACCACTATTACTTAATTTCATTTTATTTGCCTTCATTTGACAAGCCTCGGGATTCAGTTATGTATGTTGGCTTGTTACATTGTCACATTCATTTGTACAGTGATTTATAGTTGAAAATAATGTTCGGGATGCTCCTTGCTGCTTCAGCTAATTTTTTTCTCAGGTAAGGATTATGCTAAGTCTTTGTAAACATGACAAGTAAACCCACACATAATGAACAAGATAATTTGTAACTGTAGTAATGCAGCTACATATTATTAGATCTCAAAAAAATTAAACCCCCACCCACCTTACTCATATACTCAGTAATAAATAGTAATGTTAATTGCTTTGCTCTTCATTCTGTTAATGGACACTGAGTTATAAAATGAAGTATAAACAGTGAATATATGTAGTAAGTCACAGTACTTGGGAGTTTTCATTTCCAAAATTAGATTCTGTTTTCATGTTTCTAGATTATTAATGTTATATGTTTATTTCTGGGTTTTTTGTAGAGCATCAAGCTATTGACCTTGTGCCTCAGCATCATTCACTGACAGAACTGCAGGAAATGCTGCCAGCTGAGGTCGAAGCACCAGTTCTTACCTCACTAGAGAGGGGCTGGTGGCTTCATTTGGGTTTAAATCCAGCAACCACAGAAATTTTGGAGCAATTAAATATGGATGACAGTAATGCAAACAGTTTGCTTCCTACAGAAATAGAAACATTCACAAAATTTGCATCGTATCAGTTAGAAAGTAAGTGCCTTCCTTTTTTAAAAAAGTGATAAAAAGGCAGAGAATCAGACAGTGATAGTTACCTATCTCCAACAACAAAAGAAATTAAATATTTCCTGTTTTAAAGAACAAAACCTTTTACAGCAAAATGAAGTAGCAACACTACTGCAATTGAAATGTAATTTCACAAACTTAGAACAAATTCTAGGAACAGAAGTGTTTAACTACACAAAGTTAATTATTGCCATACAAGTGAAGAGTAGACTCCACCAGCTGTATCATTTTTTAATAAAATAGTTTCATATAGGAGAATTTCTTAACAAATAGCAGTTTTGCATTGAAATGTTTTAATAAAGCAGATATTCACATAGTCCTATATGCAGAAGGACAGTGGGGATTACAGTGAAAATTATTTAATTTTTGATGCTACAGGATTCTTTTGTGCTGATGATGGTCTCAAATTTGAACATCTCATAACTTCAGAATTTTACATGGACCATTTTGCTTACTTATAATTAAACTTTAAAAAAAATGCAAAAAGTTGTTTGGATTTTGTTCTATAGCTATGGCTGGACCGCGAGGCTCCAGTTATAGCTGCAAAACTCCAAAGGTTGATAGTAACATGATGTATTGTTAAAAAAATAAGCACTGCTCATGAAATAACATTTCCAATGATCTGGTTATTATATTTCTTGAAGTGTTTGAGATGGATGTGCACCCACAATACAAAAAATTGCAGTTCTATTCAAACATATCTTCAGAGGGAACAGGTTGCGTCTTTACTTCTTTTTTTACCCTCTAAAATCATCTGATAATTTTTCTTCCTAATGAAATGAGTTGCATTTCACTTCCTAGAAATCTAAAATCAGTAAGCACCATAGTGTAAACTTGTTCAAACAATAGCATGACCTTCTGTGTCTCAAAATTGTGCATTTTTACTTAGGACTAGTCAATGCAAGTTTTCTAAAAGTGGATTCTAATGATCTGAACAAGGCAGAAAGAAGAAATTAAAAAAATACTTTCTGTATAAACTATCCAAAGTCATTAACTCCAACCAGGAGAGAAAAAAGAAAATTGTCTGTGTTGCAGTGAATCAATGAAATTTTGTTTTTCAGGGTGGCTTGAAGAGAAGAATTCCATGACAAACCAGGAGCTGCTTTCTACTGAAAGAGATGAGTTGGCCAAAGCAGTGATTCCTGACTTGTCCCTGCAGACTCAAAGGCAGTCTATGAGTGCTGTGCCATCTGCCAAAATTCAGAGCAGAAATACATCTCGGGAAGAGCTCTCTGGAGGAATCATCAGAAAGATTGGGGCAGAGGAGGCGATTTGTTTCTTAAACCCAGAAAAGAAATACCCCAAATCATCTGGATCAGACAGCGTTAAAGATGTGTCTTCTAAAGTAGAAAACTTACCCTGTAGTGAAAATCCTGCATCACTGGCACTTGCTACTAAATGGTACACAGATGATTCTGATCTAAACAACTTCATCATGATGAGATCCAAACAGACACTCAGCCAAAAAGAGGAAAAAAATTACACAGATATACCTGAAAAAGGTATGTGAACCAGTTTATTCTGCTGCTTTTCCAGATGTAATTATTTGTTTTACCAGTTACAATAGATGTGAATTCATCCTAGTAGATTTGTGGATTAAAAAATCCTATGAAGTAAATGGTAACATTTTTATGGTCTTAATTGAAGCTGGGTTTTCAGCTAAGTTTCTCAACTTTTGTGTTTTTCCTTTAGATATCTTAGAGGATTTAGTTGAGGGAATGCTTTGGCTTTGGAAGGAGTTGCCTTTTTGGTAGTGGAAGAGGTATTTCATAAAATAAACATATGAGTTTCTTCCTATCCTTACAAAATAATGCTAAATGGTACTTACTTCAGAGGATATCCTCTGTCCATGTGTTCCCAATCAGATCTTCTCGCCTCTTTGGAGAAGAAATAGTTACCAGATAGTGAATATGAGTACTCTTACTTTTGTAGAACCAACATAACCTGGACAATGAACAAGACTTGTTCATTTGAGCCAGTTTTGGTGCAAACCCCAGCAAATAACGAAGGAGAACAGGTATATGGAAAGCAGAACTGTTGGTAGCCCTATTCCTTTTGATGACAGTGCTTAGGAAAGAATCTCAGGCTATGTATTCAGCATTGCAGAAATGCAAAACAGCAGAGAAATAAAAGAAATAGAAGAATGTTCTTATTTGATTTTAGAAAGAAATATCTGTGTCATGAAGTAACAGACAATAGTGACATATTTCTCGATTAATATTTCAGGATAAATTTATATTTTGAAAAGAGTATTTTTAAATTTTTTTTTTACTTCTCTGGCAGAATTTTAACATTTACTTTTGCCTGTGTTTTAGTTACATGTTGCAGCATTTAAAAAATTTTTTAAAAGAGAAAATTGTTACATAAAAGCTTTCAGCAATAGTTCTTATAGAATAGAGTTGGAGTATTTATTTAAGTGAAAGCTTATGTAATCTTGTGGATGAAATTATTTTTTGGAAAAATTCACCTGTTACTGACATTGATAGAGATGCATAAAACATTTCATGGCCTCAAGAAAGCAGTAAACCAAATTTTACAAATACTTGACCAAGGTACCTGAGTTGAAGTTTTATACTGCCATCCAGGGACCTCTGACTAGAACTGCATTACCTAAAAAGGACCCCAGATGTACTGAAGGGCCATCTGTGCTACATTCATGAGTAGGTTAAATGCACATTAGAATACGTACAGGTTAGACCCCAGTGTTGCAGATCAGTTATGTCTGCTATATAAAGAACACATTAAAATGCGTGGCTCTTAACCACATTCATGTAAAAATTATATAAATTATTGCATACTTTTGTAATAATGAAAAGTTTTTCTTAAGGGTTTTTCTAAATCTAGCTGAAAAACAGGAATGCCAGCACTTCTTGTAGGGCTCTTTGTTGTTTGGCTTATTTTTTAAAGATACCATAGTGTGTAATACTTAGTTTAGAAAATACAGAGGAGGGAAGTAGCAGAAACCATTCAGTGACCCAGTTTTGAACACCATGTAGCTTTTCAAAACCAGAAAGTTTTTTTTAACTAGAATAAAAATTCAGTTTTTCTTTTCCTTCTGTCTCTGTATGATAAGTTTGTTTTCTGAGGAAAGTGACATTCTTAAGTAGGAAAAATCAGTAATACTTAGAACTATTCAATAATAACCCCTCTCAGAAATAAAAAGATGGAACTGTCAGAAGAAGCTTTTTGGATAGAAGCTGTAGCTTGTGCATCAGTATTTATCAGGAGGAGGGGACAGCCACTTAGAAATACTAACAAGTTAAAAAGATAGCTAGAAGGCAGTAGAAAAATTATTTTGTTGTTGTTGTTGTTGTTTTTTTTCCCCATTTGCATCTTCCCTGTTCTTTCTGGATGGCTTACAGTGTCTCACCTTTCCTATTCACAATCACTGAGGTATTTTTCATAGTTTGAGCTCCTTACAGTCAGCAGTGTCTTTCCCTTTATACATGTTTTTTCTCTGTATAAAGGCATATCATCTTTCCCATGAGGCTGTATTACAGAGGTGCAGTACCAGCTCCTTAATTTTCCCAGCTCTTTATTTCCGTAAGGAAGAGTGACCTGATAATGCCTGACTTCCTGGGCTGTGCCGACAGTCAGGGCCTCATCCCTGTTTGTGTCCTTATGGTTTTTCCATACCTTGTGAGCCCTTGAAAACAATGAAGAATTCATGAAGAGAAAATGTATATGTCATAGAAATTACTTAATTTGAAAATATTTTTTCATGTAGAGTCTTTCATGGAACAGTTTTCTTAATCACTGGGCTGGTTTTGTGATATTTGTATCTAAATATTCACTTCTGGTTTAACAATTTAGGGCTACAACTTGAAGAACAGCAGATGCATGTTCACAGAGAGGATGATTCTGCTTGTGTGATTGTAGAAACAGAGGAAAAGAAACAAGAGAATGAAGACAGTGCCACAGTCAATATTCAAGCATCAGGTATACTATTTTTGCATATGCTTTATTTTCCATATGAAGGTGAGGGTCAGACTCCTCTCCCAGGTAACAAGTGCCAGGACCAGAGGAAGTGGCCTCAAGCTGTGGCAGGTGAGCTTTAGACTGGATATTGGGAAAAATTTCTTCACTGAAAGGGTGGTCAGGCATTGGAAGTGCCTGCCCAGGGAAGTGGTGGAATCCCCATTCCTGGTAGTTTTCAAAGGAAGTGTGGATGTGACTCCTGGGGACGTGGTTTGGTGGTGCTGGGTTAACAGTTAAACTTGATGATCCTAACAATTCCATGGGTCTATACAGCTTTGCAATGTAATTTTACATTAAATAGTACTGCTCTGACAAATACATAAATTATTAGGCTTAGTCTCTGCTCCCTGTGACTGGAAACGTTCCACGTGGATGGATATTTACTTTGGCACAGATGTGATAGCCAGTTGTGGAATTCCATCTTACAGCGAAAGCCAATCCCGTGCAAAGTAAAAAGAGTAACTCAGACTTTTGAGTTCTGTCTGATTTAAATTAGCAGACATGAAATGTCTTCATGACAATCAGTACCCTTCAATAATTATCCTTTACTTTTTTAAATCTGGCAGATTGAGAGAGAACTGGAGATGGAAGAGATTGGTAGTCATCTTGATAGGAAGTGTTTGTAACACAGTAGAAATCTACTGGGGATTGACACGTGACCGAGCCTTACCCTATGAGCACTGGCTGTTTTATAAGGAATAGTATCAAAGAACATGCACTGATAATTTTCCTATGCAGTAGAAATGGTAGAAAATAACCTAGAAAATATTTATCCAAGATGTTTTACGGCCTCAAATTAGCCTACACAATGCAAGGAAGTTGCAAGCCTAGCATGGATTAGTTTGGTTTTCCATGGAAATGCATTCACTCCAACCATGTGCTTAATGGGAGTATCTTTCACAGGAGCAGTAAAAGGGTAGAGTAATATTTTCATCTGTTTCCATCTGAGATGAGAATCATGGCTATAAGCTTATGTTTTAATTTTTTTTTTCTGATACATTTTGGAGCAAGTCTCCTTTCATGCAAGTGGGGGGAAAAAATTAAGCTTTTCTGCAGTCAAAACAAGTATTAGCATTTTGAAAATGACTGTGATACAGAAGCAGGCTGTAGAATACTGGAATAGTAAGTAGTGCAGTCTTCATATGAGTTGTAGGAGTAAAAAACTAAGTTTTCTTCGTGGAGTTTGATCACTTTATGCAATACATAGAACATTGTGGTTGCCTGCTGGGAGGATTGGCCTAGTTCTACCACTCAGGAGGTTCTGTGGTGAGCAGATCTTCATCCTTTAGTGTTGCAACCTTCATGAAGAAGTCAGTGTCAGTGTTTTCTGAGTCTTCTGAGTATTCTTGTCCTGTAGTAGTAATTGAAACCAAACTTTACTGTCATGTTTTATTTGTTGTGCTATCCAGAAAGCCAGTGCCAGGCATACTGCCTCTTGGAAGAAGCAGCTGTTCCTGTACTGAAAGATTTGACACATCTGGGTGTACTTGCTTCTGTAAAATGGAGTTTTGACAGTGTTAAATTTGATCATACGAGGTTTTTCTTAAAACAGCAAGAAAAAGTGGTGTGTGATAATTTTAAACAAGGTATGTCTTTTAAAAAGCATCTCTGTGTTTTCTTCTTCTTTAAAACTTATAGTGATTTAATTGGTGACACAAGATGCAAGATGGTTGATAAATTAATGATAAAACTATTAATGATTTGTCTTATAGATTTACAGTAATTGATTTCTTCTTTTATTTCCAAAATAATGTCTCCTAGTTGTTCAGCATTGCATTTATTAACCTCAATGTGCAATACAAAAAGTATTCTAATTGAATTTCATATTAAAATATTTTACATAAGCTTCAGAAATGTTGCCTCTACAGCAAACAACACTTAATACTTTTTCATGCTAGATTTTAAAATTAAAAGTTGTCAGCATGTTTTTGTGATTTCTTTTCTTTTAATAGCTATATTTTGTCACACCTGCATGATGCCAAATTCTATGCTCAAGTTAGAAATGATGAGGAAAAAAAAGTCCATAGTAACCTGGTTTCTTGGAAAGAGTTCTGAAATGTTTGGGAAACAGGGTATTTGGAGTTACAGTACTGTTAGAAAAAATTAGTGATTTGACTAGTCAGATAAGGAAATAGTGAACAGCTGTTTTGTATGATGGACCAAAAGATGGCAGATGTATCAGTTTCTGTATATTTAAAGATTGCCCTACTAATATCAGTAAAGCGGTGTGGTTTCAATGGCAGACCCAAGAGAACTGATATCCCCTCTTCCAGCCATCACCATCTCCCCCTCCACACCTCTCAAAAACACTTCCCTATGTGCCACTTGCTCTAGGTCAGATGGCATGGGCAAAATTATGCCATATCATAAGCTGTTTGCCAAGACCACCAGATCTAAGCTTTGAAGGTTATCTGTTTAAGTGTGTTCAGTGAAAATTCTGAGAAACCAGGATCTTTTAAATTGGTTACATGTGTACAGTGAGATTTCTGAAATTTTATGCAGATCACACCCCTGTCTCCTGTTTGTTCAGGTAAAATAGATGAGAAGGAGATCATGCTGTTCCGACATGCTGCTCTGGTACACCTGCTGGTGACAGTTCGAGATCTGCTATTGACGTGTGGCTTGGACACAGCACTAGGTTTGCTCTCAGTAGTCAATAACGACACCCAGAAACCCAATGCTTTGTGTGTATTCTGTAGTCTGTCCTTCATGTTTGTAGCTGGGATCCTTTGCCACTGCTGCATATGCTCCGTTCATGACTACTGTTCCTCTGCTTATGTTATTCCATGGATTTGTCTAAGAAATATTCATACCAATATCCACCATATCCTGTGTTGTCTTGTGCCTCAGAATGACAGATTTTCGTTGTAATCTCTGTGTGGAAAGTGAGAAATGCACAAAAAAGGCAGTCTCTTTCTATTTACAATCTTTCTTCTGCAAGTGTAGAACACTTTCCACCTAAAAATATTCTTAGGCTCCTTGGAAATGACAGACTTAAATCTGAGGGAATTTTAAGCAAAGCCTGATATATTATCTAATGTATCATGGGGCATGGAGTTTGAAGCTACAACTGAACTTACGCAGAAGCTTTGAGCTTTTCTGGTCTTATGCTATTCAGATTTGGAATAAGAAAATCCATTGATGCCTGAAATTATAATGCTGAGCCTATCAAACTGCCACAGCTGTGTACTGTGAACTTTTAGGTACCTCTATCAGAACAGATCCAATAGCAGTTGAAGATAACATTTATGAATGAACGCCTTAGGAAAGTCAGGCTCCCTCTGTCTTTATCAGGTGGAGGTGGAGATGGTTCAGAGCATCTAACTTCAGTCACTCTGAATTGTCCTATTATGGATGGTGTTTCCTTAAAATTGATTTAAAATGGAAAACATCTGCCATAAATGGAGCTGTAGGTAAAATAAATTATTTTGTATTCCTTTAAATACTTCTAGCAATAGAAGAGTAGGAAGAAAAATACGGAATTAATATATAAGTAGAATCCTAAGTAAAATTATTTTCGACAATTCATATAAACAGTGTAAGAGAGTGGGAGGAAGACAAATGAGCAGTTCTTCCTCCACTGTTTATTGTAGCAAAAGCACTTCTAGATGATAGTTCAGAATTACAAAGTACTTGTGTTTCCAAACCCCAGCAAGACACAGGAAACTGTACAAGTAAAAAAGTTCTGGAAAAACTAAGAAAAATGGAGTTGTTTTCTAAGGAGGCCCTGCAGACTTCTCTGTTGTTGTGATGTTGTACTGTGCTATGCAATTCATCACACAGTCATCTTAAATGTATTTTTTCTTTATGCATTTCCAAATAACCCCAGCATTGTTCACCAATTATACTCAAAAGGCATCATTCAGAGTTGAGAACTAGCTGTGATAATGTAAAGAGTGGCAAACACAAAGGACAAGTGAAGCTTTGAACAGTGGTGTAGAAATACTGTTGAAATTTGGTATATAGAACAGTGCTGCTGCCTGCTGCTGCAGCCATAGAGTGCTGTGTTGCATAATTCTAGTTGGAGTTGCATCTTTGATTGCTGGTAATGGTATCCTTCCATACCTTTTCATCTGGTTTTGTGCCAGATA
This sequence comes from Hafferia zeledoni, assembly GCA_035583235.1. Lineage (NCBI taxonomy): Eukaryota > Metazoa > Chordata > Aves > Passeriformes > Thamnophilidae > Hafferia > Hafferia zeledoni. The sequence continues at coordinate 21,515,620 of JAWWEV010000095.1, forward strand.
CTTTCATATAAATTTTAAATTGATATGCAGATTAAACACAATGCTTGACAATTACCTTTTGTTGCTGCAATTACTTCTTTTGTTGCTTTACTAACAGGTTATTTGTCCAAGGCAAAGGAGATCTATAAAAACATCTTGGAGTCCTGTTTAAATAATATCTGGAGGCAGTTGAAGATTGTACAGTTCAGCAGCCAGAAAAAGCATGAAACAAATCCTAAAATAACAGCTCTTCAGCATGAGATGTTAAATTGGATGAAAAGTTATGGAGAGAGACACAGTGTTAAGGTTAACCATGTAATCAATTTCTCTAAGCAAACAAAACTATTCCAGGCTATGTGAATAATTATAAAACTGTCTTTTAATAAGGGCTGGTTTATGGAAAAGAAGTCTAATAATTACCTTTCCCACTCATAGTATGTGTTAAATAAGAGTAATTTATTTGTTAAGACCTCTGTCCGCAGCAGTGAAGGTTCCTGTTTGATCAAATCTCCCCCTGTTTTTACTGAAGATTATAGAAAACCTTTTATTTGAAGGCCTTGATCATCTGATGCAGACAGAGCCATAGCACAGGGCATGACTGTGCTTGTACAGCTGGCATGGAGCACACACACCCCACAGAGTGTGTGGTTACTTCTACCCATAGGTGGCCTCTGCTTAACCAATGTATCCAGCCAATCCCCCAGCATTTTACTTATATAAGAAGCAAATATGCATAAGTGATAGCTATGACATAAAAGATAGGATTGTGGAGAATATTCAAATTATCCAAAGATTTTTTTTTTTCTGTATATGTGAAATATTTTGGGGTATATCATGCAGTGCAAATAACGCTTTCCTTTGCAGAATATTTATGAGTTATTTACAGAATACTGATCACATAATGAATTAGACAGGGTAAACTGCATAATGTTTTAAGTGTCCTGACTGTTTGGAATAGAAATTATGCTGCTAAATACAGAGCCAAAAAAGAACTTCGAGTTTACACAGTCATTCACACATATGCATTCAGTTGTAAGACTAAGTATGATTTTATTCACAATTATGAATTGTTTACTGTTCCTTAACAGAGGGAGGTTTCAATGACCTTCAGTTTGGAGACAGGTTTCAATGAGCCAGAACAGGCAGAAGCATTCCAGTTTTAATAAGAAGAGTAAAAGTTATACTTAATGAACCATTTACTGTTCTATCATATCACATCAGTATCAATTAATATGATGTAAAATATGAGAATCTGGTTATCCTTTTATTATCTGAAGTTGTTACTGATGCAGAATTGTAGTGGGACATTTCCTTTGAAAGCAAGAAGTTGCTATTGGTTTAGAAAAAACTGAACTCTATTCTTTGTTTCATTATCTTTTATACTTGTGATTGCATAGAACATGACTAAAAATTTCATCTAGCTCACATGAGCATGTAATAAGTATGCTGTTGTATTGCATGTGGAAAAGCAAGTCTACATTTTAAAATCCAGTTGTCCAAAACTGCTTATAAAAGCACCAATGGATTTTCAGGTCGCTGTTCTGCACACCTGATCTGGAAAGCAAAATCTGCCTTAAGCTTGTCAGTTTCACAGAAAATGTCTCCAATTAGTTCTCCAATTAGTGTGTGTTGTACCTCCACCCAGTATGTCACTATCTTGAAGGCTGAGTTCTAGGTATCTTCAGTTCAAGTTTTGCTTTCATAAGGATAACGCCTCTAACGTGAGAGGTAGTTGTCTAGTGCAACAGGGCTAAAGTGGTGTAATGTCCTTAGATAATACCTTTGAATAGCATTTTTACTTTGAAACAAATATTCCAGTTTAATATTTCTTCTAGAACAGTCGGTATCATAATGCACACATACACCCAAGTTTCAAATTGTTGATGACTGGAGAAAAACTGCCAGCAAAACTTTGACTTTGAATATGGGGAAAGCAGACTTTGCACTGCTGAAGGAGCTACATAGTAAGGTCCCTGGGGAATCTGTTTTTAAAGATGTTGGAGTTTAGGAATGCTAGTCATTTCTTAAGAGCCGTCTCTTTCCAGTGCAGGCAATTCCAAGGCACAAAAAGCCAAGCAAGCAAGGCAGAAGCCTGGCTTGGCTGAGCAGGGATGCTCTTCTAGAACTTAGGTGGAAAAAAAGGTGTATGGACTTCAGAAGCAGGAACAGGAGACATGTAAAGACTACAGAGAGGCATAAAGAGGGAGCAGATTTATGTGGCCAAAACTCAGTTAGAGTTCAGGCTGCCCAGCACTGTGAAGGACAACAAAAAGGGCTCTTTTAAATGAGTCAGTAGCAAAATGAGAATCAGAGATAGTAATGGTCTGCTGCTTGACAAGGTTGGTCACCTCACAAAAAGGGATGTAGGCAAAGCAGAGACATTCATTGCCCTTTTTCACCTCTATGTTCCACTCCTGGGGTAGGCCCTGCTACCCCCAGAGCCCAGTGTTGGAAACCTGTGACTGGGGATGACAATAAACTACCATCCAACCCTGAATTTATTTGAGACTTGCTGCTCCAGCTGGCTGTGCATAAACCTGTGCAGCCCAATGGCATTCATCCCAGGGTACTGAAGCAGCTGGAAAATGTTGTTGTGGGACCTCTCTCCATTATTTTTCAACAGTCTTGGGAGTCTGGAGAGATCCCAGCTGATTGGAAGCTGGCAAATGTTGTCCCAGTATTCAAGAAGAGAAACAAGGAAGCCCCTGGTAATTACAGACCTGTCAGTCCCACTTCAGTGCCTGGTAAAATTATGGAGAGGGTTATTCTGGGAGTTATTGAAAAACACCTGAGAGACAACACAGTCATTGGCCATAGCCAGCACAGGATCACAGGGCTAAGTCCTACTTAACCAGCTTACTGTCCTTTCTTTTTCCCTTTCTGACCCATCTAGTTGACCACGTGAATGTGGTGGGTTTGTTGAACTGTCCATCACAAATCTAGACAGGTCCATAATACATTGGGTAAACAATTGGCTGATAGGTTGGGGTCAGAGAGCTACAATGAATGGAGTTATGTCAGGCTGGTGGCCAGTGACCAGTGGGGTTCACCAGGGCTTGGTTCTAGGGCCTGTGCTCGCTCTTAAGTATTTTTATAAATGGTCTGGATTCAGGAATCAAAAGTACATTAAGTGACTTTAACAATGATACAAAAGTAGGAGGAGCTGTGGACTCCCCTGAGGGCAAAGATCCCTTACAGAAAAATCAGTATAGACGACAGAGCTGGGCAGTCACCAACTGTATGACATATAATAAGAGCAAATGCCAGATCTTCCACCAGGGATGGGGCAATGCTGGTTATACATAGAAATTTGGACAGGAGAGGCTCTTTCCCTGTGGAAAGAGACCTAGGAGTCTGGGTGAATGGCAAGTTGAATGTGAGTCAGCAATGCCCTGGCAGCCAGGAGGGCCAACCATGTCCTGGGGGCGTCAGGCACAGCATCATCAGCCAGTCAGGGGTGTGATTGTCCTGCTGTACTCTGGGGTGGCCTAACCTTGACTACTCTGTGCAGGTTTGGGCACCACAATGTAAGGAGGACATGAAACCTGTGTATTTTGTGTATCTAGAGAAGGATGACCAAGACAGTGAAAGACTTCAAGGGCAAGACTTAGAAGGAGCAGCTGAGGTCACTTGGCTCATTAGCCTGAGGAAGGAAAGTCTGCGGGGTGACCCCATGGCAGTTTATACCTTCCTCAGAGAGGGCAGTGGAGGAGGAGGTGCTGATCTTCTCTCTCTGGTGACCAGTAATAGCACATGAGGAACTAGAATGGAGCTGCTTCAGAGGAAGGTCAGATTGGACATTAGGTAAAAGATTTTTCACTGGGAGGGTGGTCTGCCCTGGAGCAGGCCAGTGGTCAGAGCACCAAGTCTGTCCGAGTTCAAGAAGCATTTGGACAATACTTTTAGTCGTATGGTTGAGTTTTAGGTAGTCCTGTGAGCAGCAGGGAGTTGGACTCAATGATACTTATGGGTTCCTTCCAACTTAAGATATTCTATGATTGTCATTCTGGAAAACTCCAAGGTTTTTGGTTTTGCCACCTGTTTAATCAATCTTGTGCTTTCTGTACAATGGAGAAAGAAAGATGTAAGCTGATGCAAGCTGAAAGAAAAACATTTTATTATTACTAGAGTTTCTTTTACTTGTCTTCTTGCAGATACTAATTATTACAAGAATGGACTCTGAAAGAGAAAAATCAGCCCTCATTCATCTATTATCCAGGGTAGAAGGTAAATAATTATGGGTATTTTTGAAATAAAAACTGGATGTTACTCTGTGTTTTTCTGCATTCCCATTTGAATGCTCTGTGCAGATGTTTCTCCCATTTCTCCTTATCAGGAACCTTTCTCTATACTTTTCTCACTGTTTAATGTTGGCTAACTCTTCCATCAGCCTTTTTTCTTTCTTTTAATTTTATTTTCTCCTGATTAATGGTTCTGATATAATGTTTGCTGTTGGAGATGGGACATGTGTGGATGTGAATGAATGGGGGAATGAAAGAAATAGGAGGGCAGACTTCGACGTATGGA
>JAWWEV010000095.1:21530395-21544808 GCA_035583235.1 Hafferia zeledoni
TATGTTACATGTATACATATATATATATTATTTTGGTTTTATATATAATATATATATACATGATGTTTCTGTCATCCTTGCTAGCCCAATTAAATGCAACCTGGACTTTCCCTGACCTTCCCAATTAACCTGTGGAGAAGCTTATCCTCCATATCCACCTGCCAATTTGTACAGTTCTAAGGCACTAAGTTTAAAAAAGTATCCAACTTCTAATCAATGAACATACAATGGCTCACCTGGGCAGAAAGCCAAATTCATCAGTGCTGATCCACAATTGAAATCAATGGCCTTGCCTGCTGATTTGCTTTTAATACCAGAGGGTGGACATTTAACTTCTCATGCAGTAGCTGATACTGCATACTCAGAGTAAATGCTGGAACAGACCCATCAATCACAGTCAAATAAATTATTGTCTTTAACTTATATAGTAATGTTTTCAAGTGAAATGAATGTATTTGCTCATTTTATGTGAAAGTCCTGAACTCTTGTAAAACTGAGATGGTTCTTCACTCTTTCAAAATTGAGAAGCATTATAAAGCAGGTATTGGCATGGCCTTTCAAGTGTGGGATATCGGATTATAGATTTTCCAATTTAGAGATTTAAGGATATTGTTAAAAAACTGACAGAAGTCAGTGTAATTTTTCTCTGCTAAAAAAATTTGATCCTGTCATCTCTTCAGCACAGAGCTTTATGAAAGTCAGAAACTGGAAGCTGACATTCATAACATGCTACAGCTCTCAGCTTGCTGCCCTGTCTGTGACATTCACCCTCCCCTGGCAGCTCCTGCTTTTGGCACCTGTTTCATTGCTGTTTACAAATACACCTTTCAGTTTTGTCAGTTTGTCTTGATCTAAGTAATTCACTTTAAAATGGAGAAGTAATGTTAAGTCTGGTAATGCATTTTCAAATCAAGTTTACATGATTCACTGATTTTATCCTTTAGAAATAAATGTCTTTATACTGTGCTTGCTTTTTGTCAAACTGTTATATGGAACTTACTCTGTTTCAGAAATTATACTCTGTTACCTCTGTAGTAAAAAAAAAAAAAAGGCAGTTCTAATCAGACTATAAAGTTTCACAGTTTGAAAGCTCTATTTCTATGATATACTGTATGACCTATTCATTAGGATGCGATTTTGTAGAACCAGGGGAAAAAAAAACAGAAAAAGGTTGCCAGATATCAATCTAACAAAATAATATCTGTTTCCAGACAGAGAATTGCCTGCTTACTTTTCCATGTATCAACCCTCTGGTTGCTCAGTTTATGTTAAAGAAGGGATCTTCACTGAACAGGTTGTTTCTTGCAAGCTTTGATCAACTGCAAGAACTTCTGCCAGAAGTTCCAAAAAAAGTTTTAAAGGTTGGCCAAAATTATTTTATTTATTAGATAAATCTTTTTGCAGTGTTGTAATATGTGGTTGTCTGGGGATTTTTGAATGTGATCCTACTTGCACATTTCCTGGTATCATTTGAAAATTAATTATATGCTTTAGCATGTCATTCACATCTCAAATGTTGTTAAAAATTCCCTCCCTCCTTTTCTTCCTCCCTTTTACACTATAATAAACCCACCACTTACGAATTCATAGCACTGAGCATTTGACAGAGCCCTGGAGGTTAAAACAAAGAATTGTGTGCTCCTGCTGTTTCTGCTGGGCCAAGTCTGGGAAAATTACAGACTGATTATAGTCAGCTAATTAGATAAAAAATGCACATATTTGATCATTCAAGAAAATGGTGTGGGACACCATTCATTTAAGGTGAAGCATTCAGTTAAGGTGAAGGAGCAAGTGACAGCTCTTTGGGCAGTGAATAACAAGTTGTGCTTACTATTGTAACAACTGTATACATGTGTGTATGGCCAGACTTCGCGAACGCAGATTTGGGCAGGGCTCTCCCCACGTGCCCTTCCAGCCTGCGCAGTGGATTTTTTGGGTGAGGCACAGCGTGCACAGAACTGGCCCCACCGTTTAAGTTCTGAGGTCCATCTGCCACGGCCGAGCGAGCTTTGACAGTGACAGTGAAGTCCTCAGGACTGTCACAGCACCCGGTACTGACCGGGGCTGACCCTGCTGAGTATCCAAGATCTGACAGGATGGGATGGCAGGGAGGCTTGAGCTGCCAGGGGACTGTTCCATCTGAGACTCTAACTCAGGTCCTTGGGACTCAGAGTCCAGAGTGCTCTCCTTTACACCATGGGACCGGTGTAGACAAGCAAATCCATGTTTATTGACTGAAAAAGATCTCCTCAGTTAAATTCCTCTATGATGCATGATAGGAGCCAATCCATTGCAGACACTGCTTCCTACAGTCCTGGCCTAATGAAAGAGAATAAATTATATTAAGATACTGGTTTTCCTGTGTTTCAATACAGAGTATTACGTATTCTGTTTACAGGTGGCATATTGTCTGGTATCTGCCTCTCCTATATGTGTAAATCTGTTTTTTTCATTCCAGTAAACAAAAACTTATATATCCTAGAATCTTAACAACTTGTTTAACTTTTCATATTTTACAGATGTAGACATGTGCTATAAATATTCTTTAATTATCTTTTCTTCATTTTTTCAGCATTTTAGTGACATAATATCTTCATACAACCTAAATGCTCCTCCACTAGAAAAAACACTGAAAGATGCCTCACACCCAGAAAACCAGAATAACTTCAACACATTCTGTCCTGATTATAAACAAAACCAGTCTTTAGAGCTGCTTGATAAGGCACTAAAGATCACAGGTAATACTTAAATTACTAGGAAAATATGTCTCCTTTGAAACCCAGTGAAAATTTTGAGTGTATTAGAATCTTCCTCTTCTAATCATGATAAGGTCAGTTATTCTGAGGAGGCAGACTGCAATCAAAATGTTCAATGGCATGTTGGCTTTCTGTAAAATGTAGAGAAATAAGGTATCTCTTTTAATTCACCAAACAAAATGGTTCAAATTTTTCTCTACCAGGAACATCTCCTATGAATTCTGAAGCCTTAATTCTTCCATTGAATCATTGTAAGGCTTTTCCAAAGTCTGATCTTCCCAGCTGTATGAAAAAGAATGCATGTTCCTCAGGCATAATTTCAAGGAGGAAGCAAAATTTCTTCGCTCTATCAAAGGACTATGAAGATTCTGCCCATCCAGATGTTACAAATTCTCTTCGTATTCAAAGGACACATGATAGTTCTGATCATTCTTCTAAAGACTCTGAAAAAGATAATTTCTTTGCAGCTTTCAATGTCTGTACACCTCAGGAGAGCTCCAAGAGTTTTCTAGAAGAATTTAGAGAGACATTTGAAAGCCCTGACCAGACTCCATGGAATGACTCCTTATCCACAGGCCCATGTAATTCATTTGCTCAGGATGGTTTTCTCTCTGACTTCTTCGTTGACATGGATGAGCTTCAAAATCTGAATTTTAACCAAATACATAGAGAATCTAAAGGAAAGAGAATACAAAGGCCTCCATTCTTATGGACAAAAGAAAAAAATGAAACAGGTATGTCCAAAGGAAGCAGAATTTGCTGAAATTCTGTTTGTAACTCAGATGGAAAGTTGTAAGAAGTATTGATAAGACTATACTTCCTATTTTCTTCAAACACTTGTTAAAATCAATCCAACCCAACAGTTACATATTTACTTTGCTACAACTTACTTGGATATGTATTTCTTCTGTGATAAAAAGTTCCTAAACAGCTTCTCTTTTGAGCAGTAAAAAAAACAAAAAAAACCCCCCAAAATCCAGAAAGAAACAATTTCATTTCCTGAAATATGGATAATGAACACACCAGGATTATTTTTAAAGTTACAGGAAAGATTCTTTTGTAAAAATAGATTTGGACCAAAGTCTGAATAAAAGACTGTAAGGTATCTTCTCTATGGGACAAAAAGCAGATTCAGCAAGTTCAGAGTGAAATTCAAATAATACTAATGAATGTGTTTTGCTGTTGATGCTAATGAAGTAAAAATGGCATTCCAAAAATGTTCTGAGTTTGTTTCATAGTTCCCTTATTCTTGGAATACTTTTTAAACTAATTTTTCCAGAGCTAAGCTCTTCACTTGAAATCACACCAAAGCATATTTCTTCAAATAGGTTGTATGGTGTGTACTTGAAAACTTTGTTTATGCTGGAAGTATGTACAATCCTTATTCAAAATATTCATTTTTATAGTTTTCTTATATCTGGTTTACTTTCTCAAATAGGGTTAGCTTGAAACCTTTTTCAATAAGCCATAATATATAGCCATGGTCTTACAGGTAAGAAAGCATCACTAGTCCCTGTCACACTGTACTGCTACATCATGTCTTGTAATATTTTTTCAAATTCTGCTTCCCTGTAGGTGAGGTGCCACAATCTTTTCAAAACCCAAGGCTAAGTTTGTTAAACAGAGTGCCTAATTCCTAGTTTAAATAACTTAATTTATGATTTCTCTGTAGCTGCCTGCCATTAAATCTCTTGGTGGAACATCAAGGTCACCACAGCATTAAAATGTTTTCACCAATTAGATCAGACTCATTCATAAAAACATAAACAACTCATTAAAATCACCACCTTTTCATGGACTGCCTAAGGTGATTATGACAGTAAAGAGAGAAAAAGTTAATTGGATATGGTGAACTTTTGATTTTCAGCCTATGTACATTTAAATGTTCAGACAGAAACTCTGAACAGACCTGTTGCCTTTCCTTTGGGATTAAAATTGAGACCTGTAGTACTGCTGAGTAGGTAACAAGTATTTCATTCACCTGTAATGGCATTCATAGCATAGTATTTTCAGTATAGATCAGGGCAGATTCTTCTGGTGCCACATTTTACAGTGTTCTGAAAACATTCTGATCTCTAACTATTTGGTTTTCTGTCATAGTCTTGCCAATCAAAGCAAACGTATACTTGAATCTGCGTCAAATCAAAAAGCAGAAAAGTGATTTTTGGTTTAGATTTTGAAAAATAGGCTTATTCTATTTTATAATTCCCTAACCAGGGGAAAAATAAGTATACTAAATAGTTTTGCATGCTAACAAAAAAAAAGAAAGAAACAAAACCCAAACAACCCCACCTTAATACAGTGAAAGCCTTGAAAGGCCCAAACTTAAGAAATAAAAAATGCCAAGTTAAAGAAATATGTAAAGAGTCAAGTTAAAAACACACACTGGGAACAATCCCCAGGGATTTCCTCAGGCTTTGGATGAAGCTCTCGTTAAACCACAGATAATTAATGACACCATGCCAATCCAGTATTTCCACTGGAACATTAAATCCTTAGGTCAGTGTTAGAGTTTTCTGATGATATTTTTTGTAAAGACTAAACAGATTTTTTTTACAGTAACTTGTTTTGAATAAGCAGCTTCTCAAATGTTTTATTGTAAAAGCACTTGAGTCTTAAGAATTCAAGTAGGTTTTTTAAACAACTCAGAAACATGAACATGACCCTGGTTAATAAGAATTAATTTTCATCAATTACTGAATAGTACTGAGCATAATATTAATGAAATAGAAATAACCATTAAAATATTTTCTGAAATATTGTGGTTAAGCATAGTGTAGGTTGATTTATTTATTTTTGGGTAAGGTCCTTATACATATTATATATGAATATACTTACATATTCTTATTACAGGACAATATGCATAAAGCTGATCAGTACCAGCAAGTAGTAGTTAATATTAATCTGTACCTGTTTTATTTTATGGCAGTTGATACTTTTCATTGAAAGGGTAGTGGTTAAAGCTAAAGTTAGTTACCTCTTTTGAGAAACACAGTTAAGTCTGCTGTAGTTAAGTTGAACACATATGAAATACATATGTGTTGTATTTGTAGTTCATCACATTTTGGTTTGGTTTTTTTTTTTTTCTTCCACTTCTTTTCCAGATTCACCATTTTCAGAAGTACCAGAGTTCAAAAAAAGGAGATTGACATATGAAAGAGTTCCTGGAAGAAGAGATGGACAAACACGTCTTAAGTTCTTTTGAATGGAAAGGGGATTTGCATAGTACCTATATTTTTTTTAATTCTCAAACTCTTTGAAGGGAAATAGATTAATTTTCATTGCTGTTAATTTTTGGAAAGAAATTAGTGTTTGGGAATCCTTACTAGTTCAGGATTCTTTCGTATGTTTTGAAAGTGTTACTAAACAAACTAGTTCCTTGAAGCTGGAGAATTACTGCTTCTCTGTTTGTGCTCATGGGTGATATAGAGGTACTTTATCACTCTTTACATAAAAAATAAAATATGAATGGAAAAAAACAGACACTGAAGCTCATGGAATTTTCAAGGCACCTATGTTTGCTCCCAGAGCATGCAACTTTTCACATGTAAACATTCTGCCAGAATCTCAAGGTTTCTCAGTCTTACAGATTTCTTGCACTTAGAACTTTGACCCTCTGCAGACATCCCTTGGCTTCAGTTCCACTTTGTTCCTTCAAACAGCTCCTTCAGGAACCATGTGATGAGTTCCTGAACTCTTTTAATCATAATCAAGCCACAGGAAAAACCTATTTGTTTTATGGACAACATGTGAAGGATGTGATGAAATTTGACATTCTTGGTCTCTAGATAAGCTGGTGTTATGTTTTTCAGCCCTCTGGAGTGCACTGGCAAGTAGGGAGATGGGAGGCAGTTTCAGACATTGTAGGCTACAGCTAGAAGAGGTAATAGATTGAAGAAAAGAAAGGCTACCTCAACTGTAAGCTGCAGAAGAGGATAGAATACTACCCAAACCCTCACTTTCCATCAAAAGGTTTGGCAAGAAAACTGGAAATATGTGTGGGAGCAATGATAGACAGTAACTCCATTCTGCTGCAGGAGCACAAACACCGTTTGCACAGCCATGCCTGCCTGTTCCAGAATGTCTTTGTCTGTTTAGGGGCCTTCAGCTGAGATGAGGTTCCAGACTCACAAATCTTTTCAGGTTTCATGTGGTAACAGAAAGGGGAGGTGGGGGGAAGGAGGAGGGAAGTAATAAAATCAACCCCCACTAAGTTTATGGTTTATGATTGCAGTTGAATACTTACATGACAATAAGCCTTCAATTAAGCATATATTCACTATTTGGATAAATGAAGTCAGCACTTAGGGGAGAAAGATCTGGCCTCTCAGAGAAAACAGAGTGCTGATTTTTAAGTGAATTCTTAAAAGCTTTGTCATCAGCGCTAATCACAATTTTAGTTCACAGTAATATCCTCAAATTACTTACACCCAGATTATTTGTAAGTCTTTAGAAAATACCTTTCACAAGTGATAATATAAAAAGATTTCTAGTAAAATTGCAAACAAGCCAGTGTCTCCCAAAATAAGAGAAAGATGTAAAGAAAAATTGCAGTTTGCCTGCTATTTCTGGCCCATTTTTGCGGTCAGTTAACCTAACCATTTTCCATCTTTTGCATCATGGGTTTAACTGTATTTTTCAGAACTACCTCCCAAATGGCCAGAACTGGGAATCTTTTCTTTTAAAGTGCAGCTCTACAAAGTCTCAGTCACAGAAGACCACAGCTGGAGAAAATTATAGCTGCCAGTGCCAAGCTATTTATTTATGTCTTCCTTTCCCACAAGCAAAGGCTGACACAGAACTTTCACATGAAATTGTGAAAGAGTAGCTTAGATAATCTATAAATCACTTTGAAAATAAAGGCATGTTGTCTATATTAAATATGAAAATTAAAGTGCTGTCTGCATTAAGTTTCCATTAGGTAGAAAAAACGTCAGTGTACAGTTAAGTTATGGGCAGTGAAGTAGAAAATAAGGAAAAAGGCTTGCAGTGACCACTTGTTTTTTACTGTATTTGTTTATGACAATTCTCAATTTTACACAGATATGAACACATTGACAAGGTTATCAAATATGACATTCTCCCCACTTGGATTTTTAATGTGGGATAAAATCACTATTGCACTACAAAGATGCACTTTTCTCACACAGACACCAAATTATCTATAACTGAGAATTAGGAAGCAACTAATTCTTTGACAAAAAGGTGCAATACAGAAACTAATCACCAATCCTCCATTAGCAGGTAGGGACACTCGATTCCTGGACCAAGTTTGTAAACTATTTACTGGCCAGGCAGGTGGCACCTGTAGATGGAGAAGACCCTTGCTGATAGACTGGGGGAGAGGACAGTGAGAAAAGGGGGTCTTGTGACTCATGTGAGGCACTTCGTGTGCAGATGTGTGCATTCAGTTTGCTTTACTGTGGGCAGCCTGTGGGACCCACTGCCATCAGATGGTATGAAGGCCTCTGTGCAGCAGACAGACCTTTTGGATGGTCTTTGGTAAAGGAGATTAAAGCAGAGGGAGCAAAATGTGATGCTTGTCCTGGTCCAAGCCATTGCAGTGTTGAGTTTGAGTTCAGCAAAATAATCCAAACCAAGGTATACCTGCAGCTGTAGACAAGACATCATCCTGTAGAGTGGGGAGGTAAGAAACCAGCTGCTCTGCTGCTTACAGAAGCAGACAGCTGCCAAGGCTTGCTTGTCAGGTTCCTTGGATACATCAAGAAAAGGCGCCTGCAAAAGCTGAATTGCTAAGATGCTGCCTCATCTAGCCAACACAAAATAACCAGCCGTGGCACACTTCACAACACTGACTCCCAACAGGAATCCGGGAACCTTAATGCCAACCAATCCCATTCTGGAGCTCATTCTGATGCTTGGCTGTTTTCACAGAACATTGCCTGGGAGGGCAGAGGTGGCATTGCTGTCAGTTCTTTCCCGGCTTTTAGCCAGCAGCTTGGCTGCACACTGCCCTGAGAGCCGAGTGCAGCAGCCATGCTCCTATGATGAGGCTGGAATCTGTGCCTCGGGAATAACGACCACACTCAGAGGAACATCAGAGTAGAGTGCTCCCAGTCCATCTCCCAGCTGCTGCACAGCCCCTTCTATGCACTGCTGGTGCAAGATGTTGATGCAGCCAGGACCTGCAGTTTGCTCGCAGTGCTGCTCTTCCGATGCATGTTGACCATGGTGCTCATGCTGGAAGAGACCATGTGGAGCTGGGCAGGGCATCCAGGAGACAGCAGGGGTTGGCTGGCTGTCCAGCAGCAGCTGCTCTCAGCTGCACATTATGATTTAGCCACTCCAGAACCTGAGCTCCAAGGGAGAACACTAAGCTGGGAAGTGTATGCTGTGGAGCTGGGGGCAAAGAGAAAGAGACTTGATAGTGGAGTGAGGTTTTCTGTCAGGTGGTAAAGGAATATGAAGGGCTTTCCTGGAAGGAAATTGCCACCTGCCAGATGCTGGCTATGAGGTTTTTGATGCATATGCTCATCAGTACCTTTGACTTCAGCATTTTGATCTCTGATTGCCTCTGTGCAAGAAAGAATAACTGTGCTTTCTCTAGACCTCAGCAGTGTGTACCTCTGTCAAATACTAAAAGAAAAACTGCCATATTCAAGTGAAAGGAAGCCAAAGCAAAGAATGGCTCTTAAGGAAGGACATTCTCTTAGGAGAACACGTATTTAGAGGTACAGTACATAGTGGCAGTATTACAGCTCTCATGTTGGTGTCTTTCTGCAGGACAAGGATGAAAATCTTTTGACAAAAACAACAGCCTGGAGGACAACCGTTGCCCCATTTCAGTTAACATTCATAAACATTAAGTATTCAGACTGCAGAATTCTTCCTTTCAGTTTCAAAATGTGTAAGCCTGGTAACATTTTTGCTATTTACCACAAAAAAGGTAAATAGCTATAAATGGGATTTTTCTATTAATAAGACACAGTTTCTAAAAATCCAACTGCAACCTCTTCCCAAAAAAGGAAAAAGTGTGAGGCCTCCCCTCCCACGGCAAAATCCAAGCACCCTCTTCCTTACAGTAACTGCGCTTTGTTAGAATTACACAATGAGTTCAAAGCCAATAGGGATAGGAATTTTATTTCCAAACTTCTAAAGATTAATACAAACAATAGAAAGTAGACAAAATTAAAAACCTATTAAAAAAGTTAGTTGTCCTTGTAAAAGTGTTCTATAAAAAAAGTGAAGGCAAATCCCCATGTACTTTTTAGTAAGTTTCATGTATTGCAAACCTTAACAGTGATGCATGCAAGGGTCTTTGGGTGTTCCTGGATTTTTAGTGTCTGTTTGGTCACATTTTAAATACGTGAAGAAAATTCCACCACAGCAGTATTTTTACAAATACAAATTAGAAGAAGGTTTACAGATTAGAAGTATGGCAAGAAATGTGCTTTAGGAATCAAGCCTGTGCTATACATTGTGTCCAGCAGTTTCTAAGATGTGTTATTTATGCACTGAGATGCACTTGAAGAAAAATGAAGTTGGTTCCAGGTCCTGCTAATGGAAGGAAAATTCCCCCTGAGAACATTACTTCAGCACTAACAGCCTTTAGCTTTATACTTTAATTATTCATTTTTGGGTTATTTTCTTTGGGGGAAAAAATCTGTTTTTGCTATCATTCTGGTGTTACAGTTCATCAAGATCAAAGTAAGTAATTCGGTAAAAATTCACGTGTTTCTCATGTCAAGAATGTAAACCTCTCAAGTAATATTTGTATAATTGGCATAGTGTAGTAACAGTGGTAATGATTATGAAAAGAATAAGAGTTACATTAAAAATCTCTAAAAATATTACCAAAAGATAGTGGAATACAGATTCACAAGAACAAATGAATCAATATCTAGGACACTGTTTTAGCCACATAAAAGTCAGGACACAAAGGGAGACTTTTCTTGTGAAGGAAAGGCAGTTATTATTCATGTCATGCTTGAAGGCAATTCTCCAGTGACCTTCCCTATAAGAGAAAAAAAGAAAAGGTTTATTAAATGCCATCTTCCTAAGCTGATACATTCCTCTTACAAATTACCGCAGAAAAGCTCCTTTGCCCTGAGGAAAACTGAATAACCCCTTTCCTTTGTTGGATGTGGTACCCTTGTATATCATAAAAATTTTTATTGGCTTTTTTACTTTACTCTGATTTTCTTATGGTCCTAAGATAACAAAATAATAAACTACATATTTGATATATCAGCAAAAAAATACTGAATTATATCCTGTGCTTAGCTATGCATCTGAAAGCAGCATAAATTAATCATCAAACCCTTGAGAAAATATTTTGTAACCTGTCTGGATAATGTGATCAAGCTAGAATCCTAGAATACATACATACATACACACACAGACCCCAAAAAACCCCAAATAAAATGTAGAAAGGCTGCTTCAATAACAGAAGAACACATGCAACACTCACTACCAATTTTGTCTTATTTTCGTGAAGAATTAAGAGTAGCACCTAAATTACAAAAATCTACTTTTGTTTCTCCCCCACCAAATTTTTTCCACAATAGCATCTCATGTTCGGTTGTTCTCTCTCTTTAGGCTCAACGCTGTTTTGTTAAACCTATGTAGCAACAACCAAAGCCATGCTACAAGGCAAATGCTCAGCTGCAAGTTGAGGAACCCTAGCAGCAGGAAGGGGAATATTTAACACGTACTTTATGTTCTAGCTTAAATTCTGCCCTTAAAGAAAACATTCCTTTTCTCTTTAGTAGCACTCTTAAAGAAAGAACATAATTCCGTGGCTCTTCCTCTCCCTCTACATCTTTCATCTCTTTAGCAGGAACTATTTGGGTTTTTATTTTGAAGAAAAGTAATCTTTCTGAATATCCTACTTCCATATTCATTTTTCTTGCAGAAGAAATAAATTTTCCAGGTTGGTGTGGTCCTGCCCAAGACTACTGGGATGCATGGCATTTCTTTCTCCTGCTGCAGCCACTGATACCCTGTGTGACAAATGGAAGAGGCTGGAGTGGGAACCATGGAACTGGATCCCAAAGATTTGAGCATGCTGGACGGTCACCTGCCTACCTCCTCTGTCGGTGTTTTGTGGGTACAAGCCATGAAGAGCGCTAAGGCAGAGTTTAGGGAGCAGTTTATCCCTGAGACCTGTGCTGATCAAGGTTACAAAGGATGTGATTACAGATTGCCTGAGCAACTCACTGCTTTTGGTGCTGTACCAACAGTAGGAACAGGAAGAGCCTAAAGGCAGACACAGCCAAATGAACTGCAATATGACACTGAAAATCAATTGTATCTTAACATAGCTCTTGCTTAAGCTGTGAGCTCGTCATTACATGCAACTGCCATGGCTTTGTCTTACTTCTCCTGGCTGGGTATGTGACTGGTTTTGTCTGGCTGTCTCAAACACAGCTGTGTGTTTTAGACAATTTTAGACAATTTTAATTAGTTTGGATGCTGCTAAGGACCCAAGAGCAGCTCGAACAAAAAATACAGCCATTCTAACAAAAAAGCTCCAAAAAAACCAACCAACTAATCAAAAAAAAAAACCACCTCATAAACAAAACACCTCTACAAGGAGGTGTAGGGAAGAGACATGCTCCAACTCCCACACCTAAAAGAAACAGGGGAAATGATAAACACTTCTCTACAAAGAATTCAACATTTAAACAACTATCACCATGATCCCTTGTCTCTCCAGGGTCCTGAGCTTCAGATCAGAGTGGTTGTCATGGTATCTGTGACTATTACCTGTTTTCAGAGCAGAGCACAGGATCGGGGTTCTCGGAAGGGATTGCTGCCTGCAGGAACCCCAACAAGCAAGGCATCTTTGCAGGCATTTTGCATACAGTACTGCTGGAGTTCTGCAGCTGCCTGAGAGACCTGAAAAGGAAAAACAAACCCAGAGAGAAAACTAATTAATTCATAAGCATCTATTAGGCATTTCCTCCTGAAGACCTATTATCAAACAGAGCTGGAGTGCAGCCAAGTCATTCCCTGGATTCTAAAACACCAAGTAAATCAGCACAGAAGCACATTTGCAAAGCTCTGATGAAGCACACGTGAAATACTATGCCATTGATGAGCCAGAAGAGAGTAGAGGACTGAAGTGCAAGTGTGATGCAATTTGTCCTCATTAAAATGCACAGAGACATGACCACAACATTTTCCAATTTACTGTAGTATTTATAATGGAATTCTTAGACCCTCAGACCATTTATTAAAAGGATTTCAATTTCTGAACTTTTAAGCAACACAGAGCATAACAAGGAATGAAAGCAAAAAGATGAGGATGAAAAGCTTTTTAAGTCCATCCAAATTGTCACCTTCCCCCAACAGTGAAGTGAGAACTTCAAACCCACATTCTGGTCCCCAAGAATGGGACCCCAGAGGTGCAGAACAAGCCCAGGATCCCAAAGGTTACATGTCCTCGGCACTGAACTCCCCTGCTCTCCCTGTGAACAAGTCAACCATGTGCCTGCATTGCTGAAAGATAATGTAAAGAAATTCCCAGTGTCCCAGACACACATTAGGAACAGCTGCAGGGAACTGCCAAAATCCATGCCATCTGATATATATTTTTTTTTAACGGAAATACTGAGCATATTGATGGGAATACAAGTTCCCCTCTGACCTCACTTCTGACTTTGTTACAGGACTCCTGAAGTGATGGTTTTTCTTCCTACACAACTTCTCAGTGTTGCTAAAAGAATAACCAGAAGGAGCACCCACACTTCCCAGCCTCCTGTCTGAAGGGGGCCACCAGAAGCCTTGATGAAATTTTGATTCTGGGCCACCTAGTAGCATGTAGAAGTGCATGGGAAATCTGGCCTAGCACGTTCTTTCATTTGCTGTTTTGCTGCTCTCCTGTTCACCACTTCCCAAATCTCCTCCATACTCTCCTTCGGGACACTCATCCTGGTAAACTGCCCGAATTTATCCAGCAGTTGTGAGCACTTCAGGGAGGTGTTGTGAGAAGCATTTTCCCTCAGCCTCCCAGGTTCTCTTGAGCAGAGCGCAGGAAGAAGAATCTGTACCAAGGATTCCTGCTGCATCCATGGGCTTTGTCACTCCTTCCTTACTTGAGCAGAACTCCTTTGTGGGGCCTGCAGTGGTGTCCTGCAGTCCACTGGACCCCCTGCAGCATTACCACCCTTCCCTCAGCCAGAGCACGTGACCCTTGCTGGTACCTGACTGCACGCCATGGGCTGTCAGACAAAGATGCCCCTTGCCAACACTGATCAGGCAAAGCATGTAGAGCTTTTTCCTGGGAGAGCAGCAGTACATCATGACGCCTTCTTGCACTCTGCTACCAAACTCGCCAGGACATACTGAGCTATGTACATTCTGGTATATCCTGATAAATCCTGGAAAGATACAAACCTGACTTTTTTTTCTTTCTCTTTTTAGAAACCAGATCTGCCTCCTCTTAAGCTCTGCCTATGCCCCATAACATTCTTTGTTTCTCCAGTTCACATGAGAAGTACAAGGGTTTCTGCCATATTTCATCACATGACAAACACACTCCCCGCAGCAGTCTCCTACATGCAAGATGTGTGTGGGCACTTCTTTCCTACTCAGTTTCCTCTTTCTGAAAATATTGTTCCTGTCTGTGTTTTCAGCTTGCAGGGTAAACAAAATCACCATGGAACTTTGTAGTATGAAATGTATTTGTAAAA
>JAWWEV010000095.1:21585223-21641690 GCA_035583235.1 Hafferia zeledoni
CCCTGCCATCCCATCCCGTCACATCTCGGATGCTCAGCAGGGTCAACCCCGGTCAGTACCGGGTGCTGGGACAGTCCCGAGGACTTCACTGTCACTGTCCAAGCTCACTCGGCCGTGGCAAATGGACCTTGGGATTTAAATGGTGGGGCCAGTTCTGTGCACGCTGTGCCTCACCTGAAAAATCCACTGCACGGGCTGGAAGGGCACGTGGGGAGAGCCCTGCCCAAATCTGCATTTGTGAAGTCTGACCATACAGTTAGACTTGGAACGAATATTTATCCTTATTGTTGAGACTCTTTACCTCTTTTTGTTGCCTGTGTGCTGAATGCATAACAGTGTATGGCTCGCTGGGCAAAATAATTCTTACTGGTCTCTGCACTGCAATTTTGATGCCTTCATGCTTCCAAGGATACGTGGAGAGGCGGAGTGATTTTTGTGAAAGGTTGGAGGTGTGCACAGACCAGCTAGACTAGTCAAAATCTGTAAACTTAATATGTTTATTTTCGCTTTCTTTGCCTACCTAGTACTAAAATTACTGTTTTCTAAGACAGGATTTCATTTATTGATTTTTTTATATCAATTTTTTTATATCAGGGTTGGTTTCCTGCCACTTGTGTTGCATATGCTTCACTGTTTCCCTTGGTAGGTTTGTTTTTCTCACAGAAATCATAAAAATGTTGGTGAAGCTTTTAGCACAATTTTGTTGAATGTGATGCTGTATGAGTATTTACTTTGAATATGAAAGAGATAATTTTTTCTGGTTTGTAACCTTGAGAGAACTCTCTCCAGAAATGCCAGTGGACCCTTCCCTTTCCTAATTGAGGTTTGTTTTCAAACAGTTACCATGAGATTGTTAGGGCTCTCGCAAACTATGCTGGGATAAGTGGCAGCAGAGTCTCAAATTCTGTTGTATATTAGAGTCACTGGATTATGCATATTCCTTCCTTGCAGCATCTAATTCAGCTGGTAATGTGGATTGGTAAAGCTTCTAATTAAAGTCTTTTCCCACCTGCTTAGGTTTGTGTTGAATGAATCTCAAAGTCGACAAAACATGCCCTCAACCCAGGGCTCTTCATCGAGTAGTGCAGGAGGTTCTGGAATCCCTCAGCCACCTCCAGGGATGAGCTTTTATGCAGCCAAAAGGGTAATTGGAGATAGTCCATGGACGCCAGAGCTTCTAGAGCAGGTACTCTTGAGCTGGGGAACTGGTCCTTGGTCAACTGAGGGTGAGAACACAGCGATGGTTAGATAGAGGAATGGAAGTCCAGAGGGAAATACGTAACTAATTTTGACAGGTCTTTAGTGCCCTGAGTGAATTTATTGAGAGACTTTGCCTGATGCCTTAAGGAATTTCGCTACTGTGGGATGGGAGCCAGCTGCCAGCAGTTCTTAAAGCTGCTCAAGGAAGCAGCCCTGACTGCAGCCTACTCTCATGTTTTCCTCCTTAAGGTTGCAACAGTGTCTCCTGTTTATGAAGTGTCCTTTTTATTAGCAGTGTCTCAGTGTGTCCCTGGTGGTAGTGCTGGTACTTTGCTGCAAGTGACTGCTTTGACAGGAGGCAAGAGGAAGGCTCAGCTAGAGAGATGGAGAGCATATGAACTTATCCTTAGCAAGCAGAAGCCACGATTTCAGACATGTGAACTGCTACAATTACTGTAACATTCAATTTTTTTTTTTTTTTTGTCAGTAATACTGTCTTTACTTTCCCTGTTGTTGAACAGTGTAAGCTGGGGATAGTGAAGTTCATTGAAGCTGAGCAAGTGCCCGAACTTGAAGCTGTTATACACCTGGTTGTAGCCTCCAGTGATACAAGACACAGTGTTGCCACTGCAGCAGACCTTGAACTAAAGAGCAAGCAAAGGTATGGTCTGGGTGTTTGGAAGAGACTGTGTTAGTGTTCCTAGCAAAGCTATCTACAGTTAATGTAATGCTGGAGGGGGGCTGTGCTCTCAAAGGAGGAACTCCCCTGTGTGCACACCAGGCTCAGAATGGTGGGTCTCACCAGCTGGGAACATCACTTGGCTCCAGAACTGACAGCTTTAGCTGTGTGGGTTTGATCGTTTTTGGCAGTGCTTTTGAGCCATGTCCTTGCCAATCAGTAGAGAATATCAGTGGCTTCCACATTGCCCTCTGTGGATTATCAGTGGTCAATAATGGCTTAGTAAGTGGTTCCCAGAAAAATACATCTTCATTTAATTAATTGTGAAATGGCGGCTACTGCTCTCTGCATTAAAACTTTTCCTCACCTGCAGTTCACCTTTCCTCACCTAAAGATAATGCTGCTGTCTTTAACTCATCAAGAGGCCAGAGTAATGGCTGTTGGTACTATTTGCTGAGACATCGATCATGCAAAGTTAGCTGGCTCCTGTAGGAGATGGGAGCAAGACAGGCCTGTCTTTGAAATGTGTGGGTGGCTGCTGTAGGACCACTTAACTTGGAGTCAGACAAAATTACTGGACAAAATGCATGTTAATATATAATGTTAAGTGTCTTTTGTGAGAAATATATGGTAGTTTACAGATTACTATTCTGTATTCAGCTGGTAGATTACCATGTCCTGTATGTCTTATTTCAATGGGAGAGAAGAAAACACATAGGTTTCTCACAAATTACATGATAATATGTTATCAGAAATTGCAAGTGTAATCATTTCACATTCTTTATGTATTATGTGGATGTGGGAAGGGTGATTAGAAGACAAACTAATTCTGTTTAAACTGTGAGAACAAAATGAGTATGATGCAAACTGTTATAAACCACATGTATTTTGAAAAGTAATCAGAGATTAGAATTCATAACATGTTGGTGTCCAATGTGGTTTTTTTTCTTCAGTTTAATTGATTGGAACAATCCTGCTATCATCAACAAAATGTATAAAGTGTATCTTGGGGATATACCACTGAAAACCAAGGAGGTAAGATTTGCTTTCAGAGTTGCGTATCGTCTTAATTTCTGAAGAAGTAATTTTGGTTACCTTATTTTATTTGAATAAGACATGCATGTATTTCTTAAATCCATCATTTCCTTTGATCTCTGCTTTCACTGAACATTTGTGCTATTGAATAATTTTTTTCTCTGTCCCAGTGTGTTCTGATTTGCAGTAGAAAGTAATTTAGCTAACTTAAGAGTACTGCTGTTCAAAGATGCACTATTTAATCTCTGTTTCTGACAGGGATCTGTTCTGAAACCAGAAATGAAACGAGAGTCAGTCAGCACCCGTGTTAAATTAAAGATAGTTCCTCATCTTCTGCGATCCAGACAAGCTGCAGAAATGTTCCCAGCTAACATTCAGGTAATGCTTATGTTCCAAAGATACTCTTCCTAATGAGCTTGATAGTACAGTTCCTCTACTACTTAGAGGAGGGAAGCATTGTTACTGATGATGGTGTTTAAAGAAGAATGGGAATTAAACAACCTTTGAAAGTGAAGCCAGACATTCTCTCATCTACTCCTTCTTTGTTTTGACCAGGTGGTTTATGATGGACTCTTTGGTGCAAACACAAATGCAAAACTGAGAAGTCTGTCACTGCAGTTTGTGCATCATATTTGTATCATGTAAGTAATTCAGAGAGCACAATGTTTTTTATCTATTTGCCTAGAAACCACTCTGTTTAATAAATACATAGCTTAACTAGGAAGTGCTAAAACTCATAGAAAATAAGGGGTTTTTTAGTTTAGTCCTGATAGCTGACTGTCCTTGCTCACAATAAGCTGTAATTTCTCAGGGTAATGTAGTCAAGCAAAGATGATATTAGAGAAGATACTTCTAAGGGATGCAAAAGATAATTTTTTGTTTGTTGGTGTCTCTAATTGCAGTTGTCCAGAAAGTAAAATAAAGCCATTAGGTCCAGTGCTTTTAAATGGACTTACAAAGCTGATCAATGAATACAAAGAGGTAAGATGGAAGGTTCTTTTCTATAATTCTTCAGGTGAATACAAGGAAAAGACCTTTGATAAAAACTGATGAATCTTTTTGAGGTGGTTGACTGAGATAGCTGTCAAAAGGATTAAGAAGTTTTCTTGAAAGAGAAGCAAATATTTTAAAAGACTATTTATGAAAACTTCTATTTGTTCAACATCTCTGGATAGGAGGTTGGGCACCATTTGCAAAGTCCAAGGAAATAATAGTGTTGAAGATCTAAAGAGCAAGACCAGAGTAGCATCTAGCTGCTGTTTCACTCTAGCACATAGGCACCTCTGCTCTGGATATCTATCCTGTTGTGAGAAGCAGCTGTATAGACCTGCTTGTAATCGATTCCATCCTGCCTGTCCACAGATGGTAATGCTATGGGAAGGAAGGGTGTTAACAACCAGAACTACAAATGCCAGTCTGGCCTGACAAGGTGTTTGCAGTGCAATTTCAGAAGGCAAATTCCCCACGATACTCCTACATACACCTTTCAAAGGGCTGATGTTGCTGATAACTGCTTTTACAGCTTTGAACTTCTTGCTGCTTGACTGGAACTACTGAATATGATCTTCTGGCCTGAGTTGGTGTTTGAACACACGGGCAGCCCCATTTCGCCACTCTTTGCAATGGTTCTGTTTGAGAAAAGTGTGCTCTCTCTGTTCCTGTATAGTGCTTTTATTCTTGGATAGGAGTATTTCATGTTTCAGGATCCTTTCTCCATGAAAGCCTGTTTGAGCACTCTCTAGGCAGGCTTTAAAGCATATGTTTAATTATAAAAGATATGCTGTCACGTATTTCTGGTTTTGCTGAATTTTATTTATTGTTCTGTCATTCAAGGATTCAAAACTGCTGTCAATGGCATATTCAGCGGTTGGAAAGCTCTCCAGGTAACTGAAACACTGTTTAAGCAATGGGTCATTGAGTGATTTTTTTCAGACTAATCAATTAATTTATCAGCAGCAAGCTTTGTGCCACCTGCCAGTTTTGCAGTTGAGTGCATGGTGCAGAGAGAAGCATTCTTCTTGTGACATCTTCAGAGATGTAAAAAGAAGTATGTTTTAGCTGATAGTTTTTCTACCAGTGATTAATGGCAGCTCATGAAATATGCACAGAATTTAAGAAATGTTTTCACTTTTGGGATTGCCAGAAACATAAATTTAAGGAATGTACAGGGAAGACCAGAGGTCATGAAGATGGACAAGTGGCATGTTCTGTCATGTGCTGGTGATCTAAGTCGTTGTACGTAGAATGTCTCACTTTTCAAACTGTGTTAAGGGAGGGAGGGTGTGGTGCTTCATGGCAAATATGGTGAGATAAGGCAGACTTTCTATGCTGGCTCTGATTGTTTGACAGTTAAAATGTGGGATGACGGGAAGACCAATGAAATGTTAAGCATTTCAATTGAAAGAACCAAAAACTTATTGAATTAAAATATCTTGTTTCAGCCGAATGCCTCAGCTCTTTACCAAGGATATAGCACTGGTACAGCAGTTTTTTGAAGCTTTATGCAAGGTGGGTGCTGCTGGGGATTTGGGGAATCATTAATGTTTTTTGCTGGTTTGGCTTAATTCTTGACACTACACTCTGTAAAGTGAAAACTCTTGGTTTCATACTGCAGGAAGATGCTGATACTAGGCTTGCCATTCAGGAGGCATTGTCTATGATGGTTGGAGCATACAGTAACTTGGAAGGAGCCCAGCGTACCCTGATGGAAGCTCTTGTAGCTTCGTATTTAATAAAGGTATTTTCAGTGGAATCAAAATTACATACCTTAAAAAAAAAGACCTATTAATTATTTTCCTGTTTCCTTACACTTCCTGTTAGCTGGTTCTGGAACAGGTCTCTCTTTTCTTACTGAATGTATTGGCCTGTCTGGGAGAACGTGTGTGTATGCTCAAATGAAATATTTTTAATGTGCCTCAGTGGCTGCAAGGGTGGTGACAGTGCAGTCCTCTATTTGTGTTTTATTTAGCAAAGAAACAAATCCATTAGAATTGCATTATGTGTTTCTTTTAGTCTTCTCCTAAGGAAACTGAGAAGTAGATGCTTCAAGAACAGTGTCTTCTGAAATGCTTTGGGACAGCAAGAGTTTAGTAGAAAGCATCATTCACTGCTAAGTGGGGTTTCAGTGGGCTATCTGTTTTCTGACATATGACCCCTGGGAACATCCCCAGGAATTCAGCCATAGAACTCTAGTCTAGATTAAACCACACTTCACTGACTCTTACTTTCAGAATAGACCAGAAGTTTGGATTTTCAAAAAGAGTGGGTTTTGTATACTCCATGTTTGCATGGATACTCCTGCTGACTGTGGAGGTATATGCATTTTTAGTGTAAGAGACTGTTTTGATGCTGATGACACTTTCACTCAAGGGGTCTAGGTCTCCAGGCAATACCTTTTTTGAGATCCTCTGTGCCTTACAGAGGGAATGACTACCCTGAGCTCTTGTTTCTTTTCTATCTCTGTCCATGCTTCTCCTAAGCTCTGTTCTCTGTGGATAGGTGATATATGTTATTTTAATTTCAAAACTGCCTGGATGGAATAGTTCTGTTGTCCAAGAATAGGTGATAACCCTAATTTATGATTTCCCCAAAATGCACATGTATTTAATTAAACAGTGTATTCCTTACTTGTGTGTATATGAGAAGCTAGCTTTTCTTTTCCCTGTCTGGTGCCAAATGGAGAGTCAGCATGAACAGTGTCTCAAAATGTCTAAACTCTTTGAGTCATGTTGGTACCAGAGGACAAAACAGATGACTGATGATGTAGAAGTGGTGGGTGCAAGTCATTAGTGCTGTCATTTAAAACTCAACCATATGTTTGTGTCTTTTTCCTTTAAGCCTGAAGTTCAAGTGCGTCAAGTGGCTGTGAAATTTGCTAGCACAGTGTTCCCTCCAGATCATATCCCTTCCAGATACTTACTCCTGTTAGCTGCAGGAGATCCGTAAGTTATTTTCCTTTATAAGTTATTTCACATATATAATTGCATCCAATAAATATTTGGATTAAATATGAATGCATATATATGTGTGTGTGTGTGTATGTGAGTTTGCACAAAAATGACTCACAGAAAATCAAATATGATAATTTGGAACATAACCTTTACATGGGGACATCCTTAGAGGTTCTGTGGAGAGCTGTTACTGTACTCTCACAATAGCCTTTGCTTTGGATTGTTTCTCTTGTTTCAGATAAATTACTCTCACTAAAGCACTTCACGTTTATGATCAGTTGCTACTGCAAAGTAGAAATGCATTAACTGAAATGAGTTTTACAGTGGCTAGAAATTATTCTTCTATCAGTCTATTTTTAGCTTGTAATTGTAAAGAGTCGAGCATGCACTTGAGAGTTGCTGCACTCTGCTGAGGAGTGGGTAACTTGTTAAATTACACTAGTCATTTCATTTGCATTTTCTGTTACTACAATGTAGGTGGTGGTTTTTTCCAACTTACTTTAATTGCTTGATTTTTGATGTAAGTAGCTATTGTGTTGTAACTAAGGAAAGCGAATGAGAACAACTGCAACAAACAGCTCTGTCATTGCAGTGTCAGCACTGTTTCAGAAATAATTATGTATGCTGTTAAGTAGGTAATGGAAACGCTGGTAGGTGTTAGCTGAAGCTTGGCTATGGGAAGTGATAGGGACGAGTAGCAGATAGGAAAGCAAAGATGTGGGAATGAGGAACTGGTGGTGAATGCTAGAAGGATGTAAGAGCAGCAGAACTGAGCTCATCCAGACAGTTTTGCAGAGGGCACTCATTACTATCCTTTTTTCTTTCCCCTCTATAAAATAAACCAATCACTAAAAATTTTAATGCAAGATTTTTTTTCTCCCTTCCTTTCAAAAAATCCCCCCACATCTCATTTAAAAACTGTTTTCTCTCTGCCAGCTTCCCAACATACCTTACTGACCATTAGAGGCCATTTATTCTGTGCAAATAATGTCTTTTTTTCATCTTTTCTTTTGAAAGGCGGGAAGAGGTACATGGAGAAGCCCAGCGGGTACTGCGAACGTTTTCTGGAAAAAATGAAAAGGAGAGTTCTGGGAAGCAGATGCCTTCCTTTCCTGAAATGGTTCTTTACATTCAAGACAAGGTATAGTGCTTCTGTCCCAATAAATGACAAATACATGCCTGAGGCTCAGGCATGTGATAAATGTGGTCTTCCCTTCCCTGTGTTGGTCTCCCTCACCTGCCTCGAGGAATAAAGTTAGCAAAAGTCACAGTGAGGACCACACATAGTATTGCACTGCCAAGTTTAACACTCAGTATTACTCTCTGCTGGCAGTAATTGCAGGAGATCCAAGTGTGAAGTAACGAGGCAGATGTTTTAACTAGGAATGGGGTTTTTGTTGCCATTTTTGCAAATGATGTTTGGCATGGGCAATCCAGGGTTCAAGGCTGATAATCCAGCATATTTCATAAACACAGTTTGCTCACAAATGTGTTCTGAAGGCACAGGAAGCCCACTTTTGTTTGGCCCAGGAAAAATAGTGAGCATGAAACAGAAAAAAGATTATATGGTACAGGAGATACTGGAACAAATGAAGAAGTCTAATTTGTTGACTTAAAGGTTTAATTTTTCATCTTTACTGCAATTTATGGACATAATCATCATGTAAATTGCTTTTTCTGACTTTAGTGAAATGATATGCCAAAAAATGGGCCACTCAGTTTACCCTCACTGTTTGCACTGAGAGCTCATCTAGAGAGGTGTTAAAATATAATCTGTGTTGCACACTTCTGTATATAGTAGTGGGCTTATAAGTTATAAAGATGTGGGGAATCACTATTTTTTGTCTGATAGTATACTTCAAAAAAAAATGTCATAAGTATGTAATGCTGGAGCATGTCTGGTTTTGCAAGACATCTGCAACAGCAGACGTCTTAAACCTGAGAGATTTCTTGTAAAATGTTGTATGCTCTCATGATGGTGTACTCTGCTAGTATATGAAGTATTTGAAACTTCAGGAGTACTATGTTTTATCCAAAGTGCTGTTTATTTAAACATGTGTGTAAAAAATTAAGAAACCAAAATTGAGTTTTAGCTAGCACTATTAAATGCCCATCCCCTTGTAGGTAATTGGAATTTTTTTCTTAACAATCTGTAATGTCAGTAAATACCTATGGATCAGTGTGATTTAATCACAGCTGAGAAAAGCATGATTCCCTCATTCATGAGGGAATCATGCTTTTTTTTAAAAAAAAACCCAAACCAAACATTTTTGAGCACTTTTCAGATCTTCCTTAAATGACTGAAGGTGTATCTCAAAATCCCGGAGGTGGATTTATTTGGTTGGTTTTCTCAGAGGGTGAATTTTCTCATATCATCACTCAGTGAGTGTTGGAGATGTTTGAGAAGTCTGTATGCATTGCTTGGTACAGCTGGCTGAGATGCAGAATGACTTTCCTGCATGGATTAGCATGATCCTCCTTGCCCTCTGCAAGACAGTATATGTGGAAGAGTAGTTCCAATGTGCTGAGTGTGGGTGGGAACCCATTCTTCAAGGGAGTCACCTTATGTTCACGAATGCAGGTTTTCTTTAATGGTTCTGAATGACATTGAAGTTACTGTGCAGCAAAAGATCTCAGCATCTTAAGAAAAGTGAGGATCTGTTGACATCTGCAGCTACCATGTGTGTTTATTCAGATGGAAGGCTGCCTGGCTGAATCCCTGTGCTAATGCTGCCTATTTAATATA
The DNA here is from genome assembly GCA_035583235.1 of Hafferia zeledoni. Taxonomy (NCBI): domain Eukaryota; kingdom Metazoa; phylum Chordata; class Aves; order Passeriformes; family Thamnophilidae; genus Hafferia; species Hafferia zeledoni. The sequence goes on from JAWWEV010000095.1 coordinate 21,594,834, forward strand.
TACATGCTTTTCTGCAACATTTGCATTGGGTTTCGCTGGAAGCCTCCTGTTTGGATGTTTTTCCGATGGAGTATTCCTGCTTGTCATGCTAACATTTCCATGGAAGGTTGTTGCTCACTTGCTGCAGCAGCCTTCCCCTGCAGGATCTGAGAGACTCCCTGGGCTTGGCTGGTGCAGCACAGGGCACCCCCTCACAGTGCTGGGGAGGCCTGGCTGCTCTGCAGCCTCTCTAGGCAGAGCTGCTGTCTCAGAGCTTCCTGACTGCCTATCAGTGGGGCATCTCAGAGTTTCAAAGTTTGAGGTAATTTGTTTTTTAAATTTTAAAGCCCTTCTTTTTTTCTGAAGAGAAGAAAGGGCGTTGTGCTTCTTTAGCCTCCCCTACTACTCCCTCTGAGAAATTCAGGGTTTCCACTTTCTGAGTTGATAGGTATGCAAAGAAGATCAACCTGAACTGTACTATTTCCAAGTGCACTGTGCCCTTCTTGTTGCAGAGCTGTTGTACATTTTCAGTTGCTGTGGAGGATTAGCAGTCAGATCAGCAAAAATTCATTGACCTTTCGAACATCTCTGCTGTTACGGGTCTGAATGTTTAACTCTTAATATACTCTGTTGTTTAGGCCTCTCACCGAATGAAAACCCCAGCTAAATATGTGACTGGAACTGCAGCACTGCCTTTTAATCCTGCCACATTTGGAGAGGTAATTGTGTGGATTTACTTCCTTAATATGTGTACTATTATTTATTTAAAGGACACTGGAAGAAGCTAATAGCTGCCATAAGTCACTTAAGTTCTAAAATTCTTTTAAACAGGTACTGGGATTAACTCTCCTTCCTTAGTCCTTAAATGGCAGTCTGAACAGGATTTTCATGGGTGGCTGGGAGGAATATTCCCAAGAGGGTTGCTCTACTGCTTCCTGCAGCATACTTAATGTAAGAGCATGTCAGAGGGAGGAACTGGCAGTCCTGTGCAAAACTCCCATTTTGCTTCTTGACACTGTTCTTTTCATAGCAGATTCCCAGGCTTTGGAGACCTGTAGATGCAAACGTAGATGAGGAAGTGAGATCTGTGTTACCAATGTGTTGGGTTGCATTTACCAAATTGGTTTAGGGTACAGGCTGAACTGCTTTGCAAGGAGGTTGCATCAGCTGATGATAAACCAAAAGTCTGCATGATTTAGTCTTTAGAGAGTGATGCAGGCACTGTAGGGTTGTTTGCTTACACAGGTATATTGTAGAACCCAGTCCTAAAATTTGTTACACTTTCTGTTTGTTCCTGTCTCTATACTGACTCTTTTGTCTAGATTTGTTTAAAGAAGGAACTGCCTAGTTTTGGTTACATTAAATATAGCATATTCCCTGCTCTTTCTCCTCCTCCCTGGTTTTTCAAGTACTCATGCCCTCAGTATCCTGTGTTTTTATCTTCTCTGCTTAGATAGTTCTGTATCTGCGGATGTGTCTTGCTCACAGTGCTGGTGTGGTGCCAACCTCACAGAGCTTGGCAGATATGCAAGATCATGCTCCAGCCATTGGACGTTACATAAGAAACCTCATGTCTGGCAACCACATATCTTTCTCTTCCTCCTCCTCCTCCTCTTCAAAAAGTGCTGAAACCAACCCTGTACATGTATATATTGGCCTTCTTCAGCAGCTCTTAGCTGGTGTTGGAGGTAAGAAGCTGTGTGTAGCAGCATCCTGAAGAAAAAAAATGTCTTCTCTTACTAGAAATGAGCTGCCTAGTGCTTTGAACTTGGCTGCAGCAGTCGCAGAGTTGCAACATGGACTATATACTCTTTAGTTTAAACTTGTTTTCTTCTATGCTGTTGTGTAGGTGGGAGAAAGCAGGGCAGTAAAATGGCAGCATCATTTGACATAATAGTGTAAAATTGTGAAGCCATTGTCTGTAACAGCTCCATCATCAGTGAATGCTCTGTCTTCCTCACTCTAATAGCCTGTCTGCCACAAGTGTAGTCTAAAACAGTAGAGTGCCTTTGCAACAAATTGCTACCAGAGTGTTTGCTGTTATGAGTTTCCCTAATACTACTGTGAAATACTATACCCTATTATTCTGTATTGTTTGTTATGCCTAGTGAATTGTAAAGGAATGCTTTGAAATGCCTGATTCTTCTTAACCTTTTTTATCACTGATTGTTAGGTGGTTGTAAATACAGGAGTTGTTTAATAACGTGATTCTTTAATTATTCTTTAGGTTTGCCAGTCATGTACTGTCTTCTAGAAGTTGTTTCAGTGTATCCAGAAAAACTAGCCACCAGATTTGTAGACAAAATGGATTGGATAAAGGTATATTGAAAGCTCCCTTTTTTTGGCCTGGGTGGTTTTTGGTTTTGTGGGGGAAATTTTTTTGGATGAGTGGGGATTTGGCATTAGCAAAGTCTGGCATATTTCTCACAGTGAAACACAGTATTCTGTTGACGTATGCACTTAATTTGTAGTCTGATATTTCTGCTTAGAGGCAACACCTCATGAGGTGTTACACGTACCCAGAGGGGAAAAACTGTTTTTTTATTATTTGGTGTAACTGCTTTTGTACACTGACCTTGTTCACTGACATTCATGTTCAGAATAATCTATATTAGCAATTCTCTTGGTATAGTCAGCCAGTGTTTTCTCTGCAAAACATAACTGAAAACAAAGTTCTGCACATTTTTGAAGGAATTGTTTAACAATGGAAATGTTACAGTGGGAAGGTGTGAATGACTTCTCAGAAAATGAGATTAATTAGATCCCTAATTGTTTTAGAGACCATTATGTGGAGGTTTTTTATTTATTGGCCTCAAACAAATGAGCAAAAAACGTAAACTGGAGCCTGCTTGGGAATAAGCCAAAGAGAATTGTGCTTTCCATATATTCTTTTCTCAGGCAACTTTGTGCTTTTTCATTATTTGCTTCAAGCATCTAGGGGTTTTGAAGCTCTTACACAGAAACAAATACTTAGTCAAGGTAAAAAAAAAAAAAATTTGAATGTATTCTAATAGTTTCTCCTGATGGCATCTGTGCTGCATTGCACTATATGCAGTTTATCACATCTCATTTACATTGCAGGTATGAACTGCAAAGGAGAGTACTTAAAAACATTCTTATTTTCAGTATTCCTCATCATGTGTAGAAAACCATTATCTTTTCTTCGGTCTGGTGTTCATTTGCAAAATTAAGTTTCTGGAGTGGTTACAGATAGCACCTAGTTTCAGAAATACTGTTATAAATCATCCTTTGTGTGTTTTTGCCTTACCAAGGGAAAGGAGCAGGTTCAGGGGTTTGTTAGAAGTCAGCTGTGATCTGATGCAAGCTTGAAGTTAATGTTGCATTTCATGAGGCTGACAGAGGTCATTTCTTGTTTGTTTGTGTGCTTGGCTTATTTTGCTTTCTTTGTGGTGCCCCAAGCCATTCAAAGATTTGGGTATGAATTTTTCATGGAAATCTCTTGCATTATACATCAAATTACTGGTACAGGTAAGATTATCATAACAAATGACCTGAGGCTTTCAAAATTCAACTTTTTAACAATTATGTAGATAATACAAGACCTCAGCTACAAAATGGAAAATTTTGCATTGAGAACTGTGATTTCCTGGACACTTTTTTGTTGTTGTTGCAGTTGGATTTAAATGGCTTAATCCTCTTGAAGCTTTTGGAGTAGCTTTGGGGAAATAGTGGGTTTAGGGTGTGGGGTTTTTTATCTTGGTATGGTACAAAATGTGAAAACTCTGGGCTGAAGACAAAATTTGGCCAGGAATTCAATCATCATGTTTTGACACAGAACTGGTGGGTGGCTCTCTTGTGGCTAGTGGTCATCTTCCTCTGAAGTGCTGAGTGTGTGATGAGTGCTTTGCTAAATTGAGGGCTCTTTTTTCCACTAAGTGAAAATGCTGTTGGTTTAAAGAGTTGTTTCTGAGTTAAGAACTATTTATTTGGCTGCATGACAGTTCTCTTTGTATATTGAAGCTCTTTATGAACAGACTGTATAAGAAGCTGCTTCCATGTTTCATGGTTTGGTTTTGTTTTTTCAAACTCCCACAGAGCCTGATGAACACTAACAAAGAAGAAATGCGTGAGCTTGCAGCCCTATTTTATTCTGTAGTGCTGTCTACTATGTCTGGAGATGAGCTTAGGGCATCCTTGGAGCAGCTGATCAAGATGACAAAAGACAACCATGTAACTACTTTCCTTTGTTTTCTTGTTTTTTCACATGTCATGTAACTGATAGCGTGTGTGAATTTCACAGAGTGTCCAGGACATACTATCCTTAATCTGGGTGTAAAATTAACCAGCTGACTTCCCAGCTGGATGATGAGAAGGGATTTTTGTTGTAGGCGAGTGGAACAGATCTTTCAATGAATTAATCCCTGAAGCTGTTGTTAAGGTCAGTAGGAGGGTTTCCTGGAGGCACATCCCAAGCAAAACACCATCATGCATTTAACCATTTTTAGCCAGCTACATAGCCACGTCCCATTGAGTGGTAGTGAATCACACTGCTTAAACAGTTTACCAGTTCCTAATTCTTGAGCATCTACAGGTGCCCGCAGAACCAAGGAAATGTTTAACAACTCCCCTCCTGAGCCATAGTCACCTCCTGGGTCCTCATTATCTCAGGGTTTTGTGCTCTGTGAGGGCTGTGGCGTCTTCCACTCCACATGGACTGCTCCACAGCCCTTCACAGCATGTCTCTACACGGTGGGTTTGCCTTCCTTCCTTCATCCAGAAGCAGAAGCTCTTCTCCTTCCCATTGTTCTTATCTCTCCATTTTGCCACTACAAGTATGGGAAAGGAATTGTGAAAACAAATTGGGCATATTTCTGTATTGGTGTGTCTTGAATCCCAAAAGGGAGGGAAAGGAGTAGCATTTCTAGGTTATATTTCCCCAAAATGTTTTTGTATAAGTCTCTCTGAAGGACTTAGTAGGCCGCCATTTTACATTGCAGGTAACAGCCTCAGATGGTGACAAGAAATGCTTATCACTTTATGGTAGTTAGCAAACACGACTTATTTTGAATCTGTGAAAGCTCTGCCTGTGAGCCAAAGCCATGTCATTGCTCAGTTCTATGTAGGATGCAACTCCTGCGGTCCCAAAGTCGGCACAGACAGGTCCCAGCCTTCCACTACTGTTTTCTGCTCCAGTCACCCATGGGGCCACAGGTGAAGTTTCATAGAACTTGTCTGAGAAGAGTGATGTGAACTGTGACATGATAAAAAAGCAGGGTGTTCCCATGCCTTTTAGAATCTGAGTCAGAACTCTTATTTGCTGTTAATGTACAAAACCAGTAGAATCAGTACAGCTAGGGGTGGAGGTGATCCCTGTGGCTCAGTAAGGACTGCAGTGTGAATGGATAGCTGAAGTGCAGACCCATCTTCTGCTGGCTTTGTTGCAGTGAGACTGTATCAGGGAACAGTCCCTGGTGACCAGACTAGGTTGAGGATCCCATTCTGGGCAGCAGAGTTGCACTGGTGCAACTCTCTGTAGGGTTGTGATAAAAGACAGGTGTTTCAGTTAAGGTAGCATTTAAGTCTTACAGCCTTATTTCTGCACAAAATCCTTTTGATAGAATTCACCTCTAGAAATTAACATCATCATTAGATAGTCTCAGCACCAAATCGGCATTGGAGAAATTGACATTCTTGGCATTTTATTGTAATAATTGTTTTACCATTTGTGGCCTACCAAATCTAGAGTAATTCCCCTTTTCTGCTTTTTGCCAAAGACTACATTTTGTCCCCTTAGTCTGACTATGTCCAGTTTTTAAGTAGAGCCAATTATCTTAGTTCACCTTTGTAAGTCTGTACTGTGTAGTCATGTAAGTTACATGGTGGGGTTTGGGTTTTTTGTGTTTCTTTGGTTTTGTTTGCTTATTTTTGTTGGGTTTTTTTGCCTGGCTACCAAAGGAATGTGAGTTGGGAGTGTGAATAGTGGTAATAAATTCTTACTCTCTTCTTCTGAACCTTTTCTAAGTTTTGTTAATTTGTCTTAAAGGACTCCGTTTGAGAGCACTAGCAATATCAAACTCTGTTGTTACCTTGTGTGTTAGAACTCTGCATTCTTCAGGTTGTCTTCTGGTCTGGCTTGTCCCTATGTGTTTTTAAATCAGTGCTTGTGCAAAGTGTTACTTACTTTGAAAATGAGATTTTTTTTTTGCACTGTTGGTGTTATCTGTAGAGCCCGGAGGTCCAACATGGATCCTTGTTGGCTTTGGGATTTACAGTAGGAAGGTACTTGGCCAAAGGAAAAATCAGAACAATGGAGCTACATGACATAGAGCAACCAAACACTGCAGTCATGCCGGAACAAGAACAACTTATAAAGTCAACAACAGAGACAATAGGTAACTTCCTGCCTAAGATGTTGCTGCATGTATCAGATTTTTTTTTCAATTTACTCCAGGCTGAGGATTTTTCTGAGGTACTCAGCCCACAGATGCTGTAATCTTGAGTTCAATTTTTGTGATGGAATTTACAGCCTGTAAGAATATAATCTGATTAGATGTATGGCCATAAGTCTTTTCAACAAAACCTAGGTGGAGTCTAACTCACAGACCCATAGAGCACAATTAGGAGCTGTGCCGTTGCTTCAATTCCTCTCAATGTCTCGTTTCACTTTGATTTTGTTCTAGCATAATGCTTCACTGGTTGTAGAGGAGATACATACTTTGCTTCTTGCATGGATAAAATGCAAATGCCTGCTCACTGCTAAATAATTGTACAAAATTTGAGTCATTGTTTTACTTCTTCCTGTAGGTTCATTTCTGGACAGCACCTCTCCCTTCCTCATGGTGGCTGCTTGTACAGCTCTTGGGGAGATTGGCAGGAATGGCCCCTTGCCAATCCCCAGTGAAGGAACAGGATTTACAAAGCTACAACTTGTTGAAAGTTTATTGGCCCGAATCCCTTCTAGCAAGGAAACAAATAAGGCAAGATTTTGTTGCGGTGTTATGATTCCTCTTCATTTTTTGACTGCTTTGTCCCTGGGTATATGTATTCCTTGCCAAGCCCAGTCTCAATTTTTAAGGAAATAGGGCTTGTCATTGGCTTTAGTGGGTCAGAGTTAGGCTAAGGGTTTTTCCAATATTGTCTAGCAGTTGAACACTTGTGCTTTCTGTAGTCGTAAGTAGCGGCTCAAGGGATGAAAATATGAATGGTCATAACGCAGGAAAAATGAGATTATTTTGTAGGCAATCCTCAGAGGTCTGTGTTTTGGAAGAGAGGGGCACTGATTGATCTAAAAAGCCAGCTGCGTGTATAACTTCTGGTAATTTATGCAGAACTTCAGTAAGAGTGAGAAATAGTGGGTTTAAAAGGTATCTTCCTGACTTACATGAGGGTTATGTGATGGTGGTGTTTTTTTGTTTGTATTTAAGATGAAGGAACGAGCAATACAAACATTAGGTTACTTGCCAGTGGGAGATGAAGATTTTCCTCACCAGAAGCTACTGTTGCAGGGTTTAATGGATTCTGTGGAGGTGAGACACTATAAATGTGTTATGCTTTATATTAAAGGGAGTGTTTCTATTTGGGTGCTTTTTACATACTCTAGAGCCAGGTTTACAGAGGGGAGCTGTCTTTTTGTAATAGTGTCTCTGGATTTTTCAAAGCTACTTTGAAATAGAGAATAGAGGTAGACTTTGGACTGCTAAAATGTTTTTACAGTTTAAACGCATGCCAGTCAAGGTCTTTGCCACAGTCTGAGAAAAATGCGCATTCCCCTTTGGGAGGATTATGTGGGGGTTTTTGTTTGGATTTTTTTTCTTTACACACAGTATATGTCAAATCTTAAGAACTTTTAGTAATGAGGCCATGGGTCTGTACTTTGGCTTTCAACAGTAGCCTAAAAATAGGCAATGGAAATACACTTTTTTTTATCTGAACTGCATCTACTAATAAAACTGACTTGAAGTAGAAGCTTTTCTTTATAGGAATATATGCATCTTTGTGCACAGTACTTCAGGGCTGCTATACATACTGCAATATGCCATATAGCAAAATTAAATCATCAAGGAGCTGTTTCACTGTTCTTCATTTACAGCTTGTTTTATCTTTCTTCCCTGCTCATACTGACACAGGATTCTGCCTTGTAGAGGCAGCTGTCGAGTGTCAGACAGGCATTCTTTGCTGAGTCCTTCAATCTGATGTGACCAAACAAGCAAGAATCACATAATGGTTTGGCTTGAAAGGGGCTTTAGAGGTCATCTAGTTCCAACCCACCTGCCATGGGCAGGGACACCTCTCACTAGACCGGGTTGCTCGAAGACCCATTCAGCCTGGCCTTGAACACTTCCTGGGATGGGCCATCTACAGCTTCTCTGGGCAACCTGTTCCAGTGCCTCACCATCTCACAATAAAGATTTTCTTGTAAATATTATCTACACATACTCTTTCACTTTGAAGTTGTTAACCACTTGCCCCTGTGACTCTACTTTTAATACTAGGAACACTGTGTACACAGAAACAGAATAATGTTTCAGAGTGCTGTGTTTTTGTGTTGTAACTGCATGGGGACATGACAACTTCCTTTATAAAAGGGGTACTTGAAAAAACTTGATTTGTCATAGATTACAGGAAGCTACAGGGCTTACATCTCCAAGTGCCTGAGTATTTTGTGCTTCCAGAGAGTAAAGAAAGCAATCTAGAAGGTGCTTACCAGGCATGAAAATCAGTTCTTACACCTCAAGATTTATCATAAATAATGACAAGAAAGTGGCAAAGTTCAGCATATTGTGTTCCTGAAGGCTCAGAGCATTGTGTAAGGAGGGCAGGGAAGCAGAACAACGTACTGTCTGAATTGTTTTAAAGTGAAGAGATTTCTGCATCTCTTCAGAGATCAGCTTTTGGATGGAATTACAGGAGACTCTCTTACCACTACATACTATAGCAAGGCCACACTAATTTTCATTAATCATTGGCAGTCTCTTTCTAACTTTATTTTCATCCTATCTATCCAGTTCTTTCTTTTCACTAAACTGAACTTTTGCAGAGACTAGTGAATACTTTGTAGGAAGTATGTTTTAAAAAAAGTGTGAAAATTTTAGCTTATACCATTCGTTTTGGAGAGTTTGACATCACCTCTTTTTGCATCCATTTCAGTGGGTCAGAACCTCACCAAAAAAATTATCTGATTGCAGATTTGTGATGAAAATTGGAGTTGGGAGAAGCACTGTGGGATTGTGGATTAAGTGTCAAGAGTTTTGGTGCCTGTTAAACTGGTACTGTCAGTGATGCCTTGATGTGTTTTTCAGGCCAAACAAGTAGAACTGCAGTTCACAGTTGGTGAAGCCATTACCAGTGCTGCGGTAGGAACCAGCTCGGCGGCTGCACGGGATGCGTGGACAGTCACAGAGGAGGAGTATATCCCTCCTTCAGGTAGGCCTTCCTATGATATGGGCTGGCTTGGACTAACACTGGGCCCATAACTTCATTTCTGTGGTGTTTGGTTTGTAACAGTAGATGTAAGAGACATTTTGTGCTTGTATATGTGGTTATATATAGGTCGTTTCACCTTTTCAAGTCCATCTGCTCAGAGGGCAGAAGACTTTATTTCATGGGCTATTTCAATAGCTTCTTAATGAAGTGTAATTCATTGCTATTGGACTCTGCATTTATTTTTTCTTATTAGTTTGCTATATTGGGTTAGTTCTTAGCATATACAAATGTTTTAAAATGACATTTTGAAGCCTGCACTGGAAGATAGGGTTATAAAATTATATTGCAAGTGTTTTTCCAACAACTTGAAGTGATAGGATGAAGTGACATTTACGTGCAGTAAATGCAGAAATTCTATTTAAGGACTAAGGTTCTGTACCATTGGAATACAAGCATGACAAAATGCTAGCTTCACATAAGGCAGCTGTAAATAGCAGCCTCAGACCTGCAAATACACGTTTTAGTGTTGTAAGAGTGGTCTTAGGTCTCCAGTGTACACAAAGCTGAGCATGTGGAACATGGAGTAGAAACTGAACCCTGCCACTGCTCCAGAAATTTGCATTCTAACAACAAAGCAGTAGTGCCCTGAGTCTTAGGCAATATGAATGGTACCTCTTTTTGGCCACAGGCTCTGAAACACATTACTAAAGGGTTAGGAGGACACAGTGCTCTCTTAGAAAAAATAATTTCCAGTAACTCTAGTGAAGGCTTTTCCTAAATAAGCAGGGGTCGAAGTGTACCCATGTACTTAGTAATAGGTTTTTCATTGCAACTCCACATTACTTTGACGTTAAAAATGGGTATGGATGATCTCAAAGCTCCCTCTCCCCTCTCCTTTTCTTTCTTTTGTATAGATCTGAAAGTGAATGATGTGGTTCCCTGGGTCCTAGACCTTATTTTGAACAAGCACATCATAAGCCCCAACCCACACACTAGGCAGGCAGCTTGCATCTGGCTTCTGTCAATGGTGAAGAAGCTGAGCACACACAAAGCAATTAAGGTAAGAAATATGCCTTTTCCTGTCATTGGCTCTTTGTCCCTGTCTTTGCTTCTTGCCTTGTTTTTGTCCTTTCCTTTTTCTTCACTTCTATTGCTTCTTTTCCTGTGGTGCCTTACTGGGCTCTTTTTGAGACATGGCTTACCTTTTTTTACTCGAGAAACAGACTAACTGGCAGATGAACAGGGCTGTTTGTCACCTTTGCCAACTTCTGACCTGCACTTGAGCCAGAGTAAGCTCAGTGGAAATTGCTGTTTTAAGATGAAGTAGCGGTACATCGTCCCTTGGGAAGAAGAGATTGGTGTCTGTTTAGTTTCTTGGATTTGCATTTGGAAAATACTAAAAGGAGGTCTAGGAGGGGAAGAAGAGGGAGAACTGAACTCATTTGTTTCATAGAGTTTATCACAACTTTGCTACCTCTGAGCAGTTACAAATGTGCTTTATGTACTGTGTATTTTTGGTACACTTTGATGAAAACCTTGTGTTTAAGATGCCCATCTGTAATGAGAGAATGTGAAAGGTCCTATACAGGGACTTAATAAAGCATTCCCAACCAAAATGTCCTCTGCATAGAGGTACTACAGACTATGATGGAACCATGTAACCTCTTCATTCTCGCCAGGTAATGATAAAGAGCTTTGGGACGGTAGGTGCTTTGCAGATGTAAGCTGTTACATATAAAACCTTGTGCATATTACACTCATCTGAACAGTGCACCTTATGAGGTGTGGCAAAACTCACTGCTTTGGGGATGAAGAAAGCCCCATGTGGCAGCAAGCCAGATTTATGGCATGCTGCTACCAGGTGTTAGACAAGGAGAATATAATATGTGGCTTCCTGATGGCATGGTAGCTGTAAAAAGGTGCTGGACAATTAAATGTTGTCTTTGCTAAGTGTCAGTCAGGCTGCTACTTACCTGTCAGGAAGGAAGGGCAGTTCTTGTTGTAGGTGTGGCTCAAAGTAAGAGCTCCATTGATAAGGAGCCTCTGTTTATCTGTTAGGAACTTGCCTAGAGACCAGACAAAGAATCCAAAATAATGTCACTTTTTTTCATCTTACAGTCTCATCTTAAGGATATTCAAAGTGCATTTGTTTCAATTCTGTCAGATAGTGATGGTAAGTACTATCACATCCTAAGAGTTATATCTTTTGATGGGCTTCTAACAGAATGGAGGGAATCTTTGAACAAGTAGCAAGTCAACTACGGCCTCTCTGTCAGTCAGGATTGAAAGATGAGTGTAGAAATATTCTATTTCTGATGTTAGTAGGAATGATTCCTTTTCTAAGCGCCACACACAGAGATAAGCACAACTTTTTTGTGTGTTTTGCTCAACAAGCACGGATATTTCTCGGCATTTGCCCCTCCAGATTGTAATAACAGACACTGTTTAGTGGTGGTGCTTCTGCTCTGCTTTGGGCAACTCTGTGTATCACGGAGTTCTGCATGCACAGGAACTCCAAGATCTCTTCAAGTGAGCACATTTTGATGCCCATGATGGCAGCTGGTGGAAAGGGTGGCATCCAGCAGCCTATGCAAAGCTCACTGAAGTGGAAGAGAGTATTCCCATTAACATTGCTGGACTTCAGGTGCCAGCAGCATGTCAGAATACCTTTGGCTCTTGGAACTCTCCCTGCTGTGTCAAAACCTGCAGTAGCAATATTTGTATGACAATGCAACCTAAGCTGATGGGGTTTATGCCTTCAGAACGAATTGCAGCTTCAGAATGCAAAGTTTGTGTCTTGACAGACTAGATTTGCTGTGAAATGGAGAGCTGTGAACTGCAGCACAGAGCTGTGTTTGCTGCATCGTGATTTTTTGTTGAACCTTGTTTTTGAAGTTCGTGTGCTGCTTAATTACATGCCTGTCCTTAATTTTACTTTGTAAAATCGCTTGCAGAGCTCAGTCAAGATGTTGCTTCAAAAGGTCTTGGGCTGATATATGAACTAGGAAGTGAACACGATCAGCAAGAGCTTGTCACTATGCTTGTTGATACCCTTATGACTGGGAAAAGGTACGGTGAACTCCGAACACTGGGAGAGAGTACTCTGAGCTACCTATCTTATGGGAACATAAATGTTTCTCTCTTCTATGTGGAAAGAGATGTTTTGTGGCTAAAGGCAAGCCAGTATTCATTCCCAGAGAGTCAAACTGGGACATTTCTTAATTCAACTCAGAGTTTTTTGTGACTAAAGTTGTTCTAGTTTTGTTACATTCAGCAAAGCTTCAAAATGTTTCAATCCTGATTCAAGCAGTTCAAATCAGTTGGGGTTTGGTTAAATTTTCTACTTGCTGCATTGTGCAATTGCAAAGAACAATGACTGCTTGCAGCAACTCTGCACATCATGAATGTTACAGAAGGGGGACTTGCTTGTGCCTGAAATGTACCTTTTGCTGAGGAAGTGTTGTTAATGGTTGTCAGCTTTAGTGAAGAAAATGTAGGTTTTAGAGAACTTATGGTTAGTGATTATATTGGTCACTGCTGGAAATGCACTTTAAGAGTCTGCTCCTGTCTTAATCTGGTGTGGTTTGACCACTGTGAATGATAACAACCTGGGCTAGGAGTGTAGGGATTCATTGTTGGTAAACAGGAACAAATTAGATGAATGAAAATGGTATTTTTCCATTTTAAAGTAGTGATTTGCAGTCCATTATGTGGCTTGGGTCTTCGCAGAAATAAAAAGCCATCATTCAGTGTTTTGACTTTGTACCTTCTCACTGCACAGCAAAACTCACTTTCTGCAGGTCTCTTTAACATTACAGGTGATACAGGGTAATGAGATTCCTTGCAGTGTGTGTGGCTTTGCCCAACTGTATGTTGTTGTGGGATTGAAACTGAAAGAATGTCAAGTTACTGAGATAATAGAACAAAAAGAATTACTTGTTCTGTAGTGTGCATTTTGTTCAAGGGTAGAGTTTAGTAAAGCTAATCCTGGATCTCTTTTCCATCAGAGCCAAACATGAGATGACTGGAGAAACTGTGGTGTTTCAGGGTGGTCTGAGCAAAACCCCAGATGGGTAAGTGTACTGACAGTCACAATACAGACACACAGTCAGTGCTGAAACAGTATTCCCTTGCTTATAAATCTGCTTCCTGAGATTTTTGTTTCTCCTTCTCCTCTAAGTTACTATAACAGTTTTCTTGTGATACAGATAGGTTATACATCTCTCTCTCTGCTTTAGGCTGTGACTTGACTGTAACTTCAGGTATTGCAACATTTCTGTAGCTAAAAATAGTGACACTGATTTCCCTTCTGCTTTTCAAAGTCAGGGTCTTTCTACCTACAAGGAGCTTTGTTCATTGGCAAGTGATCTTAATCAGCCAGACCTGGTGTACAAATTCATGAACCTGGCCAACCATCATGCCATGTGGAATTCTCGAAAGGTAATTCTCTGCTTTCATACAATTTCCATTCCCACCGTGAACTCTGGAATCAATAACTGCATTCCTCTGGCTTTGGTTCCATGTTTTATGGATAACTGCTCATACAATCCTACATTCCCCTCTGAATCAACTGTGATCCTTTATTTTTAGTTTTTGAATGTACTTAGAAGACAGGTCTTAGCATGTTCAAACAATGGTAATGTTTTCAAAACTGGATGAATTTTTGGATGCTAGAGAGAAAGTGACCTCAGTTACCCAAAGAGACAGATCAAAAAGTAATCAACAACAAGTTGCTAAAAAGCACTGTTGCCAAAAGTATCTTTTTTAACTCAGGGTTTGATATTTTGAAGCTACTGGGACTTTAACAAAGCCAAAATACTGTTGGATCCACTTCCTGCTGAGAAAAAGAGCATTGTAAATTTGAAGATTTAAGTATACTGTTCGAAGCTTTAACATGTGGGCTCTTTGCACTGGATTTTCAGAAGCATGGAAGAACTTGTTTTGTCTCTGGGAGCAGGCAGAGCACCTTTTGTGTGCTTTCATGCAGAAGACCCAGGTAGCTGCATCTGCTGTACTGCACCTTTGTGCTCTTCCATGCTTGCTGCCTAAGGTTATGAGTGTCTGGCAGCACCACTTAGTGCAAAAAACAAGCCCTAGTTTTCATGCAGAGTTTGACAGGCTGGCACATCTCTCAAGACTTTGTATCTTTGCAGTGGGAATTCAGAAGCACAGGAGCATAGTTATGTTCCTGGCCCCTGTGGAATTTCACCTGTCAGGATAGGTCAAGAAAATCTGCTCAGCAAATGTAGGCTGAGCTTTGATATTTGAAGATCTTGTAGAATTGCTTAAGTTGAAGAGAGCATCTGAAAGTCTGTGCTCTAAACCCCACAAGAGCTGGGCAGAGCACCCTGTTCAAGGCTTTGCAGGCAATGCCTCCCTTTCCACAACTTCTTCCTCTTCACAGCAGTGGCCATAACTGTGAGTTGTCTCTATTGCTCTTGCTTGTCTAGACTAACCCAGAAAACACATCCTGTCCTGTGAAATTCCTAGCACAGGATTTTAAGTGTCAGCTTTTGACACTGTGAGTCAGGGACAAGTTGTTAGAGGCAGTCACTGCACTGCCTGCATTGATCAGTTTCTTCTTGGGCTATCCTGCCAAATCCCGTAGGATTTCACAAGCAAGCATTGGTTCCATTGTACTAGAATTGACAGTGGAACTGACAGTGTTGGAGAGAGAAGAGATCACAGAAGAATGCTTGAGTTTAAAGTAAATATGGACAGATGAAAAATTCTCAGAAATTTGCGATTCTAGAGCCTAAGGTGGAGTTGTTTTCAGTTTCTCAGTTCCTAAGTTATTCTAATTCTTCTAAATGCAGTAGAGTTTTAGGGAAGCAGTGGCCCACCCTCAACACTTTTGCCAAGAATCGCATTTGGAAGAACCTATTTGAATCTTCATAATTTTAATTCACTGGTACCACTTTTGCAAATGAAGCCGGTCAATCAGTATCTTGAAATAGAAGTTGTAGAGAAGGAAGTACTGTGTTGTCTGCCGAGTGTGATTGCATGCTTGAGATCACTGTAGTACTGTAGCACTGAGGATGGGCCCATTCTAGTACCATTCTAGTCCTTTTGTTTTGGTCTGAATCAAGATTGTCAGTCAACTTTGTCCCTGACTGTGGTTTAACAAATACTCCTTTGTCACGATTTCAGGGAGCAGCTTTTGGTTTCAATGTGATAGCTGCCAAGGCTGGAGAACAGCTGGCTCCATTTTTGCCCCAGCTGCTTCCCCGGCTCTACCGTTACCAGTTTGACCCCAACTTGGGCATTCGACAGGCAATGACCAGCATTTGGAATGCCTTGGTCACAGACAAGTCGATGGTGAGTGCACAGTACAGTGTGGAGGGCTGGGGTTGCTCCCAGCCAGCAGTGTACCAGAGCTCTTCATGGGACAGGTGGATCTTGTGAGAGAAGGGGCTGTCTAGAAACGGGTGAGATACTGTCCTTCAGAGAAAGAGCTGTTTCAATCCATGGCTGAGCTGGAGGATGTACAGAGGTTTTGCACTGCCTCTTACATGTGAAACAATATTGCAGATGTTGTTTGAGCAAGTATTAGAACTTATGGTTTAGTTGAAGTGGGGTCTTTCCACACTTTGATATTGCTTTGATACTGCTTATGAGAAACTCTTCAGGAATCCTTATGACGTAAGATACTTTCCTGAGGCAAGAGTATCTAAATATACTTCCTCAGTTTTTAAGTGGGAGGAAGCTTTTGGAAGGAGGCAATTCCATCAGTTCGAGAACTGCTCCCAGACATATTTCAGGAATAAGTAATTTTCATAAGATGCCCTTGCTTTAGTTCTGCAAGGCCTGGAATTGAGTTTGCAAATATTTTCTCTTAGGAAAGCTGATCTTGTGAAGTCACTCACTCTGATCCCTCCTCAAAGCACAAGTGCTTCTCATGTAAATATATATTTGCTGTTGTGTTTTAACAGTGTAGTTGATAAAGGCCTTGTGGGACTTGCCTGTTTTCTGTTGTCTCTCTCAGAGCATTAAGCACTCGAGTAGTGCAGAGAAAGGCATGTCTAAAGCACAGTCAAAGTAAGTGGCTGAAGGCAGGTTGTATTATCCAAAAGGACTTTTTTTGTTTTTAATAGACTATAAGACAATGATGCATAGCCCGTGCTTGTTTTGTGATTTTTCCTTTTTTTAATAATAGGTTGATAAGTACATGAAGGAAATTCTTGAGGATTTGATCAGTAACCTAACCAGCAGTCTGTGGAGGATCAGGGAATCCAGGTATTGCTAGAAAAAGTATTAGATTTGTCTTTGAACGCCATTCTTTTCTTCACCATAAACGTGTTAACCTGAAGAAGTTGAGTGGGGAAAAGAGGACATGTCCTTTCAACAGGATAGAGCTCATCCTTGAGCCTGCGCTGGAACTGTGATACAATCTTGAAGCTATTTATGTAATTGAGCCTGAAATCTTTTATTGTATTTGGCTTGATACTAAAAAGTGTTCTCTGAAAAATGAGTTTTCTGATCACAGAAAATGAGTTTTCTCTTGTATTCTCAGACTTATAATATTGTTTGCTCTTAGAATTGTCAATCTGCCAATAATGTACTTGGAAGCAGGATGCCATTTTTAATCAACGGCATTTTGTTTTTAATGATTTGTAGTGATGCTGTATTGAAACCTTGCATTCTAATTTGAATTCCAGACGTTATACTATTTTGATTTCTTCTTATCCTATACTTAGAGGAAAGAAATCTAAAACAATTTTGTAACTGGAGTGTTTGCAATAGCAATTTTCACCACAGCAGCCTTTCTCACTTGCTATCACTGGTTTCAGGTTTTACCTGAATGAGTGAACATTTTTCCTCTGCTAAAGGAGATGTTTTTGCTACAGAGTAGATTTAGGGTTTGGGGAAAATAAGGAATGTGAAGCAGTTACAAAGTTTTTTAACCATTTACTTATATTTATAAACATACCTGTGTATATATACCTATATCAAGTAAGTACACTGTGTGAAAGGAATAAACTTACATTTTTGCAGCTGTCTGGCACTAAATGACTTACTAAGAGGAAGACCTTTGGATGACATTATAGACAAACTTCCAGAGATCTGGGAAATCCTGTTCAGAGTGCAAGATGACATTAAGGTAATGGAACTGAGAACTGAATAGGAATCTTCAGCAAAAAGTGCAGTTATCAAGCAGTGAGATGTCTAAGGAGAGATTCTCTGACAAGTCAACTTGAAGGCAATGGGAGTTTTGCATGTTAAGCAGACTTGAAATTCGGGCTCTTTGCAATTAAAATTTCCATACCACCTTGGAAATTCTCTGTGTGTTTGAAGTGTTGCTTTTAGTTCCTACTGTGATTATTCTTGATGATTGGGGATTTTTCCTGGATATAAAACAATTCCTGAGTATTTGCTTAACTATTGAATATAGAAACGTTTATTTTGGGCTGCTTTTGTATTACCTGCATCTGTGAAGTCTGAGTCTTCAGGTCCTTTCAGGTTTGAGATCCTTCCATGTTAGAGATATGTTAATGTATTGACTGTACTCAGATGGATCAAAGCTGAAATTTCTCTTAAAGATGTTATATTAAGTATTGACCATGAAGATAGCCGTGTCAGTACTAGTGTTAATGCTTATCAGTTAATATGACCATTCTGTAGAAGAATTAAAATGGCATCAATGATTGTTGACTTCTTTTTTAGGAGACTGTGCGAAAGGCAGCAGAACTAGCTCTAAAAACTTTAAGCAAGGTAAAACTCTTATTTCATCATATGCACATGTGGATAGATGTGTATAATTATGATGTCAGGTAGTTGTTCACTGTCGTATCTGCAGGAATGACCTGTTTACTGTGGACTATTGTCTTGAAAACATTCTTTTTTGTAAAAATAAATCACTTTGCTTGAAATCACAGCCTTCACAATGCATGACATTTTAATGAGGACCTGGTACCAAAATGTTATTGCAAAATGTTGTGATTGCAGGATCTTTTCTAATCTGGGACAGTCTGCTCTGCCCTGTGGAATGGTTGAATCCATGTGGCTGAGATAGGCTGTCCCTCAGCTGAAAGGTTGTTTGGTTCATCTCTTCATCCAGATTCAGGTCAAGGCCTGTTAGGCTCTTAATTTGCCTTTTCTGGAAGCTGACTGTAGTTGAAACCTCTTATAGGGATATGTCTTAGGGTTTAAGTGCCTGTGGAGAGCAGAATGAAGGTGTAACAGCCTGGGTTTGACTGTCATCAGTTTCTCTAGTCGCTGTTCCCTCCTTCTGTCTGAAGGAGGAAGTGCTTTAATGTGATCTGAGAGGGAGGTTTGTACATGTTTGCAACACTGATTCTCACCTTCCACAGGTCTGTGTGAAAATGTGTGATCCCTCTAAAGGAGCAGCAGGTCAGAAGATGATAGCTGTGCTGCTTCCTTGCCTCCTGGACAAAGGCATAGTGAGCACAGTTGCTGAAGTCCGATCTCTCAGGTTAGTTTGCATCATAAAACTTCCCCTGGGGTTGTGTCATGATTTGTCCCAAAGGACCCCAACTTACTCACCTGTGTGGCAGGTTGCTTTCCAAAAGAGCTTTACTGCAGAACCATTGTCTCACTGAGCTTAAACAGCAGCCCTGAGAACTCTGTCTGTCTTTGGGAGTATCTGGCCTCTCTGCAAATGCCCATATTCAGCAGGAAGTTCTTTTCTCCAAGTAAACTGATCTGCAAGCCGTGTGCTGTGCGACGGCTGTTCTTTGGGTCTGGCATATCTGTTCTGCTTGCAAACAGAAAATCCCGTGATGGTTCTTTAAACAGCCAGGTCTGATTTCAAAACTGGTTGTGAGTATTGACAATTCACATCCCAGGTGTGACTACATTTGGTCACGTTGTTAAAATACATTTTATGTCTTTTAACAATTCAGTGTCCCTGTGTGTGGACTTCTTATGCTTGTCAGTTTGTAACCTTGTTTATTCCTTCAGTTGTTTGAAGGGCAGAAAAACTGGAGTGTAGCTCAGTGGCTCAGACTTGGCATGTAGCTAGCTGGTCTTTGGAAAAATAATTACTGGGAAGGTTAGAAAGTTCCTAACAAGTGACAGTGAATATTTCTTGGATTTTTTTCATCCCTTGGGAATATATGAAAACCCTTTGTCAAAATGCAGCATGAGAGATTGGGTCAGTCTGAAACTGGTAAGTGGGATTTGAATAGATCATTGTAACTTGGTTTTTTTGGGGCTTGAGTGTCTCTGGGCAACTTTGTCCAGCACTTCTTTAAAATGTGAGAATGTGTTTTTTGTTCTACAATTGCGTTCAGTACTGCCTCTGCCCATTCCCTTTGTTTACTTTGACCAAGGTATCACAATCTCTGATCAAAGCATAACATAACATTAGTTGGAATCTTGGGGCTAGGGTATGATTTTGCTTAAGCAGAAAAATACATATACTGTTGTTTGCAGGTAGATTTATATTGGTGTGTCTGGATTACAGTAGAGCAGAAGTTTTTCAGCTCAGTTGCTGTGTGTCTCTGTTGACTTTCCCTTTAATATTTTTCCAGCATTAACACTCTTGTGAAGATCAGTAAAAGTGCTGGATCTATGCTGAAACCTCATGCACCAAAACTTATCCCAGCCCTGCTGGAATCCTTGAGTGTGCTGGAGCCTCAAGTCCTCAATTATCTGAGTTTTTCTGCAACAGATCAAGAGAAAGTAAGTGCAGCCATAATGGGAAAATATCAACAGAACAGAGATAACAAAGATTTTAATCTTCTTTCAGTAAACAGAAAGATAGCAGATTTGGTTGAGAGGTGTTAAAAGATGAAAAGAGACATAGCTATTGAATTACTATGAAATTTGATCCTTGGAATATGACTGGAAAAATGTGGAAGGTGTTTTGATTCCTTAGACCACTACACATTTCAGAAAGTCAAGAACAATCTCCATAAAAACCATTATTAGTGTTACTGTGGTTTTTCCCAGGGGATTACCTTCAGGACTTCTCATAACTTAAATTGGAAGGTGTGCCATAGCAAAATGAGCTGGAGGTGGATGTTGTAAGCAGTGTCCTTTAATCTTTCTCAAGAACCATATTAATCAATAGCAGTCTTCTGGGAAGGTGGTGGAAACCCTCTGTTCAGAAGCAAATTTAGCTGATTTTATTGTATAGATGGTAAAGAGTCAAACTTATCTCTTTGCAAATGAGAATTGAGTGAACAATAGTTCAGAGCGAGATTTTTCTCCGTCTCATCTCCCCTCCCCACTTCCCTCTCTCCATCCTTCCTTCCACCTCTTGATTTTTTCCCCATTCACATGATGTCAGGACTGCATGGTTTAGCTCCTGTATTCCAGCTAGAACATCTGTCTTCCCCTGAAAGAGAAACGTTCACAGACTAGGTTTTCTGTCTGTATGCATCTGAAATAATAGGGGGTAGTGAGTTAGTTGATATTGCTCTTTCCACTGTTTTCATGTTGTTTTCACACTTGGGTTTGTGGGGGTTTTTCTTCTGTGTGTTTTGTTGTTTTTTTTTAAGGCTGCAATGGATAGTGCCAGACTTAGTGCTGTCAAGTCATCTCCCATGATGGAAACCATTAACATGGTAAGTTCTTGTTTCAGAAGGATTCCAGTGTAAGGAGTAGGAATTTAAATAGAAGCTTTATAGAATACCTCTACAGGGTTCATTTTATTATCACATCTCCATGTGGCTGTGTGTCCACTCTGTTTTTCATGTACTGACTTCTGTCACCAATACTTGCTCCTCAGATCAGTTGTGAATAGTCTTGGCTCCATTTGGAGTCAAATGGATTGTTTCTTGCACCTGAGGACCTGCCTGCTTTGATGAAGAGGGTACCTTCAAGTGGTGGGGGCTCAGCTGGTTCTGGGTTATGCTAGCTAAGATTTCTCTTCACCTTTGGCCCACTATTCCACAACCAAGTTCCCACCTGGCCTCCAGCTGATGATAATGATTGTTCTTAAGGCACAAATGCTCTCCAGCCATTTCCTTGTGGTGCCTTCAGTATCCCTACCTGGGCCTTGCTGGTGCTTTGGTGGTGCAGATATTTAGAGAAAATGCTGATATAACTGAGCACACAGTCAGCAGCTGGAGTTTGATACCGTAGCTTCCTGCTGCTGGATGAGGAGTTGCTGTGCTGTAAGATCTGTCCTGGAAAAACTCCCTGCCCCCTGTAAGTGCATGTTCCTTCCCAAAGAAAAGTTCCCTCTTTTCTGCTCAGGCACCGCACACAGCCAGGGGCAGGTGGGCAGGTAGGGATTGTGAGTGCTGAGCAAATTTTAGGAAAAACATAGCCACCAAAGCTAGTCTTTATTTGCTCTACTTAAGGAAAAATAACAACAGCAAGTGCTCCCGTACCAAACAGCATGTTGAGCTGAGGTTTGGGGTCAGGTGAAGGGCTCTCTATAGATAGTGTGCAAAGCAGTTGGGAGCGAAAGGCTACGTGTAAAAGTGTACTCGCTGCAGCTCAACAGGCTGCAGCAGCTGCTGCTGTCCCTCCTCCAGGATATGCCTCTGATCATTGAATGGGATTTCCTAGGGGAGGGGAGAGACAGTAATGCCTTCTCTGGAGTACTGTGAAGATGTCCTGGTTTATGAGCAACCTTCTCTCTTCTGAGGCTGGCAGGGAGATTATATGGATTATTCCCTTCACCATTCCAGTGCTGGAGGGGGAAGTAAACACTGATCTGACTTTTGAAGCTCAGAAAGAGTTACCTTCATTTAGTGTGTGATCCTTGAATTTACTAGAGAATGGATCTGCTTTCTGCAGGCAGCGTGCTACACCGTGGTGGTAGCATGAGGCTTTCTACTTTGCCCAGTGGCATTTTAAGTATAGCAGGTTAGAAATCATACCAATAACATCCATCTTGTACCTTTATGCCACTTAGACCACTTGTTTGTCTCGACCTGTTTAAAAACTGTCTTGACTGGTTTCATTTTACTGTCCAGTTTGGATATGTTACTGCTTCCTGGTTTCAGACAGCTGGGGAAATACATGGGTTTGTCCTAAGATAAGCACACCTCTGCATCTCTTTCTCTCTCCAAAAGGAGTTCTTGCTGGCTGTTACTTTCAGGTTTTCTGAGGGGTTGGGATGCAGGAGTACATCGGTTCCAGCAAATGATGATTTTAGCCAGATCAGCTCAGCAGAGAACTGGGACGAGAGAAGCTCTATGTGGTAGAAGCCACTTTGTGTTGGCTTCTTGTAACACAGCAAACTCTCATGAATCAGCTGAGGCGACCAGCCTTCAGTGCTGAGGCCGCCTCAGCTGAAAGCACACCAGCTTAAGTCTGCCATAGTTACCTTTCTTTTTTAACTTTTAATTTTCCTGATTCTCATCCCTTGCCTTTCCAGAGCTTGCAGTATTTGGATGCGTCTGTCCTGGGTGAACTGGTTCCTCGTCTATGTGAACTGATCAAAAGTGGAGTAGGCCTTGGCACAAAGGTATGTCTGTGGTTTTAGTAGTTCCTTTGGAGATGAAGGGAATACAGAGAAGTGTTAATGTAAATACAGTTCTTTTGACTACATCGTGTGACAGCTTGGTTTCGTTCATACTGAAACCATTTTACATGTGAGTCCCAAGCAGCTGCATCACTTTTCTGAAGGTGTGCCACCCTCCCCTCCCCTGGGCTACATGGCTGCTGTACTCTGTGACACTTGAATGCAGAAGGTTGTCCTTGATTGCTGTAAATCTCCCAGGACCATCTATCCTGAGTGTGGGTTCTTTTTCACTTCCTAATTCAATTCTTGTCATTTGTTTTTTACAACCTGTTTTGCTGCTTCAGCCCTTGGCTCCTGGCTTATCAGAGTAGAGGCTGAGTGGGTCTAGATTATATCATACAAGTGCATGTAGCACTGGAGCAAGTATTAACAGTAATAACAAGGGCTAAAGCTGTTTTATCTTACCTTTGTTTCCCTTGCAATCCTCCAGGGTGGCTGTGCCAGTGTAATTGTGTCATTAACGACACAGTGCCCTCAAGACTTAACACCTTATTCAGGTAAAGTTGTTTCCAGTGTAAAGTTTTAAAGGTGGGTTTTTGTAGCTGTTCGAAGTTACCTTTTTTGTTTAAGATCGGCATGCTGGGGGTAGGTTCTAGGGGTGTTAAGTACCTCACCAAGCTGGAAGAGGCAAAAATACCTCTCCACTTTCTTGGAGCAGACTAACAATGCCTGTGTTTGGCAGCACTGTCAATAAGCATTTGTTCCTTCAACTTGAACTATGGGAGGACCATAAACAGGGACTTTGCTTCGCTGAGTCTTCTCTTTACATTTTATTGTGAATTGATAGTAGAAGGAAGGTAATTTTTCTGTTGCAAAATAGAGTAACACTGAAAGCATGATCAATGGAGTGTTCACATAGCAGGAACATTGGCACTCAAGGTGTGCAAAACACGAGCACTGGTTCAAGCATAAGTACCAGACAGACCTATAACCACACAAACATGCGGTGAGGAGAAACACATAAATTCAGACAGTCTAATGAAATGCAGGCTATTGTAACTCTTGCCATAGCAATAAAACATGATATTATTGATAAAGTGAAGTCTCTCCCAACAGGCAAACTTATGAACGCTTTGCTTAGTGGCCTGGCTGATCGCAACAGTGTGGTGCAGAAGTCTTTTGCCTTTGCTATGGGGCATCTGGTCTGGGTGAGTTGGGGTTGGTTTATGGGTTTATTCTGCCTTTTTGTTGCTGGTCTTTTTTTGAAGTGTTAGGGTGATTTGTGCCTCTTCCCTGTTACAGACTTCCCGGGACAGTAGCACTGAGAAGCTGCTGCACAAACTCAGCAGTTGGTACATGGAGAAGGAAGGTAAGTTGCTTTTGGGGTATTCAGTTACAGAGTACAGTGCAGAAAAAGTTCCTGGTGATAGCAAAAGTTAGTAAAGAAACATTTCTGTATTGTGATGCTTGGATGAATAATTTGTATACATTATTATACAATGCTGTGCCTTAGCCTACTTCCCAAGAAGCAGACCAAGCAGTTAAAAGAATAATCCTGCTTCCCAGTCATAATGTGGCTTGTTTTGCTCCTTCAGAGCCAGTTTACCGTGCAGGCTGTGCTTTAACTGTGCATGCCATGGGACGCTACAGCCCAGATGTAGTCAAGAACCATGCCAAGCATGTGCTGCCATTGGCTTTTCTTGGAATGCATGAGATTTCCGAAGAAGAGAAAGGAGAAAAAGAGAATTCTACTCTGTGGACTGAAGTTTGGCAGGAAAATGTACCTGGTAAGTAGTACTGAGAGTAATAAAGCTTTCTGGGAAATATGGGGCAAGAAATACTCTGCTTTCTGGCATTCCATTTTGGAAATACAGTTTTGCGAGAAAGAGATTTAGGAAGAGTTTTTCCATTTTCTTCCTTGCTGAAGATTCTTGGATGAGGGCTGTCTTCTCTGGCTATAATATAAAATAATTCCAAGGGTATTTAATCACAAGGGTGGACAGAGTTGGAAGAAGGATTTTAAGATTGTTAGTTACGGAATGCCACTGTAATATATCCATGGTCATGGTGCAGATAACTGGCCATCTTTGGAAATTTTGATGCCTCCCTTTAAGGGCTGTTGCACACTCTAAAGTTACAGGGGGCTTTGGCCTGTATCTCTGGTTGGAGATCTCTCTGGCAATACCTGTGGCTTAACTTCTGGGAATTAATCTGCACCATAAAAAGGCTGTTCTGTCTATTGAGATCTGGATGCATGATGGAATTGGTTTGCTGGCTCCTTCTGTAATGTAATTTCAGATCTGCTTCTTCAGTCACCAGAATACTTTTCTGGAGTCTGAGGAAGGAGCTGCAGAAAGGTTATGTAGTGACTCGTTCTTGAAAAAAAAAAAAGTTCTATTCCTTAGAAACAGACTAACACAATGTCTACTGTTTGCCATATGGAAGGACTGAGGTGAGCTCTGTGTCCAGATACATACCAAAGAGTTTCTTTGGAAGCCCCTAGAAAATGAACCCATCTTCAACCAACCTGGGAGGAATTCTTCACCCCTTGGCTGAAGTAGGCTTTTCTGATGTGTTTCATGGCCAAGAGCCCCCATAAATCTATAACTGGGGGTTTTTTTGGGGGAGTGTGGGGGTTTCTTAATTTGTAGGGTTCTTTAGTTTTGGGGTTTTTTAATAAGGTCAGATGTTTGTTTCTTTTATTACAAAATTACAGTTTTCTCCCATTTGATGTGCAGGTACTCAGGGTGGCATCAGACTGTATATGCAGGAGTTGATAACCATCACCCAGAAGGCTCTGCAGTCCCAGTCCTGGAAGATGAAAGCGCAGGGAGCAGCTGCCATGGCAACAATTGCAAAACAGGCAGGCTCCCTTGTACCACCACATCTGGGAATGGTGCTCTCCGCCCTGCTACAAGGCCTGCCAGGGAGAACCTGGACTGGGAAGGTAAAGAGGGAGCTGCCACCTCGTGAATCAGTGTGAACCCAGCAGCATGTAGCCCTTGAGCCAGGAAATGCAAATAAACTTACAGAGTCTGTCTTTTGCTCTGCATTTAGCAGATACACAAATGACAGGGAATATAAGTAGGGGAAGTTCAGATTGCTTTAGAAGTTGGGTTCCCACTTAGACTACTTCCACTGCACTGTGTTCTGTCCTTGAGGGGTAGTAGCATGTGCTCAGAGGCATTGCAAGGCCCCTTTCTGCTGCCAGTTCAGTGCAGATTGCAAACCAAGTCTTTTGCAACCTCTGCACCAGGAGCAGGAGGAGAAAGGCACACAGACATTGCTCCTCTGACTTGGTGTCACAGGCATATTTACCTGCTGCCTCTTGCAGCAGAATACAGAAGTTCCCCCTGTGTGGCAGGACTGCTTCATTTGGGCATGTAGCATCTCTCAGTGGTGTCTGTTTTACTTATTGCAGGAGGAGCTGCTAAAGGCCATTTCCAGTGTTGTCTGTGCCTGCAGGTAAGTGTCTTGAAGGAGATGGTACCCTCAGGACCTGAAATCTCAAAAAGGACGTTTTTACACAGTGTTAGTGCCTATTGAGTACTAAGAAACTCTAGAAAGTTTGTGATTGCCATCCTGATTTGCCATGAACTTGTGAGGAGTCTCTCTCTGCTTTGTGTGTGTGGGTTGCTGCTGAGAGCTGGGGGAGGCAAGTGATGCTTCAGAGGGACCAGCAGAAGTAAATGGTTGATTTAGGGAGGATGTTGAGAGGCCAGAATTACTAAGAGGAAAGAAGAGACTAAGGGACATCTTAAAAGGGAAGAGAGGAAGAGGTAGAAGATTATTGAGGGGACAAGTACCTTGGAACATATGAGAAAAGAGAGGAAAGAAAAACAGACCAGACAAAGAGCAAACAAGAGCACTGGAGCATGACTTCTGCTACAGCTGTTGGTAGGCAATGGAGTGCTTGGACACAGGAATTAATTCCTACCTGGAAAAAGCGGTTTTTGGGAAGAGATTGACACGGGTCTGATAGTTTCTGTGTGCCTTGCATTTCAGCACAGAGCTGCAGAAGTCAGTGCCTGGTCAGCCCACCATCAAAGATGTTGTCCAGGCTATCCTGAAAGAGTGTCTTAAAGAGAACCTGAAGTACAAGCTGGTGGCTCTGCGCTGTGCGGCAGAGGTGCTGCAGGCAACAAAGGAAGACCGGTTCCAGGAACTTAGAGATATCATCTTTCCCATGATACAGAAGGTGACAGTTCAGTTTCTTGAGTTTTCTCTTACAAAGCACAACACCCAGCTGGTGACGGTCCAGCTGATGCTGGCCACATGCCAGGCTTCTGCCCGGGAGGCTGGTGGTGTGAGGGAAACTCCACACTCAGCCACATCTTTGGTGGGGCTGAATACCAGACTGTTGGTGAGCCCTGGGGGTGATTGTACCTGTGCTGCCCAAATTCTGAATTAGCCCAACTGTTCTCTAGACAGAGTCCTCCCTGTGATGTCCAGCACTGCCCTGATACAGCATTAAGTTAATTCCTGACTGCTCTACAGGCAGCAAGAGACTGCTGGGAAGCTGTGTAGAGTGCTTCTGTCTAGTATCAGCAAAGCTTTGCAGCTCTGCAAGTGGGATTTGTATAGCAGAGGCAGATGTTTGGATGCCAGGCCACCAAGCCAGTGGTGCACTTCCACTGGCTGCCTGAGCTGCCGGGGTCCTGGGGGCTGCCCCCATCTGTGTGGAGGCACTGGCTGGGTACAAGAACTGGTGTGCACAGACTGCAAGGGAAGACTGAGCTGCACTGCAGCGTGTGCCCAGCCTGCCCTCATCTTTCTGTCGATTATACCTTCCCCCATGGCTTCCACAGAACTCTCTGGAGAGCATGTGTGCAGGTTTTCCAAAGCATGATGAAGAGGACGAGGACATGAGGGAGAAGGAGGTGCAGATGGAGTCTCTGATCTGTGCCTTCGAGACCCTGGGCAAAGCATGGCCGAGGAGCCCAGAAACACAGCGTAAGTCAGCTAATGACATGCAAAGCAAACTGTTCCCTCTTAAAATGAAAAGCAGAAGGGAGAGAGAGACCTGGAGATCACGCAGAGAGTGAGGAGGCATTTTGAGAAGATGCAGGATCTCACTGCCTGCAGATTGCAAGATTTTCAGTCACAGCTGCCCCAACAGCTTTCCTGCAGAATAGCCCATCTTTGGGGAAATTTCCATTACTGTTGTCTTTAATTCATTTCACAAAAATTGTCCGAGTTTGCAGACATGCATAGTGCCTGAAGTGGCTTGCCTTATGAAAAGCAGCCCGATTCTGCTGCTCACATTCATGTTTGCTTCAAGATGGAGGAACTGATGTATCTGGGAGGGGCAGGAAGGGGAAAGATGTTGCTTTTATTAGCATGCCAGAGTGTGTAATGCAGCTGTTTCATCTTCCAGCATTTGTATGAGTGAGTTGTTGGGGCGAAGATTTTCAGGGTCACTAGTTACTGAAGATGTTGACTTGGTCATATGCAGTGATTAGCTTGATGTCACTTGGAGAGGAGCACCAGAAAGTGTTTTCTGCACATCTTTATCTTTCTGTAGGCTGCTATCGCCAGGAGTTTTGCAAGTTAATGTGTGACCGTCTGAAACTCAGCACATGGAAAGTGCAGCTTGGAGTACTACAAGCCATGAATGCCTACTTTCAAGGGTAATTCTTCTTTCTGAAATCCACTTCAGTGATTTGTCTTGTCTTTGTTGCTTCAAACTGTTCAATAAACTTGAGGATGGCACCAGATTCTGGGCGAAGTCAAGCAGTCTTCTGTCCCAGTGACGCAGAGTGCCTGACTGTTTTTGCATTTGACAGGCTAATGCTGTTTGATGAGGAGCACTCAGACCCCGTCGCTTTGACAGAAATATTGTTGGAAACCTGTTCCTCTATCACCCATTCTTTAGGTAAATGGACTTCTGCTGGTTTGTGATTGATGATGAGTTGCTTGTTAATGCAATGCAATCCTCCTCTGGGGGGGTTTGGCTCGTAGAGGAAATGCAAAATCAGCATAAGCTGTCAGAGGTAACATTTTGACCATCCTTGCACTGTGTTGTGATTATTCTGATGTTGCAGGAGCTGTTTGAGACTGTACTGTACAGTCTCTATGCACTCTATGCAGTGCATAGAGAAGTGCATTTCTCTGGTGCAAGAGAACTGTGAAAGGGTAGAGATAGGTGGAGGAGGCTGTGCAGCCTCTCAGAACTACGCATCAGAAACACAGTAATTTTCTCTGTGCAGAAGATGGAACCCATGTAATCAAGCTCTTCCTGATTTAATGAACACAAGTTTTTCTCCTCCACAGTTCAGGCTTTTTGGATACATATGCATTATGTATCCAAGATTATAGTATCCAAGAGATATCCCAAATTTTCAGATAGCCAGTGCATGAAGCTCCAAGGCTTTTGAGGCAGTTTGTACTCTTCCTGAGCAGAATGCCCATGGGGATACAAGTGCTACCTATGTCTTGTTGACAGTCATGGGGCTCTTCATTACTTTGATAGTGCTCCCACTTGTCCTGTGACTGTAGGTGCCCTAAGTGTCAGAGCTGCATGTGGCTCTTGTTTCTGGTGTGCCTAAAGGTGGCACCTACTTTAGCATTATGTACTGATTCAGAGACTGCTCTGGAGAAAGTTTTTCAGATATCAGTCGTCATGGTGTGAAGATTAGGAAGGTACTCACCTTAGTATGACCAAATAACTTCCTGTGACAAGCTTGTGCTTGATGGTACAGGGTTTGCATACCCTTGCTCAATGCTACTTGTTAACATTTTTGTGGTCTATAGCCAGTACAGCTCTGCAGAAGAAAAGTCTGTTATGTACAGGAGTTGTCTGCAACACTCCAGCTATGCCAGCATTTTGTTCCTTTTCAGCATGTGTAAGCAACAGTAGCTGTGTGGTAGTAGCAGAGGCAATGCACAAAGTTTAGTTGACTTGTCAACCTCCAGTTGTTCACTTTCTGCCATTCAAATGTTCCTAACTAAGGAGCACTGCAGACTGACAGCATAAATAAGAGCTCAGTGAACTATGCTGATTGAAGTGGTCTGGAGACCACAGTGGTGACTGCTTTTTGTAGTTAGTTACATGTGGTTCTCAATGTGAGAATGGACTTTCTTGTTTGTTTTCTTTAAATCCCTTAGAAAACAAAAGCTACACGTCCATAAGAACAGAAGCTTTGTCTGTGATACAGCTGCTGCTCACCAAACTCCAAGGTGAGACTTTTTTGTTTGCCACCTGAAGAGCCACTGTTCGGTAAAAATGGCACTTGACTGGGTGGCCTGGAACTGTGGAGATGGCCTTAGCTTCTGCCTGCAGCATGGGTGATTCTGGGGCAGCTGGGACTTGGGAGCTGGGGAGGGCTTAAAGAAACTGGAGCTGATGTCAAGCTCTGAAGTATTGTTGGGTACTCCTTGGGTGAAGAAAATGTTCAGCAAGGAGGGTCCCATGGGGAGCACACAGAACTGACTGTCTCATCAGATTCTGTATTTGATCTCCCTAGAAGAGGGAGCTCCTTTTTGTTCAGAAGAGTAATTTTTACCCTCTCAGTGTAGTTTAGATCCTCATTGTTATTTAGGATTTAAGCCTTGTAGAACTGACTTTACAGGATGAGTCTGCTTAGGTCTCAAGTTTGTGTCTGCAGTTGTTCTGTAGCACATTTTTCCTTTGCATTTGTGTTGTGGATTTTCTATTTCCTTTATTATGCAAAAATCTTACA
Organism: Hafferia zeledoni; assembly: GCA_035583235.1. NCBI lineage: Eukaryota > Metazoa > Chordata > Aves > Passeriformes > Thamnophilidae > Hafferia > Hafferia zeledoni. The sequence continues at coordinate 21,625,263 of JAWWEV010000095.1, forward strand.
TGCCTCTTTCATGAGGCTTTTGTAACGTGGGTTCTTCAGGCCTTTGCATTCACCTGTTACAGGCTTAGACAACACAGCCTAAATGGGAATGACTCTGGGTGCAGAAGGCAGCTCGTGCACCTGAGTGCCCGGTTGAATCTGTGTTCTCCTGGAAGCACAGCATGGACTGCAAGGGAAAGGTTAAAGCAGTCACTGTTTCAGCCTGTCTGGAGACCAAGATGACCTTTTGGGGTTTTTTGGCATTCTGATTTTCTGTCTGTCTTTATCTACACAGAAGCTCAGCAGTGGGAAAGCCTGACACCAGAAAGCAGAGAGCTCCTCATCCGGTCATTGTCTACGATGGCGTCAGATAGCAGACCCGAGCTACAGGAGAGGGCCTTTGTATTGAAGAAAACGCTTGAAAACCTTGACTAAGCTGTAAAACAAAAATTTCGAAGTGCCATGTAAAACAAAAACATAAAAGTGCAGTGGTCTGAAAACCAAGTGGGGAAATGAAGATTACTCTGTAGGATGCATCATTCCTGGCCAAAATAAAATATGCCTTAATTACTTTACCCCATTAATGTTATTTTTACTTTCTAAGCTGATGGTTACTTGTTTTATCAGTAAATACCTCTAATAATCTGCCCTAGAATGTTTGTAAGTGTGCAGCATAAAAAATGCAAGGGCAGGATGCTTTTTTTTTCTCTTCTTTAAGTCGGCAAAGAATGTTATATCCCCTTTACCCTTGAGTGGAATTGTTGAAAAACTACCAGTGCAGAAAGTGAAGTGTATTTGATTTTCATTTGTTTTGTATGTAGAGATCTGTTACCTATTGTCTAAATCTTCAGGACTCTGCAGTAATGCTGGTATTTGTTGTCTATGGAGAATGAAATGCTTCCCTTCAGAGGCCTGTGTTAAACTCCTGTGGTTTCCCAGGGACAGGGTTTCATCTGATACCCACCTCTGTGTCTGCTTGCTCCTCCCTTGCAGCCTGTTGTCTGTGCATTATGAAAGGCAGAGTACTGTTAACTTTGCTCCTTCCTCCTTCTCTGACCTCCGTACGGATTGACTGAGATTATGCCTTCCCCAGCTGGCAACCTTGGCCTCCCAAACTTTAAATGAGAACATTTTTCCTCAAAGGATGCACAAGAGAGCACTTTACCAAGCTGTGTGGGACAAAGTTGGGGCTAGCTGGTACCCAGGTGGAACACTGCTCTTCTCAAAATTGTTTTGCATGGACACTCATCAGCGCCAGAAAATTTAAAAAAACCCCTGAAAACAATCTTTTCTAGATATGTTTTTGAAGAGTGTTTGAAGTTTGCAATGATGTATTCTTTTTTAAGAGTGGTAATATTTTATTCCCTTCCTGTTCATAAACTTGCTCTTGCTTTGGAAACCTGTAATGATTTGACTTGTCAATATTTGTAAGAAACTGAATCATCTGTCATTTATCAGAGCCCAAGTCGTGATGGCTTCTAGCAAATACTTTTTAATTTGCACTTACGAAGCAAGATTATATCTACAGTAATATGGGAGTAAAATTGCTCTATGGTGATGTGGCCATGCTGCCTATCTCCTTTTTTCCCCCCCCTCTGCCAACAAACAGAACCTGACCACTATAGCAACAGTTTTATAGTGTGAAGATAGCACTGCTCCATAACCTGACCAATATGTGTACAGCTTTTTGGGGATAAATGCTTTGCTGATGGTGAAATAAAGTCATGAGTATGGGCAATATCACATCCATGGCTTTCAACACAGGAAGGTGTGTTTCTTTTCTTACAGTCTGCAGCTTCTTTCAGATCTGCTGTTAGGGAGAGGATTGCTCAGAAGACAGACATGATGTTTCCTCCATGCCCATTTATTCAGGTTGAGGTATGCAGAACCTCCTTTCCCCTCAGGTGCCATTGCCCAGTCAGTGTTTTCTGGTACTGTAACAATCTCGTTGTTGCTCTCCATAGGGAGGAATGGAATTTGTGCACACCTGGTAAGAAAATGTGAGGAAAAAATGGGCAGAGCTGTCCCACTGTGGCTCTCGTGTAGCAGAAACCTCAGCGAGCACTATTGCATTGTACACTAGAACTGGTCAGTGGGCAACTCCTTGGTGCTGGGAGCTGGTGCTACGTTTTGATTTACACCTTGTTGCAGGGAGCTGCTCTTTGTTTACATGTAGTTTGAACTATTGAGCACAGTGTACATTTTAAAATTTTACTGGGCAAGTCACTTTGCAGTATCTTTAACAAGTTGCTTACCGTGACATGTAGTGTCATGAGTGATTTTTTTGTTTTGTTTTGTATTAGGTGGGTGTTACTGGTGATGCTTTGCTGTAGCAGTTCATTGTCTGACTTGGGTTTTTTCACATTGGTGAGTGACAGTAACAGAAAAGCAAGAGTCCTTGGTAATTTGAGTTTTCACTGTGGACTGGAGTATTCAGAGGCAATGCCTGGTATGGTCTAATGACTATATGTAGAATAGCTGTAATAACTGTCAATAGTAACCTGAATTTCTCTATTGGGGATTTACACTAGAGGGAAGAGCATATTCTAGGAACTCTATGAACAGCTGGATTAACAATTCTGGCCAAGAGTGTAAGGAAGGTTAGAGATGGTATGACACTTTCTGAATCACAAAGCAATATGTCTTTCTGGTGATTACAGAGCAGATTCAGAGCTCCTCTCTAAAGCATGTGCCTATACACAAAACCTACCTGTACAGTTAATTAAGTCAGAGGTTTGATTTCTACCCTGTTGCATTTGTAAACTTCATAGGATTAAAAAAAAAAAATAGATGTGGCCTTCCTAGAGTTTCTCCTCTGAAAGTGATTGCACTATGTGAAACACACTGTACTTTGCCCAGCAGGGGCATTTCTTGTGCTGCTGCGATGCTTTGTATACTCAGAGTGCAGTGCGCAGACTCGGCTCTAGCACTCTCATTCTGACTTACAAGCCGTTGCTTAAATGGATGTATATTGAGAAAAGTTTTCTAATGTTGCAAGTTCTCCATCCACTGCAATCTGTACTGTCCACGTATGTGAATGGTCTGACTGAAAGAAAACCCTCCTGCTTACCAAAAAGGCAAAACTAAATAAAGGCTGCATGACCTGTTCCTCAGAGTGGTGGTTTTGTCTTCATGGTATTTTGTAGCATTCTTGTGTTCCGAGCTCACAGTGCACCTGCTGTTGTGCTCTGCATGGACCTGCTGCCCTCAGGCCCTCACTGCAGACTCGGATGGTGGCTCTGCAGCCTTAGAAGGAACTTAAGTGATTTTTTAAAATTTTTTTCTTTTAAAGCCCACAGCTTGGAACCAGACAGACACATTGTATATATTATATATACATTCTTAGACTTTGTGTATATTATATACACATATACATGGCAGATGAGACCATGATAAAAATATTCAAGGACTTCATATTTCCAAACTATTCCAGACTTGCACACATTTCCCCCCAACCCCTCTTTAATCGCAAGTACTTTTCTAAATGGTGTTCTAAAGGAAGAAAAAGGAAGGGGCAGAGGGGAATGAGCTAAGCAGGGGGAAGCACATAAATACAAACTTTACAGATGTTGCCCCCCACTCACTAAAGCATCATCTGACAAGTCAAAGGCTGCTGGACTGTAGCGCCCCAGAACACGGACCCTCTGCAGTGCTGTGACAAAGCTGCGTTTCTGCAGTCTGGGCATGACCCTCTGACACATTATTCAGTCACTAAAGGCAGCAGGATGCACCCAAAACATACTCAAAACTGAGAAAGGGTTTAATTCTGAGTAGGCACTGTTCAGTGAAGAGTGGCGAAGAAGGAAAGCACACACACCATCAGATTGTGTCATTAAAATATTTGATAGAAACAGCACTGCAGCAAATTGCAAATACTGAGAGCTCGTTTTGACAACAGGTAAGGAAGACAGTGTTTACTCTTTGAAACAAGTTTTCTGAACACTGTAAAACACTGGAAGTCAATTCAGATTTTCCTCATTTCAGAATGAAACTTCATTCAGTTCCTCCTATTAAAATTACAGAGCTATTGCTTATGTACATTTATATGTAAAGGCATACAGAGAGATTTTAGGAATTAGAAGACACTAAAAAGAATAAAGTTGACAGCTAACAGCACAGACAACAATCTTTTGTGAACTTCAGTTCTTAATGAGGTTGGAATTAAAAACTAAGACACAGGAATATTTTAAGATTGAAAAACTGACAGATAACACTTAAAAAGCTGCTCCCAAGCATCATTGTTTCCTGGCTCTTTTAACGATTCCTACTGTGCTTTACTGGGTTTCTTTCAGAAGACTCAATCTTTTTTTTTTTAACCTGATCATATCTTGCAATAGCGGATACACCATCCAGAAAACTGGTCCTGTAGAGGACATTTGCGTTGCTGAACATTCCATCCTTCAAGGACACCACAATGAACTAAAACAAACCAGAAAAACTTATTTAAAGTAAATGCCACCATCCCAATAAAGTCTTTAAGCACCCCCGAAAAGGCTTCTAAACAGAGAATTCCTTTATTTGGCTAGTAACTTGGTGGTAATTGTTAAAAGAATATTCTCAAGGTACCCAAAGCCCAGCAGATCCACAGGGCAGACATGCTGTGCAGCTGATGACATACATCAGTGTCCATGTCCCAGCACTTGGCCTGGGATACAGTCCACAACCCAGGATACCCACTGATGGTGCATAAGACACTGGAAAAAAATGTTGCTGCTAATTTTGTGTGAATGCAGGATCTTTCATAGCCAAAAGATACTGCTCAAATCATTTTACAGTGCTGCTAACAAAGGTTGTCCTCCTCTCTCTGGTAATTTGAAAAGGTCCAAACACCAAATAGACACAGGTAGTACCTTTTTTTTATGTACAAGTCACAGTGATACAGAGATTCTTTCCACTACTGCCTAGCTTATTTCAGGAGGATCAACATGAAATATTTTTAACCTCAGGTTAAAGAACTGCAGAAGAAAGAATTCAGGATGAGGGTTATGCCTGAAATTGAACTAGCACAGGTATTTTTCCCTGTCTTCTAATTACTGCAGCAATGGCTACAACACACATCCAAGGAACAGGTGAACAGCTCAGAATCCTCAGCAGCAGACTGTGTCTGGAAATAACGAATGGAGCTCTGAGCAATCTGGTCCAATGGAAGGTGTTCAGACCCATGGCCAGGGTGTTGAACTAGATGATCTTTGAGGTCCCTTCCAACCCCAATCATTCTATAATTCTATGACCACAACAGTTTCAAGATCCTACCTGTGAGTGTCTGAAATGAGTTTGAAGCATCAGCCCAATATTTTGAGTATGAGAGAGATCCAGGGCTGCATCCACTTCATCCAAAATGTAAAATGGGGCAGGCCTGAAGAGGAGCATGGCTAAAATCAAGGACAAGGCCACCAATGATCTAGGACGGAGAAAAGAAAGTTATGATTTACTCTCTTGTCTGAAAGGCTTTGGCTTATGAAAACAATAGTTGAAAGGCAATGAAGCAGGTGAAGGGGCTGGAGCACAAGTCCTGTGAGGAGCAGGTACTGGGGTTCAACCTGAGAAGAAGAGGCTTGGGGGGATCTCATTGTCCTCTACAACTGCCTGAAAGGAGGTTGTAGCAGGGCAGGGGTTGGTCTCTTCTCCCAGGGAACAAGTGACAGGATAAGTGGAAATGGCCTCAAGTTGCACCAGGGTAGTTAGTTTCAGATTGGATATTGGGAAAAATTTCTTCACTGAAATGGTTATCAAGCACTGGAACAGGCTGCACAAAGAAAGTGGTTGAGTCATTCATGGAGGGATTTAGAGGATGTGTAATGTGGCACTTAGGGATGTGGTTTAGTGGTCAAACTGGCAGTATTAAGTTAATGGTTGGACTTGATCTTAGAGAGCTTTTCCAACCATAACAACTCTACTATTCTAAAATGCTCTGTCTAAAGCAGACTCATGATGGGAGTCTGAAAAGATGGAAGAACAGCTTCCCGTTTCAAAATGTGAATGTTCTGTCAGAAACAGCAAATATTACTTAGTCTTTTATCAAAAGATCAGGTTAGTTGAGTCATGATATTTAAAATTATGCTGTTCTGTCTCTTTTCAATTCTGTGTTTTGCAAAGATGTTTTTCAATATACAGTTCTTGGAATATTCTGTCCTTAGAAAGTACTGTATCTGTCTCCCCTCTTCCCAGGTTCTGTTTCTGCTTTTCAATTTGTTAAACTTTTAACTTGCAAGGAAGCACAAACCCTTAAGAGTAGCTGTAGTCACTGGAGATGGAAACTGTCGCCATGACACTACTTTTACACTGGGGCAAATCTTGTCTATATAGATTTTTAAAATCACAATTCAAAGAGAGGAACATTTAATTCAACAATACGTCAGTACTACCTAGAGCTAACTGTAGTTTTCTCACCACTCATGTTTTTTGTTAATTCTTCATGAAGTAAAATCTTGTTTGTTATCTTATGCCAAGTTCTAAATCAGAATTAACAGTGCTTCCAATAATCGGTCAGTTTGGAAGGAGGAAGAGTCCCTGACTTGACAAAGGAAAAGATTATTTTGCTTGTCAGAACTTTAATTAAGTTAGATGTATCAATTATATACACAACCACAATAGAAAACAGATATATTCACCAACCTTTGTCCTCCACTAAGTTCTGTTAAGTTTTCCTTCCAGGTGTTTCCTAAGGCAACTCTGAATGCCATACCATCCAAGACATTGTTGGTTTTAGAGGCTGTCAGCATGGCTTTAGCTCCAGGCAGGAGTGTTGAGAAAATGGAACCAAAGTCTTCATTCACCTGGAAGTCAGACCACAGAAGGTGCAGGAATGCACTTGGAATCACAAGGCCCAGGAGTGAAAATGGTAAAAGCTGAACAACACTAAGGACATCTTGCTCAGTTTAACCCAATGCCTCTCATGTCTTGAAGATCAGCACATACTAATATAAGGATAGTGAGAAAATACTAGTATATAGAATCTTTTCTTTGTACTGAAGAGAAAAGCAACACCAAAGGATACAGACACCTCATATTAAGCATTTTAGAAGGATCAAATGAAAGAAGTATTAGAAGGCTTCTTTATGCCTTAAGTCATATTTATTAACTGGTAAATTGCAATTTCTCCCAATTAAAGGACTAGGTAAAAGTATAAGGTCATGTAAAATGTACACACTGGCATCCTCCTCACTCATTTTCTTCCCAGGTTTACGTAAGCACTGTCCAGGTGTTGGATGAGATGCAACTTTGTAAGTGCAGATTAACATTTTCAAGGTTAAGGAATGTATCTGAAAACACCCTTCTTCCACCACCCGTGATGCCTTTGAATAGAGTTCACTAATTTTAGCCAAGCAAGATTTTTTCAATGAAAAGGTACCATTTTGTCAGTGGTATCTTGAGTACAGGCAGTAATAATTAAAAATACTTCATCTGTGTGTAACTCAATCTTGGATAAAACTGATTTTCTCCAAGGCCAAAAGGTACAAGTTCTCCTGGTACAGCAGAAAAGATTGTGTCAAAAGTTTTCCACATGGAATGAGAATATTTAATACTTTTGTTGTAGTTCATTATATGAGAGAACTGGTAAGAAGGCAGTGTGCTTAGGTAACAGAAACATAAATCAGATGTTGCTCTGTCCCAGTATTGTTTCCTGTCAGAAACAGGGACAGTACCCCAGGTCCACAGGGTGGGGGGCTATACAGAACCAGAAGATTCTAACTCTGGTGAAATACTGCTTCCAGTTAAAAAAAAAAAAAAAAAAAAAAAAAAGATTGTATGTCAGCATGCCAGTAGTTTAAACGTCCTTAAATTTTTGTGGGTGCTAAAAGAGTATGGTAAAGTAGTTTTGCAGGTTTAACTGGATTTTTGCAATTCTCAGGGAATTAATGTCTTATTCTCAAAAGTGAGATTAAACAGGAGAAATGAAGTGGTTGTTTCGTAATTTAAATACTATGCAAGGGATACCAGTTCTGAAAAGACTCTTTTCCCATGGAAATACATAGAACAGCAATCTTAGATAATCTGATCCTCTGCTACAACATGAAGATTCGATTTCAAGTGTCTTACCTTTTTCCAAGCAATATCTAAAGCTTCATTTTTCTTCTGGTCAAGCTCTTCAATAACAGCAAGAATTTTTAACTTGTCGTTCTCTACAATTCTTTTTTTCTTCATTAAGTCATTGTACTGATGCAATGAGAAGAAAAGATTGATTACAATAAACTTTGTGCTCAAATAAATGTACGCATCTCACAGCTTCACTATGTAACTTTTTTTAACTACCTAACAGTCACTAACTACAAGACTGAAATCCAATGCATTCCTGTAGCTGCATGAAGGAGGTAAATTTGGGAATGTTATTTGAAAATTAAAGCATCAGAATTTCCAACAATTAGACAAGGGGAAAGTCAACATTACTATGGAAATTGCACTTCCAAGTTAATCATGTTTTATTTCCTTTTCCATAGAGGAAAGGATGTTTCTGGAGGCTGATAGGAGAATACAGTAACAGAAAAGTTGAAGTGTGAGTCAGTGGGCAGTTTTGAGACAAACCTGGAACAGCCTGAAGGTACAGATCAGTTTGAGAGAAATCTGCAACACCTTCAAGCTACCATGCTTGAAGATCAACAATTTCTTGATCTGCAACTTTTAAGACAGCATTTAGTTCTAAGATACTCTAAAGAATACCACAAAGCTTGTCTAGTGCTGCAGCTTAGGATGGACTGGGGTAGGAAGGAATAAAATAACTGTTTTTACCATCCAAAGTCAAGATTATGAATAACCTATAGAACTGGTGTGCAAGTGAACAGTTCAAAGATGTAAGATTAATATGTAAGATCCAGCAAAGGTTAGAGTATAGAAATGTTTACCCTCTCTTCTGTGTCAGAAAGCAGGCTCATGGCTCTTGTGTTCACATTCCTTCCCAAAATTTCCTTACGCTCCTGCAGTTTCTGCAGCTTTTGAAATGCTTCTTTAGGATTGTTGCTTTTGAAATCATAGGCTGTGTTTGGCTGACCAAAGAACTGTCTTTCTGAAGCTATCCACGCATGCTCTTTCAGCATTTTGGTCACCTGTAAACAAGAAGACATATTGAGGCTTGCCTCAAACCCCTGTCAAATGTGAACTAAAAGTAAAAAAAAAACAGGAAAAAAGACACCCATCATCCTGAAACTACTCTACATTAATTCTTCTACCCCAGTGCAGCACAGATGCATATCTTTACAATGCTTTGTGTGACTTCCTCGACTGCACACAAACTAAGATTTTACGGTAGCTTTTGTATGTATCTTACTTAGTTGAAACACGTTTTTCTGTATCTGGACTACGCTAGTGTCACTGTATCTTGGAACTGCCTCTAATTAATTACCAAATTTGTCCATACAGTCAGCATGTTCTTACTGTTCACCTTCTCTCTGTTAGTCTATACAGATAAGCTCTTCTTACAATGTACAATCTTCACTCCCTCTTCCTGGGATAAAAACTCTTATATCAAGAGTCGGAAATGTGACAGTGCTTAAGAAAAACAGGCTATTTCCTTTGCACATGGCAAGGAAAACAACCGCTCTTGACATAACATGCAAAGAAAAGCACAATTCTGAAATACCTTAGCAGAAGCATCAGCAGCCTCTTGTTTACGTTTGGTGATGTCGTGTTGTAATTCTTTAATCTTAAGCTGCAATTCATTATTTTGTTCTCTGTATTTTACTGTCTCTGCAGATTTCTCTTTAATTGCATTATCATGTAATGCAATTACTTCCTTTTGCTTGGCCAGTTCCTTCTGTGATTTCTCTACAGATTCCTGAAAAGCAAATCAAACAGGCATTTATTAGCCTCTTACAAGGCTTTTTTATTAGACCCTTACTAGAACAGACACAGCAAGGAGAAAATATTCACATGTGAAAACCAATTAAAAAATAACTGCCTGGTCTGATTGAGTGCTAAGCACTCTGAAGAACAAGGAAATCTGAAGATCAAAATACACATGTGAAGAAAATCTGAAGATCACAATGTGAGCTTTAGGGATCACATCTTCAGTAACATCAACACGGGTAATGAAACACAGTATACATTTTTACCTCTGTCTTAGCCACCTCAGCTGCCATAGCTTCAACTTGCTCCTGGAAGGATTTGATTGCTTCCTCTGCAGCTGCTATCTGCTGTTTACAGGAAGCCTGTTCTTGTTTTAGCTCTTCAAGTTCCAGAACTAAAGCTTCAACTTCCTGGAGAGACATTTTCCAATTTATTAAGAATGAATTAAGATTCAGTTTGGTGTAAACGCTGTACAAGATTAACAGCACCTGTTCTTAAGCGAGGGGGAAATGTCACAAAAAACCTCCAAAACCCCACAAACAGAACACCCCAGCAACTCCTGTGTCAATGACTACAGAGTAATATATTAAGTCTCAGCACTGACAGTATTAAAACCTCAGGAGAATTAAACTTTCTGATGGCTGCAACTACTTTTATCATTGAGAAAACTGCCAAAACAAAGGTGAAGTTTTACCTGCTGTGTATCTTTTATTTTTTTGCTTGAAGCAGCTGCCTTTTTCTTAGTAACATCCAGTTCCTGCTCAGCATTTTTTCGTTCTTTTACACATTCTGCTTCTGCATTTTTCATTTTATTCTCTAATACCTTGTATTTGTCTTCTGCTTCCTTTTTGCTCTCTTCAGTTTTCTTTAATGTCTCTTCACACTCCGCTGAATCAAGAAGCACAGCACTGAGATTAGGCATTGTTTTTATCTTTAAATTGACATCTTAAACTCCAGTGGAAATAAATCTTTGTCCCCCAAGAGAAAAAAAAGTTGTTGTACACTCACTAGTTACTGAAGTCAGATATTTCAGTGACTACTTTAAGACAGTGTGTTGTTGTTACCAGTTATTGGCAGGGAACCAAATAGACAATCAGCCACTAAAATCAATGAAAATTTTTTTCTTTTTTTTTTGGACAGGGGTAAGTATGTGCCAAATCACATGATCAAGAAGTAATTAATCAGATGGCTACCTAATAAGATATCACCTCATACCTGCAATACTATGCCTAGATATGTATCGCTTCTGTCCATTTCTTTCTATAGATGTTTTACTTGTGGCTGCATTTTATGCTTTTATGATTTTTCTTAGCTATATGAACACTACTTTCCAACACTTTCTTCCTATTCAAACTCTATTGCTGCTCAAACAGCCTGATGTCCATCTCACTGTCAGCAATTATTTTTCAATTAAAAGAGTAAGAACACATTTGTCACCAATGGTTTTCTTCAGGGCAAGCAGCTCTTCCTCTTGTTTGTGATAAGCACTTTGACAAAGCTTCTTTTGCAGCAGCTCTGCTTCCTCAGACTTCATCTCCCATTGCTGCTTCAGTTGCCGATACCTTTAAAGAGAGCAGTGACACACTCCTGTATCAAGGGGCACACAGCACCTCCCTTTCAAAGCTGAACTAAGTACATAAATGCCTATATTCCCATTCTAATGTGAGAAACAGTGGCTTAAATTAATGAAAGTCTGATAAAATTGCTATAATAGTAATTGTGAGGTTTGTAGGTATGCAAGTCATATATGTAGCTCCTGCTATGTAGTCACAATCAGACATATTAAAAACAAATGCAACACGTGGAATTTGGCAACCACTCAGAGACCACTTTTTTCCTGACCAGCATCATGACAGATGCTAGGCTGAAGCATTAAAGAAAAAAATATCTAATAGCAGAAGTCCTTTCTTCCTTTTGGCTATATTTCTGAAAGTCTACTGCAACTCAAAACAATTTGAAAAAATAAATCCAGCTGGTAGATAGCATATTACACAACTCTACCTCTTTATGGCATTTTTGCAGAACTAATATATTTTTCTATTTAATCTTTTAAAAACATATTCAATAATTGAAAGCTGAAAATCAGAAATACTTAAAATTATGTCATTTAAATGATTACAACAGTATCACTCAGCTACTCCTTTTTAGCATCTTTACATTTCCTTGCAAGAAAAGTAAGAGCTATCACAAACTGGAATTCTGTATGGGTATTAAAAATACATCTGAACAGATCCACTCTTCAGTGGACTTCATGAATCTTCAGAAAACTGCAAGTGATTTCAAGTAGACATCAATGTATACTCTTTTTCCCCTGTATTACTCAAAGCCAAGTTTTCTTGCATGTATTATCTAAAACCTAAATTTTCTTTTTGATTGCTGAACTCACAAATTAAACTGGGGGGAGAGAGAGGGAGGGAATAATTTTCTCCATATTTCTCCATGCTCAAGAGATGCTCTCTGGCCTCCCAAAACACTTCTTTACATTAAATTTACTCAGTCACAGAAGAGAAATGACATACACTTACTTTTCAGCAACTTTCTTCAAGCTTGCCAACTCTTTCTCTACAGTCTCAAGTTCGGATTCCTTTGTCTTGAGTTCTACTTCCGCATCTTTCATTTCCTGAAGTTTAGACAATATTGGTGCAGCCTGTGAGGACGCACCTGTTCAGTGAAAAAAATAAAAAGCCACGTTAATTGGAATTGGACTAGTGGATTTACCACTGGGAATAATAAATTCTAAATATTAATTATGATGCAGGTTGACAATTTCTTCAACTTGCAAAACAGACAAGGCAGCTTAGGCTAAAGTTAGAGTTCTCATGGAGAAAGACTATCTCCTCTCTTATGGAACTTGGTTCTGCAGGATTGGAATACCACACATGCATGTCTTGTGCAAAGAACCAACTTTTCATAATCTGTGAAATTAAATCAATTGTGAGTTACTTCAAAAAGCACTTTAATTCAAAGCACTTCTCCTTCCAAGAGGATGATACAACCATGTCAGATTTAAGTATTTAAAATCTAAATTACTTTATGCAAATAGTTTCCATTAATTTTTGCTTAATCTAATTAATATTATTTGAGCTTAAGACAATTTAAATTCAAACAGATTATATTATTCCTAGTATAAATCTATACAGAAAGGTTACTGTTCATTTTTATAAAAAGCATGCAGAAGAGTAAACACATCAACAGACACACAACATTACTGTATGAATAAAACCATCAATTACCTCCATGCAGAGTGCCTTGGGGGTCAAACACATCTCCATCAAGAGTAACACTTCTTGTCATAATCCTTTTGTCAAAGGTCACTTTCTTAGCATTATCCATGTTGTTGCAGATCAGTGTTGTTCCAAAAACATATTCCATTGCTTTCTGTAGTTCAGATTCATATACAACTAGAGCAAGGGCTAAATGCAAGTTATCAGGACCAGCCTACAAATAACATGAAATCCAGTTAGTATGCCTTAAATTAGAAGAATTTTCAAATTTAATTTATGTCTTCTGTTGATAAAAAAACTTTCTAAAAGCATCATTACATTTTAAAGCTATATCAGTTACAAGTGAAATAATTAATACCTGTTTGAAAACTGCATAGCTGAGAGGATACAAAGAAAAAAAACCCAATATACTCTCAAACCTTTAAAAATTCTCATTAGTAAAATCATGAAGAAGGGCATGCTATTAACACAGAAACAAAATGGAACTGGGACAGAAGCAATACAGTATAAATAGTGTATTTATCTACATACCAAGCTTTGGGCCAACTTGACTATGTCTGCTTGAACACACCTGGCTGAAATTTTGTTTAGTGGAATGATGGTGTATCGATGCTTAAGTTCACCCTTTTCTAAAAGCTTTTTGCCAGTCACCTGAAATGAAAAGAAGTTACAAAGCACATGTGAATACACAACTGATTTTGCAAAGTAAGACAACGGGACATTTGAAAAAGAATACACTATTGCCACTAACTATGCACGACTCTCTTGACCCACTTTAAACATGTGCATGGGTTCAAACCCCCTGTTAAGCATTCAGTGATAATGAACATGTTTGCCAAGTCTGAATCACACAACCACGTCTCGAAATTTGGAGTTCTGTACTACAGCAATAAACTTACCTCTGTGTCCACAATAATGTTATAAAGTTTCCCTCCAGCCACGGCTTCCAGGGCTTTCGATTTTGATAGATCTTTCACCATGATAAGAGACACAACAGGACCTTTCACATGGTTTGGATTCCAATTTTTTTCTGGATATCTTAAAATAAATATAAATTTTAATAATCATGTTGATTTTCTCCCACACACCTTTAAAAAAATTGTATTTAAAACTCATGATGCTTCATTATACTGGTGTAAGAAATCCTAAATTCTATGAGAAGGGAAAACCAAACACAGAAAAAATATTTAAATGAAATAATTTATGGCAAGAGACTGGTCAATAAAGAGTCAGTTACACAGTCGCTAAAAGAATGTCCATCCTATTTTAGTATGATTTGTTCACACAATTTTCAACCTGTTTTTCTAATGGGTTCTCGAATTACCACAGCTTTAGAAGTATGTTCAGCCTGACTAGTACACAAATAAACCTTGGGATACGGGTATTTGATTGGTGGAGACAGGTGGCAATGCTGAACTCCACAGAGCAAGCCTAGTCACAGTCCACAGGCAGGACTTGGGAAGTAAGGATTTTATATTTTTGCAGCTTAGACCCTTGGATTCTATGGATTTAGCAACTGAAGTTAAGACCTGAATTCACCATCAGACAAAACTTCTAAGTTCTAGTGACTTTGGTAAGACTGTAACATTTCCTGACTTTCCCCTGCCTTCTCCTTCACTTTGCAGTGCAGGTAAGACATTCATGCAGTGGCACTAAAAGGAAAGCAATATCTAAGCCATTGGTGGAATTATCTGCTAAGACCCATGAACCATGCACAAAGGGCCCCAAACAACACTTTGAAACATCCTTCAGGATCATGCTGAGATCTTACTTGTATTCAAACTGTAGATGAGGAAACTTCACCATTAACCCTTCATACAATTCTCTCAGACGGCTGATATCAGAAGTCAGTGCCTTCTTTTTTGCTACAAGGGCTTCTTCTTTCTCTTCTTCAGAGTTGAACACAAGCGGTAGACATAGATCCAGAGAGAGCACAGAAAACTTATTAGCTTAAAAATTGGTATCCTACACTGTTTATCTACATATATGTAGTGACTACTTAATTGAAAGACTTCATAAAATCCCCTGTAAATTTTCGGTTTAGGCACATTAACATCATCCCAATACTGAACATGGAAAGAAAAAGTTTAAAGTGTAAATGTAAAAAAGCTTCTCTAAATGCCATTCTGGAATATCAATTTAGTTTTGCATAGTGTCTAGAACAAATTTTACCTAGCATGAGAAACAAACTTGAAGAAATGCTTTAGCTGAGAAAAAACAGGAGCAAACAGGGACATTGGTCTTTTTATCCATCTAAATTTTTGCTGGATTTTAAATTTTCTATTGAACTTTTAAACACTTGGCCTAAAGTTTATAAAATCAAATTATATTAAACTACTTTCTGTGGAAGGTAGAGATTGCATAGCTTTGACCAGAGAAATTTCTTTGTGCATGCAAAAACAGCATCATTGGTTTTTCATTTCCCTCCTGCCTGAGTCGGATGGAGTTAATATAACAGTCCCTATGCATACAGAGGTCCTACTTCTCATGAAGTGATTGGAAATTGCCTCCTGATTCCTGATGAGAAGCAGAGAGTAAATGTGTTTTATTTTCCTTTGCTTCTGTGTCTACCAGCCAGAACCAGGTGGGTCCGCTGCTGGCCAAGGCCAACATCATCACTGGTAGTGGTAGCACCTCTGGGATAACATATCACAGAAGGGAAAAAGACCTAAATCAATCTGCACCAGCCAGAAAGAGGAGAACATGTGACAATAACAGCTCTGCAGACACCAAGGCCACTGAAGGACAGGGAGGGAGAAGGTGCTCCAGGCACTGGAGCTGAGACCATAGTGAAGCAGGTTGTCCTCCCAGCAACCCACGGAAGTTCACAGTGGAGTAAATCCCCCTGCAGCCTGTGGAGAACCCCATGCTCAAGCAGGTGGGTGCCTGAAGGAGGCCATGACCCCATGGGATAACCACACTGGAGCAGGGTCCTGCCAGGACCTGTGGAACTTGTGGACAGAAGAGCCCACACTGGAGCAGGTTTGCTGGCAGGACTTGACACTCCATGGGGGTCCCACACTGGAGCAACCTGTTCCTGTAGGACTGCACCCCATGGGAGGGACCCATGTTGGAGCACTTTATGAAGAACTGCTTCACAGGAAGGATTCAACTTGAAGAAGTCTGTGGAGGACTGTCTCCTGTGGGAGGCACCCCATGGTGGAGCAGGGAAAGGGTGCAAGTCCACCCCCTGAGGAGGAAGGAGCAGCAGAGACAGCACGTGATGAAGTGACTGCATCCCCCATTCCCTGTCCTCCTCAACATTCACAGACAGGAGGTACAACAAATCAGGAATGAAACAGAGCCTGAGAAATTAAGGTAAATTGATTTCCCCAAATCAAGTCTGTTGTGCCTGTGACAGTAGTTGCCAAATGATCTCTCCCTGATCTTAACCCAACCCCCAAGCCTTTTGCTATATATTCTCTCCTCTGTCCAGTTGAGGAGG
>JAWWEV010000095.1:21641954-21653401 GCA_035583235.1 Hafferia zeledoni
GTCAGGGTCAACTCACACCACTTATATACTCCTTTCAGATTCACCCAAAATTATGCACCAGAAGCCTGTACAGACCTGTATAGTTTAGCTCCTTCATTTGGTTCTCTAGAGATTTTTTCATTTTTTGGAGAGCTTCAAATGCTTTTTGGTCGTTCTTGTAGCCTTCATCCGTTTTTTTAACTTCAGTTTCTTTTGTCTTTAATTCTTTTCGTGCATAATTCAACTTCATTTGAGCCTGTAAGGAGTAAGCAAATATGGAACCAGATCTTCAAAGACAATCTTGCAGGTGCAGATTTAGAACACTTGCACTAATAAATTTCTAAAACTTTCCACTGGTTGCAGATATGCAAAAAAGCAGACTTGTCTTTTAAAAATAATGGCATAGATTATTGGGAAACAAAAACATAGATCTTGTATCTAGTTTCAAAAACATATTAGCACATGAATAGAGCCTGAGAAAAAACAAAGCACAAAATAATTTGGAATACAGCTGTCCTTCCTTGTTACTTTCTGCAGAAGAATTTTTCCTGAATTGGGACAAGGAAGGTGCACTTTCAACTTTGAAAATCCAAATTCCACTATGAGAACTATCCCAGCACATCTTGAGACAAAAGAAGTAGTGTTCAGTCAGGTGACCAGCACACAAGTTAACTTTTCAACAAGTTTCTTCTAAACTCTCCATTCACAGTCTCAGGCATCTTTATTTTGATTCCATTAAGATTTACTGTAGAAATCTCTTAGTATGAATAGGTATCATGGACAGCAGCCTTAGTTTTTTCATATCAAATATCATCAACCATTTGAGTACAGTGAGTCTTACTTCGTATCTCAAATAGCAGTTTCTATACTTCCTCACAGCAGTGTTACAGCTTTTTCCTATGCAAGGATATTTTTATTAGATTTTATCAGCAAGTTACCTTAATGTATATGCCAAAAGGTAAAGTATCTTGCGTGGACATTCTGCATGTCCTTTTGCTGACGTTCCATGGGTTTTCAGCCAATTTTTAAAAGAAGCAAGAAGGCAGGTCTGAGACAGGCAGAGTTTTTTATTCTTACCTGTTTAGCTTCTGTTACTGCTTTGCTAATTTCATTTTTGCAGATCATCATCTGCCCAGAAAGAGTAGCTTCTTCCCCAGTGTTATTGCTGGATAGGCCAGCAGACACAGCATTAAAATGCTTTTGTGCTGCAGATAAAGCATCTGCATCTTTTTCACTTTCTTCCCGCAAAGTATTTAGTACTTTCTCCATCTTCTTTACTTCTTGCTCCTTTGACGCCAGTGCTTTAGAATCCTTCAGCAAAACAAAGAACAAAAGCAGAAGAAAGGAAAAAAGAGTCTGAGTTAATTAACCTGAAATTCATGTCATTTAGATGATAAGCTACAAAGTTTCATCAATTGCATTTCTATGACCCTTTGTCAGATTTTGCAATCTTACAATATGTCTTTGCATGTTTTCAAATGTGTACTTGCCTCATGAGTACACTGAAGATCTACAGAGAGATGAAATACAGGAAGTGATGAGAACTGTGCAAAAACTAGACTTATCACTTTCTCCCCAATATCTAAAAAATTATCTTCAGTGCTTCTCTTGCATAAAAAACATCACTTGTCAGAAATACACAAGGTAGTAATTTCTCATGTAATTTTAAGAGTAACGTTTGTACAGAGAGCATAATAATTTGAACCTCTAGGGATGTGTCCTGAGCTTAATAGAAGGTTGAGAACTATAATGAGTTGCATATGCTTTGTATCTGCACCATGTCGGTTTCTCATGGAAACCTACTACCTATGCTGCACAAATTAAACAATGTGCTTTTTCTGTTTCCTGATGTAATTTTTGCCTATCACAGGATTTTTCGTACTGTGACAGGCAAGAAAACCCAGCTGTACCTGGAAATCTGAAATAATTTAGCATGTAAAGAAAACTACATAAAAATATCTTACCTTCTGCATACGTGTTACCAGTTCTTTGTGCTTAACTTCTTCACTTTTTAAGTTTTGCTTCTTAAGGTCAAGGGCACTTCGTGCTTTAGTATTAACTCTTTGAATTTCTGAAAGAGCAGCTTCCAGTGCACGGAGCTTACCACCAACTTCCTACAATCAGTTATAAAGGACATTTAATTTAGCCTTTGAGACTGACACAGTACTTGCAATATTTCATCTTCTGTTCACAGCTTTATACAGGAGGAAGTCTGATCAAGCAGGCAGTCAGACTTCAGTACTAACAGGTCAGAACATCTCTTCCCTGTGAAATCCAACCTAACTTGCAGCTACTATTGAAGACCCCCATCACCTCATATGATGGGACACTGTCTCTGTACAGAAGTCGGATTTAGACATCCAAAGGCCCTATGGCTATCTTGTATCTAACCCAATTTATTGTCTCCAAAATTGAAGTCTTCCTTACTTTTCTTTTGAGACATCAACAAAAAGGAAGAAACAAAGTTTCTGGCAAAACTTGCCATTGAATACACAGAGTGGAAGAAATATGAGGGCCAAGTTTCTATCCTTTGGTTGTTTTTCACTTATAGCATTTCAGACAAAAAAACTTGGACAGGATGTCTTCTAGACAATGGCAATGCACAATCTAAGCAACCCACCAGAAGCAGATAAAAATTCAAGGGTATATTATCTGTAAAAATAAATCCCTTGCCATAAAATTCTTTGTATTCAGGTATTCAGATGAGCACGACTCTGTTCTCACTTACCTTATCCTTGTCCCTTTCCATGTCCACTATGTTTTCATTAAGTTCTCTCACTTTCTGTTCAATTTCAGCCATTGATTCCTGAAGCTTCCTTACATTAGACTGCATTTCCTCTAGCACATCAACAGAAGATACCTTTGTTTCCTCAGCCAGAAAAAACTGATAAGCAATAAAAGAGCGCTCCAAATGTTCTGTTTCTCGTACTAGTTTTTGGTACTCTAGATAGGATGCTTTCTCCTGAAAATCGAAAAAAAGAAAATCTCTAAAATTTGATGGAAAAATAATGATACATAAAACTTCTAAAGCACTTCTACATATTAGTATCTGTAGGTAAGAGAAAGAATTCTCCATGTTAATATATTAAACTGCATGGCAGAAATATCACTTGATCCAGTTTTTTAAGAACTAAGATACATTTTTATCTTCAAATTTTACCTAAGTCTTTTGTTTTTTTCCTTCTCCCTACATTTCTCTCTAGGACTTTTGAAAGTCCTGAATGCCACATTCTCTGTATTTGGACAGATGATAAGATTTCTATCCCTTCAAAGATTCTACAAAACTTGAAAACATGGTATTATTTTAGGCAACAAATAATGGTTCAGGGCAGCTGAAAGTATTTTTTCAGCACTTGAAGGGCCTGTCTTTTAATTTTCTCATACCTCTCTCAGTTTCTCCAAAGTTGGATTGATCTCCTCTTTTAAGACCTGAAACACACAACAGAACATTTAGATTCTGACTTTTTTTAAACTCTAAACATATCTAATTATGAATGTCTAGTTCCAGGTGCAGAAATTAAATACTTGACAAGTTAAAAACCACACTGAACTAAATATTCTGTTATTTTTAACAAATATGAAAGTATATTTTCCAAAATGTAGTACCGTTTGAATGTCTTTCAGTTTGGATTCCTTCTTCTCTATGGTTTTCTGGACAGATTTTTTCTTGCATTCATACAGTCTAGTACCAGCTGCTTCTTCAATCATAGCTAAAATCTGAAATAAAAAATGCAACAAAAATTGGATGTTTCTTCTTATGCTAGATTAGTTCAACTATGGTGAACATTTCATCTCCCTCCAACACCTTTATTTTTGTTGTTCCCCCACAAAAATATGAATTCTTGTAATTCAAAACAATCCAGTAAAACTTCAGACAAAAAAACTCCCACAACTTTCTTACCTCTGGTGGCTTCATATTTAGAACTTTGGTGATTTGTCCCTGGTGAAAGATAGAAAAACAGTGTTTGAGTACCATGCAGTAAAAAAAAGCAAAAGCAAAACTCTAAACCCAAAAACTCCACTTGCTTTTATATGTTGCATAAATTCAAACACTTTTTTTTTTTTTTACTCCAAGGATAATCTGGTTTACTCAATTGTTTTGCTCCTCTAAGTCCAAACAAGTCACTCTTTCAGTTAGGAAGCTTGAAATGGCCCTTACAATTGTATTTTAGGCTCATCTTCCACATTTCTAATTAGACTTTCAGGGAGTAATGCACACATTTTGTTCTGGAGTCTGAGTTGCTGATGTTGAATAAGCTCCTAATTATAAACTGGTATTATTGGAGATGTAGCTCATATGTAACTATGGAGAAGCAGAATATGTACACAACTGTTGTTCTGTCCCGCTCCTCCACCTCCCCTCCCCCCACACCAATTTAGGACAGTTACGTTTGAAAAAGTAAATTCTGCTCTGTTTTATTTCTTGCAAATACTTCAGGGATTTATCTAGTCCCTTTGCTCATGTTTATAAGGGACTTTTCAACTGGCCAGCCTTCTTTTGTTAATTGTGACTTAAGAAGGCACACACATCAATTTTATTCAAAATATTGTCTAAAATGAAACACAAATAATGGGAAATAAAATCTCTGCAATTTTAGCATAATAATAAAGCAACACATATCTGTTAAAGAGGAAAAAAACAAAATGGGAATATCTTTTAGAAAAATTGTGCTAACATGAGGTCTTGTGCTACCAACATGTTTTAGAGTCAAACTGCTGTATTGGAAATCTTAACAGACACTTCATTTTTACTCCGTAGGATGTTGCTTTGATTAGGAAATCAAGTATTCTCTCACCATCTATGCTGCCTCAAATTTAGAGCAAGTTCTATTCTTTCTGAATTTTACAAAGATGCAAAGAGTACCTGCATAATGAGGAAGTGAGGATTGTTGACATTGAGTCCAACAGAACAGAAGAGATCCTGCACACGATTGTTGGAGGCATTCACACCATTGATCAGATACTTACTTCTGCCTCCAACAATAACCTGTAGAAAGAAAATAAATGGAAGAAATTTTAAGTGGTTTAAAAATTACTTGTTATCGTGAGAATATAAACTGTGGTAAACAATAAAAATCATACGTATTAATCTTTGCATACACATGTATGTGTGCACTATATAGAACATTAAAACAGATTTTGTGGGACTGAAGAGAAGACATTTAAAACATTTAACTAAAACAAAAGAAAGATTAGTCATTGAGTTCAGTACTACAAGAAAATTTCTGAGAACACTGCTTCAAAAAACCAACCAATACACTGAAAAAACACTCCCAAAACAAAACACCAACATCTTCATCAGAAAAATAAAGGTTCTTTTGTTCTTGGAGACTAAAATTAACACACAGTTCCAAGATTAAGAGGAAGAAAAAAAGGCAGAAGAACCACAAAACAAAAAAATTATACCTTGGGTTATGAACATTTTTATCTATTATGCTGCATCTACTCCTACAGTTTGTGCTGCTGATGGCACTGTATAATTGCAAAAAACTCTGCGACTTAAAAACTACCCTTTTTTCTCCTTGATCAGTCACTCTGTTGAGCATGGTAAAAATGTATTTAGGTTACTGTACAATACAGATATTAAGGACTCACCTGCCTAGTGATGATGATCTCATCAGTAGCTTCAAATCCCAGTGGACTTTGACTCTTGTCTGAATTGTCAAACTTAATAGACACAACTGCCTTTGTAATTCCAGCTTGTCCACTTTTATAGACTAGTTCTTGCAAGTTGGAAGCTCGCACCTAAAACCAGGGAACCGATAAACACTTTTTTTAAAGAATTAATTTCACAGCTTCTGTGTACTACCGTAGGTTTTGGAAAAATTAATGAAAAAAATTAAGATCTAAATGCATATTTAAGAGTTCATGTGAACTAATACATGGAAGATGCAAGGTGCTATCACTGTAAAACCATAAGCAGAGTGTGCCAGTCTAGATTTAGTTAGCTAGCTAATTGTTTCTGCCTGAGGTTCCTGACAAACACTGAATAGATGTTTAAAAAAAGCCAGTCACCAGTGCCTTTATTTAACTGGCATTTATTATTTGTAATGCAGTTCACAGGGAAATGACTCAGAAAGTATTCCTGGATGTGTTTACATCTGGATTTGTCTACAGCTTGGGGGAGGTGGTGGGGTGGAAAAGAAAGGAAATTAAAAAATCATCCTAAGACAGAGATTCAAATTGAGGTCAGAGATGTAATTTTTTAATGAGAATAAAGCAGATAAATCATCACTTAAAAAGCAGGCATTGCATGAAAACCAGATTTTCAATTTCTTTTGATGACCAAGATGGCCAAATGTTAAGACCCAATCCAGAATTCAAAAAATTTAATTACAATTAAACAAATTAGTGCCTTTAGCTGCAAGAAACCTTCAGCTTGAGACTGCTACTTTTTAAATGGATATTTTTAGTCTCTTGATCTAAGCCACATACAGTTTGTGACTGCAGTATATTGATGAAATTGTAATTCAACCTTAGAGTGAAAATGAGAGAATGACAGAGACCTAGTTTTATATAAGGAAAAATCCAGATAAATAAAAATATTTTGTTAAAGAAGCACCACTTCAGGTTCTCAGTTGGAGATTACTCATTAGAGTAACAGGAAACATTACTGACAAAAGAATGACGTTTCTTAAATGCCCCTTCCCTTTACCTGTGACAGATTGCTGATTCCCAACACGAAACAGATAGAATCCAAGATATTGGACTTGCCACTACCATTGAAGCCAGTAATGGCATTGAATAATGGGTCAAAGTCACGAACTTCTGTTCTCTGGGCATAGGATTTAAATCCTTCCAGCACAATAGACTTGATGTACATCTTTTTTATGTTCCTAAGGGATCAGGCAAAGTATTCCTCCAAGAAGAACAAAGAAAGGTATCTGGACTATAATCATATATTTCAAAGAATAAAAGCAAAAAGAATAAGCAAATTAATCATATTGCATGCCAAACAAACAGCTACACTTGTGAGAAAACTGTAAGAACACATGACTTTTCCAACAAAAAGATCATGCATACATAAAAAGAGAACTGCCAAGCAGACCCCAGATCCAGGCAGCATCCCTACAATAACCTGTGCTTCGGCACTTTTGAGACTGGCCTGCACACCAAGCTCACCGCGACACTGGTGTGAAGCCCGGTGTCAAACCCGGCTGCTCACAGCGCTGGCCTCAAGGCAGCCCACGGCAGGGAAAGCCCGAGTGCTTCACACGGCAGGAGGGCAGCCCCATCTCCCGCCGGCAACGTGCCCGCTCAGTCAGTCACAGCGCCCGGGGGGAGCAGGAACCCAGGGAAGCGGCAGCCTCGGCTCTGAGGCCCCGGGAGCAGGGGCCCATGTCGGCCCCATCCCAGCCCCATCCCGGCACCATCTCGGCCCCATCCCAGCCCCATCTCGGCCCCATCCCGGCCCCATCTCGGCCCCATCCCGGCCCCATCTCGGCCCCTGCGCCCGCCCAGCGCCGCTCCCCCCGCGCTCCCGGTGCCTCACTCGCCCACGGCCGCAGCCGCTCCGCGATCCCACTGCCCCAATCCCGATGTCCAGATCCCCTTGCCGCTGTTCCTATCCCAATGCTGCGGCCCCGATCCCGATCCCAGGGCCCCGATCCCGATACCTATGCCACTGTCCCGACACCTATGCTGCTGTCCCGATCCCGATGCCTCGCGCCCGCCAGTGCCCGTCCCGCTAACGCGATTGAATTTTGGCGCGGCGCGCGGGCCGTTACAGGCGGGGCGGGGCCTGGCGGCTCCACACACGGCCCGGCCCCCCGGGCGGGCGGGGCAGGCGCTGGGGCCGCCCGTGGCTGTTCGGGGAGCGGGGCGGGACGGCCCCCCGGGCGGGCGGTGGGAGGTGCTGCGGCCGCCCCTGGCTGTTCTGGGAGGGGGGCCGGCCGCAGCCCCGGGGCAGGCGGGCCTTGGGAAGTGCTGGGGCCACTCATGGCTGGCCATGGCTGTTCCGGGAGCTGGGCCCGCCGCAGCCCCGGGGCGGGCAGGGCCGAGCCGGGTGCGGGAGTGGCGCCGGGCAGCCATGCGGCTGCGGCCATGACCATGCGGCCCCACGGGGCACGGGCAGCGCCAGAAGCACTTGGGCAGCCGTGTGGGGTTCTGTGTTAGGGCCCGCGAGTCAGCTCCAGGCTGAGCCCGAAAGTGTCTTTGTAGCGCCCTGAAATCACATTAAAATGGTGGAGGAAGTGCAGTTTACTACTTCCTACATACATTCATATTACACCACCGCTCCACCCCCGCCAATAAAAAGGGAATCTGTGCCTGTTGGTGCGATTTACACAAGTGCTTCCATTGAAGCAGAATAAGGAGAGCTGGTTCAAAATTTGTGTGTTACTGGAAGAACAGGAGTTGTCTATTTATTGCCACGTTGGCCAAAGCAGGAAAGCAAGGTAGGCTGGATGCTTTTACTCTTTCCTGCTGTAGTTGTGCCATGTAAAGTGTTATAAATGACCACCCAGAATGACCAAGTCACTCAGCAAAAAGGGTAGGTTTTTTAATTGTATAGGTAATGAAAATCACAGAGTAAAACAGCGCTGGGTGTAACCTCAGAGTCACCGCTCTGTCTGCACACAACCTTAGAGCTCACAGGCTCTGCTTATATACAGTCAAAACATACATATTCTTCATTTCTTGTTAAATGATTTACTTTTTAAAATCTTCCCATCTGATTCTGCCAGGAAGGATTGCGATATTCTTAACTTAAATTTTCTCTTGAGACGCTCAGCTGCTCAGGTTTTGTCTCTCTGTCTTGGGGTACTCCCTCCTTGTCTTAATTGCTTCTGTCTCCTATTGTGTTGAAGTACCCAGCTTAATCTTTGTTTACATTGTTTCTATCTTGTATCAAAAGGCTACTTTAGTCATTAACTTTGGCTTTCTGTTTTTTACTCCCTTTTTGTATGTTAAACTAAATTGACGTCTGGATTATAGTTGCTCTGTTGCTAAATCTTTACAGCATATTCCGCAACGCCCAGATTCAGTGCTTTTCCGAATCCCATTGAATGATTTGGCAAGCCATACAATATACTTTATTATATTTTTGACACGAATTAGGCCTACATTTCTCACAAAAGGGATCAGGATTTTGCAGGAGGGCTCCGGTGTTGCACTGTCAGCTGGACAACGTGACCACCGCCGTCTGTTGCAAAACTTTACTGTCCTGAACTACCGAGTTTGACGTTATTTTAGTAATTTGAAAGAATTCACGCTGCAGGGCTACATTATAGAGAAAAGCAAATGTGTGTTTGCTTACTTCAGGAATTACCTTGGATGCTGCTGTTTAAGGCATCACTGAGACAGCACTGCTGCCGGAGGTACTGCAGCCAGAAGCATCTGATGGTCTCTTACCAGCTGTTCCTTTGCTAACATCTGGACACAATACTGAGAAAAATTATTGTGAACCGTGGAGAAGAATCAGATCGATGCTGTGTCCTGTGTCCCTGTACAGCCATCATTAAAATGCCATGTGTTATGTGGCCAATTGCAACTGTTTCCAAACGATTTTTAAATAATTTTTAATTGGCAAAAATTCTGCCCTCTGTGGTGAAGGTGCTTGCATGTTTCTTGCCTGAAGGAGAGTTCCTGGTTCGTTTATGTTAGAGGTGGCTGCTGGGACTACACTGAAAGTAGCATCTGATGTTCTTCAAATGGCAAAAGTCATTATCAATGTGTGGCTGATGGAGTAGTACAACAGGGTAGTAAGAGCTGTACCTGCTCCAGCTGCTCCTTTGCTGTCCAGGCTAACAACAGCCTGAAATACGGAAATGGAAATAAAGCAGAACCACTTCTGAAGTGGAAGGCTTTCAGCTATAATCAGGTTTGTACCCCATTTGCATATGACATGAGGAAGAGAGAGAATTTCACCCTGT
Source organism: Hafferia zeledoni (assembly GCA_035583235.1). Taxonomy (NCBI): domain Eukaryota; kingdom Metazoa; phylum Chordata; class Aves; order Passeriformes; family Thamnophilidae; genus Hafferia; species Hafferia zeledoni. The sequence goes on from JAWWEV010000095.1 coordinate 21,651,806, forward strand.
CTTTAGTGGTTCTGTAATAGCTTTGACCTCATAGGCCTTAAATTTGGATGCTTCATTGTAAGAAATGCAAAATCCTGTTGCAGCTACTTAACATGTTATTAGCATGTTGGAATGATTATTACACCTGGTTTGAGGAAGGAAAATGTATTTTTAGCATCTGCTTATCTAGGAGAATTTTTGTTATTATTGTGCTATGATAACTTTATAATGAACTTTAGGGAAGCAAACTTGCAGCTCTTCAAGGAGGTAGTGAGTAGGACCCCTGGGAAACTGCCCTCGGGGACAAGGGAGAAGAACAAATTGACAGATCTTTAACACCTCTGACGCCTTCCATGGAGCAGAAGAACTAGGGAAGTGATCCCCAGGAGAAAGAAACCAGACAGAAAGGCTAGAAACCAGCATGGCTGAGTAGGGATCTGCTGATCAAACTAAAAGGCAAGAACCAAATGCACAGGCAGTGGAAGCAGGGACAGGTATCTGGGAAGAGTATAGGGAAGCAGTTTGATTGTGTAGGGATGGTCTGAGAAAGACCAAGGCGTATCTGGGGCTGAAATTGGCAAAGGATGCAAAGAATAACAAGAAAGTATCTAAAGGTATGTTACCCAGAAAAGGAAGGCAAAGGAAAGCATACACACACACGTACACACACGTACACACACGTGTACACAACCCCCACCACCTGGGATAAGCAAGGCTGGCAAGCCGGTAGCAAAGGACGATGAGAAGGTGTCAGAGACTGAAACTGTTAATGATTTATGCATACTAGGAGACTTTGCAGGCTTTTGACTTTTGCATTATACCTCTGATGGGCAGCTGGGGCCCACCCCTTTCCTCCAGTGCTGAAAAGTGTCAAGCCCTGAAGAGGCAAGAAGAGCCCTTACCCTGCCCTCCACATGAACCCTGCACCCATCATGAAAGGCGGGAAGAATATTGGGGGTTCATAGCCCGGCTGGTGACACCACTTCATGGAAAACAACACCCTGCCTCGGGGAGGTGCGAAAGGCATGCTGAGGGTATATATATGGACTGGTGACTTTGGGGGTTTGGGTTCTGTTCCTCGCCCCCACCGCCTGTAGATTGAGACCATGGGCTTCAGGACTGCTGAGATGCAACGCTGGATCCCTGGGCGGTGACTATGTGAACCTTTTCATTCTCATCTTTTCTTTTTCCTTGCTGTCCTGAACCCTTCTCCTGTCCTTCTTCCCCCTATGCTTTTTCCTTGCTGCCCTGAACCCTGCTCCTGTCTTTCTCCCTCCTGTGCTTTTTCCTTGCTGTTCTGGACTCTTCTTCTGTCTTTCTCCCCCCCCTAAACGGAATTGTTCTTTTTCCTTGACTCTTCTCCTGTCTTTCTCCCCCCTATGCATCTTTCCCCCCCACCCCCCACTAAGGTTATTTTCTATGTCACATTATACGGAATTGTTAAAATAAACCCCGATTATCTAGTGTCATTTCACATTAATCCACCCCAAAGGAATTATTGACAACAACCTGCGTTACCCCCCTCTCCCTTGCGGGGGCGGGCAGTAACAGAACGCTGAGATACTCCATTGGTTTCCCTCAGTCATCAGCAACTGCTTAGCAAGACAGTATCGATGG
>JAWWEV010000095.1:21655203-21674231 GCA_035583235.1 Hafferia zeledoni
CTGATGATGGACTCAATCCCCTCATCTAAATCATCAATAAAGATGTTAAACAGGACTGGACCCAACACAGACCCCTGAAATGATCATTTCCCAAAGTCCTGCTGGGCACATTGTATTGAGTTTTTTTCTGATACAGGCCAGGATGCCATTGGCCTTCTTGGCCACTTGGGCACACAGCTGGCTCCTGTTCAGCTGCTCTCAACCAGCACCCACAGGTTGTTTTCTGCTGGGCAGCTTTCCAGCCACTGTCCCCAGCCTGTAGTTCTGCCTGGCTGGGGACTCCTTGCAGTACCTGGCACTTGGCCTTGTTGAACTTCCTACAGTTGCCTCGGTCCATTGATCCGGCATGTCCAGATCCCCCTGCAGAGCTTTTCTACCCTACAGCAGATAAACATTCCCACCCAATATGATGTCACCAAACTTGCTGAGAGTGCACTCAAACCCGTCTTCCTTCCTATCTGTGGACTTCTTGCTTCTTTTTTCTTATAAGATGTAGTTCTCAAGAATCTCATTTCATGTGCAACTTCTGAGAGCTGAAGGGCAGCTGACCTGTTTCGGTGAAGTTGTTGGCTTCCCTTTTCACCTCCCCATGCGAACTTGCTCCTTTGAACTTCTGTTGGAATTACAATCTTGTAACAAAGTGCATGGTGTCGCACAGTATTGTAGCGGAGCAATAACTATTCACCTACAATCTTTGACCTTCTTCCAGGACTTAATAGTATTGCATAAGGAAGTGAAGTTGCAGTTTTGTTTCATAGTGCAGTGTCATGCTTGCTTAGACATTTGCAGTACAGTCTGTGCCAAAGGTAACAGGGGAGTGGTTTGCCTTTGTTTTTACAATAGGAAAAAATAATTGTGAGAAAACTTTGTAATAGCTAAGCCAGAGAGAAGGAGCAGGTAATTTTTGCTAAAACTTGTAGATACATATGATTTGAGTCCATATTCACTCCTAGGTAATTGGTAATCCTCTATGTGAATGGGAAATCCTGAGGTAGCCTCTGGATTATTACTCCCTTGGCAGTCTCTACTGCCAGGAAGTCCTATGTTTGTTGCGGGGGAGGTTTGTTTGTTTTCTAAGGTATTTGGAAAGTTCTTTATGCTGGTGCCTGGCAGATTGCTTTGAAATGCTGCGAGGAGGCATAAATTGGATCGGGGGAAGACAATAGATCAGATGATTACCTGAAAAACTGCTGTTGTGATGGTGGGTTTTTCCTCAGCAACGATCTATAAACTATGTCTGAGAGATACACTTTACTCATGTTTTAATCATACCCTTTTCTTCCAATGTAGATGTAAGAATTGGTTTTCCTGCTTCAGAATGGAGATAAAAGGAAAAGTACCAGAGTCATATCTGCAAATTGAGGCTGGAAAATGAGCTGTTAAACTAGCCTTAGATTTGAATTGAATTTACTTGTAACTGACAAGCTGCTAAGACGATTTTGTCCTCAAGGTTAGATTTGGACAAGTCCAGGCTAGGAAATCATTCCACACCAGTTAGGAATGGCAGCAGGGATTACTTAAGAAAGGTAAACTTTTCTTGTTTGACTCATGCTCCCTTGAAAGCTTTACCACTTTTCTACTTTAATGTGAATATTCCCAGATTTCGGGTATCACCACCAGTTCCTCAGCATCCAGTCAAGCTATCTCAATTTTTTCAGACTTATGTATGTTTTTTTTTCCTGACCTTCTTTTCCAGTTGCTAGTTTGTAGTTTGGGATTCTAGTTTTCACCTCTTCCTTATTCTCTGCCATTTTGCATTAAATTATGAATCATGCTGATTTTGGGGATTGGCCTGTGACAACCTGAGTGAAGTGCTTTGCTTTCAGCTCAGCTACAGTTTGCAGCAACTGCAGTGTTGGAACACAGATGGAATCTTTGCTTTCTTATGTGTATTGTTAGTGCAAAGAGCCAAGATTTCCCAATCGATTACGTCTTCCGTAAATGTTCCTTATTATTTTATAACTTAATGGGCTAGACCAAGGGACAAGGAGATTTTAAAGGACATCAAAATTAATGTTGTCTTGGACTTCAGTAAAAGCTTTAGTGTTGGTTTTTGGTTTTTTGGTTTTTTTTTTTTTTTTTTTTTTTTAAGAAAATCAGGCAGAAATGCATCACCTTATTTTTAAAGAAGTCTTTTTTTCACTGTCATGAGCTGTTTATCTGAAGTTTTTATCACAGCATCCTCTTTGCTGTAATAATCATAAAGGTCTATGAAACACTTTATACAGAAAACACACAAAAAATGTATTATTCAAACGCACTGACTGTGAACACAAAGTAATTTTGCAGTTTACAAGGGCATGTTACTACTCTCGGAGCTTAGATGGTGACTATTACATGCTTAGTCCAGCAAAACCTTAAATGGAACCCCACCAATGTTGCATCACTACTATTTGTCCTTTGGAATTAGTTAATATGGCATTTCTGGATCACTGCTGGCTCCCCAGAGGGGACAAATGGCACACCAGCGAATAGCTGCCCATCTAACCAGCATCTCTTTGTGCCTGGTCATTCCTGGCTGGAGCACAGTGCTGAGACAAACCCCTCTCAAGTGTCTGCGGGTGAAAGCCAGTGAATGGGATCAGTTTTGTGTTACTCTGAATTCACCTTTTGCTCTGTAAACTCGTTTGCTGGTTTTGCTTTGTTGTTGCTACAGTGTCACGGTCTCTTTTGTTACAGATAAGTATTGTTGATACCAAAGCAAAAACAGCAGCAGATGGAAATGCTGATTTTGGCTGCCCACTTACCGAATGTGGGATGCTTTGACATTGAATTTGATGATATGTTTCTCTTTTTCTGGAAGGTGTCATGATGTGTTGTGTTTGTTTCTCATTGGGAACCAGGAATATCTGTTTCGTTCCAGAAAGCTGCGAAGTGCTGATGAGTTTCTGGGTTTGTTGGCTTAAGCTTTTATCTAAATAATGGCGAGCTTGCTCTGTTCTTCCTGGTCTTTGTATGTGCATCTTTCATGAAACGTTTTGGGTTTTTTTTTCTTCAAGTTCTTGTAGTTGATTAGTATTTTTGTCTTACATGTTTTGTAGTTAAACATATCTCTGTGTATTGGTTTCTTTGCACTTTTCACCCTTCCCATAGCACTTGAATGTTTTCTCAAGAACAAAAGCTGGACACAGGTAGTCCCTGGACGAAGTTCTCCCATGCTACATGCCTCATTGCAACATACCTGAGGCAAAATGCCAAAAATCTTTCTACTGTTTCTTAAGGTGGCTCGGCAATGGTGAGATTTAAAAGCTCTGATCCTTCGGGGCGTGCACTAGGAACAATAAGGATGTCAGAACACACGCCATGAGTGACAAAGATATGGATCATTTGCTGTGAACAATGAACAATGAATTTGGCATTCATTTTTAATTCGGTATTTTTCTCCAGAGGCAGAACTCTAAAGAGTTTTAGGACTGGACTGGTAAAAAGTGGTTTTAAGAAATTTCTCTGCAGTTGGTCTCCCGACTGCGGGGTTTTTGCGGGTTTTAGAACCACGAGGTTTGTGCATTCAGCTTTTCGCGTTGCGTAACATTCCCGTGCAACTGGCTAGGCATTGAACTGGGGGAGTCTGGAGGGATAATCTCAAATCTTAATCGGAGACGGCTGAATCACAATGGGTGTGTCCTATGTTGTGTTTGCTGAGGGTTTACACTTACTCCTGGGGAAGTGTACTGAGAACGGTACTCCCCGGCAATAAAAGCAGACACTGTCACCTTTAAAAGTGTGTGTGACTGTAGGAGCCCAGCCACTGACTGAGCCTCAGCGGGGTGCGGAAGGTTTTCGACTAGACTTGACACTCGAAGACAGTCTTCTACCTGCCTGCTCTAAGTATAAAGCCTCTTTCTTTGTTCTTGTTGATGGTCTTGCATATAAGAAGGGAAGGGGTGTTGTGAGGATAGAATTAATGCAAGTAATTTTTGTTTCCATCTTGTATGGAAAATGCTGGTGATGTGCTCCCAGTTCCAAGCCCTGAGCTTGGCAACTGCAGAAGTGTTTTCTTTCAACATAATGAGTGTCACAGAAAGAAGTCTTGCTTCTCATTTGCATTAGTTCAAGCTTTTAAATGTTTAGGTTCAGTACTCATGTAATCAGGACAGATTGGGGTTTTTTTTCCTTACAGGATGTTTTTGGGGTTTTTTTCCCTCTTATCTTTCAACTAGTAGATTTTCTCCCTTCGATATCTTTAGAAGGGGAGTTGTACATCATGCTGAGGCTGACATACCACTCCAGGGCTTCCTGCCACCAGGCAAGAAGGTCCAGCAGGAAACTCTGGGTTGCTAAGGCAATGCAGGGCCTTTGCCGCTGTGATATTGCCACAGAAGCAAGCAAAGGCTTTCTTGTGTGATGCCACATTATCGAGAAAACTGTTCTGCCTTATGAAGTCTAAACCAGCGCCCATGAGCAGCCCAGTACTGCTGGGCATCGCTTTGATAGGTGCTCTTTGTGTTGTTTGTTGTGTAGGATGGTGACTGCCAAGGTGTGGGTTCTGAAAAAGCATTTTGAGGGTTTCCCCAAAACCAGCGACTTTGACTTGAAAAAGATAGAGCTGCCAAAACTAAAGGATGGAGGTGAGTGGAGTCCTACTTGTCATGTTTTCTGGAGGTTATCTGACTGCTGGTGTATGTGCATTTGTAGAACTGTTTACATGTTTCTCTGGCTTCTGAAGGACAAGTATGCTGATGGGTTTAGTGGTTTCTAAGACATGTTGCCTTCCGATAATACCCCCAGAAGCAAGGGCTGAGCTCTTAACTCCAGGACGCGGTAGCTGTGGCATGCCTTTCATGGTTTCGTGCTGCCTAATCACACCCTGGTGCCTGAAGACAAAGACATTCGAACGTGGTTGCAAACAAAGCTTACTGGAGAAAACTAACGAAGTGTTATGGTCTTGAAACTGATAGCCACAAAGAAAACAGATTTCTTTTTAATTTAGAGAAGTTGACTGTGACAGAGCGGAAATCAGATAGCTGTTGTAAAACCGAAACATGCTTTATTAGTGAAAGGTTTTAATTACTTTATTTTGCAAAATCTTTTGGAAAAAACTGGAGAAGATGGTACTTCTAAGAGTAGGTGTTCAGTGGAGTTTTCCATGCTGATAGGGAAAATATTGAGGATAGTGCTGGAAGAGAGCAGAGAGACTGTATTGGGAATGAGCCTGCAGCTGGGAGACTTCAGGGCTAGAGCCAGAAAAGGTTGGTCCTTTGTATTAAGGAGGAACATGGGAGACTTCTGCCTGCATTCAACACTTTTTTTTTTTTTTTTTTGCCAGTCCTTATATTTTTTTGCCTCCTTAGTCCTGTTAGATTTGATCTGTTGCAGCAAGAGAGCGTGAATATAAATAGAAAAAACTAAACAATTTTTATTCCTGTGTTTGTTTTGAAAAGGGTAAGGGATATGTTAACTTATTATATATGAGAGCTGTTGATAAAACAATGAACTTTGATTTGAAAGCAGGTGGAGATGAAAAGCTAAAACTGCTGTGTGAATAAGAATTTAAATTAAAATACTTTTAATGGTATATTTCCAGGGAACTAGTGTCATTAGAGACTGTGAGGTGGATTAGGCTACTCAGAAAAGAAAAACTAATGTTTTCTGTTTAAGGTGGTCAAATAGTGTTTGTCTTTGACCTGTGCCAAGGTTCCGCACCACCCTCTGGTGGCTGAATCATAGGACGGCATTTTACATATGAGTCAAAAGTAGAGTTTTGCGTAGGGGTTCTGGCCATTTTAACCCTTCTATAGAAGGAGCAGGCAAATGCAAAATCAGCAGGGTTGAAAGTAAGTTAGTCTCCTAGGTACACTGCAGAAATGTCTTTTGTAACAGCACATCAATCACCCAAACCTAATGAATGTAGTAATAATTTCTGGTAGGTTTTCCCTAAAGGATGGGGATTTTGAGCTGTATATGGGGTTTTTTGGCTGTCAGGAACTTAGCTGAAAGACTAACTTGTGGAAACTATGCTTTGTGGCACTGCTAATGTCCAGGAAATTGCTTTGTTCTTCCTTGCAGAATTGCTGCTTGAATCAGTGTTTCTCAGTGTTGATCCCTACATGAGGTACATATTTTTCTTCTTTCTGAATTGCTGGCTGAGATGCCTAATTTGATCTGAAACCTCAAAAGAACATGGACTGACAGCACCCCCTGTTTGAAGAGTCCCAATGCCTTTGACAAGGACAAGCTTTTGTAATCTGTTCAACAGCACTGCTGGTATTTCTTTTCTGGGTCAGACACTAGGTACTAATGTCATAGTGTATCTGGAAAATTATTAAAGTTGCTCACAGTAAACCATGTCTGTCTCTGTTACAGAGCTTACAGTCGAAGGGACATGAAGGAAGGAGACATAATGATAGGCACACAGGTTGCCAGGTAAGATCTTCAGTTCCTGTTATCCATGTACATGGCAGATCTCAACAAGAATGTGCTGATATTTGAGACTTCTGCAGCCTATGTGACCTATTCTTGACTTGAGTCTACATACTTCTGCAACTGTATTCTTATCTGTAATTGGCTGAAATGTGTTTTTCTTCTAAGAACCTCTTTTGCCTTTTTGGAGAGCATTTAGACCTCTGATAAAATCTATACATTATTTCTGGTGACACTGTTTTCAAAGGCAAGTTCTATGGGTATGAAGGACCAACTATTTTATTTGTGATAGGTGTCAGCTTCACATGTTAAAACCTGATGTACTAGTAATTGCATGCCCACTATCATGCATGCTATCTACTTCTGCTGAAAATACGTCAGTGTCACCAGAAACACAGCTCTGGCCATAGGGCTGTATAACCCTAAGTCCATCCTTTTCCCAAGCATGTGGTAATTTAGCTACACAGATGTTTCCCTTTGTCAGCTTGTTCCTGCTGTGCTGCCTATAAATTGCAGCCTAGGAACATCTGTGGCCTTTGACTCTTGTGTGTTTCTCTGCAGGAACACTGAGGTCTGGGATACATTAACAACCAAGTCTGCTGAACAGAAAGCCAACTGTTTCTAATCATTAGAAGCTGCTTACCTACCTCTTTCCAGCATAGTTTTCCTGTTGAGATAAGGACATTGAATTTTCATTTGGCATAGAGACACGGCTAATATGAACTTGTCCCTGTTTTTAGATACTGCTTTGGATCTGGTTTCATTACCCCAAGAGGTTCTGCCTTCAGGATCTTCAATTTTTAAATGGGATTGTCTGAAAAAGGAACTGCTTTTTAGAGCCCACCTGCAACTCCTTGGTTTTCTGTGCTTTATTCCCAGCATCCTCTTTCCTACATTCTAACTCACAGAAGCCTAGTCTGAAATCATATCAAGCGATAGTCAAAAAAAGAGTTGGCACTCGTGGGAAAGTTGGATTTGTTGTGGGTAGGGCTGAGTCTAGAATCTATCTGCCTGGTAATAAGAGATTGCAGACATTTAAGGAAAGGCACTTGACATTTACAGCATCAGCAGATATGGGCTGAATGTCCTAACATGAAATGTTTCTTTGAAGAGCCAGTATTGATTTGTCTTTGATAGGGTATTCTCTTTTTATTCTTTTTTTCCCTGTTGGAAAGGATTATAGAAAGCAAGAATCCTGCTTTTGCAGTGGGGGCCTTTGTTGTGGCTAACCATGGCTGGAGAACTCATTTCATCTCTAATGGGCAAGACCTACATCTCCTTCCTTCCAGCTGGCCGGAATCACTCCCCAGATCCTTAGCTCTTGGAACAGTTGGCATGCCAGGGTGAGTTTTGAGATGAAAAGGCAACTCTCATCTGGATTGGTGTGCAGGATGTTTCTGCCGATCTGTATGACCCTTCTGGTAAGAAACACGTGTGCTTCTGGATGGCCTTACCCTGCAGAGGACCTGAAGTTTGGCCCATCCTCTAGATCAGAGAAGGTTTGCCTTGAAGATTACGGTGCCTCTCTTTGAGGACCTGTAGTAAGGCAGAAAGAGGATCCAGGAAGGGCTGAAAAGAATCCATTTCAGTCTGTATTCACCTCAGTGGAAAGTCTCAAACTTCACTGGCATCTGGGCTAGTCTGCTTTTCCTGACTGGGCTCTTCTGCTATCACTGTGTTTTTGGAATTGCCCTCAAAATGGCAAAAGATTGCTGTCATATCATGAAGCAAAATAGAGGCCCTTTAAATTGCGCTGCAGTAGACAACTGCTCTGCTTTGGAATCCCTATTCTCTACTGCAGTTTCTCAGTCATCTTCTTGCATGTCTTGACTCGTTCTCTGTAGTTTTAATGGGAGATCAGTCAGTCCTATTGATATGGAAGGTTTTCAAAAGTATTGTAAGATTGATGTGATGAAGAACTCAGATTTCATTTTAACATCACTCAAGATGCATGTTTTTCCTGACGGCTTCTAGTTGGTTCAGTTCCCACTTTCACTTCAGATCAAATAGGAAGGTCTCAGCTTGAATTTAGAAATTAGAAGAAGAGTTATCTGGGATTCTGGGCCAATTGATGGGCTAAACTTTAATGATTCCTACAGATTACTATGGCACTGATTAGTCTACACCTCAAGTACTCTGTCCAATTCTGGGCACCTCACTACAGGAAAGACATTGAGGTGCTAGACCATGTCCAGCAAAGGGCAACAGAGCTGGTGAGGGGTCTAGAGAGTAATTCATATGGGAAGCAGCTGTGGGAACTGGGTTTGTTTAGCCTGGAGACCTTATTGCCCTCTACAACTACCTGCAAGGATGTTGTAGCAAGATGAGGGTCAGGCAAGTAGTGACAGGACAAGAGGATGTAGCCTCAAGCTATGCCAGAGGAGTTCAGCCTGGACATCAGGAAGAATTTCTTCATGGAAAGGGTTGTAAAGCACTGGAACAGGCTGCCCAGGGAAGTGGTGGACTCACCATCCCTGGAAGCACTCAAGAAATAACTGGATGTGGCACTTCATGCTCAGGTTTAGTTGACAAGGTGGTTACCTGTCAAAGGCTGGACTTGATGATGTTGAAGGTCTATTGAATCTTAATGATTTTATTTTTCACCCTATAGCCTTAGCTATACACAGCAGTCCTCAGGAGCAGTGAGCCTGTCAGTTCAGCAAGTTTTTGCCACCCTTTCCTACTTTTTCTGCTGGGTTTGATTTGTGATTAGTGTCATTTAATCTTTGCTTCAATCTGGTGGATACCATCTAGCTACTGACGTCTCTCTCACTTAGATTTACCATCTCTTCTGGTATGTAACTCATTTGTCACCTTAGAGTTACCTGGTTTTATCTTTTTGGCTAATGAGCACAAAGAAAGCTGTTTTCACCTTAGATTTCTGCTGCAACATTCTGGTAACCCAGTAAGGTACCTGTGTTTTTTCTGGGATGGCTGTGAAAAAGCCAAATTAAGAGGGTTGGTTAATTTTTTTATTTCATAAAAAATGAGAAAAACGGAACCTTGTTCTGGCTGTGATGATATTTTGGTTCAACGTGGTCAAGTCCCATCTCTGTGTCTGTTGTCTTTTACTCCTCACTGAGCTATTCTTTCCTTTGCAGCCTCACTGCATATTTTGGTCTGCTAGAGGTCTGCAAGATGAAGCCAGGAGAGACAGTGCTGGTTAATGCTGCTGCTGGTGCTGTGGGCTCTGTGGTGGGACAGCTTGCTAAAATTGGGGTGAGTGGCTTGAACTGCTCACATTTGCTCCTCAGAAGACTCAGCCAGAAGATAGGGCAACAAGACCGTGAATGGTCAGTAGGGCAAGCATCCCTGAAGACATGCCCACACCAGGGTCTCAAGATCCAACAAGCTCCTGAAGAAGTAGCAAAGCTAGCTGAATGTTTCCTAGAGCTCAGGAACTCATACAGTGGCAAGAGCCGCGCTGTATGGGTGAGCCCTCCACCCAGCACTCTTGAGAGTCAGCCTGTGTTGTCAGGGGGTATTTAGAAATGTTCTTCTCCTTTCTTTGCAGGGCTGCAAAGTGGTTGGCTGTGCTGGCTCAGATGACAAAGTTGCCTATCTGAAAAAATTAGGCTTTGATGAAGCTTTTAATTACAAGACTGTTACCTCTCTGGATGAAGCATTGCGTAAAGCCTCTCCTGATGGCTATGACTGTTTCTTTGATAATGTGAGTTCAGACAGAAGGCCTTGCCCTTCCTTAAACTTCCTTAAATGATAGCAGGAACTCATTATTGTATACATCTAACTGAAGACTACACCAGGAATTCAATACTGAGATCCATTTCATTGAGAAAAAGAGCTTTCTGCTTTCCTGTTCCCTTTCCACACATATTTCTGCAGCTGACTTGAGCAACAACAGAAAGGACAAAGACTGAAAGGCAAAGCTGGATTATTAGTAGTGTTTGTGAATGGAGAGAAAGATGTTTTACTTCACTTTCTGAAAAGTATGGCTCATTTTGGGGAGGTGAGGGTCACAGGAACGTTTAACCGAGTCTGAACACAGACAGCTCCAGCCTGTTCCTGGCCCCACCTGGACCACAGCCAGTTCTCTGCTATTACAAAAGGGGAGTGAGTGTAGATTGCTCCACATCATATGGTCATGGGGCTGCACTGGTACCTGAAAACAAAAGAGTGGCAAGGCTCACTTGTAAAACTACTGGAGTGGCCCAAAGACGGTTTCTGATATCTCCAAAATATAGCTGAAATGAACGGGGGCCCTGTACTGTTCTCAATAGGCTGTTTGAATGTGATCACCTTGTTTGAAAGGCTAAGAGAGTTTACAGTATGGATGTAGTTAAACCATGTCAATTCACCTTCAGGCCAGAGAACCAGCTCTGGCTCTATAATTTCCTACTACAGCTAACATATGCATTATAGAGGATAATATACCTGGGCACACACGTATTAGCAGATATACTGACCTAAAATTCCCTGGTTTAAAAGCATCCATCATCACCTCTTTAGCACGTCTTTTCCTCAGCAGTCTGTCTGTCAAATCGATGTGTTCTGTGTGGATTGCAACATACCTGCCTTGCCCTGGCAATTGATACGGTGGCAGGGCAAAGTGCTTGTCTCTATGGCAGGAAGTCCTGGTTACTTTGCCTTAGCCTTCTGAATTTCATGTCCACTGCTGTGAAAGTCTTAAATAGGTTTTATGGTCACATCCATTCCTGTTACTCTCACAACTTCTGTGCACAGCTCCCCCCAGCAGTAAATTGTCTCACAGCTTCTCACTGTTAAAAGCTTCTGATCATAACACATCTGTTTTGGAAAAAAAGAATCATTAAATAAAAGCTTGACATCACCGTGATGTGAGGGAAAAGCAGGTGCTTCTTGGTGCTCATAGACATGCCCTTAGGAGGAGGGATCTATGTGCAAATCCTGCCCAACATTTCCAAACCCAGATATGTGAAGCTGATTTGGAATTAAAACTGAATCCCCATGTTCATAACTGATTTTCAGGAGAGTGAGACTGAGTCCTTATGGTGTTGCCTAAGTGTAAGGGTTTCTGCAGCCACCAAGTTTTTGGAGTAGTGCACCTCACCTCTCCACCTCCTGATTGAACCCCTTGGTGCAATTATGCAATGTTGACAGATTTTGGTATTCAATGTGTTGTCTCAAATGCTGCACGTGCTCTGGTTTTTGCAGGTAGGTGGAGAGTTTACCAGTATTGCTATCAACCAGATGAAGAAATATGGAAGGATTGCACTCTGTGGAGCCATCTCTCTGTACAATGACACTGTGCCTCAGAAAGGTGTGGACCTGCCTTATTGTGTCTAAGATGATTTCCTGTTTGGTCATGGCAAAGAGACATAATGGGAGTCCTATGAGATTTTTTTGTTTGTTTCCCTGTGCCGTTTAAGTGTTTGTTATGTGTACATTTGAGTAACTAACCGCTGCTCTGGGGCAGGGGGAGCATGACCAATCCTCGTGTGTACATGCATTCATCCTCCTTTGTGCACACTCATATTGGATGGAGAATGTCGGCTGATTGGAAATGAAGGTGTGACTAAACTACTTAAAACAAGACTCCACAGGGCTCTAAGCAGATATAGATCAGTAGAAGGCAGGTGGGGTGACATGATATCATTTGCACAGTAGTACACACTTCGAGATGAGATAATGGATTTCCCTTGGGTTTTTAGATGATGCAGCTTAGGTTTTTGGGTTTTTTTCCCCTAAGATTTCAGCTACCAGTGAAACTGCTGAGAAATGTGGCTGAGATGAATAGTTATTTTCAATACCATTACATTTTCCAAATTTGCCCTCTAGAGGAAATGGGAGGTCTGAATTCTCTTTGACAACTGACTGGCTTTGGACTCTCAGATAACTTTAAAAAATGGAACAGGCTTTTGAGAGTGAGGACACTATCATATATTTTTATGAATTGAGGGAACTGTTTTTTAGAGTTTATAACTGAATTTTTGAGAGTGAGAAGAGGGCCATCAAACAAGCTGCCAAAACAGTATTTTTGAGATTCAGCTGAAGCCACTCTGGTGAAGCTGAGGCCACTTTACTTCTGAATGAAATGGTTTTCAGAAATGTTGTTTAGCCCCACTGCTTTACAGATCAGGCCTTTGTTTCCCTGTGTGGTTGTCTATCCATGAATCTTTGATCTTTTGTCCTGGAAAGTCTGTTTGGAAAAAGGTACCTGCTACTTCTGGCTGAAACAAAGTGATTTAGTGGTCTTTACTGCTAAAAGCTCACTTTATGCATTGAGACTTATTCTAAATGAAACTGATATTGCAGATGGCTTCCTGGTTCCTTTCTCTTGCAGGGCCTTACATTCAGGTTCCAATGATCTTCAAAGAGCTCCAAATGGAAGGGTTTATTGTTAGCCGCTGGAGTAACCGCCGGGAGGAAGGTGTGAAGGCACTGCTAAAGTGGGTCGTGGAGGTAAGGAAAGAAGGGGTAGTTTTCTGTAAGGTGTACTCACAGCATAGCTTTCCTCTTTGCAAGGGGTCTCTTGTCATAGCTCTTTAGGTGAGGCCCAGCATGATACTTTTCTTCTCCCTGACTTGATCTTTGAGCCTTCTGCGGACAGTCAAACCATAGTAAACATACCTGATCACTTCTGCTTTGTTGCGACCAGCAATATTAGCTTGTGGAATTAGATATATTCCAGAGTACATGTAGGCTTTGAAAAAGGGTGCTTCTACAGTAATTCAAAACACTTACCTGGCAAGGAAGATTTCATATTTAGATCAATTCCTGTATTTCTCATACAGTCATTTGTAGTATGAGCAAGGATTTCCATTGTAGTGTTGTGCTGAAATTACTGGCAAGAATGAATGTTTTTATAGAACTGGGAGCTGGACTTCAAAGGGACTTAATACAGAATTTCTTTTATATTTCTGAATGGAGGCTGAGTTAGTAACTAAGTTGGTTCTTGGCTGTGAGAAGTCTGTGAGTGTGAACACTAAAGGCTAAAGTCTCTAGCTTTTACAGACATGAGGGTTTGGGATGGATCAGCTTTTGATCACTTCAGTTTGTAATTCTGTATTTCTGTATGGGTAGAGACAAGACTGGCTTTGGGGAAATGATCCCCTACCTGTCAGTTGCTTGGGGACCAAATAGCACTAAATCTGTTCTGGTGTGTCTGGCAGTGACTTTTGTTCCGTATTATGACTGCAAGTAGAAGGTTTTACAACAAAAGCAGATCCTTGCAGCAGCCTCCCTCGTTTTGCAGTTACCCTGATGCATGCCAGCTTGCATGTGTCAGATGAATATACATGCTGGAGAACATTTTTTTGCAAATAATTCAGTTTTGGTGGATGAAAACTCAGCAATTTCCTTTCTTACTTTTGACAGGGAAAAGTGAAGTACCATGAACAAGTCACTGAAGGATTTGAGAACATGCCAATGGCTTTCATTGGAATGTTAAAGGGAGAAAATCTTGGAAAAGCTGTTGTAAAAGTCTGAAGGCCTGATATTCCTGGGGGGCTGATGCAGGAGAATGTGATTGTGTTAAAAGCTTTTAACTCACTTGTCAAGTCTTTTTTCTGGATGTTTGGTGATGGTAACTTCTGTTAATAATTGGGCTAGTAAGTATATGCCAATCAATTTGCTCCTGAAGAACTTGAAAGTTACTTTCCAAAGCTACACAAAAAAAAAGTGCCTTAAAATTGCTGAAGAGTTACAGATTTGATATTAGCTTGAACCTTTCTATGAGCAGGCTTGTAGAAAGGAAAAGCAATTCCAAAAGCTTTGCTAGCTGATGGCACATTTAATGTTTACCCACTGATTTGTCCCAGAACTTGGAAAGAGGGATTTTCTAAACCAGTATCAAGAGGCAGAGAACAAACTAAGCTAACAACATGTGGGGATTCACAGCCTGTTTTCTAGCAGGCTTTTTTTTTTTAACTTTTATCAGACAATATAGATATCTCAGTTATTCTGAGGTTACGGAAATAAAAATAAAAGTTTTAAGGTATACGTTGCTTGTGTTAGACTTCTGTTTGTGGAATACTTTCACTTCCTTGTGACTAACACAGAGGAGCTAAAATATTACAAGCACTTTTTTATCCCAGCAGATCTCAGAACAGGTGATATGGATAGATGAGTGATTTCCTTGAGAAATGTGGTTGTTGGTGTCCAAGCTTAGAGCTGACCTTGCCATAGTGTTCACCCTGGCTTTTCTGGGAGATGAGGTCAGTATGATGGCCCTAGCTGTGTTAAACTGTTGTCCAGCACCTACGTGATGCCAAGCAAAGGAGACACACATATTAGCAACAATAATATCTTAGATGTTTTGGAAAAGCCAGAAGAAGAACCTGTAACTACAGGATACAGATAGGTATTGAAAGTGACAGTGATCCATCTTCACCACTGTGGAGGACTTCTTGGTTACTTTTAAGGTTTCATTATTGATCTATGAAGAGGGATCCTAGCCAGCCTTAATGTCTTTGCAGTGGCAGGATTAGTTGCTCTGTTTGTCAGCAAGAAGAGATAATTTACTTCAGTTGTAGATTGACCTGTACTTGCTGAGTGAGCTGAAAAAAACATGCCCTGAAATACAGGTCAGCTGGCCACTGGGGCAAAAATGTATCTTGGCACAAGCAGGGGGCAGGTTCTGGTTGCTTTATAGTGTTTTCTCGGGCGACTGAATTGCCACTTTGGGTTAACTCCAGTGTTGTGGTTTTATAGTGGACTCTGAAAAAGATCTGTGGATTAACATCACTGCATGGTATGGAAAGGGGTAAACCAGAAAAGTCTGTCAGTAGACTTCAGCAAAGCAGAGGTCTACTGTTGTTTAGTGTCTTTTCATTAAAAGAATTTTCAGAGGGATTGCAAGTCCTAAAATACTGGATTGTAAGTCCAGTGAATTAATGATCTCTTGTTTCAAGTACCGCTGTGATTTGGAAACAAATTAGGAATAGCCACATGGAGTTCCTGTCCCTTGGTCAGAGTTGCAGAAGAATTTGTCTGTCAGAATAATCCTGGCTCAGCCTGCTTTCTCCTAAAATACTGATCTGTATATTCCCCTCATTGTGTGTAGATTTCATGCTTCATCAATTACAGTTCATTTTGCAAGGCTGTTTTACCCTCAAAATGTACTTTTTCTGTGTAAAACCAACATTACAACACACACCCCTGAACCTCTGAACTTCTCTGGGGAACACAGCTATTACTACATATGAATAATGAGAATAACACCCCTCATTGTTTGGCACTGTCTGGAGATCTTGCAGTGGTTTCTCACTGTGTCCTCAAAGTTCTAAAGTTTGTGAAGTGATACTTGAATTTTTCCAAATATTGTTGAAAATAAAACAGGAGCATTAAAAAGTTTGCTTTTTTCCCTTGTGACAGTAGCACAAGGTAAGATGAAGGTCTCTCTTTGCTGCCAGTTCTGTGAGTACAGTCAGTGTAATGAAGTTAAACAAGGTGCCAATGCCCAGCACAGAGCAAAGGTGCAGTGATGTATTGCTTTTTCTGCCATTGTTTGACTACATGTGCTTGAAGGGGCAGAGCATGGGTAGTGTCATGGCAGTGTAGCCTGTCCTGTGACAGCTGCACAGAGCCTGAGTGGGACAAACACTCCTTCCTCTGACATTATCACTCTGCAGCTGAGCTTAAAGGCTTTTTTGGGAAAGAGTAAGCTCCTGGTGGTCCCAATAGCTATCAGAAATTGTAAAAGGGATTGCATAGGACTAGGTTCTCCTCAGCACTACAGCAGATCTCCACTGAATGCATCTGCAAAGTTTAAACGGGTGTCAGTTCTGCCCAGGGTGCAATGCCCATTCTTCAATCACCCTGCAGCCAGGACTGTGCTGATAGTCATCTCTAGGCTTTTTGTGCTGCTTTTCTCTAGTCCACAGGCCATGTTTGTGCCACTACATAAGTTACATTTCACAAGTAGGCTTGACACTGGG
Organism: Hafferia zeledoni; assembly: GCA_035583235.1. Classification (NCBI taxonomy): domain Eukaryota; kingdom Metazoa; phylum Chordata; class Aves; order Passeriformes; family Thamnophilidae; genus Hafferia; species Hafferia zeledoni. The sequence goes on from JAWWEV010000095.1 coordinate 21,671,439, forward strand.
ATTTCTGAGGCTGTTTATTGTACCAATTAATGGAGAATGTAATGTTTGAGAGCAAGAGGAGGAGTTTATTTAATAATCTTAAGACAGCTGCAGGCTTCATCATCTGTTGGCTAAATAGCTCTTCATTTATACATAGCATTGTATCTAGAGCAGTGGTTTAACCACTTAAAGCCTTATGCTTGTCTGTGTAGAATGAAACACTCTCTAAATTGGAAGTGTTGCAGGCTAATAAATATGCACCTTTTGTGCCCTCTTCCTAAGCAATGTCAAGCTGGGGCTGGTGACAACAACCTGTTTGAGCTCAGGACATAGTGGGGACCAGCCTTGAGGAGCTCACCATGGCCTGCCACACTGTTGAGCTTCTCTCATGGTCCTTTCAGGATGGGTGCTCACAGGATGGGGTCATGAGACAACATGGCTGAGCCACAGCATCCACTCTTATGGGAGATCTGTTCCCCAGTCAAATCATATTGAACCTTAAACCTGCCACCACCTCTGACGCAGCCTGTCCTGAAGCAAGACAACTCAGATCGTTTGCTCTTATCTTGCTACCATGACTACTGACTGCAATTGTTAATTTCTCTCATCATCTGCTCCAGGCAGGTCTCTCACAGCTTAGCTTGGTGCTGGTCTTTAACTGCAGTGCAGAGAGATGCCTTCTGTCCCTATGCACAGATGCTCATCACTAGCTCAGTGTGGGCTCAGCTTCCCAGGAAGCTGAAAGCCTTTGGAGCAATCCTGTTAAGTGGTGCTAAAACTGCCCAGTGCATTTCCCATGTCAGCAGCCTTCACAGTTCCAAGTACTGTTCATGTACTCTGAGTCCTGCAGGTTCTTGCTCTCCCCCAGGCTCCTCTCTCAGAGGAACTGGAAACAGATGCAAAGAAAGGTGAAATACCAGACTTCATTGTCTCCTTAGGAAATGTCATGGACTGACTAAAGTGCAGGGAAGATGACTCATGCCTGGTCTAAAACTCTTTCTCCTTGTATGCAATTGGACCTGATACCTGGCTTCTCCACCCCCTGGAGTCTGTTCACACCTCTGCCACAGTCAGCATGGATGTACCAACTCTTGTGAGCCAGGCAGATGTTACCACCAGGATAGTAGGAACCCACTTTTCCCCATGCATTCCCCTCTAGCCCATTACTTAGAAGTACTACCATAATCTCAGTGCTGCCAGGGGGGACAAGCATGAGGCATACCCATAGCCTCTCTGTGTATGAATAAACATGTATAAAACTGCAAGAGCAGAAGACCTTTGGGAGAAATAGTGAGGAGGGAGAGCTTAGTAGGCTGTTCAAGGAAACGTTTGCTGTCAGGGAAAAGCTTTAACATGGGAAGGAATTCCTGCTCGTGCAAGATGCTGTGTAGTTCTCTTTACCTGTCTGCTGAGAGGTAACTGCATTGCCAGAAGTCATAAAATTCTCACAGACATGCCTAGAGACTCCCATAGAGGGGCCAGGCAGGCCATAAATCACAGTAGGAGAACTCAGCCTGGGGTTTTATTGTGCATGTGAAGGTGTTGTTATAAAAGTACCAAAATTTTTGCCTTTTCAGCCAGCTGTATCAGTCACTTAGGTACGTGTATTGCAGTGTTCTTGACTGTTAAAATAAATTTTCTTTAAAACTTTAGCCACGGCCTGGTCTCTGGGGTTACCTGCATGCATATCCCTTATAAAAAACAACAGACAGCCATGGCCACCTTGTGGAGATCTGCATCTCACAAACTTATGTTTGTCAGCCAAAGGTAGAGATATAACTTCATGAAACATCCATGCATTTCTCACCCTCTCTATCTACCAGCCTGAGCCATCTCCGATTTCCCTCTCTAGAGGAGGAAAAACTACGTACCATGTGGATGTCCTTCCCCATTATCTCCACAAGACTTTTCCAAGTTCTTCAAACTTATCTGGTGCATCCTTACCAAATCCAGAGGCATCTGGCTGGATATGCTTGTAACCTGCATGAAACCTTCACTAAAAATAAGGATGCCATAGTATGGTTCAACCACCATTCAGTTAAACTGAGTAGAACACTTGAGCTCCTTATCACTGTTCCTGACATAGTTTCATGTGGGAAAATGCTGTGCAATGGACCCCAGAGAAAGAGAGCTCTGAAATGCACCCTGAATTCTACAAGCCGCATGCATGAGAGACTTGTTGTTGGAGTTTAAAATTATTGCATTTTCTATGTATGGTTTTGAGTTCAGAAGAGTTCTGTACCAGCCCCCACAGTTTCCACACCCCATGTTCATTCCGCTCTCATGTGTTGCCCCTCAGGTTTGTCCCTAATGCCGCATTGCTGAGGCGTTAGGGACATATCCCAAGCACAGCCCCTACCCCGTGCTGCCAATGCAGCTGCTGTGGCGAGTGTCACTGATGTGCAGCAGCATCCAGCACCGCCTGGCGGGTCCAAACAGGGACAGCCCCTCCCAAGGGGTCCATTCCTGCACAGCCACTGCCAATGCGCATGTGCCTTCACCCATCCCGCCCCAACCCCTGGGTCCCTGTTGGTTGTGTTGTCACTTGACGAGTGTTTTCCCATTGGCTGTTTAGGTTGTCAGTTATCCATTCTGCCCCTCCCCTTTCCCACTTGCATCCAAGTTCCAAATCCAGCCCCTCAGACTTCCTTCCTCTTTCCAGGACTCTGATCTTATTGGATATTTAATGGTTGCTGACACTGCTCTCACCCAACCCCTTTTAAGTTTCCACCCAGTACAATCCCTTCTGTCTCTACAGTGGCTATTCCAAAAGCCCATCTATGTCCCTTTGGGTCCTTAAAATATCCATTCCTG
>JAWWEV010000095.1:21674331-21687720 GCA_035583235.1 Hafferia zeledoni
GCAAGGGCACGGGTGGGTTTCCCATCCCACCGTCCCATGTCTTCTCCATGTTTGGCCAGGAAGTACCACATCTCAGTACCTCCCCATACCAACCATTTATAGGTCAGTGCTTTCATTAATAAACTGCTTCTTGGGTTCAGCCCACGCTGTATGGTGTTTGCTGGGGAGCCGTTTCCCTTCAGTCAGTTATTGTCAGTTTCATGCTTAGTCTTCTGACTGAGGAAGACTTACAGATAAAGACTTCAGCAGCTGGGGTAGAGTTGGTACACAGTTACTGCTTCAGATGAAATGCAAAGACTCTGCCATGGCCAGATTTCTGTTAAGCTCCTGCCCTCCCTGTCCTGCACTGCCTGTTACCAGCATATCAGTGTATTCGGTTTATATGTGAAGGTTTTGGTACTGGAGGGTCTGCAGAGGTGTCTTCTGTGAGACAGCACCAGAAGTTGCCACCACATCAGACAGAGCCAGTGACAGTCAGCTCCAAAAGGGACCTGTCACTGGCCAAAGCTGAGCCTCATGTGATATTTAAGAGTTCAACTGAAAAAAAAAAGCTACAATAGAGCAGCAGAAGAGCATCAGAGAGAGTAACAAGAATACATGACAAAAAGCATATTGTAAGACACCTTCACTATGTCACTAAAAGATAGGATAGAAGCCACTGGATCAGAAATTGCTCTGGAGCAGTGGCAAAGACCATGGTGAGGCAGGCAGCCCATGGAGGTTCACAGTGGAACAGATATCCACCTGGAACCCATGGAGGTCCTCATGCTCAAAGCAGGGATATATGCCCAAAAAGATAAGGAAGCTACAGCCCAGGCAGAGCCCATAGAGGAACATGCTCCTGGCAGGACTTCTGACCTGTGTAAAGGAGCACCTTTTGGAGCAGGTTTCCTGGCAGGACCTGTGGTCCATCAGGGACTCACACCAGAACAGTCCACTCCCGAAGAACTGTATCCTATGGACTCTGCAGTGTATCAAGGGAAGAGGAGGAAGGAGGAGCAGAGATGACATTCGCCTGCACCACTCAGGTAAGTGGGTGAAAGGGCCAGAAGTGAAACCAAGTCTGGGAACAACAAGGAGAATAGAAAAAGGTGATAGTAGGTTGTAGATTTGTTCATGTGTTTTTTATTCTACTCTGTTTAAGTGAAATAAATTAATTTCCCTGAGCCAAGTCTCTTGTAATTGCACACTGATCTTCTTGTCCTTATCTCAAGCCAAGAACTTGTCTTTTTCTCTCCCTGTCCTACAAGGGCATGGAAGGGGGTGTGGTGGTGCAGTGTGTGGCGATAAAAAGAGGCTTGTTGGGCACTGAGCGGCCGTGCAAGGCCAATTCCCAGACAAACTCTCCCACCCCTCTCCAAAGGCCAGGGACCAGCACCACAGTTAGTCCAGCAAGGATTTCACCAGCATATTCCTCAAGCTAATTCTTTGGGTGGCTGAAAGCTGCATATCATAGAGCACAGCACAGAGGAGCTGCAATGCCACAATGTGTTGGCATTGGTAAAGTAGAAGCCATTTTTTAGCTTCATAGACCCAGCCAGTTTTGATGAATTAACAGTTAAGAATATAAGCATTAAAATAATTACCACTACTCTTACTGGAATTGTTCCAGAGGGGAATCAAATTCTAACTTCCTTCAGGTCAAGGAAAGAATGAAAAGCAGATGGCTAGCTGGAGTTGGAGCTAGGCTGACTGCTGCAAGAGATGTGAGGATGGTTAAGTACCCCAAGTGCACGACCTGCACTTTCCCAAGTGCACGACATCCATTTCAGAAGCCATGGATGAAGTTAAGAAGTGTCACTATTTCACTGCAATGTGATCACACACAGTTTCCTTGTTCATTCACTGTGACCCCTTGGCCCTTCCTTTCGTGATAGTTACTACTCTCTCATTAAGCCTAGTTATTTCAGCTATGTGTTCTAATTGCTGTACTCAAGGAAGTACTTCTCTTCCTGTTGGCCAGCCCATTATAAGCGAGCCATGCAACAGCCCCGCAGACGAAAACATCTTGCTCTACTTGTTTGACAGCAAGGCATAGATCCCAGCTATGTAATAGCCAACGACACAGACTGCAGACACTGCCTAAGGGGAGGAGAAACTTCCTGAAACCCCTACTCACAGGGGAAACCTTTCCATATTGTTTCTTCTCTGCTACGTACATCAAGTTTTCCAGACATTCAAGTTAGTTGGCCATCTACAACTTCCCTCTAAAAGGCATGTTTTCAGATCACTGGATCAAAGCAGCCAATTCTGTTTGTGCAAGCAGCAGACCTCAGACTTTAATGAAAGAGTGAATGCTGCACTACTGTCTGGGACATGGCAATGTTGGTCCCACACCTTTACACAAAAAACAAGGGAAAAAAATGCACCCACTGAACTCTCCATGAAGTACTATTACTTAATACAGGGGTATTACTTAATACCCCTGTGGCAGGCCATGTAGCCTACGGCTTTAGCAAGGCTAGTCACACCCACTCCATTTAGGACAAAATGTTTATTTGCTGTATCTAGGCTTTGTGAAAGGCTGAAACCCTCTATCTTTGCTTATTAAAAGATTCAGTCCAGTTCCCATCCTGAACTAGGGTTCTCTCCTCCCAGCAGAGGCACTGTTGCTGTAGAAACTGAGGCTCCTTACACATAACCAGAACAAAGCATAGGCTTTGCTTTCCATCACCCATAATGACAAGGACCAACTTCAAACACAAATTCCTGCATAACTATGTATTTTACAAGCATGTGCTTGCTGTTTCCTTTAAAGGGAAGGTTCACCTAACCCAGATATCATCCCTGCATATTCCTCAGAGAGCCAAGCCTTAAAGAACACCTTTAAAATAAGGCTATGCAAGTTGTCATCACAGAATGTCTACATGCCACTTCTCAGGACAGGAAGATACTGCAGCACAGGAAGCTGAACTCACTGCTTTGCACCCCTTGTTTCAGCACAAGAGCTGTTCCAGCTGTTCCGGTCTTTCCAATCATGATTTAAATTTCCAGTCACTGTCACCTGGATTCTTCAAGGCTACTGCAGAGTAGCATCTTATTAAGAAAGTAAATAAAATGTTAAATTCAACACACAAGCAATGATGTCCTATTGACTGCACCTTTCCCCTGCTGTAATAGGCAACAACCCGGTCTGGCCCCACCTCAGTAGAAATATTTTTTTGTTGCAGCACACTTGAGTAGCTCCTTTATTTCTTGAGGATGAAGCAGGGTGCTGGAGCATCCTACAGAACTTCAACTGGAACTTTCAGCAGGAACTTTATAAACCTTTCTCACAGCTACTCCCCACAGGGAATAAGTAAGCCATACAGAAACTGCTTTCAAAAGCACTGCCTGTTTGCAGATGCTGTGATGTTAATGATACATTCTTGCTCCAGCTTCATTTTATTCCCTCTTCACAAGTCTGTCCATGGCATCACTTGGGGTAATGGTTTCCCACTTACTTGTGAACAGCCACAGAGTGGCACTCCTCTTAGTCAAATAGCCAGGGCTGTACAGAGAACACTTTGCATGTTCTTCTCATTGCATAATCACAACCTAGAGCTTACATCCAAGAAGATCCTCCTCAAGTAAAGGGTGTGGTCACTTCTTGGGCTAGTAAAATCTTGTTTCAAATTAGGAACATATCAAGATGTTGAAGGCCCCCCTGCTGAAGCTTCATGAGTTGTGAAGAAATTCATGAATGCTTATGAACTGAGTCTAAGGCTGAGTCACGGGTGAGCTCACAACCACAAAGACAAGAGGCTCACTCATTCCACAGCTTCTGCATATGCAGCAGGAAGTCTCACTTTTCCGTGATACTCAGTGAGCAGCACAGCTCGCCAAGCCCTATCCACAGCATCAGGCAGAGCTGCTAGCTACAGCCCTGCCCCCTTACTGAATTCTTATACAGGACAGCACCCAAGCCAGCAAAGCCATTTTGATACAGTGGAAAAAGCTCAAGTTCTCCTTGGTAGCAGTGCCAAGAGTAAGCAAATGGCAGGTATACAAAGGCTGGCATGTCAGCATTCCTCTAGACAGCCATGGAGTCCAGTTTACTGTCTAAGACAGTGTCCAGTATGTTCTAAGAGTACAAGTGAAAGTTATTTGATACAAGAACGTATAAATCTCAGTTCTCTCAAGCTTAAGACACTACAAGTTGTCCTTCTTCAATCATTTGTTCCAGACTATTTCCTAGGAACAAAGCAGCCCAACTCAGACTAAACACACTTTATTACTAATAGAACCAGAAGGAACACCAATGGCCAGGCAAAACTGAAAAGGCAAAAATGCAGGAGCTCCAAGTCCTACATTGCACTTCCATGGTAGGATTGGTATTATGCTCTGGAAAGACAAGTCTTAGCTTTGAAGTCTGAAATAAAACTCGAAAAATTTTAAGAGTCTTTTAAATAAAAGTGACCAGCCTCTTTTTTCCAACTCCCATTTTTGTATTTTTAAACCAGACTACAGCCTAGCCTACCATCTGAGTAAGGTAGCAGCAGAGTTCACCTAAAGCAATTGTCATTGCTATCCCATGCAACACAGTTTTCCACCCCCAGCAATAGATCAGGTTGTCTTTCACAAAGTCTTTGTATCCAGGCAGTTCTTTAACACAGCAAAAGTGACACATTATGAAGTTTCTCACAGTTACATTGAAAGACACAGCAATATCCAAAAGTGAAGAATTTACACTTTATTGTACTCATTTACATAGATCAAGAGGATAGTATCCACCACTTAACCTAGCTAGCTTGTTCAGTTTGTTTTTTTTAAGTAGAAAAGTTACAGGCTATAATTTAGCCTAAGCAGTCATGCTTCATTGTCTCCATGGCTGGAGATTAGACTAGACTTTTAATGGTCTCTTCCAGCTTTTCTTTATTGGCCCCAGAGAACTCCTGCACCTGCAAAGAGAGATTGATTTTTTTTTTAGAACTGTTGCATTCAAATGCTTCATAACATTAGTTACATAGCATCCAGTCACATACTCATCTCAATTCTGCTACAACTAAAATTTTTTCCACCCTTGAAACAGAGATATTTTGCAGATGTTCATCTCTTTATTTCCCACTCAACTCATGCAAAATTTGTGACAAAAGTATATCAACAATCACTTTCAGACTACCATTGTTCCTAAATGTTGAATAAGACTCAAATAGAGGCTTGAAGAGACCCTGAAGGTCACCACATATCTGAGGTACCTCAGTTACCTTGTGCTGATCCAAACCCTATCAATCAAATTCTGTATAGAATGTTCCAAATTACCTGTCCCTGAGCCTGGCTTCTCCTGTGAGTACTGTCCTTCTTGCAACTTCCATGGCAAAAAGACAAAGACAACATTCATATCTCAAAAGCAGCAGCTCTGTCTTCCCATACCAAGAGGGGCGCAAGGTACAGAGCAGACCACACTACAGGCCATGAAACTGCCTGCCTGATACACAAAGCCACACACAACAGATTGTCACACTAATCACAATGCTTCCAATGGCATCAGGAAGTTGTGGAAGTTTGTGCTAAGAGAACTGTCAGTGGCTCATGATTACTCATGACTTGGCCCCATACAAAACTGAAAGTCATCCTACATCTGACACTCACTCTCCAAGGTGCACTTCCATTTTCTTCAGCCACAAAACTACACCCAGGCATTGTTTGCCTTTGAAAAAGCCTACCTTCAGCTTGCTTGGCAAACTAAAAGCTCAAGACAACACATTTAACTCTGCAGCTCTTGAGTTCAGGCAGAGAGCTATTCAAGCTATGCTGCATAGGCAGCCCACTATGCTGTCAGAGCATGATCGACATCACACCTCATCCACCTCTTGGCAGAGCAGGCAGAACAGATCTCCTTAGTCCACTGACAGGGACAGGACCTTCACTTCACAGGTTACACAGACTATGTGAAATAATCCAAACAGTTGTTTGGTATCAATAACTTCAACTAGTTCAGAGACTTTTGTTTGGGTGGGATTCCACAGGCAACTATAGTCATGTCTCTGCTTGAATATGAGCTGCATCAGAGAACAAATAATAAGCAAGTAAAAAGCAGGGTGCTAGGCAGACCCAGACATCTCACTCCACTATCGCTAATGAAGCTCTGCCTGTAAGTTTGACCTGTAACACTAGTTCAGTTCACCACCTGTGAACATTACAGTTTGGATCACCAGTCCACTGCTGGCCCATTTTACATTTGATGTGGTGTTAAGATGAACTGGCTTGCTCTCAGGAGTGTCTTAATGCTAGTGGTACCCCAGAGCCATTATCAAGAGAAAGCAGATTATTCCCAGTCTTCTTTCAAGTGTTTAGCTTGCGTGCTCCAGTTCCAAAAGAGCAGAACCTACCTTCTTTCCACCCTTGTAGAACTGGAATGTTGGCATGCATTTCACATCGCAGTGCGAAGCAACATCCTGGAAGAGACAAAAAAACCAATGTTCTTAAGGGTGTTAAAAATTTAAAAACCCACTATCTTCTGTTTAGGTGATAGGGCAAAGCAATTACTACTCAAGATAAAACAAAAGCACTTCTGCTACTCCATCACTAGCAAAATCAGTACAGTGTTAACATCTCCCTGAAGTAAACCTGAAAGATCCCTTCTTCAACATTCAATTCGTGCTATACCGAAACCATGTTGATTATAAATGTAGACTGGAAAAAAATGCAGTCCTCTGCATCAAAACAGATGTGACTGTCTGTAAGGCTCAAGAGCCCTATGGCAACTCTTGTGCTTTAACCTGACATTTTTCAAGTGCCTATTAGATACCTCTGGAACTGCAATACAGCAGACATTTTATTGCACTTAATTCTAGACTTAATTTCATTTTTAATGAAAGAGGAAACAGTGCCAAGAGCAGTGGAGAGATGGGACACATCAGACAGTTGTGAATCATTAGGTTTAGGCAAGATTGCATCAAAGCAGCTTAAGGCCTTAGACTAACACTCCCAAAGTAAAAGGTCACTGTTCCCTAGTATTCTAACACACGCCATAAGACTTGAAAGTATGTTGATAATCAAGGCAGTTTGTTCTGTTCAGGTGTTCCCTAAATCCCTGTCTCATTTTTAAGTTGAAGTAATCTCTTGTTTAATTTCAGTATGTGTGAGGACATTTTTTAAAGAGTTCTCCTTTGTCACTTGTGTGGAACTCATTAACTGTCTTCCCTCAGCACCACCCCAGACCTTACCTGGGCATCATCCACATCAATTTCTATGAACACCACATCAGTATACTTGTCACACAAGCTCTAGAAGGCAACAATAAAAAGTTTGCAGTTACAGTGTTATAAGATGCTTTCTTTTAAAAGACAGTCTTACAAATTGTGCTGCTTAACCCCCCAGTGAGATATGCCTTAGTACCTTAAAACAGCTATTTCACTGACCAGAGCAAATATTTTCTTTATGGGTCCAGACTCTTTCTGGATGAGCCCTTTGAGACTTGTTCAAACATACTCCCCACAAGGAGTCGAATATCCCAAGACACACATAGGTGAAAGGCCTGCTCTTGCAGCCTTCAGCTGATCACCAAAAGATGATACAGCTTATCTCATACTTTACCAGGAGACAACACTGCCTTCTAAACACAGCTGGAGTAGTTACATAACTACTAGCATGAGCATTATTTCCTCTCTGTATTCCACCTCTTGGACCCAAAATGCATGTAAGTGTTAGGATAGCAAAAGCTAAACTATGTTTTAGCTCCCAGCTATATTAAAGGTCAGTCTATTTAATTTGATAGTCTTAAAAGTAGATGCCTCTACAACTTCTCCCCTTTGCAGAAAATGCTGGTAATCACATGTCACAAAAGGAACTTTCTTACATACTATTGTCAAGCAACACAAAAACATTTATATACAATTTAATGCAGAAATAAAACCAGAAAAACTACTTACGTGGAAAAAAGGCTTGATCATTTTGCATGGTCCACACCATGTAGCAGAGAAATCGACTACTATAAGCTTCTCACCAGCAGATTTCAGTTCTGCCTCAAATTCAGTCTGTAACAAACAAACAAGTCACACTTTAATGATTTTCCCTCTCCTTTCCTCAGGGTGTAGACAATCCCAATGCTGGCTTGCTCTCCACCCTAACACATTAATCATTATGGTAGCTCTTTAAAAACTTAACTGGGTTATTAGTACCATCATGACAGTGTTTCAGTATGAATTGCTTTCATCAGCGGTAGCATCAGTCAATGTCTTACGACTCTTCAATTAGAAAACGACCACACTGCTCATCTAACTCACTGAATTGTTGAAACATAAGTTAGAAATTTTCTAGTTAAAATGCTTAGCTCTGACGTCTCTGTGTTATCCCCAAAATGTGATCCTTACAGTTTTTAATAATCCATTTTCTCATTTCTGCTTTGGAAGGAAGACTTCCACTTTCTTTTGGGAAAGACTTTCCTCTGCAGAATTTGAAAAGGACATTGTATAAAGGTTTGTGCTTCTCTTCCAGTCTGATGTCTTTTCCAATCAACAGCTAACATAAAAATGATGTTGTGCCTGTTTACTCTACAGAATGTTTTCCAAAGCAACCTCACAGAATAGTTATTCTGTTTATTTTGCCAAGTGAACCCACATGTAACATCAGTAGCCAAAGCAATTCCACCCATACAGTCTGCACAAGTAAACACCCAATACTTAATTCAGAGTCTTCAAGTCTGTATGCTGCACTTAGTCACACCAATAATTTCTGGACAATCCTCCTTTCAACACAGACATCCTTACATGCCATTACTCATATTTTCTGATTTAAAAGTGAATGTTTTAATAGAATTTAAATACGTTAAAAGCAGTAAATACTCGCATGCTATCAAGAGACAAACAAGTACATCAGGCAGAAGCAGAAAGTGCTGATCAGCTACTTCCTGACAGTGTCTTTTTTGAAGAAATTACAAGCCACTTCACTAGTTTTCAACTTTGTTTTCATGGCAGTCAAGCTTCAGAACAGCTGTTAATATAAACTTTATTTCAGATTATATATATAAAAGATGGCTGTTGTACTCCCCCAGCTTAACAGAACAAACTGTTAGGGTTCTGTAAGCAACAGCTCACAGAAAGCAATGTGGCTACTGCCAGATGTACACATCAGCTGGTTTTGCAGTGCAGGAGATAACCAATACCAGCTTCTGCAATCACCCACAATAAGTCAAGACTTGATTCTAGTAAGCTACTCCCCCCATTAAAGAATGCCATGTGGGTGAGGAGCCAAGAATGCATACAGTCAAACTGGACATGAGTATATTTAACAAACAAGCAGAGCATGAGCATTCTTAAGTATAGTCAATCCTATATGAAAGTCTTCACAGCTTCCTGTAACTTCAAATACACCCACCGTTATTATTATTATTATTGTTATCTCCTTGTTGACAGACTTTCCCCCTCTCCATGCAGCTCTTTTCAGAGGCACAGGCTCCATGTCAGTACTTCCATCCTTGCAGCTTGGACAGTCACGGCCTACACTGCTACAAGATCAGGAGTAACACTCCACATCACCTACTCTCATTCTTAAAGAAACAGGAACAGTTAAGATTTCCTGTCTCCCTACATCACCCCACTGCTGCACTGACATAGTATGCATTCCTGTGCCCCAATTCCAAAAGCACCCCATTCCCACCAACAATGTTTAATGTCCCTGTACACAACAATGCTACCCGTTCCTTGCAACTACTTTACACTATAAGGTCCTAATCAAGCCTCATTCTTTTGGCTTTGAAATCCTACTGTTGATTCTTGGTATAGCTTCTCACATCTCTGCACAGCATCACCAGCTCTTTCCTGATTCCACTTCCTGTATCTGCCAGCTAAGACCATCCTCTTTTAACCCTTAAGTCTTCTGTCCAGCTACATAATTACTGCTTTCTGAAAAAGGAAGCCCAGGCCTGGGATGTGTCATCACATGGCCACACACCTCAGGTTTGCTATTGCACAGAACAAAGGGAAAGTGGGAGGGCATAATAACTGCTGTTGGTCACACACCATTCACCACTGGTGACCTGGTCCTGACTACAAATCAGGTGCTACCCTGCAAGTCACCTCTAGTACCAACTAAAATTGCTGTGGGAGTGAAAAGAGATGCTGGATCCAAAGGTGTTACCTTTCCAAGCTAAAAAGTATAAAACTGGTGAGAAGTTCTGAAAAGTTTTTCCAGAGAACTTAATTTCCCTGGAGGAACAAAGACAGTGGAGGGGTAAGACAAGCTGCCTGACCTGTCCAACTGACTTCCACAGTTGTCTTTTGTGTTAACTATGAAGTTAAGAGTTTTCATATGAAAAACCAAATAATCTGCTACCAGAAGAGGAACCTCCCACCACAAGGCCATTTTGTCACACTATCAGAGGATCTTACAGCTTTGTTAATCAGCAATTTCTCCACGTAGCACCTTACTGGGGAAAACCTCAGCTAGCCAGCTAGTCAGTTTTGCCCTCCCCCCCCTTTTTTCCTTTTAACGTTTAACTACAACCTCCCTGAGCACACACAAGGTCTCATTTGGTTGGTACTGTTCTTCAGCAAAAAAGCACATACTGCATTCAGCAAACACACTGGTAGCAGGCATCTGTTTCCAAGGACCAAGTACGAGAAAAGGCTCTAATAACGAAAGACTCCAGTGCAACAGAGATTCCCAGCACCAGGCAATGCCTCCAAATGGAGGCTGCTGGCCACAGGTGGTGCTGAAAGGCGTCTCCTGCTTTCAGCCATGGGTAGTGTAGGTCCACAGTATCTGGCAGATTTGACTAAACCTTAATTGTAAACATTATTTTTAACTCATATCAAGTCACCCTTGAACGTGGATTAACCCAGTCACCAGCTGATTGGTTACTATGTGATTCAGGGTTGTTTTTTTTCCTGTAAATACAGAAGCTAGCATAAACAAATTGAAGGTTCAACTGCCTGAACTCCCTAGAAGTTACCACTTCTCAAGCTATCACCTGTAGCTGAAGCTGCAAGTTTTCAGTGTTTCCTTTAACTCAAATAACAAGAGAGGCAGTACAAAGAGGAAAGCTTTGCTAGCACCAGATTTTTAAGTTTATACACTGCATTAGCTTCTGCTATAAAAAGGCATCATGTCCCATAGGCAAACCCCCTTACAAGTTAAAGTACTCACACATCTCAAGGACACATAAAAACCAACCAAAATACTGCTTCTTCTGTGCACTCGCAGGGACTGCAGAGGCACCAGTCAAGCGTCCTGAAAGTAGCCTTTCCTTAGAAGTGTGTCAGTTTCTGAAGAGGAGCGTAGGGAAAGGGGCCACATCTAGCTCGCCGTCCCACTGACACTGCTTTACAGACATCACTCACAGAAGCTCTTACAGATTGTGGAAGAACGGGATTTCTGGTTTGTATCAGAGAAGAATACAAACTTGCTTTACTAAAAGCTACAATTAATCCACAAATCCCAGCTGCACTATACTTGAATACTCTGGGTGTTGCTGATGTTAAAATCCTTTTGTCAGCATGACTGTTGAATCCACGCTCTCCATGGATGAGCAACAAAAATGTGCTTTGAAGCATAGCAAACTATTAATCAATACTCATAAGTAGGAGGATAGTGGAAGCCTAGTTAACTTAGAGCAGACTCTTCCTCCAAAGCCAGGTTTATTGACTTGCCATTTTTAAGCTGTTCCTGTCTGTAACAAAAACCTCCAACCTTATTCAAAGTTTGCCCCTCCTGAACCTCCATAAACAACGAAAGAGGAGGGGAGGAAGATGCAAGCCAGAACAACAATTTCAGGTTGAAATTTACACGTCACTCTATCTCCAGGACCTGAATCAGGAAGCATGTCATTCACTCACAGGTTTTTGACCTGCAGTCACAAGTGTTAGTTTGTATACTCCTGTACAAAGTTAACACTTTCACGGTTCAGTGAGGGAGGTCTGACATGCTTTCATTTATAAGGTGAAGTGACTGTACAAGAGCACAGAAGACTAAGATGCCACACAGCATCACTTGCAGATACCTCAAAATGAGATTAAACTTACACATCAACCAAATTTCAAGTTCAAAATGCAAGACTAGCTCTACAGGATTTTTCCTGAAATGAAGAGCTCACCAAGTTTGCAGAGAGAATATTTTTTTCGACTTGGGTTCATAAGTTATAGCTAGCAAATACTCTGTTGTTGTCGTCTGTCAACCACATCAGCTGCTGTGCACAAGACCACATTCTATTTCATCACCAGCAGGGTATTTGCCATGTGAAGGCTTTATTACTATTCTGCATCTCACAGTCACAGATGTGTTCACGGAGCCATCCAAACTGTGATGTGCTGCATTAGCACACTGAACACAGACAGAACCTTAGCAAGGGAAATACTTCTTACGCCAGCAACTCCTGTTTCTTAAGTATGGGAATGGGTTCTTGCAACTTCTTTCAAGTTAAGAAAATTGGATTCACGTTTTCCATGAACTCCTACCCGGAAACACACCGTAACTTACGCCAGTCTCTAGGGAGAAGGTCGCCTGGTCTCTGCACTGGCGGTACAGAAGGCAACCCGGGACTTCTAAATTTGGGTACTGTATCCCAGGATCAACTAGTTTGGAAGACACCTCAGACCATCGAGTCCAACCCATGCCGGTTAACACTTAGTGCCACATCCAGCCTTTTCCTGAACACCTACAAGGAGTGGTGACTCACCACCTCCCTGGGAAGCCCATTCCAGTGTCCAGTCACTCTTTCTGTGAAGAAATTCTTCTTAATGTCCAACCCAAGCCTCCCTTGGCACAGCTTAAGACTCCGTCCTTCTCCTGTCTCTGCTGCGCCCTGTTACCCGCTGGAGAAACAGAATCTTTTCCTTACGATTTCAAGGGGCGATGAGCACCAACCTGTCATAGCGTGGAATTACATCATCTCCCTCCTCCTTCCGAGCACCGAAGCCTCGGGTCGCGATTATTTGTCCCCTCCCCGCGATCTCGGCCCTTTCCCGCCGCAGGGCGAGGGAGGCTCCGCCTGCCCAGGCAGCACACGGGCTCTCACCGCCATCTCCGCAGGCCGAGGCCTCTCGGGAGCCCCGGGCGGGGTCTCTGCTCGCCGAGCTGCCCCGACAGCGCTCGCTCCCCGCTCGCCCTCTCTCCAGGAAGGTGATGCTCGCCCTGCCGCCCTCCCCTCTCCCGGAGAAAGGACGCGGCCGCGGCACCCATCGCACTCACCAGGCTGCCCACGGTCTTTACCATGGCGGCGGCTGAGGAAAGAGGATCGGTGACTTAAAGACAAGAAACCAAGGGCTTCGTCCCCGCGTCCCGGCCGGTCCCTGCCGCGATCCCGCCGACCCAGAGCTGCTCCCGCGCCGCCTCGGCCGCCCCTTATATGCCGACGCCGCGCCGCGCATGCGCGGAGACTGACCCTCCTCCGCGCTGCCCCCGCCCCGCGGCGGCGGGGGGTGCGGGATCCCGGGATGGGGGGGGGGGGGGGGGGGCTCCCGCGAGGGGGGG
>JAWWEV010000095.1:21689056-21700702 GCA_035583235.1 Hafferia zeledoni
CGGGATCCCGGGTGGGGTGGGGGCTGCGGGATCCCGGGATGGGAGGGGGAAGGGGGGTGCGGGATCCCGGGATGGGGGGGAGGGTTCCCGACACGAGGGGGAACGGGTTCCCGGCATGGGGGACGCGGCTTCCCGGGAGGGGGCCATGGAGTTCCCGGGATGATGGGGGCGCGGGGTCCCCGCGATGGGGGGAGCGGGGCCGGGGCACAGGCCGGGCGGGGAGTGGGCAGTGCGTCTGTGCTGGCTGCCTGTGAGAGGCGGCAGCAGCGGCGGCGGCGGCGGAAAGGAGAGCCCGTGGCGGCTGGAAAAGTGCTGTGTAACGCTGGGCAGGAAGTGCTCGCTCCCCTCCCTGCCCCTGGGGCTGGGCTGGATGGCGCGGCCCCGCTCCCTTACGGGAAGGAGCGGGCGGGCGCTGCCCGGACTGCGGGCGCAGCGGGGCTGCTGCAAAGCGGGAAGGCAGGAGCAAGTCACGGGAATAATTCTGCTTTCTCCCTTTTGCCCTTCTTGTTTGGCTTGCCACCACGGAAAGCACCGGGCGGCGCGGAGGGCTCAGGACACCAGCGGTGCTTGGTGAACACTGAAATCCACGCTGAGACACTGAGCATTTCCAGGACTTTCCCTTTTGGAGGGACTCTGCCAGGACCAGAAAGAGACCTCACAAAAACAATTCGGCCTTCCCAGCCGAGGGGACTCTGTCGCGAAACTAAATTCCCATTCATCTCGTTTATTTCTCTGTTCCGGAGATGCCCTTTGTCCCGCCACGTGCTGCTGCACCACTGCCCATCCCGGCTGCTCGAGTGCAAAGCAGGGTGGCCCCGGCCCTCCTTCCCTTCCCTTGGGCTGGGTGGATTGCGTTTTGGAGTAGGTGAGGTTAGGGTTTGGGTTCCTTCATGCCAGCTGTGTCACAAATGGAGTGTTTCTGTGGGTTTCAGCTGCCAGGTTACCAGCCTGTGGAGGTTTGCTTTGGTTCTGCAGCTGAGCAGAGCTTGAGAAAACATCGTGCAGATCCTGAATAAAAAATATACTTCTTCATTAAAAAGAAAAAAACAACACAAAAGACAGTTTGGCTTGGACACAGGTAGCAACCCATCTCAACAGGATATGCCCTAATATATTGTTTATGGTGGACACCGAAATATTTTTATTTTGGAAGTTTATTAGGTGTGTAGCTTACTACAGCTGCAGAATAACTAGGCTCTTTTCTGGCATTGTGGTTGCATCCCCTTTGCACTTCTCCCTGCTTATTTGTGCAACTTTAGTTGCACCACAGCAGGTCACGTCCCACATAGCCCTTTCCAGACCTGGTTTTGCCTACCTGAAGCATTTTGTGTGTTATTTTTCCTGCTGCTTCTCCTGCTACAAGCATTCCCATTTTTCTTTGGTGGCAACACCAGAAGAGCTAGGAGATGAGAGGCAGCACCATGAGGGCTTGGTGGCTTCTGCCAGCTTTTAAGTTTTCTTCCAGTTGGTCCCTAGTGCCCTTGTGTTCATGTGCCCTGTGGCAGACAGAGGCAGCTGGTACATATGCCCCATGTGGCTTTGAGGAGATGCAGCAGCTGCTGTGCTGGCTCAAGGAAAAGCAGGAAAGCCTCAGCAGCCAAGGCACCTTCCTTTGCCACCTACTGCCCAGCAGGATAAAATGATAGAGAAGCCCAAACTACTTTTAAAATCCAGCTCCAGAATGCTCCAGCTCAGCCTAGTATTCTAGCATCATGTGGCTACCCACCCAGATAACAAATTCTTACTGCAGCATCCTATAGGTGACTGTGGGTGGGTAAACCCTTTCTGAACTATGATGAGAGGTGCCCCCCTCAGATTTCGTCTTGCCATTTGCCTCCGGTTGTGCTTACAATCAAGTACTTAGACATACAGCAGTTTGAAGTCTAAAATGTTGCTGTAAATTTGTTGTATGAATGCTTAAAATAACTGGACTGTAATATAATTTATGTCATCTCTGTCGATTCTCAGACTGTAGCAATTACTATCATGACAGTGCATAATAAAAATGATAGAGAGGAATGTGGGTCATCTAGATGGGGAAGAAAAATTCACACACCCAGGAAACACACCCTGTTTTCATATTAGGGTGGTTTTTTAAAATATATAAACTATGGAGTGTGTCATTGTTTAGCTCAACAATGCTGTAGCTGTCTCGCACACACAGTCACTCAGCTGTGGGGGCCTCAGCTTCTCATGTGACCTCACTCCCACCTACTTTCCTCATGGCCACAGGAACAACATACTTCTCTCCCCCAGCCTGCCAGAGAGTGGCTGTTAAAAGTATGCAAGCTGACTGTAGGGAAGTTGGAAATTACATGAATTTCATGCTTCAGAAGATTGCCATATGCTTTGTCATATCCAGGAGTCACTTGATAGGATGGTGGCCAATAGATGGCTCTTGGCCAACCAAGAAAATGGAAAAGG
This sequence comes from Hafferia zeledoni, assembly GCA_035583235.1. Lineage (NCBI taxonomy): Eukaryota > Metazoa > Chordata > Aves > Passeriformes > Thamnophilidae > Hafferia > Hafferia zeledoni. The sequence goes on from JAWWEV010000095.1 coordinate 21,691,481, forward strand.
AAGAAAAGAGCAGGGAACCAGATCCAGCAGCTTGTCCCAGCTTTTCACAAGTTAGCCTCTCCAAGCTCTTGTGAGCATGTCTTAGACAGGCTTCTGTCTCCCAAAACCACTATTAAGTCTCCTGACCACTCAAATGTGTCTTTCAGGAAAAGGGACAGTTACAGAGATAATATTGCTACAGAGACAACATTACAACAGCTGTGGCACAGATGTTCAATCATGTCCAACATGAAGGAGTGATACAGAGTTGCAGAAATGAGGAAGCTGCTAGAGGCTACAACTTCAGGCATAGCAACATCAGATTTTATCATAGGAAAGACAAGTTATTTACTTGTGTCTTACAGTAGAAGTTCGGAGTGCTGCAACAGAGCAGCAACCTTTAATTGTACTTTCCCTTTCCTTCCAGCCTGCTCTTCTGGTAGATTTTGCTTTTGTAACCGACCTATTAAAGATGCAATAAATATTTAATAATTGGATGGATGTGCTTGGTATTGTGCCAGCATAAGTCACAGAGCAAACATGCTTCTCTATCCAGGATAGTGTAGGACAGATGTAATTACCCAGAGTCTTTTGAACATTTGGTGTAGCATGTTTGGCTAAAAGGTGAGAGGAGAAGCTGAGGGGAAAAGGGAAAGCAAAGCTCTTAGCCATAGTTCTTTTCCCCTTATCAAGGGGGGATGTTTTTTAGCAAAGGACTTTCTCCTGGGGGTCAACAAAACATCCACACAACCACCCCACCCCACCCCCCACCCCCTTTTCACTTCAGTTTTAGTAAGTTCTTTGGAGAAAAGTGTCTCAAAACACTCCAGAGCCAATAAAGCTGGTACTTCGGGGACTCGTATTAGAAGGAACCTGTTTGTGTTTTTTTTTAAAAAAGCTTCTGCAAGCTTATCAGGGTTTATGGCAGGCTGTGAGTGTCAAGAAAGGAAGGTACCACTGGCATGATGTCTGCAAACATGGGAATGCACTCTTCAATACCGAGGCACTCCAGTCTCGTGCTGAGAGAATTACATTTGTTGTGTAAATGTTGTGTAAGTATCTCAGAGTCAGACTGAGAAACTCAGCTACCTCCTCCATGTTCACATCCTCTGTTCTTGCTTGGGTAGCAGAGCCGGCTAGAGCAAGCAGACCTGCATTTTTCCTGAGACATCTTGTTTGTTTTTTTTAATTTTCTTTCTTTTTTTTTTTTTTTTTTTTTTTTTTAAATAGTATTCTTTATTTTCCTGGGGAATGCTGGTGGATCTCTCTGCTCCCAGTGTCCCCTGGACAACTCAGGAACAAGACTGGGTAGCAGCAGGGTAAACATCAAAGATTATTCCAAGGTGTTTGAGCTGGAGGGCAGCAGTGGCCAAAGAAGGAAAGAGAATTTCAAGGCTGTGTCAAAGCACAAAGTTGAAATGTAGCACTTTGTGATTGCTGTGCTTGTTCTGGGTGTCTGCAGAGCAGGATCCAGGAGACTCCTGGAGAGGAGATGAGAAATGTTTGCCCTCTTGGGGACATGTGCATTTTCATAGCTTTTTGTCTGGGAAAGAATACGTGCTGGTTTGGCCTGATCATAGGTAAACGCTGGTGTGTCAGGACCTGCTGTTGGAGCACCTATGAAGATGTCTTTGAGGCAGCAAGTCATGAGGAATAATGGTGTCTACAAGGAAGACAAAATGATGGTATGCGTTTTTCTTACAGTTGTGGCAGATTGACCTTGGCTGGCCACCAGAGCCACTCTTTGTGGACAGGGGAGAGAAATTATAACAAAAGTCTTGTGAGTTAAAGACAGGGAATTGCTCTGCTGTTACTGTCATGGGTAAAACAGCCTTAGTTTGGGGAGATTAATTTAATTTATTGCCAGTTAAATTATAAGTAGGATAATGAGAAATAGGAACAGACTTTAAACCACCTTTCCCCTAACCCTCCCTTCTTCCTGGTCACAACTTCACTCCTGATTTTCTTTACCTCCTAGCCCCAAGTGGCACAGGAGGATGTGGAATGGGGGCTGCAGTCAGTTCATCACACAATGTCTCTGCTGCTCCTTCCTCCACTGGAGAAGGAATCCTTACACTTGTTGCACCATGGGGTTCCTCCCATGAGAAACAGTTCTCCACGAACATCTCCAGTGTGGGTCCTGCTCACAGGTGCCAGTTCTTCATGAACTGCTCTAGCATTGGTTCCTTGCTTGGTGTGCTCTTTTTCAGGAACAAGCTGCTCCAGCCTGGTTCCACTGGGGGGTCACAAGTCTTGCCAGAAAATCTGCTCCAGAGCAGACTGCTCTCTTGATGGGACCACAGGTTCTGTCAGAAGCCTGTGCCAGTGTGAGCTTCTCAGGGTGTCACAGCCTCCCTCTGCTCTGGGCATGTAGTCCTCCACAGGCTGCAGGTCCTGCTCCACTGTGGACTCCCACAGGCTGCAGGGGGACAGCCTACCACATCATGGTCTTCACCAGAGGCTGCAGAGGGATCTCCGCTCCTGTGCCTGGAGCACCTCCTCCCTCTTCTTCCTCACCGATGTCTTCTTAAATGTGTTACCCAAAAAGTGTTACCACAATTGCTTAGGGGCTTGCCCTTGGCCAGCTGTGGATCCATCTTGGAACAGGCTGGCATTGGCTCCACTGGACATGAGGGAAGCTACCAGCAGCTTCTCACAAAGGCCACCCCTGCAGCTCCCCCACTACAAAAACTTTCAGATGTAAACCCAGTACACTAGGGATTTAGTCCAGTGCTCTTCCTTTAGAGTTTATCTGAAATAAAAACTAGCTCCTGGAAAGACTAATGTATGTATTTCATCTGAGATGAGTCTACTCCTTGTTTTGTGGGCAGGAACGTTTTCATCAGAGAGTTCCCAGGAAATCAACAGGGCCCAAACATGAACTGGCAGGTTCTGCTCAGTATCTGCTAGAAGAGTCTGCCAAGTGCTCTTGATTTTCTTCATCTTAAATTCAGGTTTGTGAATAAAATACACTGGATTGGTGTGTTATCAATGAACTAACACTCACATTTGCATTAAAAGTGTCAATGTCACACAGGGGTGCTTTGTAAAGCAATGTAGGGAAGTTGCAAGCTGTAATTATCCTTAGCTGCCTTCTAAAAGTTTGGCCACAGACAGAAAAAAGTCCCTATGCAGCAGAGGTGGGCCCCTGTGCTTTCCCCAAATGTTTGTTCTGACTGCCACTATTCAGGTGTCCTTGCATCAAGCTGGATTCTGATCTCCTGATAGAATGTGTATGGGTCCAATTCCTTTGGCAGCCAACTGTGGCAGACTACACTGTCCTGCTCGCAGGAAGCAGTGTGTGAGGGGGCTGTGGGGATAACTGAGGTTCAGTCCTTCATTTTGCTTTGCATCACATTCAAATTGCAAACCAGTGCCAATGAGAGACGTTGCTTTTGACTATCTGATATCCAAAGCTGTTCTGCTTTCTTTTTCTTTCTCACCCTTTAAGCTTCACCCTGTCCTCTGCTGTGTTTTTTTCTTAATTCCTGACCTCTCCTAGGATTTTTTTCCTCTCTCCTCACTATTCTTTGAGTCTCTTTTTGTGGAAGTAGAATACTGCATTTCTGTGTAGTTCTGAATCTGCTTCACAAACCTCCACTTACCTGCACAATCTGCAGGCTGAGGGACACAGATGTGCGGCCTCCAGGGGTTTCTTCTGCCACAGACACTTTCACCTTCATCAGTGATGCATTTTCCAGCTCTGATTTGAGACGTGTGATGCGATTTGTATGTTGAGAGTTGTTCAGGGCCTTATCAGGAAGGTGTGGGGTTCATAGTGCCCAGTCTCTCCTGTGCTGCACACTCCCTGGGCCACTGCAGAGACAATTTTGTCCCCATGGTCCCTAAACTCTGAGCATCACTATGGTGCTCTCTGCTCCAAAAACCAGAATGGACTCTCGTATTCAGTCATCTTCACGGGTTTCTGAAGGGCAAGTGTATTATCTCTCTTAGGATCACCTTGCAAGTCTTACTTTTATGATCCAGTTGTGACCCTGCAATGGGTGATTTGGTGTCTGGAGAGATTTTAACAGGTGTAGTAAAGGAGCTGGCAGCAGCATGAAGGAAAAATGATGGACAGAGAAAGGCAAACTAGCTTTGGGCCTCTATCCAAGGGTGTCTTGGGGGCTTCGTATCACCTTATCCCTAGGATAGCATCACTCAGAGCACTAGAGCATTGCCTCAGCACTGCTTTCTGCCCTGACACCCATGGCTGTCCCTAAGTTGGAGGGTTGATGAGACTTTTAAAATGCAGCTTTATGGTTGCCTCTGTGGTCTGTTGTGGTGGGCTGGCCCTGACTAGATGCAAGGTGCCCCTCAAAGCTACCTTACCACTCCCCTTTTCCAGATGGACATGAAAAGCCTGTGGCTTGAGATAAGTACAGGGAAAGATCACTGACTGATTATTGTCACAGGCAAAACAGACTCAACTTTGAGAAACCCATTGAATTTATTGCCAATCAGAGTGGAGCAATGAGCAATAAAACCAAATTATAAGAAATCCCTACCACCCCACTTCTCCCTTTTTGCTGGGCTCACCTTCACTCCCAGTTTCTCTACCTCATCTCCCAGCAATGCAGGGAGATGGGGAAGGCTACAGTCAGTTTGTCACATGCTACTGCTTCTTTTGCAGAGGGAAGATTTCTCACACTCTTCCCCTTCTCTGACCTGGATTTCTCCAGGGATTGCAGATGGATATCTGCTCTACTGTGGACCTCTGAGGGCCACACAGTCTGCCTCAGCATGGTCTTTACCACAGGCCTCTGGAGGACCTCCTCATTCTTCTTCACTGACCTTCACCACTGAGTTGCTTCTCTCACATATTCTCACTCCTCTTGCTGGCTGCAGTTGCTCATACACAGTAACTTTTCCCTCTTCTTAAATCTGTTACCCCAGAGGAGATACCTCCATTGCTGATGGGCTTGGCCTTGACCAGCAGTGGTCCATCTTGGAGGTGCCTGGCATTGGCTCCATCAGATATGGGGAGGAGCTTCTCACAACAAACTTGCCTCACAAACACGATACATCCATGAATCATCAGTTTCTCATTTTCTTACTAAAAGATGAGAGTGCTTCATCTCTTGGTGCTGGCTCAGGTCAGGAAATGGTTGTGTGTGGGTATGGAGCCAAGTTTAAAGAACATGTAGTTTGTGATTTCCTAGTTGCTCTTCTAACAGAACTGTGGTATTTACTGAAGAGAGATGTGCACAAGCTCCAGTTTCCAAAAGTACACATATAATCGCATTTCTGTGCCTGAACAAGTGATGCTGAAGAGCCTGTGTTTACACTGAAAAAGTTCTCTGGCTGACATTTTTCAAAGCAATTATATTTTTGGATGTGCAAATTATGCAGGGATGGGTGGGAAGATGGTCACCACATCCTGGAAAAACTTACTATCCTTGAAGGCACCTGTAATAAAGCACTTGAAAAACAGAGCAACCAAAATTGCTAGCCAGATCAAAACAAGTTGAGGATTTGTGCCGAGATGCCCTAAAGCAGACAGGAAGAAACAACATCAGATGGCTACCTCATGAGACATGCACTCTTGCCTTTTCCACAGTTTGGAGGTGGCTGTGATTCATGCAATGACAGGAAAGCTTGAGGAACCACATGGCCAGAACTCCAGGACAGAGGAGCCTCCCTTCTAGGCACTGCTACATCTGGACAGAAGAGGTGCTGTAAGTGTTGCCACATCCACACTGATGGCAGGTGTCATCTATTTCATATGGGTTTCACAGCTGCTTGTTTATGGGGTTTATGGGTCCATCCATGTGCATGGGGTGACCACTGGCAGATGGTACTCATATGCATTACTGGCTACAGGGCACACAAGTGCCAGTGAAGCGTTTCAGGCATCTGTCAGCACCAATCCTGTCTATTGGACCAGAGGAGGACAGGGAACCTTCTTCCTATCCCTAACAGGGCATGAGAAGACAACATAGCCTTGGCGGAAAAGGTGTGCTACAGAGGAACAATGGGTCATTTTCCACCCTCTCTATAAGCAGGTTGAACCTCAGCCTCTGACCAGGTTTTCAAGTCACTTGGCTGTGCCACGTGCAGATCGTACACCTCCCAGTTAAGATGCAGTCACATGCCTAGTGAAGGTGCAAGAGAATGTGTGGATCTCCCGTCCATTTTCTGCTCTGGGGGAAGGTGAACACTGCTTCAGCCAGTGCTGTCATACCAGCTCCCTGAACCGCTGCAGGGCAAAGGATATGACAGTGATTAATGAATCAAGGAGGTGTAGCTGCTGCTGTTCCTTCCTGTGCTGCACATTTAGCTCACCCTCAACGTGCTGTCATGTCCTAGAGGATTCTTGAGACAGCCCACCTCCTGAAACCTCCCAATGAAAAAAACCCAAAACAGTGTTGAGCTGAGAGGGGTACATGAACATCTATGTGCTTCTCATTGATAGTTGATGTTTACCACCTTTCTGAGTAATTGACAGGAGCCAAATAATGGTGCTTTATTGTCATACAATTTTCCCTTGTGGGAACACTGGAATGACTTCTGAGATATTTCTGAGAAATGTGACACTCATTAACAGCCTTTGAGTGCTCCTGGCCTCTTGAGAGGTGCTTCTTGTAAGTGCATTGATGCTGCCACCAGAGACAAATGGGCTGGACACCCCTACCTGAGTGCAGGTGCCCTGCTGCAAGGACAGACATCAGTTTCTTCTGTGACCAACCCATGTTTGTGGTCTGTGGATGGTGTTGGTGCAGCAGGGGTTTCTGCAGTAAGTGTGCCTGGCAGCACTGCACTAGGCAAGCACCAGACCACAGGGATAGATGAGGCATCCTCTTCTCAAAAAAGAGTCCCCCATAGACCATGGTGGGGGGGAAGTTGGTTTTTTTTTTTTTTTTTAAATTTGGAGATTTTCTTTAGATTTTAACCAAATTCAAGATGTAAACTTGAACCTTGTTGTGGAGCTCAACAGAGGGCCTTCCCTCATGGTTGTGTGGCACAATGACATCTGTGCTAGACAAGCACACTCAGTCCTAGGTTTACTCTTTAACACATTTATGTGTTTTCCTTCTAATGCAATCACAGGCCTAGCTTTTTTCTCTTTTTTTCCCCCCAGCAGCTACAAAGTATGGAAACCTCACAATACAAAACCCAATAAAAATGCAAAAGTGTTTTCTTTTCTGTTAAAAACTGAAAGAAAAATGGCTCCAGGCAGGAAACAGGGTAGTGCAATGTAAAGAAAGGAATTTCAATTTTTTCGTATGGTCCCAAGCTCTAGCTTCAACAAGAGAGGAAAGGAGACTTCAATAACAGTGTCCAGACACCGAGTTGGTGTAGACAGGCCAATTAATGTTTCAGAGTCCTCTGAGCTCTTAACAAGATTAAGGGCTCCCTTGACTTACTTCTCCTTTCAGTATTGGAATAAAGGCCCAGATTTTGTCAACAGACTCTTACAGAGAGCATGCTGTCATTGCAACAAACTGATTTAGTTTTGGGGAAGGGTTGTGTGCAAAAAGAAAATGGTCCAGTGGGAAGCCTGGCCCCACTCCCAAATGCTGTTACTTGGAAGCTTTGCTCCTGATCCGCTGAAAATCAAGTCACTGGGAGACAGAAAGCAAGTTCCTACAGCCTTGTAGCTCTCTGGGTGCCAGGCTTGCACCTCGAGGTTTGGGACAGTGGTTTCAGGCTGCAGTTTAGCAAAGTGCTGAAACTGGTAGGTGGTTGCAAACACTTCATGCGACTCCTGCCAGCAGGAAAGAGGAGCAGACAACAAACCAGGCTGTATTTTGCTGTTATGTTTTGTTCTGGACCCAGGCTATGCTTGCTTCTCTTAAGAGCAAGGCTGGGGGCAGCTGGCTGAGTTTGCTAATGCAGCCAAAATGGAGAGAACAAGACTGAGAGGGTACCCACGTCTGGGCTATTACTGACAGCTGCGATACTTGTGAGTATTTCTGACTTTCCTCAATCTCTGGACCAGACCTGCCCACTCAAGGGCAGTTGACTTGAATCAGCCAGTGCACATTGACTCCAAAGAAAGCTGGTGTTTCTAAGAGGACATCTGGCCTTAATTTACAATGACTGGTCATGGGCATTTTTTTTTAAATGGGGGTAAGGGGCTAAGGGGAGTCATGAGTAAAGTCTTCTACACTGCATTTACCCTGCCTTTTTTTGTATATATACTTCTTTTGTCACAGCTGGCTCACATTGCTTTAGTCTGCCATATAGGTTGGAAATCAGCTGATGTACATAAGCTTGAGAGTCATCAGGAAGTCTCTCTAACACCTTCTAAAGGCTTTACTTTTTCTGCATTCCACACAAAATATCCAGCCATCCAGGAGCCTGGAAAAACAATTAAGTTCTTTCTCTTTTTTGTTTTTGCTTGTTTGTTTGTTTGCTTTTTAAAATAGATTAAACCCAAAACACTGCTAATCCATCAAGACCTTAGTTCAAGCCTTCACTACCTGTTGGGATGCAGTCTTCTTAAAAATGTGGCTAAGAAAATTACTAATCTGATGTCTTTGTCTGTTTGGTCCTGAAATTAAACATCAATCAGCGTTGGAGCAGGACACCAGAAGACTGGGCATGATCCTGGGTGTATGTAGCAGTACACAACTCTCTACTTCCTCCCTGCCTTGGCCACTAGATCACAGAATTCTTGTTAGGCCTCAGCTTGATTAATGGTTCCTGGGCAGCTCAGTTCCCCTTAAGCTTATCAGAAGCCCTGTCTATTCCCAGGAACTTCTGTTTGATGAATTCCAGTTTTCTAATGAATAGCCTTGAAACCTTATTTTTGTTTGAATAACAGCCCAAGTGGAACAATATTATTGTTATTGGACTTTTTTTTAAGGAAAATTCTAGTTAAAACTCCTAGATTGTGGCTGTGATGATTAAAGCCAATCACCTCACAACTCTATGAACAGCAGTCCTCAGTGAAGCCCTTTGAGCATTCCTGGACCACAGCTGACTGTCACCAGCATCTCCTCCTGTAATCTGGTTTGCATAGTTAGGTTCTTGTAGTGGCAGGACTACGGGGGTGACTTCTCCCAGAAGCTGGTAGAAGCTTCCCCGTGTCCAACACAGCCAGTGCCCTGCTGGGTCCAAGATGGACCCACCACTGGCCAAGTGAGGCCAATCACTGATGGTGGTAGCACCTCTGATAATGTAATTAAGAAGGAAAACAAAAGGCTATTGCACAGAAGTGTAGGTTTTAGGAAAGGAAGGGTCTCTTCTGTGCGGCGTGAAGGGAAAGGGAGAAGGGTTTCCCTGCTATCCCCTTGG
>JAWWEV010000095.1:21702517-21713720 GCA_035583235.1 Hafferia zeledoni
GTCAAGGTCCCTTGACCAATAGAACTGGGACAGGGGCAGGGCTGGCTGGGCCCTGGCCCTGCCCCCGCCCAGCCACGGGGAACAGGAGATTCACGGGAGGGGGGCTTGGGGCCTCCGACCGGGAGCTCCTGGGTATGGGGAGAGCCCCGCTTAGGCCAGGGAAAGGCAATCCAGCTTAATGTCTGGGTCCTTAAGAGAACAAAAGGAACACAAAGAAGGTCGGCAGGGTGTGACACAACAGAACCAGAAACTGCTTTTAAAAACTTTCAACTGCCAGTCTCTGAGTCGTCCAAGGTATTTGTCCAGTCCTGGTCCTGGACTTTCATTTCAGCATCTTCCTACATCTACTTCCTTTTAATCTTTTATTGGAGCAATTGTAGGTGAAAGCTGATGATGTAACTGATGGATGAATCAGGATGATGGAGATGATCATGACGACACAGCAAGTGGCAAACTGCAAAACATATGCTCAAAACAGGGGTTAGGGAATATGATCATGGTGAAGGTTAATTGCCATGGTGCAGCTGTACTGGGCGTGACGGAACCCACTTCGGCCCCGAACCTGTGGAGATGCACACATGCCCCCGCCCCCATGTGATGAGAGGGATCGGGCCAACCCATTCACCTGTTACAACATCTTTATAAGTAACTTTGGCATCGGTTATGTCTGTCTGCCAAATGTCAAGTGGGTTAATGCCATGAGGGTTTACCCCCTCAGATGGTACAGGAGTGAATCTCGAGCGGTCGGGGCATGCAGAAATAAAAGCTATTGCTTGAGCCACTGGGAGCCGGAATTCTTTTTTGCATGTCTGTACCAGAAAAGATCTCTACCAAGTCGTAACTAACTGTGATGCAGCTTCCAGGGTGTGAAAAAAGAACTCCATTAGACGTCCAGTATATGTTGCCAACAAACCTGAATCAGTCAGTATTTGGGGGGTTTTAGTGCTGGACTCACATTCCAGTGTGTCTAGTTTTAGTTGTGCAAGAATCAAATCTAGAAGCAGTTTGATTCCTTTCATTCGGTAACAAGGCTCAGTTGCTGGAGGGCAGACAAGAGACTTTAGGAAGAAGTAGCCCATGGAGATGTCTCTTTCTTCACATATTTACATCTCCTTTATACCCAAGTTGCTAAATGTTGCATGCAGAAATTCGTTTATTTATCACTCTGACCCTTGCAAAAGCAGCCTCTTGCAATCAATGGGACCATTTACTTGGATAAATTGGTGATGCTTTAAATTCTTCCAGTCTGAGGAGGCAGTCTTAATAGTTTGAGTTTTACACTTGAGGTCTAGTGTTGTTGGACTTTATAAATAGAGGTGACTCAGTCTTTGTTTTTCAGCCTTTAACCAATACCAAACTGACTTAAAAATTACAGAACATTATGTTGTTCATCCTTTTGGAGTAGGTAGAATAAATGGACTTGACACAAGAACAAGTAACAAGCCCAGCACTTGTCAGCACTCTGCAGCACAGAAGCTGTGCTGTTTTATCTGAACACACTGTCTTCCCCCCACAGACTTGTAGGCAGAGAAGAACTGCAGGATGCCCTTGAATGTTGATGCATTTGGATAGGCTGCTCTGCTGCAATTAAACCACAGCACTTACAAATCAGTCATTCCTCTGAAGTGCATTTTCTTGATTTTGTCAGAGCTGAACTTTGTTTCGTAACCAGAAGAGGTATGATTGCAGCAGTTTATTGCTAAAGCCAGCTACTGAGGAAGCTTCTTCTATAATTGTGCTGTGGTTGCTAAAGACAGAGGGTCCTTGCAGGTCTATGGCACTGGCAGTAAGAGTTTTCTCTATAAGCAATACACCTGTCTCCATACAAATGCTTGTCATAATTTTGGCTGGGGAAAAACCTCTTGGACCAAATCTTCCCAAGCTTTGGGGAACTTCAGAGTTTGCTTCTGAATCTGGATGATACATTTCCCCCTGCATTTCCCTTTATCTGACCCTGTAGCCCTACAAGTTCCATGGCCCGACCTGAGTGCTCAGGGCTTAGTGTTTGCCTCAGAATTGGAGAAGCTGCTTGTGAGTGAGACCCACATCGTGCTGAGGGCTGACCCACACTGGGCTGGCTTGCACAGCTGACACTACAAGCAACAACCCTGGTTGCCTCTGCCAGAATCTGGAACACCACAATTGGGGTTCTTGCTGTTGCCAGGATAAGCATCACAGCACAGTACTCTCCTGCTTTGTCCTCTAGAACAGAAAATATCACTCCTTTCACGTCACCTGATCCTACCTTTTGTCTGTTGTTTACTGTGCATTTGCAGTTCTCTGCCTGATCCTGCAACAGCAGCAGAATGCACTACAGCACAGCACTCGGCACCACGTGGTGCTCTCAGGGCTCTGGGTTGTCTGCCTCCTGCCCTCCACCTCCTGCAAGGTAAGCAGACCCAAACCTCCCCCCAGCTAAGGGATGTTTGGAGGAGAGAGCCTCCTTCTTCATGAGGGTGTAGCATACCACAGTGATACTCAGCAACAGAGGGACAAGGAAGAAGTGGTTTTATCTGTTTCCTCTGGAGGACTGATTTTAGTTAAGTTCACCATAGCATCATATTCCCTGAGTTGTCCCTCTGAAGAGACAGATGTTATTTTTTGTAAATGTGCATCTTCCCCCTTCCCCAAATTTTGGAACCCTTTTTACATCCTTTTTACATCCTTTGGATTTTAAGCATCAGCAGAGTTTGTAGCCAAACCACCCAGAGGGATTTGGTTCACATGAGATATTTCCACTCTAGGCACTGCTTTAATTGCTCTGCTGAAATCCCATCATTGTGCTTTGAAGCAGGGCTGGAAAAATATCCATTAGTGACATTCTCAACCTAACTGACGGTTGGTTAAGTGTTTTGTAGCATTAGTTGTCTTTATTGCAGGTGGTTATTAACCCCCAAGAGCTGGGACTCTGCCTGGCTTTCATCCTAAGGAGCACGAGCACTGTCTGGCTAATTCCCTGGGACTGATGGGTTGGGGATCTCTGCTTCTGCAGGTGGAGGGACTCTGCTGGGTGTGTCCTGCTGCAGTTCAGCTCTCTCATCCTAGAGCACAAGCCAGCAGGTCATTCTGAGCCAGCAACCTTCATGTTCACTGGGAAATGAGCATTCTGTGTGTGTGGGAAAAGGACACTAAAAGCCAATGTAGCTTCTTGGCTAAAGGTGGCTGTCAAATTCACACTAGATGAACAAAACACTGGTCTGGGAGAACATGAATAGTACATAGCTAGGGACAAAGACATCCTCTCCTGTCCCTCTCTATTTCTACACTTGAGCACAACAATCCACAAGTCCTGCCAGTGCAGATATGGCCCTGGCAGTTGCCATAGCTGTTGCTTTGCTTCTTACAAGGCTTGGCGAAACATTATACCTTGCAATGCACTATCACCTAAAAACCATCCCATAGCGTGAATAAAACTACTCCATCCCTGCCAGTGACCTGCCTGTTGCTATAGGGACAGGCTCATGGGTTCATCCTATGCCTTGTTGCTTCACAGAGGCAAACAACAGATCAGGGAAAACACAAAATGCATTATGAGGAAAGATCATTTGACAGTATGTGATGGGGCAGCGCTCGTAAAAGTTTGTGTAGGAAAATCCATGCTGCTCATTTCACAGATGTTCAGGACATGCATGACTGCTATCCATGTGACAGCATTTCCCATGTGCCTTTGAGGGGTGAAGGAGCCTCTCAGGCACTGGGCAAGGTCATGCAGGATGGCTCCCCAGCCTCTACCCATTTTCCACACCACTAACCCAAGGGTATTGCAAGCTTGGCGCTTGGACAACTTACTGTATTTCAGCCTGAGTTTGCTCTTACCAAGAAGTAGCATATTCCTAGGGCAATGTCCCAGGTCTGAAAAAGGTGCCCTGGCAAAAAATCTTTTGTGATAGTGGGGCTTTGCAAAATCCCAGGTGTCTGGCTGTGTTTATAACTGCCTTGTATACCAGCTCAGCTTTATTGTCAGTGCAGGGGCACTCCTCTTTTGTCAATGACTGAGATCAGAAGGAGAGCTTGTGTAAATCCATAGAAACAATGTGCTGCACACACCCATTCTTGAGCTTGGCAATCTGCAAAACTACTGAGTATTTTCTGTTTAAGTCATTCGGTATCAGCAGAGTTAAGATACAGTCAAAGGATGTGATTTTATCAGATGACTCAAAATGGGGAGTGTTTATTCCTTTCAAGCACCTTTACATCATCCTGACTCAGCAAAACAAGTCCAGTTCAACATTTTTTCCCCTTCATTTAGCAAGTTTCCTGAGAATTAGCTTTAATGAGGGCCCCATGCTTGAGATCCTGACAGTCATGCTCAGGAAAGCTCCTGCTGCAGGCAAGACACTTTGTTCAGATATTGACACCAAAAAAGGAGTCCCAGTCTGACAACAAGACTTGGCACAGGTTTGATGGCTGTGGAGCCTCCCTGCACCAGTGGCACATGCCCTGTGCATAAGTGTGCCTTCATGCATGGCTGTCCACTGCAAAACACACAGGGTGTCCAGTGCCTGGTGGTGTGTGCCACAAATACCTCTCTACCAGCACTGCAGGAAAACTTCAGAACCTTGGTCTGAACCAGGTTTATGTCAGTGGTCACAGCTGGCCATCATTTACCAGCAGAAAGTATTTCTCATCTGTGGTGAGACTTTCATTTTTCCCTTACTTTAAAGGCACTTTGATAACAATTTGTTCATTATTTGCTTCTTCCCCTATTGAGTCAATAATAAATTATTCAGACTCTTTTTACGTTGTGCCCCACCTGACATGAAGGTCAGGACCAGTGGTATAAAATATGACAAGGTACCAGAGGAGTTTGCATCAACCACAGGGAAGTACAGACCTGCAGGGAAATAAGGTTGGTCTTTCTTCCCCTTATTCTGACTTTGGTTCCCTTAACACCACTGAAATCTCCTGTAACTGGCAGCCTGAGAAATCAGCTCAGGTGTTAAAGAAGCCTTTTTTTCCAAGGGATTTAGGGTAAAGTGTTGGTATGCTGACACATGCAACCACAGCGCATCCTTCAGTCACTCTGATTCTGGTGACACGTCTCTCAGACTGAGGGCACCCTGCCCCATCTTCTAGAAGCTGGCTGCACCCAGGGTTTGGCAGGCAAAACTCTGGGTTTGTTGGAAGGACATTTTTCCCTAGAGTCCTTGCAACTGCAAGAAAGACATCCCAAAACCTCTGGGGTTTTGGTACCAGCCTTTCTGGGTCATGTGTTCTAACCTGCATCACAGCAAGATGCACTCCTGATAGCCCCCACCAGGCCTGGCACATGAGGCTGTGAGGTCTCCAAGTCTCTTGGTTTTTCTGCTGAGTTGCACGCTCAGGAAGGCTGTGTCTCCTCGGCTGGGGTTCTATCCACATCCTCATCTGATCACACACATGCATGTGTATGTGTGCATAGGCATAGATATGTATGGCTGCATATGTGTAATCAGATTTATATGAGAGGAAATGTAAAACTAAGCATGGTGCTGGAGAGAGGCCAGGAAGGGCTTTTTAGACTTGGGCATCTCCTCTAGCACTGGATGAGTGTAAGAGGGCTGATTTTGATTGTGAACTGGAAGAAAAGTGGCATTTACAAACTGAATCGAGTACAAGTCAAATGAAAAGCTGGTATCATTAGCAACAAGTGCAGAGCTGGAGTTAGGCAGGCTTGCTCTTTGAAAGGCTCCTGAATGCCTTGGCTTCACTTTAGGAAAAGCGATAGCTGCCCAGCCCCATGGAGAGGAGCTCTGTCTTCTGCAGGAGCTTTTCTGCATGAGGTTTCAGTGGATGAGAATGCCCCTGCTGGGGTTCAGCCACTAACAACAACTGAGGTCCACTTTTATTTTTTTATACTCTGCTTGCCAATTTTGCATCTTTCAAAGGCAGGTGATGCCAACAAAGGACAATGCTTTTCAGTGTCATCAGGCCAGCTGCTGGATCCCATGGTCATATGCATTAGGGAAGGAGAGCAGTACCAGCATTTGTTCTTGAAGATGATCCCCTCCACTTTTGGCAGGGGAGCAGCAGTCTTTCAGGGATGGGTGGTGATCCTGGAGTTCCCTGTAGTGCTGGACCTGTTGGTGGGCCTATTGGTGGTGTCTGACTGGAGACACCCAGCACTTTTCCTGTTAGTAGATATTAAATATCCTTGGAATTTTGTGTTTAAGGTTTGGTGACCCTTGCTGAGATGACTGGGGGCAGTCAGGACCAGCCCACTTGTGTTACAAGGAGAGAAAGTGCCACCTATTATGAAAATTGGCAATGAAAATAATCTGTTTTCATTATATAGCCACAAAACCAGGGCATTATACAAAACTGGTAATTGGATAAACAGGGCATGCAAAAGAAAAGGTGAAAAATTTTGTTTCTCACTGTTTAGGATGCTTTTCAACATCATCCCCTTTTACTCAGTAGAAACTCCCCAAGTTAAAGCCAGATGGCAAATGGGTCTCATTGCCCTTCTGTGATCCATATTCACCAGCACTTCTTGCTGTTCTGTTGCCAAAAAAATGTAAGGCAAGTCCCTTCCTTTTCTCTTTAACAAACTCCACTTTGTGCTAACTTCCAAGATACTTGATTGTGCAAGAAATGGTCATCATCATCACGGTTACACAATCTCAATATTTTCATGTAGTTACCTGAATATATCTGCCCAATGTAGCAAAATGTCCTTACCCTTCAGTGACAGATTCCTTGTAAACTTATGTCTCCTTACCTTACTTGTACAGTCATGAGGTAACAAAGTAGTGCCTTTGTGTGAGTAAAGCAAGTTCTGAGAATCTATTATTTTACAACTGAATGGATTTTGGACATGTGCTTCTGCTGGGCTCCAGGAGATGAATTTGCCTTGTATTTTAAAACCATTTCCTTTGAAGGATGAGTGGCTTGAAAAATGCAGCTTGATGGGACAAGGACTTTTTAAATGAGGCACAGAGTTATTTTTTTAAATGCATCTCCACTGCTTGTTGCTAACAACAGGTCCAGAAGCTCAGTTAACAGCTTCACAAAGAACTTTATCAGGCAAAACATGGAACCCACAGCTTTTCTCTCGCTTTGACATATCACTCCAGTTTGTAAGAAGAACTGACACACTTCAATAAGGAGCTGTGCAAAGTCCCTTGAAATGGGCAGGTGCAGGGTTCATCATGGTGCATCCCAGCCCTCACCTGTGGACTCATCTTTGAGGATGCACTTTGCTGCCTCTGGTAGTGGGGAGTCTGGGGGAAAAGCATGCTCTGAAGGTCTTGAGCAGATGATGGGCATTTAGGTTCCCACAACCTTTCCATGCTAATACTGTCCTTTGTCTGGAAAAGGAAAAAAAACTAGAGCTTCCCAAGGGGTCACAGCCTTCTTTGGGCAACCAGCTGCTCTGCAGGGGGATATGTGCTCTACTGCAGACCCCCATGGGCTGCAGGGGAACAGCCTGTCTCACCATGGTCTTCACCACAGGCTGTAGGGAAATCTCTGCTTTGGCACCTGAAGCAACTTCTGCCCCTCCTTCTCCACTGACTTTGGTGTCTGGAGAGCTGTTCCTCTCAGATACTCTCACTCCTCTCTTCAGCTGCTGTTGTGCAGCAGTTTTTCCTCCTTCTATAATATGTTACCCAAGAGGTGCTACTACCATTGCTAGTGGGCTTAGGCTTGGCCAGTGGCAGGTGTGTCTTGGAGCCAGCTGACATTGGCTCCATCAGACACAGGGGAAACTTCTGGCATCTCCTCACAGAAGCCACCTCTGTAGCCATGCTGCTACCAAAAACCCAATACAATCGGCCAAGAGAGAGAGGCATATGAACATTTCTGTCCACTGGCTAAGAATTTTGCTGAGTGTGATGGTGGTGATGACCTGCCAAAAGGGCATTCATCTCACGTGAGTACTTTGGTAGTACCGCACATTTGAAGGGCTTTCACCTGTCTGACAAATCCCAGAGCCATCCATTTAATCTGGCTTTCACATCCTGTCTTGCTCCATTAAAAGCATGTTGCACACAGTGCCTTCCCTGCCAGAAATGCAGCAGTGAGGTGGTCGTGCTGTTGCCCTGCTTATGCTGGCAGCTTTATGAGCACCAGTGCAGGAAGGCTAAATAATGAAGCTCATGCTTACAACTTGTCTGAGCGAAAAAGTACCAGCAGGATATTCAGGCACTGGGCAAGCATTGGTAAATTAATGCCTCTTACCAAACACACATTTTTGGTAAAGACTAAGGTCTGCATTTTGCAGCACCCTGTCCTTGTTGTGTTGCCAGTGTAGGGCATGAGGCCCAGCACTCTCATTCTATTAATGAAGCCAAACTGCTGAACTTCCCAGTAAGTTATTTTGTTTGCAGTTGGCTATTTAAATCAAGCAGAAGCCAGATGAATGGAAATGCGGAGGTAGAGGCAAAAGAAATGTCTGAAGTTTACAACCTGCACCTCCACACAACCAGAGTTTTAAAGCAATGAACAGGGAGGTGGGTGGCACTCCTCTTTTGAGGCTGTTTCATTATGCAATGCCTCAGGCAGACCCAAAACTTAAATTTGTGCTTTCTGTGCTATTTAGGGGTTCATGGGCATGCCAAGAAAAGACCAGCTTGTTGCTGCTCATTAAAAGTGTATTTTCCACAGACAAAATCAATTTATAGGAAAAGAGTAGAAGGTCTTTTTTGTCTTATTTTTAATATTTACTCCATGCAAGGTTTCAGTACCACAGCCCAAGCAGATATACTGTCAGTTCCCATCAATATATACAGTCATTGCCACCTGTGAGACTCAAAGTGGAAAAACAGACAGCAACCTTTGGCACTGGAAGGACTAAACTGGTTAATGCTCTATTTGCAACAGTCTTCATTTTGAGGTGCAGGCTGCATTTTTGATCTAGCTGTTAAACAGTAATAGCAACCAGTGAGATCTCAGTCAAGAGGAGAAGAGGAAGAGGCCACAGCTGTTAGACATTTACAGGTTGTTATGACCTGACAAAATTAATCTTAAGCAATGCAAGATTTGGCTTAGTCAATCTCAGAACTATTCGTAATTACCATTAAATATTTGATGAGGGCAGGAAATGTAACAGAAGACTTGAAGAGTGCATCGTAGCACCAGCACAGCAGATTGTACTACAGCAACCTGATTTCCTCCTGTAACAAGGTAAGAGGTGATGCTGACATGGAGGAGCAGGACACCTGGCACATTGTTTGGCACTACCAAGGCTTTTTACATCTTCTTCTATGAGGTTCTTGAGAGCATGGTTTAAGTGAGATTACTAGAAAGTGAATGCAGACTTTGTTGGCTGCTTGCATGTAGCACCAATGGTTTCTAAGGCTGCACTTGAAGAGATACTTCAAGCAAGGGTTGGGATTACTTTGTTTGGGTTTTTTTCCCCTCAGTCTGGTCCTAGTTAGTATTTTTGTTATTGACCTGAATGCTGGACTATGGCATGTGCTTCTGACATCTACAGATGACATTAACTGGGAGGCACTGCCCTGGAACACAGGGGTAGAACTAAACATTATTTTGGCAAACTGGAAAAGGGTTTGATTTATAAAAGGAATTATTCTGAAAAAGAACAGACACAAACACTTATTTGTGCAAACAACTCATTTGCATTCCTGTAGTATGTCTGGGAAACTTCTTCCCCTTCGGATGGCTGACAAGCTGCTCTTGGGCACAACAGAGTAGAAAAATAAAAATATAAAATGCAAACTTACCAGCACAGGACATGAAAATGTAATGTGTCACACTGCTTCTATGTGCTGATCAGAGATGTCCCAGGGGAGGCTGGGGCAGGGGATGCAGGGGGTATAAGGATGCCTGTTAGGGATCCTCATCCATGAAATGGGTGGACACAAGGACGCCTGTGGGTGTCAAGTCCTTGGGTGCTGTATGGCCCTGAGGCGATGTAAACTTGGAGATGTGGCTTTGGAGATGCTTGGATTTGGAGGTAACCACTGTAGAGGGGAAAAGTGGAGATGTTTCCCTTCTCCCTGTCTCATTATCTCTCTGTCTCCTTCCTTTCACCTTGTTTCTGTACTAATAAAATTAAGACAAACAGGAACCAAAACATCTTGGGGGACCATGAATAGATATGATAAAAATGTAGCAAACAGAGATTATTTTGGGAGGCTTGGGACCTCTGCCATCCTTTCCACAGAGACCAGTGCACTGGGTGCGACTATGGGATCAGAGTTATCTTCCCACTGTACTATGCAGGGGCATCTTCCTACTGTCCTATTCAGGAGCATTGAGACTTTTAAGTAGCAGCCTTCTTACTACTGCAGCAGTAGAAAGTGGAAAAAAATTTTTACAGATGCTTTGAAGGACATTTCCTTCCATTTCCTGCCAGGCTTTGTTTGCTGCTCCTTCAGCTCTCAGCAGGTGACTTAGAGGGGAGTTGGAGGTGTGGCTTGCTCGTTAGCAGGAGATTGAGAAGACTTTGAAAACATCTCTAGGGAGTGCAAGCAACCTGGAGCGGCGAACAGGAGTGGGCAAACAGGGAGCGTGGCACGTCAGTGAGGTGGCACGGCAGTTTGCACGGCAGTTCGCACAGGCAGGGCATAAGCCTAGGGTTTGGTTTGTTTCCCCCCACCCCCCTCCCCCCCAGCTCAAGGCAGTCATGCCACCCCCCCAAAAAAATGAAAGCTTTTGCTCCTGTTACCAGTAGAGGGGTGTCAATACAGACAGAACCCTCTGAAAAGGATGCAGCTACTCAGGCCTGGAACTGCTACCAGAGGACAGTGTAAGAAGCGCCTGCAAACGATGTGAGCAGGTGGATGATTTGCTGTGTCTGGTGGCAGAGCTAAAGGAAGAGGTGGAAAGGCTCAGAAATATAAGGGAGAGTGGTGGAGTCATACCCTTTCGACTCCTAAGGAAGCCCAGCAGGAGGTGGTGAAGCCCAACCCCTCCTGCCATCAGGCAGACAGGACCATATGGATGGGGAGGAATGGAAACAGGTGCCTGGTCGTAGAGGCAAAAACACCCCCTCTCCACCCCTTTCACCTGCCAGGGTGCCCTTAAAGAACAGGTATATGGCCCTGGACTCCGAAAGTCTGATGGAGGACAGTCAGGAGGAAGATCTGTCTACAAGGTCTTCTGGTTACCCCCAGTCTACCGGACGGGTTACAACTACAGATAAGAGGGAAAAGAGAAGGGTTATTGTAATCGGTGACTCCCTTTTGAGGGGAACTGAGGGCCCTCTATGTCGGCCAGACCCATCCCACAGGGAAGTTTGCTGCCTTCCCGGGGCCAG
>JAWWEV010000095.1:21722541-21777420 GCA_035583235.1 Hafferia zeledoni
ACGGCCTGAGCTGAAAGAGCTAGACCTTGATATCACTTGCCAATAATTTTAATAAATAAAATTACTAACCTTTTTTTCTTTCCTTATAAAATAAAATAAACGCTGATTTATCTAGCCAACGTCTCAAGTGCCTATAACAACTGGTCCATCAACATGGCTGACATCTGGCAGGATGGACCAGCCTGCACTAAAGAATCAAGTCAGTCAGCTTGTGAAGAGCATCAGTGTAGTGCTTCAAGCTCAGCTGGGAGAGGTGCCAAGCATGCAGACCTTGATATGGGCAAATACTGGCAATATGTCTGCCTGGAAAGCAAGGTTAAGTGCAGCCCTGCTCCTGGAAGAGCATAAATGGGACAGATACGTGAAGAAGTGCTTTGCCTCATGTGCATGAATGGAAATAACCTTAGAGAAATACATCAGTAATGATACTGCATATCCTACCTGGCCTGCCTCTGGCTACTCCAATGCCTGTCTCCTGCAGGCAATGTGTGGTCAGGGTATGTTCTCCCAGAAAAGACTTTGCAGTGTGGTGAAAGCAGCATGGATCCTTTCTGCAGTGAGGATCCAAACTGCTCTAAAACAATTCTCAGATGCACAAACTGTTCCTGTGCTGAGATGCAAAAGAGATCACAGCTCAACCTGTTAAGGTAAAAAGGTAACTCCTCACACAACCGCTGGCACACACTAACCCTGTCTAGTGCCCCACTCAGAGCCAACACTCAAACCTTTCCCAATGTATTTTCAAGCAGAGAGACATAGGTGTCAGTAGACTGCCTTCAGCATTTCAGCTTGTTCAGTTTTCATAACACAGAGAACAGGGCCAAGGAAAGAACCTGTTCTTACCACACTTCCTTTTAAATAAAGCAGTGCTCTGTATTCCAACAGCATGCCCAAGATGTGAGTCCATGTGCAAAGGCAGCCCAGCTGTTCCCACTCAGGATTATCACCAATATTTAAAATGCTGTGAATTTGAGATGTAAATTTCTATCTTTTCTGTAAGATAAACATCAAATTTCAGGGCATCATTAACAGCACTGGCTGTAACCTCATCACCCCCTTTTGGTCTGCTAGCTTAGGGGAAGGCTTTGAAACACAGACCACCTTTTGCATTCCCAAGTCTCCACTTATGCCTATGTACCAAAACGTGTAAAGGCTTACAACATTACCTCCAAAAACACCACATTCAAAATCTTGTTATATCATATGTGCTCCTTGTTTAGAGGAATGGTGTTTGAGTTACAAACTTTTCTTTCTGCTACAGTACATTTTTACCTCATCTCTCAGTGAATATGGACGTCTCCATAGCTTTAAAAATTTCAGTACTGGTGTAGTATGAAACAAGCCATATCTCCATCAGATGCAAATAGTGAGTAAAGCAGGTTTTAATCCATTTCTTTATGCCAGCGGTAAATTTGGCTTACAGGTTTTAAAATGTGCCCTAGCAGCAGAAAGGATTTGAAAAATTAGGTGCTAACTGCATTTTTATCTAAGGTCAAACCTGGATTGATCCAGCACATCCTTTTAAGATTTCTGGCAATTATTTTGTTTTTTCCTTTGAGTGGAGTTCCATTTCCCTAATACTTGGGCTTTGCCAGCAGGTCCTAAAAGGTAGGTTAATATTGTTGTGAGGCATTAAGAATGCAATGTTGCCTCAATATGGGTACTAAACAGGGTGCAACTTTATTTACAGTGTAAAGTGCATCACATGGAAGTTGTTTAAAACACACAACAAGCAGTGACATAAATGACAATACAGTACCGGGTAGGGAGTGGAAAGTATTCCAGCAAGTATCAAAACATCATCAATAACACTAATAAAACAGCCTCAAGTTTCAGCTACTCTGTCCTAACACCACATCTCCTTATAAAACATGTTGACTTGTTTGTTCCCGCGACTCCATGTACTAGTCACTAGTGTAAAGCTGGGGTACTAAAAGCCATCCTGCAGCCCTAACTCTTCAACAATGTCCTGCCAGCTCTAAGCACTCTCCTCACCTCTTCTGCTCTGCTCTGGAGATGACCAGGGCAGAGACAGGGAACATACCAGAGAAACACACTGGAAAAGGGACAAAACCATGAGCATGACATCTACTTTTCTCACCTATACTCTCTTTCCCTTGAGGAGCCCTGTGTTGCTCACCACAGTTTCCCTTCTTTTGCTGTAAAGGCAGCAAGGAGGTTAAGGAACAAAATGCCTACAAATGGTAGTGATTAAGGGTTGAAATGCAGACATGACTTACTGAACACTAACTTCAGTCAGAGCTGTAAACATCAGTGGCTGTGGAGCTGGCAGAAAGAAGATTTTTGATAAGTGCTAGTAGAGTCCATTACAAAAAGAAGGTTGTGGGAGCTAAAACCACAACTCTTCAGCTGGTTGCAGCTCCCACTGAGAAGGAATCTACATTCACATTAATCTGATCCCCTAATGACTCCTATTCTTTCCTATTAGTTTTTTCTTTCAATTGGCTGAAAGCTTTACTGGCTCACAAATTTGCTTGTTTCTTCCCCATTTCTGGTGTTGGGCTAACAGCCATCAGTTATGTGTCAGTATTTATTAGAGCCCTGTTACTGTGAGCTCGTTTGGTGTTGTATCACATTCCTGTATAAAAATTCATGCATAAAAGGAAGGTACATCTATAAAGGGTGAGGGGTGGGGTATTTGTGCACACTCTTAATCCAGGGGGTAACTAAGCAGGAATGCTACAAGTGGTGAAATTTATTTCTCCTTTTTCTTTCCCAGTGCTGACTGCAAGTTACACTTTCCTATTATTACTGGGAAAAACAGAGCTTCTGATCAATGACTCTCAGGTTTCTGACTCCTAACATCTTTCTCAGATCAGATTTTTTGCTGACAACAATTACCTAACATGTGACTTTGAAACATGCATGTGATTTCCACCTTGTAATTCCACCACCCTACTTAATCATAGGTAAATCTTAGCATTTTAGTTCATTAGAGCATGACTTAATGATGGCATTCAGATATGTTATCCCCAGGAGCAATGGGATCAACAGTCTGAGAATGAAAAATCTGACACCATGTATGCTCTCAGTATTTCTCAGACAGTTGAGCATTTCTGCCTATGTGTGTACTTGAGAGAGGCCTTTGCCAGTTTTCTAAGGGTTCTGCATAATAAAAATACAGCCTTTTGGCAAGCAAATAATGAAGTTCACCTGTGAATGCAACTGGTGCCTTCTCTCTCCATCTTAGGGGCAGTCAGCTTTAGGACCCAGACCCCAGGTATCAAAAACATTCACCTAGAAGATAACTGCTAGATATGCACTTCATTTACACAGGAAAGGGATCTGGTTACAGGCTGGTGGTGAATCTCATGGCAGATGGAAAGTGTAAGTTTCAGTGGTCCTCCTGCTGGAACCTGGATTTTCCAGCTGTAAAGGTACACCTGAACTGTCTATAGACCAAAAAGCCTCAAAGGCTCTTGTTGGCTAGACTTGGTCCATCTATCTCTGAATGACATAATGTTCTCTTATCTTTTTTACATTTTTGACTATGTTCCCATAAAATCTCTGGTAAAATTCATGCTGATGTCTCCCATTAAATCATGCTCCAATTAAGTTAATGTCACACAAAATACATTATAGAATCTCTTATGCTCACCAGAAATTGTGGTTACAACATAGACTGTATCACATGTAGTTGTAATTTTTGTCAACTTAAGTTCAGAAACAGGCCCAATGCAAAGTTTGTTGGCTCAGTTAGCCTTGTGTAACACTTCTTTACTGTTGAGTTGCTGGACAGTATGTTTTGGCAGTTGATAAGCAGAATTGCCACATTCTGTTTAATCATGGTTGGCAGTATAATACAGTTTAATTAGCTCACTCTATGTAAGAAATGGGAGGGACTTCACTTCACACAACCCCTCAGTGGACTGTAGGAACCTTTACATTTGTATGTGTATGTGTGTAAGATGTCTGTGTAGCAGCATATATTCGATAATATTTTTGTAAATGAAAAATAGAGAGGAGTTCTTTAAAAAGTGAAAGGTATTGTAAAAATGTATCACAAAATAAAATACAAAACAAGGGAGCTGGGAGTGGGGAAGGGAAGCAATGGATTTGATTTACAATGCATTAGATTCCAATGATGCCTAGGCTGAAGAAGGATATCTGAATAGAGAACTGCTGCTTTGCTGTTAAAAGGGATAGAATCCAGCCTTCCGTTTCCTGCAGAAACAAAATAAGATCAGTGCTGTAGTGAACATACCAAACAACATCAACAAGAGGATGGCACCTGAATTTACACCAGGAATTAAAGTGCCACAGCTCAAGATTGAGAGAGGAAGAGATTGTGCATGGGCAACAGAGATATCTGACACTTAGTTTAAGCCATGGTTCATCACAGCATGGTTTAGATCTAATCTTGTCATGGATGCTGATAAAAGTTTCAGCCCTTTCGGCTTTCCCTTACAAATCATATGCTGTTAACTTGCAACAGCAAGTCTTTGCACTCATGCTATTTATTCCTTTCTGCCTGTATGGTTTTTCAGTCCTCAGAATGGTATTATACTGCATAAACAGCTACAAGCAGCTGAGGCCAAAGCTTAACAAATTATAAAACAAATCTCAGTTCCTGTTTCTGTCCTCTTCCCTCTACCCACTCAGTCCTGTTTGGGGGAACTTCCTCTTGGACAGCTCTTGAAGACTGCAAGCCTGCAGGATTAATGGCCATTCTTCTCTCAGATTTCACAATGCTGCACAGAGCTACATACTTGGACAAAAAAACCCCAACAAAGTAACAAAACAAGAAGAATCTGGTTTGGTAATAGCCTGAAACTTTGCTTTGCCTCGGAGATAAACTCCATTATTTTTGGCTATTATATCCACTGGATATGGGCTTCTCTGCTTTATGTCCTAAATGGAAATACTATCAGACTTCAGATGTGCACCTTTCAGTCTTAAGCTGGATACCATTTGTTGGCAGTACATTTAAGTTGCTTCACTAAGGCATGTATTGTCACAGCTGACAAACAAAAACTATTCATTTTGGACAATGTAGTTTCTCAAGCAAGCATCTGTTTATAGTTTTAAGATAAACTACATATCAGAGAGATTGGGAGGAATGTCTGTCACTATCTATCCACAAAGAAGACTAGAAAAAATTGCAATGTCACAGGTTTTGTCTGTCTCCCAGAGAAAAATATTCTCTGGTTCTTATTTAGCTCTCCAGGGTAATGACCAGTGTGTTCAGCAGCAACCTGTGTGAGCTTTTCCTTGTGTATGTTTCATGGCCCTAGCTGCCAGGTGATTTGAACTGGGACTTGCCTCAGAGGCCTTGTGTTGTACTCTAAATGATTACATCATTCAAGAAGACCTATTATTTATAACATCTGTTGCATAACCTAGTCTTAAACGCGGATCCATCTGAGGCATATACAGTTCCAAATGAACACTAGTAAACAGTAGGCCACTAAAGTTTCCTGAACATTCTGTATTACATGTCAAAAAACCACTTCCATTTACACTATGAAGAGTCAATCTCAGCACTGCAGCTGTGCCTGCCAGCTTACATGTAAATGCACCATTTTATGAGTTTTCTAGAAGTTTGGCAATCATGTTGCAGAGTGCCTCTCTAAGGTCTTTCCAGATGACCCATAAATCCCGAGACATCTAAATGTCACGGATTTTCAGGATCTAGAGATGCTCAAAATTAATTGCACATTCTTCATGTTTAGAGTTCAGTAGGATGTGATTCAGCCTAGCTATGGCACAGTGCTCAGCAATGCTTACCTAGAGCAGTCATGTCCAGTCCATGATGAGGGACAATAGCATCGATTTGGTCGTATGCACTTCCCGCCATTTAAGCAAGGCAACTGGCAAACAGCTGCATACAAATACACACACACAAAGCTGCATTAATGAGCGTACCCACAACAAGCTGATTGAGGAACAGGGCATTGAAAATCCATCCTGCATCATTCTGTTAAGAATGGACTGCTCTAAAAACTGCAACATTACACATCAGCTGTGAGTTTGTTGTGAAACAAGTTTTGCTCTTAAAAGGGCAGCCTTAGAAGCACCCCTCTGCTGAATGTGATTTCACTCCTTCTACTACTTTTGCTATCTGCTGCAGAGTATGAGTTACACAAAACAGTGTGTAATTTTACACTACCTTAAAAATTCTGTTATTTTGCCTCAAATTAAGGCAAAAAAAAGAATGCAAATAGAAGCAGGAGAAGCAATTAGAAGAGGCTGAAGATGAACAGGAGAATAGGCCTTATCTCCAGGAATAAAATGTAGATTTTTTTTTTTTTTGAAAGGAATGTGATAGCTGAACGGTAGCCAGGGCAAGCAGACACCAGACATGGAGCAAAAGTAGAGAATGAGACAGCATAAGCAGAAGTTAAGGGCCAGAAAGCCTTTTGCAGATCAACAGCAGGCAAGGAGTAAGACTTCACACAATGGCACCTGCATGGAGACAAAGAAAGGAAGTAGAGAATGACAGTAAGTTCCTGACAGAACTTGATAGCCCTAAGAGGTGAGACTAGGTGTTACAGGGCATTTGAATTAGCAAACACCAGTCTGCCTTACAGGCTGTGCTGACCCAGCAGTGAAATTACACTGCACATGCTTTTCTGTGACAGTCAAAACCAAGGATATCAAGTAACCAAGCAAATGTCAAAGCTTCAAGTCTTCCAATCAGTTTTGAGACTGAAAGATAAAGAAGCACAGAGTTTACAGAACAGATTTGGAGACTTAATGAAGTTTTTCAAATGCAGACATCTATTTTGCAGGAAAAGTGACAGATATGAACTCTTTTAAGCAGATAATGCCATATGTAGAGAACAGTCTTAAAGATACCAGTGAGGACAAATGCTGGGTAGTATCTTTGTGAGGAATATGCATCAGAATACACTGATTAAAATGGAATTACAGGAAATGGAAATGAGGAATGTGAAAGGAGATAGAAATACACTACTCTAATTTATCTGGGGCAAACAAAAACAGACAATGGCAGAAGGTTATACAGATAAACCATGCCTATGCAATTAAGTGCATTAAGAATGTCAGGTTGAAGATGACTTCTGATTCTGAAATGAAGCATAAGACTGAAACATCTTTAGCTCTCACTTTATGCTCATAATTATTCCTGTGAGACCACCAGTTAATAAAAATATTTCTCTGTCATGGCAAAACTTTAATAGCAGTAAGTAAAACAAGAATTAATTTAAAAACTTTTATGAATGGGTCTTGACACAGATGCAGTTGTTCATTACAATTTTTCCTTCAGCTACTGAAAAGCAAGTCAAGCCTGAACAGATTTGAATTGCTGGAGACAGCAAATTCTCCAGGAATTTTGTTGCAGGCCTGGGTTTTCCTATGAGAAGCTTAGGAGTTCTGAGTCCTTAGTGACCTGTGCTAAGTATTGCTAGTAGAGTCACAAAAAGTAAAAAATAATTCAGGTGAAGTTTTACCCATATGGCAGCGTGATCCAGTCCATCCATGGGGGCAGTCACACTGGTAAGGAGCCACACAGCGACCTCCATTGAGACATGGCAGAATGCATATTGCTAAGGAGAGGAGACAGAATTATCTCCCACAAAAGTAAATAACAGAAAGTTCAAGAAAACAGCTTACATTTAATTAGAGACTGTACTACCCCTCTAAGTGTTTGCATGCAGTATCAGTAGAGTTGAGCAGGATCTACCCACAAGGCAGGAGAAGCAAATATGACTGGCATGGCAGCCAGATATGAGAAGGAATGACAAAGAAAGGGACAGGCTGGAGCTAGAGTTCTTCCGACTCTTGTAGGCTCTGTGTTCACGAGAGATGAGCCAAGGCTGTTTGCTTCTTTTGCACATGTAATATCCACAGACATTGTCCACTTCTGTGATGGTGGTTAACAAAATCAGTTCATGCTTTAATTGAAAACAACTGGATTGTTCATTAATTGTCTGGGCTCCTACAATGTAATATCCAAAACAAATTAATCTATGCCTTGCCCATAGAAAAGCACTTGGTCTGGGCCAGTGAAAATATGCTGGGACAGGTGACACCTGTATCTACCTGTTACTGTATCACATCTGTATTTTGTGCCATGTGGAACTGATACTGCCACAGAGAAGACTTGAAGGTTGATGAGTAGATTCAGAGGACCATTTTAAGATGTCATACAACTTAAATGCTTGGAACCACATTCTTCTCCAAGAACTACATGAGAATATGCACAACTTTTTGTATGTCTCCATGTATACTTGGACTCAGGGACAGTGACACCATCCCCGCTACAGATATTCTTGGATATACTAAGGCTTTATGTCAGGGTCATATCAAATAATACACACAGTAAGGGTACTTTCCCTTTCTATTCACAGAGACCCAGGCCTGACTATGTGTACAGCAATAAGGCTTCTCAGGCAGCAGCTATGCTAGTGTGAAACAGTTAAATCTCCCAAATTCCTTGTGCTAAGACTGCCATGAAGGAAATGGTAAACATAGTTCAAATTGTATCCCAAATGTAACCCAGGGAATCTTTGACAGAGCAAAGAGTCAGATTTTAGTCTTTTGAATCAGAACAAATCCAAATCTCTACATGTGACATGAAAGTCAGCCCAGAGTTTGTGGGCTACAGGTACACAGGTCAGGAAGGACAGTCTGAAAAAAAGGTCATTTGCATTATCTGAACATTATTATTTTATGAGGTTCATAGCTTGACAGACTGACAGAAAAGGAAGCCAAGAAACCAATGCAGCCACCAGGAGGACACATTTCTTTTGTTATAATCCCTGTTTGTTCCCCAAGACTATCATGTATTGCTATTAGAAACCAGCTTTGGAAAACTGAAGCAATCTGTTCTTCAACCATAGTGAAAGAGCGGCCACAAACAAAATCACATCAATAAAAACAGTGTTTGCTTTTGTTTGGAGGTGTCAGGGCACAGAAACAAGCCATTAGTTTCTGTTCATTTTCATTTGTCAAGAAAATACAGTAATGATATTTATGTTTTTGGCCTTTAATTTTCCCACCTGGTTCACTGCAATAAATTCACTTGTCTTACCTACAACAACCTTAATATTATACTTGGGGGATATACGTACGCTCTTCACAGAGACGGCCCATCCAGCCATCTGGACATGAACAGGCATTTGGTCGCTCACAGATGCCACCATTCTGACATGGGAACCGACAGACAGCTGAAAACAATACAGTTTCATCACAAACTCAAGATGGTGATTTAGAAGCTTAGTAATTCAGCACCCTGCATAGATCTTTGCAGTTCTAAAGCTTAGAGTAGAACAAGCAAATGCAGTGAAGAAACATTAACTGACTTTGATTTCAAGGACTACTTCGTCTTCTGACTCTGTGTGTTTGATTAAGTATTGTAAGCAAGTCTAAGACAAGAGCAGAAATGCAGAAGTTTTTAGCATAGTTGGGTAAATTATTTGGACAATGTTTCAAGGCTGATGCTATGCTTTATCTGCTTTTCCCACTAATTTTCATAAAACAAACAAAAATTGCCCTATCTCATAAAAAATGATTACCCTCCTTCTCCCTCCTCCATGCCTTCTAAATTAACTCTAGAATAGAATCAAGCTGTCTTCTAACCTTGGTATGAAACACAAAGATAATGTAGGGTTTGTCGAAAGTAAAATTAAACCTTGTAGTAACACAAGCCATTTTTATTGCACTAGCATTCAGCATAATGAGAAGTGACCAGAAAGGGTGCAGCAGTGGCAGTGTTTAGCTGTGGAATCTAAAGTGTGATTACAAATCTCACTTAGCATTCATGCTGACTGGTTCCCCTTGGCTTGCATACTTATTAATAAGCACCTGCTCATAAAAGGGAGGCATTTGGAGTGGACTCCATCATGCTAGCCCAATATGCTGCCTGGACTGGACAGACTTTGGACTTCATCGTCTTTTCTAAAACACTGCACTGTATCTTGGCTCACACACCCAAGGAAACCAGGACTACTTCAGAAAATCAGGTGACAAGCCAAGTACAAACATGTTAGACTTAAAGATTGTTCAAGGAAGTACAATCCTTCTCATGTTGGTGTAAATACTATGAAGATCAAAAACTGTGGCTTCCAGATGATGCTACAGAACAAATAAGTAATCAGACTGACATCTAATTAGTGGTAGTTATGAACACAGAGTAATCTCAGGAAACTCCATCTGAACTGCTAATTGCATCATATCTTTAATTAGTTAGTAGGTGAGCAAAATACGCATTTAGGCTTTGAGTGTTCATGTTCAGTATTAGAATTAAATATTAGCACACTAAAACACTGTTCAGACCTGAAATTTACTTTGGAAAGAATGCAAATCTTCCTTCATAGAGCCAAACTTGAGTCACTCTTGGATCTAAGCCATGCCAAGCTGCAAGCTACAGCTTGGAGTCTGTTGAAATAAGGCCAAAGCTCTGCCATTTTATTTTTCGATCTCAGGAGCCTTCCCATCAAGTGTCAGCTGATAATGAGAACGGGATGAGACCTTGGGCTCTGGCAGGTTAACAGAAGTTGTAATACTTTCAACAGTGATTTTGAAAAGTTTAGTTGTAAAAATATCTATTACTACATAGACAGCTTGTCTCTGGGCGTTGACTAAAGCAGAACAGTGTGCCAAAGAGATTTCTTTTGTGCAATGAAAAACCATCTAAAGCTTTCTGTGATCCACACCACTTAAACAGTATCCCATGAATGTATAATGGGTTGTGAGATAAAAGATTTGTGTATAAATGATATCCCACATTAAATTCAAAGCCCATGAACAATGGTCTTCAAAATGTGTTTTATTTCCTTCTGTCAATGGAGAAGATGCAAATATTCCAAGAGTTACAGAAATTGCTGTACAGAAATTTTCATGAATTACAGAAACTCCATGCCACTGTGCAATCCAGGATCTCAGGCAGAGAGGCTATTGCTGGATTTCTGCCCAGGCCCTGGCTGTGAAACTGAACGAGAATATCATCCCTACTTGTAATACACCAATTTAGGCATGCAGAGACAATTTGTCTGTAGCTGTGGGGATTATTATTAACTCAACATACAAGACGAGAGAAAGGCCTGGGACTGGAAGTTAAGCTGGGATTTCATTCTCTTTTTATGGCTATTTTAAAGCAAGCAGAACAAATGCAGTCCTGGTGTGCTCAGGAGAGAATAGGAACCATGAACTGTGACTTCAGTTACTGGTAGTAGATCCCACATTCATGGTATCAATCTTTTGAGATCACCCTGTAAATCCATGCCTGTGAGTTATCTTCACAGGACACAAAAGCATTACACTGCTGCAAGAAAAGCATGGGTTATAAGGGGGGGAAAAAAGTTCTGTTATCTGTTCTCAGCTTTGCCAAAAAGCTTCCCTGTGGTTGCAAGTGAATGCTTTCCTCCAGGCCTCAGCCTCCCTCTTGTAATGCTCCTGTTTTCTGATGGGGTATGAACTTCTTGGTTGGCAGCTCCACACTGACCACTCCCAGTTAGCAAGATGTGGGAAGAGGGCAAACAAACATGTCATATTTTAGAGTACTTCAGAAAGCAAAAACTGGAGTCAGGTAAGCTGTGTGCCTCTGTGCAGCCTGCCAAGTCCTGCAAGTGTTTACAATCAGCAGATCCAATACTTCTCACCCCTGAAACTCAGATCAGAATCTGGCCTGCAACCTCTAACCAGTGGTGATTCAGGCAAGTGCAGTTCTGGTTAGAGTTCTTCCAAAGAAGCTAATGAAGTCTTCTTTTAATTATAATATTTCCATTAACTAACCTGTTCAACCAGGACAGAAGGTTTCAAGCAGGTTTAGGGCACATTAATAATCAACTCACACAGCCATAAACAAGAAATGCAGCATGAGTCATTACAAAGAGTGCTTTCATGTCGCTTCTGATGTAGACCACAAAGGCTTGAGTCCTGCAGGACTTTTCTTAGGCAAATTACTCACATGAATTAAAAAGCAATTGAAAGATTACTTTGACATGTGTCATGAAAATGCAGGACAATCCTCTCAGAAACACCTTTAGTTCTTTTTATTTCCCCTTTTAGGTGAAAAGAGGGGGCAAATTGTTATTCCTCTCCCTTAATACACAGTATATTCTGCTTTGTTTTCCACACGCATCATCTGTCTACTTCATCACTTGGTTTTTTTGAAATAATTTTCCCTAATACTTACTCCTCTGAACAGCCCCAGTAGACTTCACAGTGTTGCAAACAGGACACGTTTTGGCAGTGCTTTGCAGATCAGCCCTTCCTGGTTATTGATAACCAGTGGCAAGAACCTATCTTAGCAGAAAATTACATTTCTTGGCGTAAAGTAGGTGGGTTCTGTGTAACTAATAAATACTAAATAAGAAAGAAAAGTAAAGCTGGTGATATTAAAGGGACAGTTGAAGAATCTGAAGTGCCACAATCTGAAGAAATAACATCCAATAATTTTGCTAATGAATTCTAGCTTAGCCAAAGTAGCTATTATGCAGAAATCCCTTGAATTCTGTAGCTGTCACAGTTCAGAAAGAAAAAAAGATGCATGTGACAAATTTTTCACAAGTAATCTGGTGCTTTGGGAGTGTAAATTTCTTAACAGCACCTTTAGATTCCTCATGACATCTGAAGTAACTCTGGTGCTTTTACTGTAGATCTCCCAGGCAGTCAGCAATAGGACAAGGGGGGCATGGGCTTAAGCTCTGCCAGGGGAAATTTAAGTTGGATATCAGAAAAAAATTCTTTCCACAGAGAGTAATCAGGCCTTGGAATGGCCTGTCCAGAGAGGTGATGGATTCACCTTCCCTGGAGGTTTTTAAACTGAGACTAGACGTGTCACTGAGTGCCCTGATCTGGTAAACGGACTGGAGTTGGACCAAGGGTTGGACTGGATGTCATCTTGGTCTTTTCCAACCCAATCGATTCTATGATTCTATGATTCTCTACTTGGCTTCTCAGTGGGGGATTCTCCATGGAAATGGCAAGCCATAGTCACAAAAATAAGAGAAACTTGTTTTTCAGGAGCAGCTTCTCTATTTCTGAAACCTTCAGGAGTTACAAGCCCACTTTTTGGCTTTGGGCTCCTCAAAATGGTCTACTGAGCCGTCATTTTTGGGCAGGGCATTATAACTATCTCATACAGAACTTTAACAAAGCACCTGCTTTCAAAGAGTAGGGCAACTCAGTTTGCTCAGTGAAGGGGAGGTTTGGCCTCAGCACTGTATTTGCACAACATACTAGCCAAAGAGCTGACAGGCTGGCAAGGTCAGTGTGCCTTGAGGCAGCCAAAAAGGTAGTAAACAACCCCAGAGCAGGCAAGTGGGCCAGACCCATTGGCGCCAGGGTCTGATGTCTGTCGCGTGAACACCGCATGTAAGCTGCCTCCCAGCCAATGGGAGAACCCCTCCGCCGCGTGAACAAAGATCCTCCGCCTATCCAAAGCAGCCTTCGGTCGCGTGTACTCCCCAAAACTCTATATAAGCTGTTTTACCCCCCCGAATAAAGTTGTCTGAACGTTCTGCTTTTAACCTTAGCGCATGGCGGTATCTCTATGAGAAAGACACACATTGTGACTAGAAGCCCAAACCTGGGATCACGCTGGGGCTGGCTGCAGAGACACAGAAAACGCTCTCGGTACGCATCGCCTTTTCCCCTACAGCTTAGGTCTTAGCATTCATAGTACTTTGCTGTCAGAATTTATTTAAAAAACCTGATGCGGGTTCATGATTAGTCAAGCTTAGCCCAGTACAGAATCTTCCATCTCCAACGGGCTTCTGACCTAAACAGAAAATCACTGAGGAAGGAAGAATTGTTGCTACTACTTTGACATGGGGAACTAAGACTTGCAGGATGAGAGGCAGACCTGAAAACTCTGACAATGGTTCCACTGCTCCCAGCTGAGGGTTTTGGAACCTTTCCTCTTCTATGTGAGTTCTGAAGCTTAGAGAAAGGAGCTGCCTGTGACTGGTCACTGATGTGTCCTAAGGTTTTTAGCTTTATAAACAAAATACCTGAAGTTCAGTTTGCAATATGGTGGCTGTTTCACAATCTAAGACTTTGGGGTGCAGCAACTCAACTCACTGCTCTACCCAAAGTAGAAGACTCATCAAGCTTCTGATATGGATATGGCCGATGACAAGGTCTCTTCCACCAAAGCCCTGTGAGCCTGGAACCCTTTTGCTATGCCTTAGCCACGGTTGTAAGTTAGTGTTTTAATAGGCTTGTACCTGTTTTTGACTGTTGAGTTTATAATCTCATATGTTTTGTGTTTGTTTCCTCCATTTTCTGTTCAAAACTTTTTATTTATTTGAATCTTCTGTATGGAAGAGCTAATTCTGTAATTAAACAGGTGAATGTTTTAGCTCAACAGACCAAAATATTACATAACCTACTGGTATGCCAAGGGTACAAAGACTAGAGTTTGTCTTTGGTATTTTGTTAAACCCATGAATTTTCTACAGCACTCAGTGTGTATTATTTAGTAAGCTATATCAATCTGTCTTTAAGTGATTTACTGCAAATCAATTTTTTTTTTGGACCTGTCACATTTTAAACATAGTGATGGACTAAGTTCCCATTTGCTCTATTTTGTTTTCTGCAGTGCTTGATTTTTGACTGTGAAAAACTGACTGGCAGTGCCTAACTGAAACAGCTCAGCTTGTCAGAGAGATGACTGATTCTGTCACTTTCTTACAGAAGATGAGAGTAGAAAAGATCTTAGAAGTGGGATACAATATTGCAGCAGAAGAAAATATAAGATTTGCACAGACTAAATAGCAAAATTGTGGAAGCCCTCTCTCACTTGGAAATAAAGCAAAAACCTGCACTGTAAATGCCCTCTGAAACTGTGACTGCACTGAAATTAGTAAAAATTTCATTTTCATTTTTATTGCAGCGAAGCTCTGTGCTTATGGAAAGTTAAGATATGCTTCAGGTCATAAAAAAGCCTTACCTTTGCAAGTAGGTGGTGTTGTCCACGTTCCATTTTCTAAGCAAATGCTCCGCAGGGGCCCCTCCAGCATGTACCCACTGTAGCATGAATAGGTGATCATGTCTCCATACTGATAGAAGCTACCACGAATCAGAGCATTCTCTATGTGAGCTGGAGGACCGCAAGATATCTCTAAACAAAAGAAGTCATACAGAGGTAGGTAAGCTGCCATGCCTACACAATATCATTTCCAAACCTGGAGAAAACACTGTTCCAGGGTAGGAGCCAGAAACACACCTGTGATGACAAATCAGTAAAAGGGTGTCCAGGGACCTGGATAGATGTGAGAAGTGGGCCCACAACAACCTCATGAAGTTCAATAAATCCAAGTGCAAGGTGCTGCACCTGGGTTGGTGTGATCCCAGATATGAGATCTAAGACTGAGAGAAGAAGTCATTGAGGGCAGATCTGTGGAGAAGGACTTTGGGCTTGTCATGGATGAAAAGCTGGACATGAGCCAGCAATGTGCACTTGCAGCCCAGAAAGCCAATTATATCCTGGGCTGCATCAAAAGAGGTGAGGGAGGCAGGTCGAAGGAGGTGATTATCCCACTCTAGTCTGCCCTTGTGAGGTCCCCTCTGGAGTAATGCATCCAGCTCGGGAGTCCTCTGCACAAGAAAGACATTGTTCTGTTAGAGTGGGTCCAGAGGAAGGCCATGAAGATAATGAGAAGCATGGAGTACCTCTCCCATGAGGACAGGCTGAGGGAGCTGAGATTATTCAGCATGGATAAGACAAGGTTTCATGGACACCTCACTGCAGCCTTCCAATATCTTAAGGAAAGTTCTAAAAATTGAGGGAGAGGGACATTCTGTGCATGCAGAGAGGGACAGGACAAGGGGCAATGGTTTAGAGCTGAAAGAGCATAGGCTTAGATTAGATGTTAGGAAGAAATTCTTTATTTGGAGGGTTGTGTTAGAACTGCAACAGGTCCAGAGAAGCTGTGGATGCCCCACTCCTGAAAATGCTCAAGGCCAGGTTGGATGGGGCCCTGAGCAACCTGATCTAGTGAATGGCAACCCTGGTCATGGCAGGGGGGTTGGAACTAGATGATCTTTAACATCCCTTTCAACCCAGACCATTCTGTGATTCCATGAATCTAAACAATATTGCTTGCTAGGAAGCCAAGGGAGTTCCAGACATGCTTGCAAAAGGACACCATGCCTTCTGTGAGTATCAATAAAAAAAATAAAAGGCAGCACTTTTCCCTACAACTTCTGTCTTGTCACCCATAATCTCCCAGGAATTGTTCTTAGAATATTTACTGTATCCAACAACCAATCCCAGCTCCAGGGCCTGCAAAACTTAAACTGAAAAGAAATTTACAGAAGAGCCTAGTAAATACTGGGACAGATGCTCTTGGGTCATCAACCCACACAGACATACCCTGGATCCTTTCAAAGAAAAAAGTCTGTTAGAAAGAAAGAAAACATAGTTCTTTGATAGAGCTTCTTAGGGCACCTTTATGTGCCTCAGTTTCTCAGAGTGACTCACCTCTCAATACCTCAATGGCAGAATACCTCTCTGACTCCAGAATACCCACATCTAAGCGGAGAGCTCTTCTGACACATCTGTGCTGCCACACTCCTGTGTGATACAGCTGCCACCATGAGCTCCCTGCAAAGTACCATGCCCTATGGAACTGCAT
The DNA here is from genome assembly GCA_035583235.1 of Hafferia zeledoni. NCBI lineage: Eukaryota > Metazoa > Chordata > Aves > Passeriformes > Thamnophilidae > Hafferia > Hafferia zeledoni. Next base: position 21,739,110 of record JAWWEV010000095.1, read on the forward strand.
GTCATGTACTTACTTTCACACTTAGCTGTTGCTGGAGTCCAGGTCTCATCAGCATTACAAGTGATCACAGACTGCCCTTTCAGCTGGAAGCCTTCCCTGCACCTGATGGATACATTCTGACCAACATAAAAATCCACCTCGGACAGAAGGGCATTCTCTGGAATTATGAAAGGCACCGGACAAGGGTTTGCTGTTCAAAGAAAGGGTGTGAGGGAAAAGGATAAGGGGAGAAAAGGGAATGGAAGAAGGAGAACACTTTAGAATAGTTTGTGAGAATTTCAACCCCAAATATATGAAAAGCAATAGAAAGTGCTCCCTTTGTTCCTTGGCAAAAATGGGATGGACACCAACAAATTTCCCAATGTAGGCTAGACCTATTTCTTAAACTAGACAGACAAAGGCTGCTCGTGACTAGTCCAGAAGAAGATTACAGTATGTTTTCATAAAGGTCTGTGGAAGTTGCTCTAATTTACTATCAGTTTAAATGGAGAGTAGCCTAGCCTGTAATGCTTACAAATCAAGGCCACTTTTTCATTACAAAGCAAACACTCACGTTTACAGAGAGGCAAGGGATTACTCCATGTTCCATCTCTTGTGCATTCTGCTGCAGGTTCTCCTTCCAAGCTGTATCCTCTCTCACAGAAATAGGTTACTGTACTGCCAACAGTATTGTTTTCATAAATCACCTTCCCATTCAGCAAGGAAACTGGAACTTTGCATCTGGTCTCTGCAAAGAAGGAGGTCTCATTAATGCAGCTGTATATTAGACCTGGACTTTCAACAATTCTTAAATTAGTCACACAATATGTTTAAAGTAGCCACAGACCAATAAATTATGAACATTGAGGGAGAGTTCAGTAGCCTTGGGAAGGAAATGTAGCCAAGCTAGAGAAGGAGCTTCTCCCAGTGATGGAGAAAAGCCCCAGTCACATGTTTTTTCAGATCAGCAAAATGTGTTAATGCTGGTGAAGAGAGAACACATATATGACTTCATACTGGTGTCAGTGACGCAGAATATGGAAAATGTTTTCTTGCTGACAGATAATCCAGAAACCCTACACTACAGTTTCTCAAAAGCCACTCAATCCCTGGATCATACGGTATGCATACACAAGGGACGAGCTCTTGCTTACCCCAGATCGGAAAGTGCCAGGACACGAAACTGAACAGTTACCTTCACACAATGGCAAGGGTTTGCTCCAGCTCCCACTGGCAAGACACGTGATATTCTGGGGCCCAACAAGATGGTATCCGGAGTTGCACATGAAGGTTACATTACTTCTGTATGTGCTTCCTGTAGAAATGGCCTCTGCTTTTTCTATGGAGGGATGCAGCCCACAAGTAATTTCTAGGAGACAAGAAAAATTTGGAGGTTTTTACACAAAATGAAGACTATCACTTATACACTGTCTGACAGTTCTGTTCCCACTCTGAACAGATGGAAAGACAGGAAGAAAGAAGCTGTGAACTACTATGTGGAAAAAGTTTTACAATGTCTTCCCTGCTTGTTCTCCTGAGGTTCACACTCCAGACATCTGAGAATGTGCCCAAATATATCCGATGGTGTAAGTTATTAGTCGTGTCCAATCCAACAGAGGGATACAGAATATTTGTTCTCAGCAGGCCAGTGGCTGCATTTGAACTCCTTTGCTCCCCTACAGCAGAAGGTGATCTCAATATGTGCTTATAAAAATGACAGTAGTAAAGGAGGATCCTGACCCCTGTCCCATACTGTGGAGACCAGGTAAATTCATCAAAGGTAAGAAAGAGGAATGCAAGGAATAGGACTATGACATCAACATGAAAAGACAGAAAATGATTTATGTGTAAAGACTATAAATATTGGCATTTTATTTATAAGCTGTATGAAATAAGTAAAAAATCCCTCTGTCTATGTTCCCACAATTAGCCATCTTCTACTGTACATGATGTCCAAGGCTCTGCAGATCACAGTGCAAGGCAAGTCAAGTACAGCAGGCCTCACTCCCATACTACTGACCTGAGCATGACTATGTTCGTGCCATTTTAATGGGAAGAAGGAGCTCCCTTCAGATCATTGGAGAGCTGCCAGTGAGAACTTCTCTGCTGGCTTTTCCTCTGGCTCCTCCTTTTACAGCCCCCCTACAGGAGGGGAAGACAGAGGAAGCCAGCCAAAGCACTCTTAGATTCCACATTGCTCTGCTTGCTACTTACGCGTGCATACTGGGGCAGAAGGGCTCCACTTTTTGTCAACATGGCAAATCCTTCGGCTGGGTCCCTGTAGCTCAAAGCCAGGGTCACAGCTGTAAAAAACTTCACTGCCAAACACGAACTCCTCTCCCTGAACAGATCCATTTTCTATCAAGTCTGGGGGTCCACATGATACTCCTGTAATGTAAGCAATACTTTCCAATCAAACATAATGTGTATGGCCTGTCCTGTTCACAGCTCCTCCATGGGTTTTTATTCTGAGAAATATGGGAAGAACACAGCAGTTGTCTGGTCATTGCCGACATTTGTTCCCGAGCATCAGAACAGGATCATGCTTCGTGTTCCCAGTTCTTGCTAAAAGAAAAAGTCTGTTGTGGCTGTGCTGGCAGTAAGCCTCAGGAAACTGTCACCGCTTTCAGCCACAGCTAAAGTCCACATAAGCATTTATGTAGAAACTCCTATTTCAGCACTGCAGCCAGTGACATCTCACAGAAGTGAAGTACCACTGAGAACTGAATATCTACAGAGTTTCATTTGAGGATGCTACGTACCTGAGATTGATGGCAACTAATGTGTTCAGAGGTTCTCAGTGACCCCAGAAATCAGGACCTCAAGTGTCAAAACTATTTGAACCTGGAAGCTGACTGCAGAGCAGACAGCAGGAGCAAGGTAAAATGGTGCAGTGATTTCCTTCACACTACTACCTGTACACATCAGCAACTCTGCAACTCTTCCAGGCTGTTACCGGTGGTACTTACCAAAATTTTTTAGGTAAATGCAGACAGTATGAGTTATAAAGCAATACGAGCGTTAGTGTTTTCTGTTGTGTAACATCACCCTTGACCCAACACTAAGGGATAGACTCAGGTGGAACGTACTTCTGCACACTGGTACTGTGCCACTCCAAAGCTTGTCTTCTTGGCAAGTCCGTTCTGCATCACCCTGGGACAGAAAAGAAAATGCTCAAAGAAAACCTTTACTTATTTAACTCTTTTCTCCCATCAACTGTAGTATCCAGCAAGGTGAAGAGGTTTCTCTCAAAGTGTAACCCACGTAAAGAGAAGTTAAATGCTACAGCCCAAGTCTACTTGGGTAGAACTTGGGTTTAGTTCCTAAAAAGGGATTCTAAACCAAATGTTTGTGGGGCCAGTTAGCCAATTTTCTTCTCCTTCTTCCTGGATATCATCTTTTTTTGTCAGGTTTATCATTCTTGTTCCCAGGGATGTGTCAAATTTTCTCCTTTCAGGACTCACAGGAAATCTAACTGGCATTTTTTTCAACAACAGTACAAGCTTGTGTTTTATAAATGTAATGTGCTGATTTTTGGCCACATCCCATTTATTTTTTAAATCTGACTGTAAAATACATTGTTTCTTTCTTACATACAGGCTTCATAGTATAGACAGTTTAATAGCCCAGGATTTATTTCTTATTCTATTCCAAGATGTGTAGAACAGTATCTAATTTTTCCCTTGATGTAATATACTTTCATAACAAAGCAAACCCATTGATAAGGGCAGCTGTTTTACATGAGTGTTGTACGACATCGCACCCAATGGATTTTGCTTCCCAAAGGTAAAAAGCAGGACCTCTCTACAACAGCAGGGAGACAGACTGACACTAGGTGGCAAAAGCGGAATATAAAGCTTAGAAGAACTTACTACTCTATGACATCACTAGCATATTACCTCCAAAAATTACTTGAAACAGGAATTCTTCTTTTCTGTCTAAATAACACCACCTCCATCTCTAATGATATTGCATATTTGGCAACATAATGAAAATTAAATTTATTACTACTTAAGAATTCTCCAAATTCTTATTTTTATACTGAGTGACTGAGTGAATTATTTTCCAACTGGGTGAATTCACATGCATGAAGTTCTCAATTCATTACTGGTGTTATGACAGTACAAAGGAAGCACAATCCTGCATTCTACTTGCTACTCACAAAGCCAGCATTAAGAGCCAGCTTCTGTCCTAAGGACACTTCACCATTTCATGACTCTGCCATCACCTGGGGATGGTGGAGGTCATGCTGTGCCTCAGCAACATACTGTCATTTCTAAATTCACTGTTTTGAAAACACACCTGGGGCAGCTCTGAATTTGCGAGCTTGAGTATTGATACCAGGAAAGCAGTTCTGCTCCAGAGCTCAGTGGGGATAAAAGCCATAATAAAAACAATGGACAGGAAAGAACTTTGATTCCTTCTCCATCAGGGAATAAAGCTACCACTGACCAGACTGGAATCTCTTTGAGATATATCACTTTAATACCATCTAGCAATTTCATAGCACTGAGGGCAGTGTAGTTTATCAGGAGTTTTGAGTTTGAAAGGCACAATGCAGCAGACATAATGCTTGTGACATTATGAAATGGAAGGAAGAATGCAATCGACTTCTGGCCAGATAACCAGGTCAAGGGAGCAATACATGAGAAATTAACTCTTCCATGACTTATGGTCTGTATATGCAGAGGGCTTCAGTAAAAAAACCCAACACTGAAAGGTATCTGAAAGGTATCTACTGAATATGTATCTCTGAACAGTATTCTTATATTTGGTTCAATTATACCCTTAAGTCATTCAAGGACGATCCCAAACATACCAGGAGCACTCCACAGGCAGTAACAAAACCAGCAGATATCCAGCTTCTGTGGCAGTTAAGGGAATACATCAATATGGACCAGACAGTCCACAGCCATCACACAGGAACTGAAAATGACAACTACAGGTTTATAGTCCTGGAGATTTGGGCTTACTTACTTGTAATTCATAGCCAGAATCACACTTATAATGAGACACATCTTTGTAATTGTATTTAGTGCCAACCACAAATCCATGTTCTGGAGACTCTGGGGTTCCACAGGACACAGGAATGCAGATGCCATCAGAAAATGGTGGCACCCAAACACCATTCTCCTGAAAAATGAATGTTATTAGAACTGGAAAGGCACTGTTTTAGATGCTTAATTCATATCTAAAGGAAATAGCCATCTGCTGTGCGTGTACAGATGTGGTTAATGTAGTATTATCTGTGCAATCCTCAGTTTTTAAGTAACTCAGTAATTTAAGTAACACTTCTAAGATGTCAGCATAGACTGGAACTTAGCTTTGGCAGGAATGCTTAGCTTGACTTACATGACAGAAGAACAAAACGTAAAATGGGAAAAAGAAGTTGGAAAAGCAAGTTCACTTGTACAAGGTCATCTAATAGCCCAGAGAACACATCAGGAGAATGAAAACTACATCTACCTGATTTTGTGTTCTGTATTTCTCCCCTGGCTGAGTATCTAACACCCCAACAAAGTACTTCAGCTGACTTGCCAAGGCAAATCAGATACCTGACAAAACACATGTCAAAGACACCTACTCCTACTTCCAAAGATCTTTGAAGAAGCAAAACAAGGGGAAAACCTTTCCTTATGAAGTGTTTTTCCTACAAAAAACACGCATGCTCAGCTTTTCTCATGTGAGTGTACTTACTGACTTTAAAATTCTACTTAAAAGTTTAAGACAAGGTTTTCCATAACTAATATAACAAGAGATTAACAGTAGTACTGATGAGGATGTTTGTTCTTTAATATACCAAGGATTTGAGTTTCTACAGGTGTACATTCAATTAAAATGTGTGTTGCCTATTATTGTGTAGAAAAAGAACTCTGCACACATTCCTCAAAATACACTAGAAATCTTGGATATAATTTTTTTAAATCTCAGACATGATTTAATGCCCAAAATGTGATAAAACAAATGCTTTTCTAATGGACAGCATTAGCTTTTGATGAAAAAAAAAATCAAAAATTTCTGGTTCTGAAAACCTGTACATAGAAAACCAATAATTGTTCTTACTGGGCAACAAGTAGGCATATTATATTTTGCAGGGTATGCTTTGAATCTTTTTGTTGTGTTCACTTATGGGCCAAAAGGTAATGAGGATATGAGAAGGACTCCAAATTCAACAAAACCATCAAAATAAACTATTGCTAATAAAACTATACCTTGCATGTAGATGTGTTTGCTCCCACCAGAGTATAGCCTTCCACACAAGACAAAGTGATGCTTGTGTTCACAGTGAAGTTGTTCCCAAGTACTATTACATTTGTGATATTTCCTGGAAGGGGACACTTTCTGGGGCAACAGGAAATACTTTGAGGAGACCACTGTCCATCTTCCTGGCAAATGCACACATCCACATCTGTCACCATCGTGTAGCCTTCCAGGCATCTGCAACACAGCATGAAGACCTGACCACAGAGACACAGCTAGGAACGAGCAAAGCCATAAATTACAAAGTCAAGACAGTAATTTTTCAGTATTAGTTGTTAATAAGCGTACCTTGAGATTTCTCTATTATTTCATGCCTGTAAGAAGCATCTCTGGACTGAGTTAATTCTGTTGCAAGAGCTGGAGACTTCAGACTTCATCTCCAGTTGCTTCATGCTGCTGCAGCACCACAAGGGAAAGTGAGTTCGTGGCTTTAGTGTTTGGAAGGTACTGAATGCTTTAGTGCATTTCCTACACTGCCCTTCCCTTTGGAAGGAGGGTCTTTGGTCAGGTAAACTGCGTGTAAGCAATTCTAAAGATGATCTCACTTTCTTCCAAGAACACATCAAGCCTTAGGCTGACCACTGACCATTTGCTTAGACATTTAAGGCTGATGTGTTCTGTTCCACATGGTGCTTTACCAAGAGCAAGTCAACTGGCTTGCTCAAGTGGGTTCACTTGTAGAATGGCAGAACAAGTAACGCCTTCACCTTGTCAAAGTTGCACAGAAATAACTGATACTGTTAAATTCATCCACCTGCCATCTCTCAGTTCTGTCCCATATAATTATTTGCTTTTTCTGTCAGAAAACCATCTTCCCTTCTGACAAGGCATTCCTCACCTTGGAGAAAAGAGCTCTGCAGTGTGCACATTTCAGGAAATTAACAAAAAAAACCCTCACCCTTGTATCTGACAACAGAGAAACTTGCTGACAGCACAGCTTTGCAGTACAGAAAATGGGGTAAGAGGTAGATCAGCCTTTACATATTGCAACAGGCACTTGAAGCAGAAGCAAAGCATGAAGGCAGTACCAAAAGGAGAGAAAAATAGCACACCCTGCTGACTGTTGTTGTCACCTGCTAACAAAACTTTTATGTTGAAACAGTGTTTCAGAGGAGGAGAAATGGGAAATTAAAATCGGTGGAGGAGTGCAGCCCAACAGGTTGAAATACCTTCTTGAGATTTCACATGTGGTACAAATAATATTTTATTAAGTTCATGGGAATGTGGGCTTTGTCCATCTGAGCATTTGAAAACTTGTACTAACTGAGGGTACATAAACGCCCCACCTTCATTCCCTCAGGGACTTTTTATGGAAACAGAGTAGCAGCATCATCCTTACCTGTACTGGACCTTACTCCCATAGGTGTAAGTGTTCCCAAGAACCTCTGCATTTGGGACAGATGGCGGTGGGCCACAACTTAACAGCTCACAGCTTGGGTATGGCTTCTTCCACACACCAGTCTCCACACAAGTCAGTTCTGGACTCCCCTTCATGACAAAACCTGTCAAGCAGGTATAGATGATGGTGTTCTCATCTTCAGAGCTGCTCCCATTGATAAATGTGTTGGGGATGATGGGTGGAGAACCACAGGAAATCTGCCCACAGCGAGGAAACCCAGAACTCCACTTGCCAGGTGCCTCACAGGTGACTTCAGAAGGGCCCAGCAGTTTGAAGCCCTCCAGGCACTGAAACTGGGCACTTATCCCACAGCTGAAATCTGTACCAAGAACAACCCCATTCTGAATCTGTGGTGTAGGACACAGACAGGGTAGGCAGGATGGAAGGCTTCCACTCCAGGAGCCATTGGACAGACACTGCCGTAAAGGATTGCCATGCAGCTCATAATTGGGAAAGCACATGTACTGGACAAATTCTCCATAGGTAAAACCTGAGCCATTCAGAAAGCCATGGGAAATGTCTTCAGGGGGTCCACAAGTAACTGGCTCACAGTGTGGAGCTTCTGAATTCCAAGTACCATCACTCTGACAGGTAAGTGCAGACACTCCTTGCAGGCTATATCCTTCATTGCAGTGATAGTGCACTTCTTTCTTAAAGCTAAAATCTGATCCAGTAGTTCTCCCATTGGGAAGAGGCAGTGGTGCAGGACAGGTTACTGCTTTGCAAGCTGGAGTGATTCCACTCCAGCTTCCATTTGCAAGGCAAACTCTACTCCTGTCCCCATCTAACAGGAACCCTTCATTGCAGCTATACTCTGTGTGTTTCTGGAATGTGTACTCCTCTCCAGCCACCTGACCATTCTCCAAAACAGGTGGTGGGCTGCAGGAAACAGGAATGCAGATTGGTTCACTGCCATCCCATTTCTGGTTCTCTTGGCATTTCCTCTCCGTGGGGCCATTTAATTGGTAACCAAGATCACACTCATAGTACACAACACTGCTGTATGTGTAGTTTTCCCCTCTTATCTTCCCGTTCATAAGCTGGGCAGGTGCATTGCATGTTATTGCTTTGCAGTATGGAGGGGTGTTACTCCACTGCCGACTTGGCAAACACAGTCGTGTATCAGAGCCAATAAGCGTGAATCCCGGCCTACAGGTATATTGCACGGCACTACCGAGTGTGTTCTCAGTGACATGTAAAAAACCGTTCTCTGGGGGTGACAACAAGGTGCACTCTATTGAAACACAGGCTGGGGCAGTACCGTTCCAAGCCCCATCCTCTTGGCAAGCTAGAACAGGGTTTCCCAGCAACTCATAGCCAGAGTAACATGTGTATAAAATGATCGTTCCAAACAAGAATGTGGTGAGCTGCATTGCATTGTCCTCCTTCAAGGAGCTGTCGGAGTCTTTCAAATTTCCAGCCAGCAGTGTATGAGAAAGAGAGGGACTCTCTGTAACACCTTCCTCGTCAGAACGTCTTTCCCCATGTTTCAACTGCACGTACTCCCCAAAATCAATGTGAGGAGGCAGGCCACAGTCTATTGGAAGGCAGGTTGGTGTAGAGCTAGACCAGCCCAATTCTTCACAGGTCTGCATAGCAAGGCCAGACAGCTGGAAGCCTGGCACACAGCTGTAAATGACCATAGCCCCGTAGCTATAATCTGCACCCTCCACAAAACCATTCTCAATGGGCTGAGGGGGTTGGCAATTTATGGCTTTGCAAGAAGGAACCTCTGTACTCCATTCACCAGTTTCTAGGCATCTCAGCGTTTCCTCCCCTTGGAGCTGGAAACCTCTGTCACAGAAATACCTAACTTTCTGCCCATAATGGAAGCTTGTGAATGAGTATTTGCCATTGAGGATCATCTTAGGCCTTGGGCATTGAATAGGTTTGCAAACTGGCCTTCCTCCAAGCCACTGTCCATCTTCTCCACAGAGGATGGTGGTGTTCCCTAGTAGTTCAAAACCTGGCTTACATGTATAGAGGGCTGTGCTAAGGAAGGTGAGGCCCTGCACATCAACTATGCCGTTCTGAATTTCTTCTGGTTGGGGACACTCCACAGGAATGCATTCTGGCAAAGGCAAGCTCCATGAGCCATCAGCCTGGCATCTGATGGTGGACTCACCCTTCAGTAAAAACCCATCCACACAGATGTATTTCACAGTGCTACCAAAATGAAGGGATGAAGTCAAGGGGTCACCAAAGGGGATATAGGGAGGTGCAGAACACTGCACAATCTTGCAGAAGGGAAAGGAATCATTCCACTGCTGTGAGGGCAAGCATTTCAGTACAGGGGAGCCATGCAAAACATAACCTTCCTTGCAGGAGAACAGTACAACACCAACTTGATGAGTCACTTCCTTCAAGACCAGCTGATTTTCTGCCAAGGGTGGCTCCGGACATTTTGTTGGCACGCACCTGGGGCTTTGCTTTTTGCTCCATTTCCCAGACTTCTGACATGTCCAGGAAACATCCCCAATCAGCTCATAGCCCTCATCACAATAAAACTCAACTTTGGAGCCTGTATCAAAAGTTTCTCCCTTGGAGTAGCCATGCTGGATGGGTGGTGGTTTTCCACAGCTGAGGGGAGCACAGTGAGGAGGTGATTCACTGTACCATTGCCGATTTGCTTGGCAGATAAACACTGAGCTCCCGACCATCTGGTAACCAGACTCACACTGATAATTTGCCTGATTCTCAAAGAAGTGTCCAGTTGTTTCCTGCAAAACAGACAAGACAGGGACATGTGTGAAATGAAGATGTATGACTGGGGCAACAGGAGACTGATTTAATTTCTTGTGTTCTCCTGATCTAGCTTCTAGCTGAGTGCCTGACAGCAGTAAAGGCTGTCTGAAAAGGAATGAAGGCAAATAACTGACACAGAATATCTCGCCTCAGATGACACACTGCAGTCAGGAAATCTGAGAGCATTACCAAAAGAAGAGGGAAAATTCAAGGCTTAAAAGGTAGAAGTTAGAAAATAATTCTACTACTTTCTCCTTTCCTGACCCATGAGGCCAAAAAACGTATGGACAGGAAGACAGAAATGAGTCAGGAGAAGCTGCCATGAAATGGCCTACCATTGTCATGGTTCTTTAGCTTACAGCTGTACTTAAGGTTGGAGCCCTCAAATATACTGCTACTACAACATGTTTATAAATGCCATACATGCAGATGCAGGGCCTTGAGCAGGCAGGTGAGGAGCACCTCAAAGCTGCAAGTTGAGCTCTGACTGAGGTATTCAAAACATGTCTCTAATTGTAAAGAATATATGAAAGAGTGATCCTATGTAAGGAATTATATACAATAGAGGATGTATCTATGTGGGAGTCTGAATAGAAGATGAAGCTATTACTGCTGGAAACCCATGTAGGAACTGAGATGCCAACTGCCCCCCATCCTACTTTTAGCAAATGCACATTCCCTTTTAGTTAGATTTAAAGAAGGACAAGGGATGTTCAGAAGAAAAATGCTTCAAAATTCAAAGTTCAATCTTTATAATAGTGTCTTTGATCTTCCATATCACAAGATTATCCTTATATATCAAAGTAAAACACAGGTTAAGCAGTTGTTACTGGTTTGGGCTGCCACAAGGAGATTTTTAACTTCAGGAAATGTTGCAATGCAATTTGATAAGGAAAGGGAAGTTCTGACTTCTGTAAAGAAGTGTGATTGCATCGAAAGAGAAATTATGCCAAGGTGATTTATGTATTGCAAATCACTTTTTTCACAGTAGTGAAAACAGCAAGGCTTGAGAGCTGGCAACAGCACTTCAAGTATCTCTAGACGACACTGGAAAGCTACCCATGAACCAAACAAATGAAGAACAAGCCATTAAGGAAATCAGCTGAATGTCATATGGCATCATGAGTCTCCTAACTGAAACCCCATTTTATGATAGGAAATCCCATGGAAGTGTTCATGCTTTTCAGACCTGATTCTGCTGCAAATCTACCCACCTTTCCTTTTTCTTATTCCATCCAATCCTGTGCTTTCTCAATTTTAACATGAGAGCAAAGTAGAAAAAAGAAAATCCCAACAGCAGCAGTTGTGAAAGTATATTCAGTTTGCCATGGTACTAGGCAGATGGCAAAACTCATTCTTTACCTTAATAAAGCCATTCTCAATCTGCGGTGGTTCTCCACAGGACACTGGGTGGCATGTGGGCAAACTGCCACTCCAGTTGCCAGTGGCCTCACAGGTCCTCTTCTTCTCTCCCTTGATGTAAAACCCCTTGTTGCAGCTGTAAGCCACCACTGCTCCGAAGCTGTAATTGGACCCACTGGCATAGCCATTGCTAATGTTGGGAGGCTCTCCACAGCGAACAGGGATGCACTGGATGCTCAAAGGAGAAGGATTCCACTGGCCCCCTCGAAGGCATTCGATCTTGGCCGATGTATTCAGAACAAAGCCTTCCATGCACTTAAAGCTCACAACAGAGCCAGCTGCAAACTTGGCTTTGCTAATGGACTCCAGGATGCTGTATGAGACGGTGGATGGTTTTTCACAGAAATCAGCTATGCAGTGGGGCATGTCCCTGCCCTCTGGAGGCACCCACTTCCCTTCTGCATTGCAAAGCAGCTGAGAGTTATCAGCCAGGCTGTAGCCATCCAAGCAGAAGTAATAAGCTATATCACCAAAGAGGCGGTGGCCACTCTCTGGTGATGCATTTTCCACATGGGGTGGTTCATCACAGGATACTGCAAGGCACTGCTGATGGCTCACACTCCACTTGCCGCTGGCTAAGCACTCTATGGTTGGAGGGCCAACTAATGTGTAACTGTGGACAGGAAGTCAAAAAGACAAGCATTGTCAAAAGATTTCCTGAAGACCCTGCAGTATGAGCTTGTTTGCTAGCAACCTGGAAGAACAGGATCCTTTACAAAAGCTATGAACAATTTCAAAAGGAAAATCTTAAAACCCTCATGTCCATGAGTGAGGTATCACAATGACTGATATCCTAGTACACCTTGTATATATTTCTCTCTCATCTGTCTATACAATTTCTATTTCTGAACTTTCATTTTGTTTGGAACTACCATAACAAATCTACTATTGTGCTGCAACAGTCCACACAATCCTCAAAGAAATGATCCTACCCAAAAGTTACGTCTATTTAGCAAAACTGAATGGAGAAGAAAGAGATGAAAAGCCCATAAAACAGCATTCAGGTTCCTGAACCAGCCCTATCTATTATTATACTTGCAAGCAAAGAGAAAACCTTCAGTGAGTCACTCAGACATACTCTTGCCAATAATACACATGGAAATTGCACTTATTCTTAAAAACTCACTGTAATAATTATAATAAAATCCAACTGAAATAATAATGCTGAGTGGAAAAACCCTCATCCTTTACAATGAAATTCTACTACATGAATACTGTTAGTGTAGCTGTAGTTCTCTAATCTGTCTCTGGGATGCAGTGACAAGCTTTACTTCATGCTCCTCATCAGACCACTTAAAAGCCGGCTGTGTAAACATGCAATAGGCAACAGTGCAGTCACAGTACCTTTGACAACTATCTTCTACAGTTTTGAGATCTCTGTGGTGTGGTCTCACAGAAAACAAAGAAACAGTAACTGATAAAATGCTCCCAGTGACTTTCCAATTGAAGACTGGAAACTGGTTGTTCATATTTTGGTGGCAACATCTGTAAAAGTGTTTTGTCTTGTTTGCAGGATTTGTTTTCTATGCCTCATGACTGGACTCCAGAAAAAGACCTTATTGTGTGCCAATGTTTACTATGATCCACTGTCACAGACGGACAGCTCTGCCAGTCTTTAAATGCCATCCTATCACATTTAAAATGCTTGCAAAGGAAAGAGAAGCAGCTTTTAAAGTCATAATAGAGTCTATAAACCAGAGTAAGGATGCTTTACTCAATTATCACAGAGTATTCTGAGTTGGAAGGGACCCACAAGGATCATCAAGTTCAAGTCTTAAGTGAATCTGCAACCATGTTCTAACCAACTGAACTAATCTCAGGTTATATGTTACAAATAATACTGAAAAGCCAATTTATAAGATAAATGCTTGATTGTCAAATTAACTTTTTACACCAAGGAGTAGAAAATTCTCCAGTCACTCTGGGCCTCACCTGGCAAAAGCTCTGCATACCTCACCTGCCTTTTAGACAGAACTTTTTCAAGAAATTGAGTAGAACTGCTTATAGGCTGTAAAGATAACCATTTGCAAAGGTTCTTGCAGGATCAGAGTCCAGCATTACATTCATTCTCAATATCATAAAAATTGAGCCTCATCTTTCATGAAATATGGTCTGAGAAGGTCACTACACTGAGCAGATAAAAATCTATGATAAACAATGCACCTCAATAAACAAGGATTCCTAATTTTATGTAAGCAGAATTTAGAACATCATAACAGACAATTGCTAAACTGCACCAAAAAAGCATTTCTATAGCCTGATGAGACATAAAGGACTTGTTGTGATCAGGGCCTTGGGTTTACCACAGAAATACGAGTTCTGAAGTAACTCAAGGAAAAGTGCTTCCTAATGAATTAATCTATCATTCCTCATGACCCCTTTCCATTCTCCTCTTCCAGAGTGTATTCAGCTGTTCCAAAATGACTTTAAAAAATGTCTGTGTCCCATATTAACTTGCAAAAAAATCTCTATCACATTTAACTTCCAAACAGAAGTGGTAAAAATGAATGTGTGCAGTTATAAAGGATTTGTGAAACAGTGAACCCATTTTACTCATCCTGATTGTTAGTCCAGCAGTGCTAATGTACCTACCCTTCCTTACACTTGTAAGAGACCGTGTTCCCGAAAGTAAAGTTATCTCCATTGACAACTGCATCTTTGATGGCAGGAGGGGATCCACAAGACACGATGTTGCAAGCTGGCGGTGTGCTGTTCCAGTTTCCTGAAGATGCACAGACAAGTACAGAAGGTCCCTGAAGGCTGAGACACAAAGATCATTTTAAGGATGCCATTTCATTCCAGGTGAGAAAGAGAGAGTGAAAGAGGTATTTTGCTTCCCCGCCCCAGTGAAACCAAGGGGTCTCTCTCAGGGACTTCAGCAGAGACCAGAATCTCACTCTTTGTTCACGAAAAAGCACTCTAATGCTGTCAAAAAATGCTGGCCTTCATATTACTTTGAAGAGAAAGCTGGTGGATTTCATGTGAGCCCTAAATGCTCTATGCAGACACACATGATGTCTGCTGTAGTTATGCCCATCTTCGAGCACAAAATAAATAAATATTTGTTTAATCTTAAAGATTTACTTGTATGTCATCAACACCATGCCAGGCTTGAGACTTGGAACTAGCCTCTGTCTGATACCTGATTCACTGCAAGACTTACACAACTATCTTCACCCAGAAGACTGAAGGAAATTCCCCAGTTCAGGTTTGTCAAAAAAAGAAAAAAAGGCATTCAATTCCTTCAAGCAGTAAAGGATTTTGCTTGAGTAAATGGCTACATACATTTTAAGCTGATGGTATTGTTTTGGTCTCCTTAGCTGAGGAAATAGCATTGGTTCAAGGGGTGTGACTTGGTTGTCTGAACATAGGTGTGCAACGCCACCCTGAGATGCCCTGAGTGAAAACCCTGGCCTCCAGCTGCTATGTCAGCTGTCTGTGGGTTCCTCATAGGTCCCACATCATACCTGGGAGCCCTTCACAGAAGCATCTGATTCCCTACAGCTTGGTCTCAAATGGTATTAGGCCCCCATGTTTAGTTCTCCGAATTCAGGGAATGACAGAATATGCTGAGTTGGAAGGGAACTACAAGGACCATCCAATCCAACTCAACCCTGAACAGGACCATCGCCAATAGTCACTCCATGCATCTGAAGTGTCATTTGAACACTTCTTGAACTCTGTCAGGCTTGGTACTGTGACCACTTCTCTGGGGACCCTGTTCCAGTGCCCAACCACCCTCTGTATGAAGGTGGTTGGGCACCCTCTAATATCCAACCTAAATCTCCCTTGACACAACTTCAAGCCATTCCCTCGGGTTCTGTCACTGGTCACCACTGAGAGGAGATCAGTGTCTGCCCCTCCTTCCCCCTCAAGAGGAAGTTGTAATCGCAATGAGGTCTCCCCCAGACTCCTTCAGGCCGAACAGTTAATGGAAAAGTGCAACATTGACCTCTGTGACCCGTAGAGCTCTGGCACAGGCCTTTGTCAGGCAAGAGCACTCTGCCTACCTGTGGCAATATGTTTAAGACCAAAAACACCTAGGAGGTGCTTGAAAGAAGAGACTGGGTCCAGAAATAATGCGCAAGATGGACACTGTGAGGGCTTCCTCTGGAGTGGTGACCACATTAGAGAAGACTCTCCCATCAAGCTACACTAGACAGATAAAGAGTCAAAACTAGTATGGCATTTGCTTCCTATGTGTTCAAAGTCCTCAGTCAAAAAAACTCATTGGTATTGGTAAAAACACTTCCTGGTTTACAGGGATACAGATAAGCCCGCAATGTGAATCTATGACTTAACACTACACTCAACTGCAGCTGAGATATCTGTTTGTATTAACATGATTAAAACATTCACTGAAAGAACACACCTCACCTACCTGCCTGCATCAGGACAAGGAAATGCTTGCAGTAGGAAAAGGCAGAAAAAAATCAGACCTAAACAGGTCTATTTGAGACCACTTATGCCAGAGTATATCTGCTAGAGGAACAAGCAGGTATCAGGGGAGGCAGAGACCTGCACTAAGAGCTACATCCTTGGATATAGCATTACTGTGTTAGTTTTTAATTGCAACATATTAAAAACATGTTTCCAATATAACTGCTTACAAATATAGAAGAGAATAAAAGCCTAGAATAAATAACTACTACAAAGAGTTCAAGGACTAAATTAGTAACTTCACAAAAGGCATCGTTAAAAGAATAGCAAAAATAATATTGGGTATGCAGTGGAGCTGTAGGGGTATGATGATCTTTAAAGACAAATGAGAACTTTCAAGAATAATGACAACTATTTTTCTGACTATTCAAAATATTTTTCTGAGCTTGATGACAAAATGCAAACATTACAGCATATGTATACAGCAAATCCCTAATGACTTTTCTGAACTGTATCAATTCAGGATAAAATACAGAAAGTACCTTAAAGATATAAAGAAGTCTTTTTCAATTCTGTGTTACCATTTTCTCTTTCTGAGCAATGACTCCAGCTTCATCTCTTTCAAACCTAAGTTACAGCTTCTCTCAAGCATGCCACCTGCATATGGCTCAGAAATGTTCCTGCATTTACCTGTATCCATTGTCACAGCTGTATGATACAGAGGAAAGGTAGGCTGTGCCACTGAGTGTGTATTTTCCATTCCTGATATCCTGTGGACTAGGGCATGTCACCATTTCACAGGAGGGGGGAGGATGATTCCAAATGCCACTAGCAAGGCACAGAATTTCCTTTTCACCCACTAATTTGTATCCATTGTTGCATCTGAGTTAGGAGAAAATAAGTGCTATCAAACACGGAGCCTTTTATGCACAACAAAATTAGCCATCCCTTTTCTCTCTTCATCCACACCTGCATAAACCATCTTTCTTTCCAGGCACAGAGAAGTAGTACTAGAGTAAACACTTAGCTCTGCTAATGAACAGCCACAGCTATAACCAAATGTTTTCAATTACTTTAATCCCATCTTGCTCCTCTCTTTCATTTTGATTACTCTCTCTATTCAGCCATACTCTTATTTGTTACCACATTCTCAATCAGTTATTAATATAGCACATCAAACAAACTGAATTCCTACCTGTACACCACTTTATTGTGGTATGTAAAATTTGAGCCAAAAATGGCACCATTCTCTGGAACAACTGGCGCACCACAGGATACAGCTTTAAAAAGATGGGGACACAAGAGAAGTTGATACAATACAAATAAAAAAGACCAGATAATCAGGATTTGCTTTGTTTTCTCTAAGTAGGTTTGATGAGGTGTAAAGCCCTAGATAACACAGAGTTCTTGACTAAGCTATACACAACACTTAGGACTCTTTATCTGACTTCACCTTACTGACAGATTGAACTAACTCGAAGTAGGTAGTTATAACTGCTTTACAAATCATATGCTTGACAGTCAAGAGGACAACATATCCACCACTCTCCATGCACAAAGTAATGTGTTTTGTCCTTTTTTGACACAGTCTTTGTCACCTCTTCATTTTACCCTATTGCTTCACCTCATTTGTTCTGGTTTTCTATTGAAACAATTTCTGCAATTATACCATGAAATGTAAATGCACCAGCCTGTCCTTGCTGGATGCTTCTTATCCACCAAAACATAGTTGATGACCTTTAAGTCATGGGTTTCCTGAAAGTTCCTTGAAAATGTGAGGCTTGGGTGGAGAACATGCACACTTCTAATGCTTGTATTAAAATGAATCTGTAACTTTGTCACATTGGAGAATCTGCATAGGACTACCACTATGAATATGATAACTGTGCTTACATCTCTCAAGATAATAGTGACTTCAACACTGAGATCCAGATCTGCCAGAACAGGGTTTCACAAGCTGTCATGATCTCTAAAGGCTTACATGACTACTTTCCCCCTTCCATCTTACTAACAGGCCACATGCATTCTCCCCAGGAACTACACCTTCACAATATGGTATTGGATGGTTCCACTCTCCAGACTCCAGGCATGTAAGGTTTGTCACTCCTGCCAGCTGAAATCCTTCTTCACATGAGAACATTACTTCACTGCCAACACTATGAGTGTCCCCATATAAAAGGCCATGCTCTGGATTTCCTGGATTATGGCACTTTACTGGTTCTGAGGAGGAAGAGAGAAACTATGAATAATGTAATTAAGTGTCAGGTTTTATAAACAAGTTGCAGGAGATATTCTTGGGAATTTCCAGGAAGTAGGAAGGCAAAGCAAATGGAAAACACTCATAAGCAGTTTACAGCCTTACCCGCTTTTCTCTGTTCTATACGTAGGTGACAGACACTGACGACTCTTCCAAGTAAGCTGATCTTGACATGGAAGAGCCCTCTGTAACTCAGTTTGCATTCAATGTCAGAAGCAAACACATCTTACAGTAATTTTTCCCTCTGTGAGGAAAGGCCCATCCCAGCCCATGAACATGAAATCAGCTCAGCAACCTTTTATCCCAACCTATGCCACTGTCTTGTTATCTTCATCCAAAGACACTTTGTTTAATCTTTTCACAAGCAGCTCTAGCCCTACTCAGATGCCTACATTAAAATATTTCCTCAGTGCAGAGGCCTGCTCTGAGAAGTGGCACATGGTAGCCTTCTCAGGTTGTGTGCTCCATGTGCATGAGGACTTTGCAAGTGTGTAAGTCTTGCAGCAGAATCCCAGTGATATCTGTGTCTGTATGGAGAGATGACTTATCAAGAAACAAAAGGAGATATTTCATCACAGCCTCATCCAGGCCAAAGTGACCTGGAGACGAGTGTGTGCCTGCTGTATATATCCATTACTGGCAACTGTCTTCCTCAGTGGGAGGCAAGATACTGGCCTACACAGAACCTTGGAAAGGCTAGCCCGATGTTTTTCTTTCCATACCTGTACATTTTTTACCATCTCCTGTGTAAGGAGGAATGCAAGTGCAAACATAGGATCCATTTGTGTTGAGACAAGATGCATGTTTGTCACAGTCTGATCCAACAGCACATTCATCAACATCTAAAAACATAAAAACAACAAAAACCACCACAACAAAAAAAGATGTCTCTGTGTGTTATTTGTAATAAGCATTCTCTTTAAGTTTCTGCCACACTAACTGTCAAGAGGAGGTACTTCAATATAACTAAAAATCACTCTTACTGCTATCATATTTTTGTTCCCTTGGTAAAAATACGTAATATTTAAACAAATGTTTGAAACTTACTATATAGTTATAACTCTAATTATCATGAAATGTGAGAAAATTAGAGATAAGTCTTATTAACCTTCAGTCAATACTTCTGCAAAAAGTATTTAGTTTTCAAATTGCAAAACAACAGATACTGTAACTACTGTTACTGGTAGTCTGGATAGCCAGTGTGAGGGAGGATTTCTGCATTAAACATCTGCTTGGGAACTGCTCTGTATCTCAGACTTCCTACTTGTATGACAGGAAAACTTAGCCAAGAGGGGAAACATAAAATATTAGAGCCACATCTTTGCTGAAGAGCATTGCATTAGTCTAGGCATAAGAAGTGCCTGCAGTTGTCAGAAAAGTTAAAATGAATTCAAAATATATTAGTTATTTCAAGTAACTATTTACATGACTGAGTGCCTAAAAACAACAATTTAAGATCCATGTGGTTTTGTAGTGTACAGTGAAAACAAAAAACCACAAAACCCTAAAAAAACCCCTCTCTCTAGAATACCTCATATCATCTTTTAATCTTGACTGTCAAGAAATGCCCTTGGTATGTAAACAACAAGTCAAAATTGCAAAGGGTCTATTCCAAAGTATCTTACTGAAAAGTAAGGGCACGTGTGGATCTAAGTATACCTTACAGGCACACAGCTTGGGTTCTTTGCCAATTTTCAGCAAAGAAACTAACTTGGTTAAAAAAGCGACACAATTTGCTGAATTGTTGTGTTTATTCTTCACTACTACTGAGTCTGACCACCACGAAAATACCACAACGATGTTCTTTCTGACATGCAGGATGACAACTGCACATTTAGTATCAGGTCAGTTGCCAAATACACAAGTACCACAAGAATGCAAAGTGCTACCACAGCAGAACTGGAATGACTGCTTCTTCTGTAATGTCTTGTAAGGTAAGGAACTTCCAACAAAGTGGAAGTGCACTGTGAATCAGACTCAGAGCAAAAGGAATGCTCCAGGGCATAGGCATACCAGGCTTTGTTAGCACCTGCCTGAAGCATGAATCAGAAAGCTAACAGGGTGAGTCCAGGTACCAAAACTACTCCTGTTTTCATTTTACCATTATGCTTTATGAGAGACAGGCAAGCTGGAAGGCGGGGCAACAGACTTTTTCCTTCTAAACATTGTGCCTCCTTATTGCATAGAGGTTGAACAATTAGGACTGCCTTGCAGCACCTGATCTGAACTTGCTCTTATTTGGGCTGAGGTATAAAGTGCAAAGGAGAAAAGCAGAGAGGAACAATAGCCTGGATGATGTGTTCATAGGTTCTGAAGGTATGACAGTGGACAGAACGCTATGAAACCAGATGGATCCTACTCTTAGGTGAATTTTGACAGAACTGACAGAACTAAAACACTGTAGGGGTTTTTTTCCCCTTATCTTGACTGAAAAAATTACATGCTATACCTACATAGAATTAAGTCAAATTAAACACAAATCTTGCTAGGTTTCTACTGTGCAACTCCCATTTTGGGCATGACTAAGCAGCGATTCAGGTACAACTAGTTAGTGGATTCCAGCAGGGATCTGCTGGAGACACGACCCTGCAAGACCAGTGACACTAGTCCCCCTCCGCTGTACAGTGCCAGTCTGTCTCACCCCTCAGCTTGTGCCACTGCATCTGGTACATCACATCGAGCCGACGAGCAAGTAAGTTACGGCACGGCAACTATGTGAACTATGTCCATAAGTGCACTCCCAGCCCTTTCAGCTGCTTGCTGACAGGCACGTGTGACTGACCATTAAGCCCACACACTGCAACAAGGCTCAGATTACATCAGCAAAGGCGATCTGCCCATGAAACTCAGAGACTAAGGAGACAGGAAGGTGGCCTTTATTTTAGGTAAACAGCTATCAACAGCTGAGTGCTCCAACTGGTAGTGTAAATGCTTCTCCTTGAGTTCATTAAAAGAACTTAACATTAAAAGAGTGTGAATGTTTCCCCGAGTTAGCCAGACCTGCATTCGGGAGAAATTGAATATATGCCTCAAGTAAACATGAAGTGTGAATGTCAGACAACTAGCAACAGGCTTGGGCTGACTTTAACCCACACGTTCATTCCCAGATACTGGTAATGTGAAATGTCGTGACAGTGAAGATATTATAGAGTCTGATAATGGGAAACACATTGGAATTGTGACTAAATTGTGTATTTCAAGTGCTGTATTTTGTCAAGTGTAACTTGCATTTATTTCTATTGTGTTACGTTGTACATTTAGTATCACTGTTTAATCGGAAATCTTGTGTAGCATCAACTACCTTTGAGTAAGTAAATCTAGTATTAAATACTACAACTTCCATGCATGAAACATCTAAAAGAACGTGGTCAGAGAGCATGGGACACTGACAGCATGCTGAAGCACAGTGAAATGTACAGGTCAGAAGCACAGAATGCAAGGACTGCAGGACCTGGAGAGACTGGGAGTGCAATGCAGGCTTACTCAGTATATAATGTTATATATGTTTGATAAATGCAGGGTGTGTAGCATACAAGAAGATGGACAGAGAAAGGTGCCAGAATACAGTTTCGGTTTCACAGGATGCTGAGCATGGTATTTCAGAAAAATAAATATTTTGGAGAATGATTCTGGGATTCACTAGTAAGTCTTCACAATTTCAGAATGAATTCCCACTCAAATCTAAGGGCACGGGAGAAGTGTAAGATCGTCAGCGCATGCAGTTGAATGTAGGCACATCTTACCAAGGCAAGATGGTGAAATGCTATTCCAGCTTCCGTTATCCAGGCACAGCATCCTGGAGTCGCCCAACAAATAGTAGCCACTGTTGCAGTGATAGGTAACAGTACTACCAGCAAAAAAGTCCTCAGCTGAATAAAATCCGTTTTCTAAAGCTGGAGGCACTCCACAGCTGATTCCTGCAATATGAGTGAAAAGAAGGCACAGATATTAGCAGGGCAAACACAGATCAACTTCAGAGTAATTCTACATGAGAGCTACCACTGGACATTTTTTCTCTGCAGCTGGGGAACCCCACTGGCAAGAGGACACAGTCCTTTACTGAGGTAGAGGATTGATCCCACATCTGGTAGAGGGTCCTTTTTTTGTGAGCACTTGTCAATAAGAGACTTATTAGGACTCTCCAGCTCCTGCTAAGAGAGTTTTGCTAGCTCTGGAGGAGACATCTATGACTGAGATCTGAGCAGATGCTGTTCAGTTGTAAGACAGCTCTAATAAATTGTGGTCCTTACTGAGTTTTAAGGAAAAAAAAAAGGCAAGTTTGCCTTCATGGAATTTCTTGTTATTTCACTTCACTGAAAACCATGCTCAGTGTTAATATATTTAAACACGGCAGAAGTAGCTAATGGTAGCAAAAGGAGCTCACAGTAGCTAAGATGTTAGAGTACTGGCCTGAGACCAGGCAGTGCATGAATGATGGGGAGATTGGAACTGACCTCGCATACAACCCTGGGCATCACCTTGATTGACTATAGTAAGTAAGCCCTTCTGATCCCAGTTGTACCAGTAGAAGACATCCCTGCACCTGCCTGACAGAGGATGCTATATATTCTAGCAGAGCTGCTTCTGTGCATCTCAATCAATCTGACATGAATTTATCCCAGCAGCTACACCATTCATCTTTGTAATTACATGGATTATTGCAACTCCTTACTCCCTAGCTGTGTGCAAAGACACTGCAGAGAATTTAAAGTCTGTGGTAATGGAAGGCAATTACTTGCTGCAGAGGAATAGACCTGAGAAGCCTGTAACAAAAATGGGCTGTCAGGCATCTGTGGTTTTGGACGTCTTTAGCAGTGGAAAAAGGATCTTGGTGGGTGAAGACAGTGATTACACTGAGCCCAATCCACCCAGTACTTTTTCAGTACCACACCATCCTTGTGCAAGAAATATGTATCTTCAACCAACTTTCATTCATCAGGTACTTGTGGAATAGGTTGAAAGGAAAGGCCAGTGGGCGAGTCTGGCCTTCATTCATTCAGTGTGTTAGTGGCAGGTCAGCCCTGTTCTGTCTAAGCTCTGTGCTCAACTGCCTGGCCCAGTACAGAGAAGTCAGAAACACTAACAGGATTTTGGTGGCATATCCCTGATCACACACCAAGAAAGTGCAAAGCTGTCTCTGCCAGTGAACTTTCTGTCTGCCCAGCAGGACTTGCTTTTGGGTAAGTCTTCACAGGCATGCTATTCTTTATGCAGAAGATAAGACAGAGTGTGGACTTATGCTATAAACAAGTGAATAAAGAGGAAGACATTAAAATCACATAAAATCTAGATCAAACTATTTTAAAGGTATTTTTAACAAATTCAATTGTTTTCTCCAAACTATGTGTAAATTCAGGGATCTTGCAACACCTACTTCTAGAACTAATTTACTATTCTGCTGAAATGAAAAATGTAATTAGCTCCAACACATGCAACTGTACTCACAAGTACAGGCACAGCAGAGAAGCACCAAAGAAAAAGAGAAAATAGGAGCAGGAATCATAGAATCAAAAGAAACTTGGTGAACTGAATGCAGACATCCCAGTTTCTCTGAAGACGTATTGTAAGTCTTGTAGCACTGCTATGCCCTAACAGAAATATCTGCTGCCTTTAAAGAATTTCATTCATAACATACTAGAGCCAAGGTTTCTACTTCAAACCAGACATTCTCAGTGACACTTAAAATACCACAGATATTCTATCACTCTCTGTGTATCTTTCATACTCCTGATGCCACTGAGGAGGAAAGCTGTGAGTACTAGACTACTGATCCAAATGGACGCATTTCTGCCCTGAGCATTAGAAACTGACTGAAAAACATATGAGAATGCCACTGTCATATAGTTTCTGGTCAGTAAAACATGAGTTTCATTTTAAGCATATATGTGTATGCTGTGACATGGATGGATTCAAGGGCATGTTAGCTGCAGAAATAAATAGGTCATGAATAATGATAGGGTCCAAATAAAAGCTAGGGTTACCTAATCCTGCCAACACACTCAGACAACTCACTTTCACAGCGGGGAAAAGGCCGCGTCCACTGTCCCAGGTTAAGGCAGTACTGGACAGAGTTTCCCACTATCTGGAAACCTGGGTCACAGGAAAGGCTCACTTTTGACCCTGGCTTTAAATCACCAGAAGAGGCCCGCAGATGTGGTATGGATCCTTGCAAAGACGGACAGTCTGTGAACAAAATACATACCTACAGTAAGAGATACAGATATGTGCTGAAACAAATAAAATTGGTTATGTAATTGTTTCATCCTGTATAAGTTTATCCAGGAAAGAACTCTGGGAAGTGTTCATGCGCTACACTCTGCTTGGGTCCAAAGGGTTTTGGATATCATCAACACATAACATCAAAAAAGGAATCCTCAGGACAAGAAGTGAGGAGGCAGTAGGAATTTTAATATCATCCAATTATTTTTAGAATAAAAGGAATGAAAAACTTTTTTCTGATCCAATACCATCTTCACTCTTTCCTCATCTCAATTCAGGAAGCAATAAATATCCATCAGAGATTTCAATGAACTTTTGTTACAAAATCCTGGAATTTGAAGAATGAGCAACTGTGTGTTCTAACTGTCAAATTATCAAAGTAATTTACTCAAAGCTAGGGCAAAGGTTTCAAGCTAGCATAGTTGACCTCATAAAAGAGTCTTAAAATATCAGTCAGAAAAAAAAGGGTTCTAGAAGTAAAGTTCTAACCAGCACAAAATATACTCTTGTAATCTATCTTCACTCTTCCAACCACTCCTGGTAGGAAATCTGGCCAGGCTAGTACATTTCCTTTTTGCAGTTCTTCTGGACAGGATGTAGCCAGAGATTTTACCTATGGATTTAAAACAGTTGATTAGGTGATGTTTAAGGACACTGTAGGAAAAGAATGTAAAAAAAATATTCCTTTCATGTGTGCATACAGCTCTAGAACAAATCACTGAATGAGTAATGTTCATCCTTTCTAGCACAAGAAGTGTCTGGCTGAAGTACTTATTCTGTACTTATAAGCCATCTAGCTGTGGCCATACCGAGTCACTACCTTAAGCACTACTTGACATATGAGCAAGGAACAAAACACAGTTCTTGACACACAGTTGAATTTGTTAGCGTAAAAGGAAAACACATCTACTTCACAGAAAAAGACATATATGAGAATGCAGCCTGAAGAGAAAACTCTTATTCATTTGCAGGAAAATGTCAAATAGGAGTCAAAAGGATCTTAATGTTGAAGATCTGCATTCTGAAGACTCTGCTAGCACTGCACCACATTTAAGGAACAGAAACACAAAAAGGAGCAGCTTAATAAAGCAATTTGTTATTTCCAAATTTTGTTACTTGATTCACTAGATTCTCTAAAATACTGCAGGCAAGGCCTGTTCACATCAATACTAATAGCAGCATTGGCACAGACTTCAACCAAAACATGACAGGAGCATAACTAACCACGTACTGCAGGAGGAACTATATAGGCAAACTAAGCTTAAGAGAAAGAAAGGAACACACTGTTAGATCAACAGCAGATTAACACCTTGGGAGATCTGGTGATATGACTTCGATGGAAAAGTTTTCCATTAGAAACAGAACTCATTTAATGGCATCAGAAGGGGTGTTTTTTTTGCATTCTTATTACAAGAAACTGAAATGTCAGTGGGAATCCTTCAACTGTTTCAGTACTGTATTATGATGAAAATAAAATAAAAATCAATTCTGTTTCTTCACAGTGACTCTGAGAATCTATTAAACATAGTAACAATTATATTTCTATCTGGCCATCAACAGAAAAAACTTGGGGACTACAACCTCAGATGGCACAGCACTTTTGAAGTATTCAGACACCAGTTTAAACTATATGCAATAGTAAAAACATGCAGACAAACTCCTAATGTTGGGATGTCACATAGCAATCACTTGAAAGGAACCTGGGTGTCCCAACTGCAACATTTATAAAATAGAAGGCTGTTTCGTTCCACTGTATGCTCGGGGAGATTTTTACTACATTTAAGTATTTTAAAACTGCAAATGAAAGACCAGGGTTTTGAATTCATTTTGAGCTGTCTTTGTTAAGTTTAAGTTCAGGCACAGAAAGGAAAAATAGCCCATAAGGTTATTAGGACTCAGGGTATGTGTTATTGGCACCGTACTCCCCATTATGTTTCTTTCCAACAGGGCAGACACAATCATATCTCAGCTATGGAACCGCCAAAAAACCCCCATACATGCCCTGGGGAAGCAAAATGTGCAGTAAAGGGATAATTAGGAATTTCCTCTTGTATCAGAGAGACAAGTGGACTATGGAGAAGAGATGGTTATTCAGTTAAGAGAACACATTAGTTATTAGGCTACTGAGAATACTTCCTACTTTTTGGCTCTTTTCCCCTGGAAAGTCATGTCAGTAACTTCCTGGCAGGGAGAAATTAATGTTTCCTTCTGCACTGTGAAAAAATGAATAAAAAAAGAGCAAAGATGGGCAGTGGGCTGTGTACACCAGCAGGCTGTGTACACCTCAGCACAGCCAGTCTACTCATGCCATACGTGCAGCATGGGCATAACCAACTGGTTAGAAAGCGCAGATGTGCACTTCTATTGGAAAACTGCCTCTTGCAGATGGGTGACTGGCTTCTGTCAAGTTTCCAGTGGATGAAATGAACTACCAAGAATAATGTGCCATAATGTCTATCCTTGTGAGAAAGGAAGGTACATCATGACTTTAGAGTGATTTGTTCTCACAGTGCCCCTACTCTGACCTCAGTGAGGCAAATCAGACTCTTCAAGAGTCAGCACAGCTGGAGAAGAAACCAATGTGCTCTGTTTATTCTGAGGTCATTTCAAAGATCTCACTTCAGCCATATGTGCTTGTAGGGAAATGAATAACATATGAAGAATGGAAAGAATATTGTCAGCAGTGGATGGATGAGGACTGGGAGGAAGCAGAGCCGATGGGAATAGGGATGGACAGTGGACTTGGAACTCCGGAATTTTGAATGTTGGATGTTGCAAAACATTTTGTACGGGTCTTTGGTTTTGTACCCCCCCGCGCTGTTGCTACCACCCACCTTCATCCCTCTCTCATGTGTTCCCCCTGTGGCTTTTCCCTAATGAGTCATGGTGCCGCTGAGGTACGAGGGCAATCCCCCGAGCTGGGCTGGCTGCACTTGGGTACAGTCCCTGCCCCGCACTGCCAAAGCAGTCGCCACTGTGGGTGTCGCTGCCTTGTGGCAGCATCCAAGACCTGCCAGGGAGTCAAGACTGGCACGTCCCCCCATTCTGCCCCAATCCCTGGCTCTCCGTTGGTCCATTCTCTTGTCATTTGCTGAGTGTTTCCCCATTGGCTATTCAGGTTGTCAGTAGTCCACTCTACCCCTGCCCTCGAGCAATCATGTCCAAGTTCCAAATCCCTCCCCTCAGACTTCAGGACTTTCTTGCTGACACACTTTTCACCCAATCCCCTTTAAGATTCTGTCCAGTTCTGGGTACCTCCCTTAACCAACCATTTATAGGTTGTTTCTTTCTTTAGTAAAGTGCTTCTTTGTTTCACCCCCATGCTGAGTGCGGAGTGTGTGCTTGGGAGCATTTTCCCCTCATTCGGCAACTGTTATGTGCTGAAGGAAACTGCTTAGGTCAAGGGCTGAAAACTGCATGGTATCGACACAGAAAAATTCACAGTGTGGGAAGGGCAAGTTCCAAGCCATATGATGGCAAATCCAGGGTCAGAAAGGATCACACAGTCCCCTACAGATAACTCATATTTCTACTGCGGTCTATTCAACAACAAAAGAACCAAACTGCTGGTTTACCTATACAGAACTAATGTGCTAGTGGATAAGCCGCTAACCTACAAAATGAAAAATATTAAAGACTAGATTCCACCTCCACTTTATTCATTAGGCAATACACTCTCTCACCCTGCTTTCCTTTATGGCTGAGAATAGGAAGATAAGACTTAGGAAATAATTGCAGCTGGCCAGAACAAAACTGATGGTAACAGATAATGTTAGTGATTTGCTATCCTAATCTCTGAAATGAATGATGTAAAGCTTCTATAGGAAGCTTACTTTGCTTATCTTCCTGTCTGATGTCACACTTGTCTTTTCAGATGAGTAATTTGAATAACATATATGAAGGGCAGGATTTTCTTCCTAAGTGTATTGCAAATGGGAACATAACCAAGCCTGAAGCAAATGGGAATATAACAAAGCCTGTCATTAAAGAGAGGCAGCTACTGAGAAATTCTCAGAAAGTCACACTTAAAACTCTTCCCCAGTGTGTCCTGTAAAAATCACATGTATGTTTATCAGCTTCAGAACTGCCAGTGAACAAAAACCTGAAGATTTGACTTGGCAATGCAACAGTTGGTGATGCCAAAAGCCAAGAACGAAGCAGGGCTGGGTACTTTTGAACCTAGCAGAATCAAAGTAGTAAAGAAAAAGAAACAGCAGAGACATTTGGATGCTGGAAGCCAAGATTCTGCTTTACTTCTGTTTTCTCTCCATATTATTATTTCCTGTTTGGAGTATGGATTACCAACAGCTATAAACCATCAAAGAGTGGTGAAACCTTAAAAAAACACCCGGAGAAGAGTAAAACCTTTAAACTCAAAGATCCTTCCCCCAGGAAATGCCTCCAACTTTGAACATTAGTCCCTGCTGTTCAAGTGTTACCAAGTTACCTCCTGACCTTCATGACTGAAATACTAATGACCAGGAAGTGGTGATGGAACACACTGCCATCAGGTTTGCAGGTAATATCAAACTGAAAGGCCCAGTCCACATGTCCAAGGATAGAGTTGCATCTGTAGGGACCTTGACAGGTTGGAGTAAAGAGCCAATCTAGATTTCACGAAATTCAACAAGAAAAAAAGGAAAGGAAAATCCTCTGAACAATATAGGCTGGGGAAATCCAAAAGTAGGCGCAGCTCTGTAGAAAAGGTGACTCAGAGTTGATTTTATCAAACTTAGTTTTGCTTAAACCTACTCTACTTACTACACTCAGCTTATTACCTTAAGCCAGAGCTCCATCTAGTCCCCAACGACTTCTGTAAGCACAGAGTTCTATCCAATATGCTAACTTGGAATGCCTTTTCAAATGTTCATCCCACATTCAGAGCCTTGTGTTCAAACACTGCAGTTAAGGACTTACCTGCTGTGGAGAAAGTACATGGTCCCAAATGTTGAGCTGGCTGATGGAGCCTACAAAAGATTCAGCTGGGTTGAACCCTTCTCCTTTCTGATCTTGCTCTTGACCCAGTACCAGTGCACCACCACCTAAACTCAGAATTTGAACAGGGATAGCAAATGAAGCCTTACAGCAGGGATCACATAGGAAGATTAAAAACTAAGCAAAACAGAACTTTTGTTACCCTTTGTTACTGGGATTTTGAAGTGAAGAAGACTGGCCACCTTCAACAAACTCTCTCAGGAAACCTCGGGAAGCCTTATACTAGACTGATGAAAGTGAATATTAATTTGGAAGTGACTCTCAAATACATGTGAGAGCAGAAACTTCCTATGGATTTTTTGGGAATTATATTGGCTCTAAAAGACCACTCCTAGTTCAGTATTTGAAGCAATGATAAATGCAGTTTTAACCAGATGGAGGCATATTTTACAGTGCTACCTTGCAGTAGCTTTAACAAAAGCTTTAAACAAAAGCTTACAAAGTCATATAGATCAAATGTGATCCCACACCCTTAGAAGCACACTGGTGATCAGACCATCAGTGCTTTGACATCACATACAAGTTAAATTTCACTCCTCAACCAGTAGCATGTGGACACACATTTTGTATATTACAGGGTATGTAGACAAGGTCAAAAAGTAATGGAGACAGCATACTTCCTCAAGTCTTGCCTCTGGAGATAACGCCAATGTAATTGTGAAAGACAGGGGCAAGCATAAGGTACATGGACTAAAATGCTTCAATATTTTATGTTTTATTTTAATATGGATAGTTTTTTGAAAGTCTCTGTAAATTTGGATGATGGTAGTATGCACACACTATCAAAACAAAATCCCTTTGTAGACATATGATGCCCAGCCTTTTACAGCTCTTCTATGCTAGAGGTACACCTTTTCATGTCTTCTGATATTACTGTTGAGACCACTGATCACAAGAAAGAATAAAATAGCAAAAACTGTCTTGCTAGAAAAAATGCAAACATAAGATTTAAAAAGATGTCTGAAGGGAACAGGAGAAGACAAAATCAATGAACTCTGCACATACACTTGTAAGGAAAATTCCAGCTAAACTTAATGTGAAACTTATCCTCAAAAAGGCCTTCCAGAACCAGTTCAGCCCAGGTCCCTTTGTGGACTGAACTCCATCATGTAACAAACAAGTGACCCACTACACTAGTTTACCCTAGAAAAGTGCACTTTGTCTTCAGTGATGCTGAGTGAGGGGAACTGTCCTCACAAACAAGAACAGCAAACATGAGCCCTGCATACATGATGACAATGTGAAGATATACTCAAAAAACACCAAAATAAACATTTTCTTGCAAGCACAGCAAATTCTGCAATGAAAACAGAAAGAAGGCGACAGATCAGGTATAATATAAGTAAAGCATACCAGGGATTTTTGATCCAACAGAGAGCCCGCTGCCTCCATCGGACAGTTTTCCATCGATGTACACCTTCCATGCCCCATCCGTGCATGTCCACGTGACTGCAATGTGATGCCAGTTACCATCGTTCACAGAAGGACAGTCTGTTATCTTCTCTTTCCCATTTACATAAAGAACCCAGCTGCATGGAAGGCAGATGAAGGCATACTCAGTTGCATGCAGCAACTTTAAAAACATGGTCTGTCCCACAGGACTCAAAGAAATATTATTTGCCTAACTGAGTCTATATCATACAAGAAATCTCTCTTGAAATATCATCATACCAGATATCTCTGTCTCAGAGGACTTGGAAGTTATGGTTATATATGAAAAGCACGATGCAGTAAGTAACGTGCTTTTGTACCAAAATACTGACTCAAGTCATGGCTGCATAGGGGATTCTTAAACTAGCTGGTTAAGACTGGAATCATAGTACAAGTCATACTCTGGACTTGTATAAGTACAAGTCATATGTAGAGTCATGCTACAAGTACTCTTGAGTGTTGGGCTCCAAAGTAATCCTTCATTGTCTCAAGGAGTCATTTAAATCTCATGTGAATGTAGTCAAGATAAAAAAATCCTGTTTTCTAAATTCAATTCTTTCTCACCATTAATACTCTATTGGACAATAAATAAAAGGAAACAAAGCAAGAAGAAAAACAAAACAAAGAGACAATTTCAACTACAGAGTTTGGATGAATATTTTTCTACCCTAATTAGGTGAAGTTGATATTCAGGCTTCTGTTCTATACTTTATAAATTCAAGACATCTGTAAGCTACAAAAAAGCAGAACTGTGATTTACCCATTGTAATCAGTCAGAAGAAATGCATTATCACTTCCATTCTCCACTGCATAAGAAATGGGAGTCCCATAGTTTGTGGTGTCAGTGGATTTCATCCAGAATGTACAGGTAATGTCACCGAGAGATGGTAAAACACCATCAAGCATGACATATCCATAGATACCAGAGACTTCAAAATCAAGATTGAAACCAGAGGACTGTTCTGCAACAAAGACAAAGAGTTTTTAGAGCATCATTCCTGCAAAACTGGAACAAGAATCAAACGGAACCTAAGCAAATGCAAAGAAATGGAACACAGCCCAACTACAAAAATTACTCACTTTAAACTGTTCATAGCTATAAAGAATGTTTAGCAGTCTAACATTAGCCAGAGTACAAAGTTAGAAACACAGTGTTTGAAGACAGCTGGAAAAGAAGCTGATTAACAATGAAATGAAACTTGCTTTACAGTCTTCTGTCAATGAAATGACATAGCCTGTTACCATCCAGTAACCTAAAGAGGTGTGATCAGTTGGTTCCATGTAACTGACAAGCATCAAGATTTTAAAAAACCAAACAACAAAACAGCCCTGTTCTGGACTTACTGAAATACACTGCACTGGCATGGAATAGCACCTCTGTGATGCTCTTCAATGCAGAGTGACATGCTTTACAAGGTTGAATGTTAGACACAGGATGGCACGTGTAAGTGATTTGTGTGTCCTCTACTATCTCTGCAAAATCAACATGGCTTCTTCAGCTTCTGTTTAATGATTCACCAGCTACTAGTACGACACTTTGTAATTTTCATGGAGTGGCTAAAAGACATGGATTTGAGCCTTGTGGTTCAAACGCCCCCTGGAAAGTTATGCTAGGTGTGACCCATTTTGCCTAACCATATGGAATTTAATGGCATTTTTGCCTTTAGGGAACTTGATGCCTTCAGGACTTCTAAAGTTAAGACTACCACACACTCATCTCTAACCCTGCGATGCAAAGCCCTACAGAAAATACAAGAAAGACAAAGAGCTAATTAACTCAGATATACATTGCAAATACAAATTAACTTTGATAGACCTACTGGGTATTAAAAAGATAGAGCCATGCCTTAGAAAAGAGAAATGACACAGCACACTTGCTGTTACTTGTCTAAAGTTACAGTTATCAACACTGCAGTCACATAGGCCTCACTCAGCCTCTCAGGGTCCCACCACCCTAGCTGCTTTTTAGGGAAGCTGTATGAAATCAGCCTAGCCAGTGTAAATCTTGAGCAGAGACTTAGTCAAGCCACCTTTTTCTGAGACTTAGTCCTGTGTACCTGTTTCACACCTGCTGCCTGTAAAGCCAGGGGGACATTTACAAACGTACGAGTTCAAGGCATCCACACAGGTGGCTTGGTTTAAGCAGGGACTGGAGTCACAGTCATTGATGTTCACTTCACAGTTCAGTCCTGTATACCCTGCCACACAGAGACACCTATGGAGAAAGAGAAGCACACTTCAAAAGTGGCAGCCATTATAACAAGATATTCTGTCCATAAGGTCAGATCTGCCAATGGGAGTGGCATAGAATGGAAAAAAAAAAAATCAACAGGTGTTTGACTTTTCAAGCAGATACATAAGGTAGTATAAAGGCACCAAACCCTCTGGTACTTTGAAAACCAAGGTGTTTGAAAAGCACCAAAACTTCTGGGCTTTTGGAGAGGGAAAGAGTTATTTAAAGAAGACATTAACAGCTGGCCATCTATCTATACAGTGATCTGAGATATGACAATGCTATTGGTATTTTTAACTTCAGATCTGAGTTCAGATACCCTAAAGAGTAAAAATAAATATTTGGAAGTTACTACTGCTGTTCGTACTTTAACCTCTATAGTCTCAATATGTACAGATATCCCTGCCTTCCCAAGCTACAGAAATGTAGTATTACCAAATATACAACTGCTCATCACCTATTATTCCAGTGAAATGCAAGATGAGCTCTTAATGTTTAAGAAGGTGGATTTCTTTTGGAAGTTCAATATTAAAACAAAGAAGTCCTACCATGCGTACAGTCCAGACTCTGCATATATTCTTTGCTGTCTACCTTGGAATTTTTTAAGAGTGGAGACACTAGGATACATTTTCTTGACTTTTAAAAAATCCTTTAGTATTCATAAGGGGACCCTTTATGTTGGATCAGGCTGCCAAAAGGCTTGCTGAAATCTAAGAGGGCTGAAGCACCACAATCTGTCTCACTTTCCACATTGTATTACATTAATCGTCTGTTTTTCACCTGAAGCTGTTGATACCATCTCTGCATGTAGCTCCGTTCCTACAGGGTCTGCTGAGACACTCATCAATGTTTCTTTCACACAAGACACCAGTAAAACCAGGGAGGCACTTGCAGGAGAAACTGCCAACTCGATCTTCACAAACAGCCCTATTAAGACATGGGTTTGAAAGGCATTCATTGATCTCCATTTCACAGTGATGACCTGCGAAAAAACAGAAGAAAGTAACAGCTTTGGTTTGAATTAATTTAAGAATGAAGACTACTAACCCATCTCTGATTTTCGGACTGTTAAGTAGCCATAGAAGAATTTGGGATCCTTCTTTGCAGTTATAGAAATTAACACATAGCAAACTGTGAGGAATTTAAATGTATCTTGCCCATTATGTGAAAAATATGGGCTGAATCAGGAAATCACCTGAGGAACTGAGATTTTCTGAGCAAGTAAATCTGCAACAAAAGACATTTTGCTGAAACCTTAGCTCTACAGAGAGATGTGACGGCCAGAAACACAAGATTATGGGATTTCTGGTGTGATAGAAACTCCAAGTTACAAGCACTGAAGAATGAAGAAACTGAGCTCTTTGGCAACATGATAATCAAGAGATGTGTGCATTTGTTAGAGAAAGCTATGAAAGCAATAGAAAGCTGAGTATGAGGAATAGTTTTAATATAGACCATCTTGCCTGCTGTTGTAATACTTTTCTTAAAAAAAAACCCCAAAATCAATGTGAACCCATGTGGATATCCTTATTCTTTCCTCAACATCACACAGCAAGTTCATGGCAAAATTAGTAATAGAAGGCCTAGAACTCAGTAAAGCCTTCTGAAGTCATATTTACACTACAGAGACTCTGACAGATTAGAAGGACCTGAGGAATCTAGTACATCTATGTTAACATATAACATATCCTAAATATATATATATGCTACATATAGCTATATAGCAATTAGATGGAAATACTTTGGGCAGGGTAGGAAAACATTTTTCGTCAGATAGAGTAACTGCTCACTTAAACAGAACAAGGTGTACCTGTGAACCCTTTTGCACAACTGCAGTGGTAACTGTTCTTGCCATCAACACAGTGGGCTCCATTCAAACATGGACTGGAGCTACATTCATTTATGTCCTCCTCACACAGGAGACCTTCAAACAGCAAGGATTGCAAAGCATCATCAGGCACAGTCACTGTCTGCATTCTGCAGTGACTTCATGTGGAAAACAGAACAACACCATACTATGGCAAAACAAAAGACTACTGCGAGCAGATTATTAAATTCCATGATTGACTGCAAACAGCTACCGAGATCATTTAACTGCTGGGATGCGAAAGATACAAAGTCCATATTGCAGCTTTACAAAATTTAAAAAACCATCCACCTATTGTTGCTGTTGATAAATATATAGCCATATACATAAACAATGAAGGAGACCATTTCTGGTAGAATACACAAAGCCTTTTTAAAATCACACAAAATTATCCCCTCAATAGTTTCTTTCAATATTTAGAAGTTAGGTGCTGTTTTGAAAAAGGACACAAGCATGTTACTTTCCCCATAGATTTCCATACCTTCAATGTAGATGCAGCTGATTGTTAAAACCACTGAGAAAAAATATAAGCAACAGCCCACTCACTCATTCATAGGGATGCAGTAAAGCAACTGCATAAATGCTTTGTTTGGTCAGGCCACACTCACTCTCAAAAGACTTTCCCTGTGAGTATTTACTAATTCCCTGAACTGTATTCCTTTTTTCTGACCAGAAATGTCACAAAAGAGAAGCATACATGCACACACTCCCTCCTCGCCCTTATTCTCAAATGCTCATCCTTTTATTTCAAAATCTATTCACATAGAGTAGAACCTTACTCTAACCTGTAGAACAGATTGCTTTCCTGTTATAATTCCAAGGCTGTGGAATTACACAGCACTTGTGTTCTGCATTATCTGCTCTGCACAGAAACAATGCCCATTTGAAGAAAAGCTATGAAGTGAAACAAATTACCTGAATAGCCTGGTTGACAATGGCAAACAAAGGTCCCAATTCCATCTTTACACATTCCATTGTTTTGACAAGGCGATGATTTACACTCATCAACTTGTGTTTCACATTTCAAGCCTAGAATATAAAATAAAAGACTGAGAATAGGGAGGTAAAATTTGAAATTGTTCAGAAACATAGATGTCACGACTACTTAATGTAGGAAAACATGATTGATTAATTGCCTATGTTACCAGATATTCAGGTTTATTATCTTCTCATTAGTTTGTGTTTTAACAGACCTGATACAAAATGTTATTAGAAAAGTGTGATGCACATTTGGCAACAGACTAATCAGCTCCAGATGTGGCACTTAGCATTTATCACAAGTAATTTCTTCATAATAGTGGAATTATAAGACATCTTTTTGCTTTGAAGCAACTGGGAAGCTAACACCAAAGAAAAATACAGGCACAGTACAGGTGGAATTTATATCTGTATAGAGTGCAAATTTCCAGCTTTTGTTAATCATAAATATTGCCATGATAGCATTTTCAAATCCTCTAACTACATTAAAAGAAATCTCATTCAAAACCATTTCTGCTAAACACAATATAATTCAGCAAGAACACGAGGAAGTATTTATTTTCTTGATACTTGTGTATTCTGAGTGTGTGATGGATATTCCAATTAGTTAGGCTGTAGTTGAAATGTTTTGCTCCTTTATATTTGCTCATGTTAAGGGCATTGGGACATATTAGCTACTCCACGTGCTTCTCAGTTTTTTTACCTTTATATCCAAGTGGGCATACACAGATATATCCACTTCCCAATTGCTTGCATGTCCCGTTATTGTGGCATGGTTCCAGAAAACACTCATGAAAGACCTGCCAGAGGCAAGAATGATACAATTACTGCAAAGGTGGCGCAAAATACTCCAGTTTTAAACTGTACACCCTATAGTTGCTTTGGAAAGCTGGGATAAAGAAGTCACCAGCATTAACTTCCAGCTCTTCCTCTTCATCTCTTCAGCACATCAACCACTCTTTTTTTCCCTACAGAAAACTACCACACATCTGAAATACTATTTTAAAACTACATTTGAATTAGCAAAATGTGATCATCACAGTTATTCCCTCATAATTTTCTTAGCTATGATTCACAGGTCACATTTTATATTAAGATATAAATTGTGAGTTGTGCACTTTGCCTTCTTTTGTATCAGCTAATCACTTCCTGCTAGTGGCTATCAGGCGAGCTAGCCGGGAATTTCACTGTGTGGCATTATTTCTTCCATCACAGCAAACCTGAATTGATCAAAGCCCTTGAGTATGTGGTCAACTAAAATCATAGGACATCAGTTTGTCACCTGTCCATATGTTATATTATGGTTCAGGCCAAATTTATCATGAGTAAACTTTGTTCCTGTTTACATAATATCCCAATTTCAGATTCAGTCAAAGCAGTCTTGTCAAGAGCTACAGACTGGGAGTGAGATGCAAGGAGGCATCTCCAGCAAACATTGTCATTAGAGGACCTTCACACAAGGACTTGTCTCTATTTCAGAGGGGGTACTTACAGCAGAAAGGAGCTCTGCTTGCCTCCTCTCAAGCCTATCTATGTTACATATGTAAACTCAAGATTTTACAATAGATTCAGATGACTGGTAGCATTTACTGGAATTCAGCATATGGAAAACCTCAGAGGACTGACTATGGTCAATCTACTTTTTATAGATTTGCTGAACCTCTTCTGTGTAGTTCACATTTCCTTTACAAGTGTAAGAAATATTTCATGTATCAGGTGAAGGCTTCAAGTTCAGACTTTAAGATTGTCAACAGCTGATGCCACTTCTGTTCAGTGAAAGTACTTCTATACTACAAAAAGAGTTTGAGTGTTCCCCTGTAAACCATTGCTTTCATCCCTTCAGGAAATATAGTCAGCAAAACAATTATATTTAGAAAGGTGTTAGTCATTCTCTGCTGTGTAAAGCAGTTTTTCTTTCATTTGAGATAACACTGGAAAATAACACCTGTCCTTACTTGACTGCTGACTTTGTACTTCTTGCTGATGTTTTCTGGAAAGGCTGGTACCATCATTACACTTTCCTCAGCTGCTGAAAATGTATAGCCAAAACCTAAAGAAGAAAGTAATGAGAGTATAGTTAATGATACTGTACAGCAAGATCCCTATCCCATGAGGGCATTATAACTGCATCTTAGTAACGCATCC
>JAWWEV010000095.1:21783081-21804490 GCA_035583235.1 Hafferia zeledoni
CTCTGACTCACATTTACCATTAAATAAAACCCAGAGAATTTACTCTGGCATCTGGTCTCATTTGTACATACTTTCAATCAGAAAAAACCAATTTTTTCTCTACATAATCTACTTTTTCATTGTGACTAAATCTAGAGGGGCATGGTCTATTTCATTGATCTAGCTTATTTTTAAAAAACATAGAGAAAAAAATCTGCCAATTAACTATGAGCAGTCAATTAGATCAGGCTTAATTTACAGTGGAAACTAGAACAAGTAAACCTCACAGCTTTGAGGTTAATACTGTACGAGTATTCCACAACTAATTTTCTAAACTGCTATCTCTTGTGATCTGAGGAGAGCTCTCCTCTCCTGCCTTCCCAGTGTAAAATAATGACAAACTCCTGAAAAATGGCAACAAGTTTACTCTGGTAAGAGGTTGCATGAATCAGGAGGGAATAGGATCCTGAATTCCATGTACTTAACACTGTTTCTTCCAAATGCTTTTACAGGTTAGTTTCAGCTGTCATCAGTATTCATCCTTACCCTGGCGACAACTGCAGACTGCACGTCCAGCCCTGTCCCATGTCTGAACACAAAAAAATACGCTCTCAGACTGAGTGAAGGATGTCTAAGAGGTGAGCATAAGAGGAAAGCTCTACCAAGTAACTCCACTATAAAACCTGTAAAAGAGACACAGTCCTGTGACAGAGTACAGTCTGATGTGTGTCTGACAAGATGCCTCCTGCTAAAACAGGTAATGTAAGTTTTCCATTTTCAGCTTTTCTGCTCTGAGCACCCCCATGGGACTCAGAAAGGTCAAGGACAACAGCAGCATAACATGGACACTAACCTGTTCCAAAATGGACTGAAAATGACAGCATAAAAAAAAAGTGGGAACAATCACAAGGACTGTCACAGTTTTCACTCTGGTATAGGTACAATCATGGTGCAAAATGTGCTCTTGAATACACGGAGTAGTCTCACAGCTAAATGGGCAAACTTAAGCTGGACTTGTATAACTTAACACAGTGAGGATTCTGTGCAGATCTGAACTAGCATCCCAGAAGCTCCTCATTTTCTTAACAATCTCCAAAGTCATTTACTGTACATTTTTGGTACTTTGGTTTGAAACTGTTTTTAAAAAGTTACTTCCTCTAGGCTTACCAGGCAGGTTTCTAGGACTCTGTGTATGTGTGCACTTTTTTCCCTTCCCACCACTATGCATCTCAGCAAACTCTTCTTCTATATAGGAAGCAGCATCAATACCAGACATCAAATTGTTCAACAATATTTTTATAAAACCTATTATGTAATTGCTTATTATCTTATGACACCCACAGTTATTTTTAGAAAGTATCTCACACAAGACACTGTTGCAGGAATTACTCTGCATTCAATGTGGATGGCTGAAAATGTACGGAATCAATAATTACCAATGGCAAATCCATTTTCATAATCATAATTATATTCCAAGCAATGTTTCTGTGTCTGATCTTCCAATCTGCAGTCAATATCATCAACATCATTACAGAAGGATGGGACCTTTTGACAGAAAGAAGAATAACATTAAAAACATAAAACCACATAGCCCTCCCCCTTGATTTATAAAAACTTGTAGTTACAATGTAAAGCACTGTTTCTGCCAGTGACACCAGTGCCAGACTTCCCCTTTCATGTCTCTTGTAACCCTGATGAGATCTGCTGAAAGCAGTATGTTCTATTCATACGACTGGGAAATAAGAGGGCAACTTACAGGTATACAAACTCTTTATTATAGAAGCTCTTGCATGTGAAATCCTGGAATTATGAAACAAATTTGGGCTTATTTTTCCCAACAAAAGATGACAGTGGAGGTCATGTCTGAAAGCATCTGTAGTTTTCCCATCTATGCTACTTGTTATTCTGTCAGGTTTACAACAATGCTGTCACTTTTTTCTAGCTTTCAAACCTTACTTCTTCATAACCACTTCTCCCTACCCATGGAAAGAGACTTATGCACCAAAAGGTCTCAGAAGAGAAAATAATCTCAGCAGGACAGAAATCACAGAACAGAAAATTCAACAGAAACCTTTCTGGTACTGTTTCTTCCCTCCAAAAAAGCAATGGGGATTAGATAGGAATAGATGAATATATGATTTTGATAAAGTGTTACTTCTTGCTTTTCCAGAAGGGTTTCAAGTAAGTTGGCTCCTAGGCCATGTTTTGAAATTGTTCTGTTTTTTCCATATCAACTTTCATTGGAAAGATGGCTCCTGCCCATTCTTTCCCCTTTTTCAGATATCTGCTAAAGTTTCAAATTCTTGGGAATAGCATATTCAAAACAGCCGTTTTGAATGTTTTCCCAGACTTGCATTTTGATGTAATTGCTTTGGAAGGTCACTCTGCATTTTTTCCTTATTGTCTTTTACTTTACAGTAGTAACTGTCTAAGCACTGGAACCTGGTGGTTGTAGGCTCCTAGGGGAAAGAGACAGAAATAAAACTAGTCAAGATTTCTCTACTGGAAGAGAACAAATCTGAATCAAGGCAAGAGATTAACACATATTTAGGTCCAAGCATCAGACAGTGCCTGACACGTTATTTAAGTTTTTAGCCAATTGACAAGGGCTACTGACACATATTCCAAAGTTACAGGAATTTGCCTGCTAGCTGTATGTGCTAACAATGTTTTTTAGCTATTAGAGAAGCTTTTAATAGCATGTGTCATATTCTGCTAAAAACCTGTAAATGTCCAGTGTTCTCTACTGCAAAAATGCTGTCACACTAGGCCTGGACACCCACTCTTGAGACCACCACTCAAAGTTCTGGTGTTCCTGCTTTTCAGCTGAGAACAAATTTGTGGATTAAGATGGGAGATTTTGATAATGAAATGGAAAGCAAGAGACATGGTAGAGAAGGAACACAGTACCTCTTCAAATTCAATGCCATGCAGCTCTTAGTGACAAGACTGAGAACTCAGAAACTCCAGAAACTTGTGCAAATCACTACTACTGGATTTAAGTGCTTGGACATACACATCAAATATGCAATTTATTAATTTGTATATATCTATGTTAATTCATATTTTATGGATATATATTATACATATTCTATATAAAATGTGTTGATTTTACTGTCACATCCAATTTTCAAAAACAACACTGAGGTTAGAGGACAATAGACTGGGGTTTTCAAAAGTGCACGGGTTCTATTTGGAAGCTCACTGAAAATTTACAAGCTGCAGATCCCTAGATTAAAATGCCAGTGAATCATCTTTATTTTTTAAGATGACCTGTCATCTTCTGAAAAAGCACAGATTTCATTTATGGGTTATTTTGCTGGTACAAAATTAGTTAAATGGAGAAAGTAACAATGATGTATATTATTTAAGGAAGTATATAAAGGGAAGGAGTATTTACTAACCTACCATTTTACCAAGTGCACTCTGGAATGCATCAGTAAAGCTGCTTAGAAGGTTGTTGTCATCACATCGTGTTGCTTTGTAGAGCATCTCAAATGACTTGAATCCATGGTTTGCAAAACGATTTACTGAAAAACATTGAAGAAATGAATTTTTACTGATCAGCGCAAGAGTTTTAGAGCTAAAGTCAAGATAATTCAGGCTGAGACTGGAATTCAATAAGGTAAGAAGCACTGTCTTTAAATTACCAGCCTAAATGGATCACTCATTTGTCAGCCAATGCAGTTAATATGACCCTTTGGCAGGCATCAAATTTACTGGGAAAGCAAAAGGACATTTAAAAAAAAGGTCATTGATCAACTGCAGCATTTTCTTAAGGGAAGAAATCTTTGAGCTTCCAACTAACTTCAGTACTTACTCCTCACTAGAGAGAAGCAATAAATACTAGAAGTCTTATTTCTCATGTTTCTAGGCTAAATATGAAACATTATCACCCATAATTTAAGCAGAGCTAAGTTCTTAAGCATATAAGTTATGGATTTTGAATTGATAGATAGCTCTGAAACATAACTCTCATTTGTTCATAGCTGAAACACTGCCCTTTTTCAGTGAAACTGAGAAATCAACTCTAATGGAAGTAGATGCAACATGGTACCAAGACTGGCTTCAAGAGTGGTTCTAATACATTTATTTAAAAAATTCCACAGCTGAAATTTTGCATGTGTCCATCTCACAGAAAACACATAAACTCTTCTGATCTGGCGGTAATTATATATGTAAGTAGAGCACACACTTTGCATTTGGATCAGTAAGCTGCAAATACTGTTGATATTCTCATTGAGAAGACACTGTTAGTGTTTGCAAACAGTTTCAATTAACCTGTCTGCTTTGCATCTTTGCTATTTTGTGATTCCTGGGATCCAAATTCACTGCTATTTTTGTGTTTTAGACAGCTTCTGAGACAACACATTTACAGACTTCCAAGCATTATTTCACAGTATTTGTAACAATTCAGAGGCAGAAGACAGAGAACATTTCTTATAATGAAATAGAAGTCAAAATCTCTAAAATATTTATATTTCTTTTCTCATTAAATGTAGTAGTGTTTGATAAGTTGCAGATTCATTTTATTAACAGTAAGACTTACAAGAGCAGTCAGGCCACTCTGGAGAATAGGGTGGCTTCCAGAGACCATCTTCATATGCACAGTAGTAGTTTTCACTTGATCCCTCTGAAAAGCTGTAACCCTCTGCACAGTGCAATGTGCAATTAACTCCTGTTTCATCCGAAGTGCATATAAAATCCCCATTTGCAGGCTGAAAGGAGATATCACAGGGAGAACCTATAAACAATACAAAGATTTATATATTAATGAATGTGGTCATGTAAGTGATCCCACAGGAAAATGGCACTGATAGGATTTCCAGAAGTACCTAGTATCAACCTGATCTTGCCTCTGTTGAAGTCTGCTGAAGTATTATTTGTTACTTGAAGCCAGTATCGGGATTCTGCTCAATAATTCTCAAATCCAGACAGTGGAATTTGAAATTCAGAAACATGAAGATTTAAAAAAATTGTGATAAATATGAGAAACTGTTTACTAAAATAATATAAAACATTGATCTAAATTTTAACATGAATTTTATACAATGAATTCTAGTAAACTATATTACACCTTGATTTCTGAAACTAAACTTTATCCACTCTGCACCATTGCAGCAACACATGAAGTTGTCAGAATCATCTTAGGAGGAACTGGCTGTTAAACCTTAGTTATGATTCAGTTTTCACTCTGACTGTGACGGAGATTGTAAACGTCCCAAAACACTATGCAACAAACACTGAACCATAAAAAGTCTGAGGTGGTATAGATTGTGAAATAATGACAATTCTAAGCACTGGCTTGTTCTTGCTAAGATTGAGAACAAATCAGAGACTAGCACATCAATTTGCAACTTACCTTTTCTAAAAGCTATAATCAAAATTCCAGTCTGCAGGATTTTAAATTCTCTATTTACTAACTGATCTTTTATTACAGATGTCCAACTGAGACATAAAAACTGGAAAGCAGAAATGAAGCAGAATTCTCATCCTTAATACTTTGTCTGCCAAATTATTGTTCAGACTTTAAAGAATGAACTGTGAGGAAAAGGTGTCTACAAAATTAACAAAATACACTAGAATATTTATAGATACAGACAGATTCTGAAATCCAAAGAGTGCTCTGTTATCTGCTACAGTATTTGTAGGTGATTACAGAAAAACTGGGAGAAAGTTTTCTTTTTAAACTCCACATTTGAAATAAGACTTCAGTAACCACGTATTAATACAGTTCACATGGTACCTGTCACTGCAAAAAAAAAAAAAGGGTCCAATTTCTATAAGTTTTACTGCTCAATGAATCATAATTTCAATGCTTTTACACTTAACTTGAAATTGTAGGCCCAAATTCACTGCTGTCTGTTTCAGTCTTAGACAAT
This sequence comes from Hafferia zeledoni, assembly GCA_035583235.1. Taxonomy (NCBI): domain Eukaryota; kingdom Metazoa; phylum Chordata; class Aves; order Passeriformes; family Thamnophilidae; genus Hafferia; species Hafferia zeledoni. The sequence goes on from JAWWEV010000095.1 coordinate 21,788,943, forward strand.
TTATTTGTTGGTACTAACAAATATTCTGACTGCCTTCAAGTGACTCCAATACAAAATGGGAGTAACTAAATGAAACAGTGGAGACCAAAGGAAAACGTAAAGACTAAACGAAAAAGTGGAGCAGGCTTGCATCCTTTATGATATTCAGTTAGAACAATGCCATATGGTCTTGACCAGAAGTTGAAGACAACAAACCTTTGATGACAATGTGGATCTCACATGTCCTGTTATTGCCAGAAGGATCCAGGGCTGTGTACTGAACTGTTGTCTCTCCTTTGGGAAAGAGATCTCCAGGTGTGTGACTCCTAGTGACAGTCAGTGGACCACCTAGAAGAGTTAAAAGACAAATTAAAACATCAGTAAGTAAAAGTGGGTTACTCATACTCCATTTTGAAAAATGGAAAAGCAAATGGCAGGACATTTTCAAAATTATGTGTTCTTGGAACAAGTAAGTAAAAGAAACATAAAAAAAAATCTCAAACAGGCAAAGAGGTGGAGTTCTCTAGTCTTCCACTGTTGCATGCATGTTTTGGGGTGCACTATTTCACCTGAATTGTCTGAAAACTCTGGTTCTTCCCATGTTGCTGGGTAGTAATTCTCTGCTGCTTGGATGGGTGGTGGGGATCTGCATCTGTCAACTACAGGAGGTTCTGCATCTGCAGAGTTTGAAAGGATAGCATGACATTAGCTTACAGAACTGTCAACACACTCAGCTGGCATCCATCATCAGAAGTTAGGTAAACCACAATATTAAGTTCATATCAGAAGATAAAACAAAGGTGGAGCCCCTGGAAGCTGCTGCAATCAGAAGACGCTGAGTGAATGGACAAGACTACTAATTCTTCTACTGAACTCATGGTTTCTGCAGTGTTTAATTTCTGCAGAGCAAAGGTTGGACTACCTACAGGACTGCAGAATACTACAACTGTCTGACAGAAATACTTGAACAATTATTTGCATCAGCAATGTGTGCAAACCTTGGAAATTTTGTTGGAATGTTTCAAGAATTAAACAGAGATATATGATGAAAGCAGTAAGTGACAATGCAATGAAGTATTTAATATATCAGTGTGAGGAGAAATCTTAACATACAGAATGAATGGCAGAGTAAAACACTGAACACTGTGAACAATGACTGCACACTAAGTGAACTATGACCCAAGATCAGCAAAGGACTTACAGGGATGATAATGCTCCCAGGTTTATAACTGCACACAGAAAGCCACAGTGACTCCCAGTCTCTTTCTGCACAACTCATAAAGTTTCAATGATGACAGACAGACTTCCCCAGTGATTTTTAACAGCACTTACCAATAACCTTGACACTGAATGTACAGCTTGCTTCATTGCCTGACTTGTCAGTCGCTGTGTAAATAATGTCAACTTTTCCAACTGGGAGAAGAAATGGTGGTATGAATGCTGGGGTAACATGAACTGAGACCTGTTATAGGAAAACACTTGTTATTTAAAAATCAAAGCTGGTTACTGATCATGACATCCATATTTCAAAAAATGGACAGAATAATATTCTTCAATGTTAAACCTATTCATTCTTAATGCAAATAGCCTCTTAAAGTAATGAGGACAGACTTTGCAATAGAGTCCTCTAAGCCCTTTTCCAGTCTGCCTTCCCTATAGCAATAGGAATTTGCTTAGTCAGGATCTGGACCTTGACCTGCTGCAGTTTACAGCACTGTGCATTTAGAAAACTCTAGTTTGCCTAATTGCACAGAACACAAAATATATCAGCTCAGAACATGTTTGACTGTAGTTCAGTTCTCCAGCTCAAGGGCAGCTGACCTGGGAGATGAGTGAAGCAGACAGCTGTGGGCTATAAGTACTTACATAACCAGTTTTAATCTACATATGTATATGAGTCAATAGCTCACAGATGCTTCAGTATGTTCTGGCACAACAAAGAAACACTACATGTGGAGTAAATGACATTTGGCTGATGTCTATAGCTCTTTCATATGGCTTGGAACTGTCTTAAGCAATTTCTCTTTAAAAGAATGGGTTTCATATGAAAGAAAAGCATTTCACCTGACAACTGTGGTTTTGACAAACTTCTTCCAACTAAGAGTCAAGATACTTGGCTTCTACAGTTCAACTAATGACTCTCTGTCAGCAGAGCTACAGTACCTGACCATGACCATGCTTCAGAAAAAAAAGCGTGAACTTAAATCTCTTTTACTGGGATAGCTCAATTTTGTAGTGCAACAAACTCCAGTGTTTACAGTAAATTAAAAGTATACACAGACTCACTGCTCCTCTGCTAACTACTGATAAAGCATTCAGTTGCTGGAACTTGATTGTGTCTGAGCCTCTAGGAAATGCTACTCTTTATGAAACACCTCTGGAGCAATTTTTCCTTGTAACTCCAGTTCCATACCTCTGATACTCACATTAGCCAAAAGCCCAGTTCTGAAACTTGCTTAGGAAAATGAGATTTCTCTTTCTCACTCAGGAAGCTGAAATAAGTTTTTACTCATCACACTTCGTACTTGTTAGCCTTTTAGATTAATGAACTGGTTTACTTCCTTCCGATAAGAGCTTATTATACTTCTTCACATTCTAAGTGCTCATTTTTAAAGCAGCTGTTTCCATCTCATAAACAGTGGCACATTCTTTCTTTTTACCACATAAATTAATGATATGAGGGTTTATGCACTGAAACTCCATGCAGAGTGTCCTGTGACTGTGTAACTCTAATCAAGACAGAAAATACTGAACCTTTCAAGACAAACTTTCCAACAGATTTTATTTCTGCTTATCAGAACAAGAAAGTTCTAGTGAATCATAAAGTTAATGGCAATCATAAAGACTTCCTGCAATCAAATAGATAAGAGATTTTAACTTGCCTCATCTCCTGAGTTATCCTCAGGTGTCGGTACCTGCCAGCTGATATTAGCAGAGTTATGATGTTCCAGAGTCACTGTCTCAATATTGTCTGGACAGAGGATGCGAGGTGCTTCAATATCTTATTCAGAAAAAGACAAAATAGTTTTTTATGTGGGATTACAGAAGTAAAACCTCTATAATGGATAGACTGAAACTTGGAATGTAAATGCACATATTCTTGCAAACTTCCTGTCTCTGCTCCTTCTTAATTCTTGCCTATAGGCTCACATATAAAGGGTAAATTCTCCTGGGGAAAGGATTGACTTTTTGCTGTATTTTTGTCCATCACTGAGGCAAATGAGACTGGTTTCTACATAGAACCAAACACAGAATAAATAAGAATGAATTAGTTTCTTTTGTTATTTATCCCTTTCTTTTCTATCCTTTCACTATCCACACACATAGCACATACAGACAAAAACACTTGTTGCTTCTGAAAATCAATGACTTAAAAAAACACCAGAAGTATTTGTGACATGATATATGTACTATGAACAAGACAGTAGTGACTCTGAAATTCTCTGGAGCATGGTGTGGAACTGACTTGAAAGAAACAATGGCAAGAATTTGGGCAACAGCTGCTGGAAATGTTCCTTAATAAACTCCTATTACGAGGTATCATGTAGGACAAATGGAGTCTTCTTGTGAAGGTGACAATGCTGGATGGTTTCGAAGGACTGATGATACAATGATCACTACCAACAATTTAAGCCTCTGGTTTTTATGAAAAACTTGAAGTACTTCTTCAGTTCCCTGGCACAGGGCCTCCCAAAACATTCGTGGTGAGGTTATTTTATTGCTGCAGTGATGCTTGATAAATGGTTTCTAGACTCATGAGACAACGACACATTTGGCTCTGAACTCATCTATGCCCAAGAGGCTTTAAAACAACTCAGAACTGACATCACTTACGCTTTAAAAACTAAATAGTTCCAGTAAATACATAACTCAGACAAATTAATTCCATAATCAAGAATGCAAAGCAATAAATACAAGTGATTTTGTCTTCCTCTGAACCCATTCAGATGAAAATTCTACTACAAATGCAAAAAACCAGCAGTTATGGTTCACACTCACTTGACCCACAGCCTCCAGCTGGGGCAAATTCCATTTAAAAGTGAAATTCTGTAAAAAGTTTAATAACAAATAAGTCAGAAAGAACTGACCAAATATGCTGGCAGCAAAATAGAGAAAGACAATAAAAGAATGAAAGCAATTGAAATGCAACTGTTCATTTTTACTCAAAAAGAATAACCTTCAGAGTTTCTCAGTGCCTCCTACTTCAATATCTAAAAGCTTGAACAAAAGCCATCCTGCTTTATCTTGATCTAAACGCTTCACCTTGGAGCCTTGTGCTTTGTGCCATCAAATATTAAAAACTCTGATTTGGCACAGGTTTACACAAAAGATTCAGAAAAACAATGTGGTGCATCACAGGGCGGAAACAGTATGTTTTAAGAAGGGGATAAAATCTTCCTGGCCTTTACAGAGAAAAAACCCGTCAGTTTCTGTAGCAACCCAGCATGATGACTGCCATAACTGTTTTCTGTTCTGTTCTTTCACCCATCGGCTGGCGAGAGTCCCAGTTTGGGGTAAAATCAATAATTCTAGGAGCACAATAGTTCTCCTAGAAGGTGAATATTGTATTGCCAGACAAGCTGCGCTTTTGTTTTTACTTTGCTATAATCCAACCCCAAAATCCTTCTAATTCAGTTGTGCATGTGTCAAAAGGAATAAACAGTTTCACATTTCTAGAAGAGGTGGTTAAACATGGCAGAACCATTCTGAAACGCATGTAACTATCTTCTGCCCAGCCTTATCCTCCATGGTCAGCTAACACACCTGTGTCAGCCAATACTCCTGTGTTAGACAATTTTGACCTTAACTCTTGTGCACTGTGGCTTGGGGCATGGCAACAGTCACAGTCAGCTCAAAGACTACTAAAATGAACATTCCTCTATATTCTATCAGCCAGGGTTTATACAGTGTTCACAGTTTTGCTCCAACTACAGGGTTTACATAAACTAGTGCAAAACCAGGAGTAATATTATTATTATTACTGTTATTTTACTAGAAGCATGAGTTCCACTTTGACTATCTTTAAGCTAAGAGGTTTTTCTTCTACTTTGAAATTTCCCTGCAGATCAGACCTTTTAGCAGTCAGCTTCCCAACAACAGACTCATGAGATGGAATCCCAGGAAAGGCAGCTAATGGTGAGCACTATAAGGTGACACTCAATCCACCTCTGAACTCCACATTTTTATTACAAGCTACAAATGTATCTGATGGCCAAGCTATAAAGGTAGTACAGGGAACACTTGTTACACACTGTTTTAATCACACTTTTTACAGTTCAAACCTGTCCTCACTCAGTTATTTTCTGTGTGCTACCCTTCAATTCTGCACATGTGTACGTAGACAAGATTTTATGCTGGTCTCTACCTTTACACAGAGCCTTCTGGATGTTTGCACTCCATCTCCCAAATGAAATGCAGCTTAGTTCTTCTCTAGCTCCAGTCAGGATGAATCCGTGGGGACAGCTCAGCCGGCACACAGTCCCAGAAACAGCAGGCTCCAGCCCACATTTGTGAGGGAGAACTGTCACACCTGCTGGTATCTGGAGCACGGGACAACGCTTTTCTGCAAGAGACGAGTAGGGCATGACTTACAGCTGACATACACAAAGTAAACATACCAAAAAATTGGCAAATAAAATCGTATGGAAACTTTGTGGGAACACAAAATACACAGTCTTTTTAACAGTCAGTACGTACATGAGTGCATCAAAACAGTAGGCCCTGACAAAACTTTGTACTCCAGTAAAAAGTAAACAGCACCCAGGATATAAGGTGCTGAAGTAAACAGCACCCAGGATATAAGGTCCTTTGTTTTCCTGCTCAAGTTCTTCACTGGAATAGAACTATGGTATTTTTCATGTAGATCCACTTCCTGGCATGCCCTTGCCTTCTATGAAAACCAGACAATAGCAGGGCAGAGTTAATATTCTTGTATTTGTAGCCTTCTACAGCTTCTACATTCTGTTCTGAAATAAAAACAAAGGAAGAAGAGGGATACCCTGCTGTGAACTCTCCTTAGGCTTGGGATAAGACACATGATCTTGCTTATGACGTTCCAAACCAAATGAAATTGTTCTTGGTCTAGTCTGCGTTCAAAATTCAGCTGAAAAGACTCAGGGTGACTATAAGAGGCAGCTGAGCTTCTCTCTAAAATCAGGAAGGGCTGATGGTTGCCTAAAGGTTTAAAATGGAAGTTTGAACTATTTTATTACTAGGATTCACTAAAAACTCTGAAGACCATTTGCACCAAAGCAAAAACCGTAATGTAGGTAAACAGGTTCACAAAAGCTTTATTTCATTCTTGAGCTGTTGTTTTTACTGTGCGAGGCAAGGAATGTTGTATTTACTTCAAATAGGGAGGCATTAACAAAGAGGGCAAAATTAATACAGTTTATAGACTTTCAGTAGTGTTTCTTACAACTGAAAACAGACAAACACATATGAAAAATTCTCCATTATTCATAGCCAGTGAAAAGACTTGTAACTCTTTATAGCTTGTCAGTGAAGAAAGAATACTACGGGCACACAAAAAACAATCCAACACAGCTATACAGAAGGGAAGATCTGTTCATCTCTTAGCAATAGTTTGATGACAGAGATGTGACTCACATTCAAGCTACTTCACATCCCTCCCCTCCTCTCCCCTTACAGCAGATACTGTTAGCTCTGCAAGGTGGAACAACTCCATCAGAAAAAAACCCCAAACAAACCCTAACTTTTGGTTGCTCACCACACTAAGGTAAATGACAAATGGCAAAAAGATCATCAGTGAGAAAAGCAATATTTGAAAGCACACGTTAAAAGCATTAAAATGTATAATACCCGGGGAACAAGTAGAAGAAACACTGTGAAAGGTGTCAGCATAAAAACCAGAGAAAACTGCAGCTTTTTGGGAAGCACCAATAGCCCTGTTTCTTGCTTGAGACACTTTCAGCTTTACTATAAAAATCCTAGTACAACACAATCCTGAAATGTTTGATAAACATTCAGGATAAACTTTGGTGTATCTAGCCCGAGGGAATCTCTTTTAAGTGGGACAGTTTTATACCAGAAGAACAACTGTAATAGTACTGTTTAGCTTTTTTATCTGTGCTCAATTCCAAAATTTGTCAAGCTGATCCAGAAGACTGGAATTCATGAGAAACAGAGTGATATCCATGCTATTAGTCATATCAATAGGGAATTAATACAGAGAAAAGTATTTCTTAGGAAAGACAAGAATCTGCTGTCACCTGCAACCACCTATGATGAAAAGCAACACTGTATTATAATTCTCAACATAAAAAGGAACTTCACTATTGTGTCAAATAAAAAGATTACAAAGCAAATCACCCCTCTTTCCTTCAATTCCTTTGCAAGCACTGTCTCAGGGAAAAGAATCGGCCAGCTGGAATTGAAGTGTGGGGTAGAAATTCTTTCAACGCTAGGTGGCATCAACACCCTGGATGCTATCCGCATTTGGGTATTAAACCTTTGCCAATGAGAAGGAAACATAACAACATGACTCCAGGTGGGGTTTTTTTTGTTTGTTTGTGGGTTTTTTGTTTGGGTTTTTTTGTTTTGTTTGGCTTGTTTTGGGCTTTTTTCCCCCCCAAACTGGACTAATGACAAGCTTCCCTTTTCAGCAGATATTTTGTTTGTCAGCCACCCCTACAATATATGTAGCCTACTCAAAAGTAGCTCACTGCTAACAGTATCTTGAATGGAAAAGACAGACATTTAAAACATATGTAATATCCAAACTTGCTTAATTAACTTCCAGTCTCCTGGAAAAAGATGCATGAGAACAGACTTCACAGAAGCGACTGCAAACAATCCAAGCAATGTTATGGTACAGTGTCAGCTACAGCTACAGATGGCTGTGGTACAGTCTCAGTGAGCTAACTCACAAATATGGCAAACTTTGCACTGAGGACCAGTCAAACTGAAAAGCACTCAGAAAATGAGCTAGAAGAATAACCTGTGGTCCAAGAAATCTGGTTCAAGGCTCTGAAGGTAATTCTGGTTCATTTTTGTAACAGAAGGGTCTGAAATGAATAAATTATCAATACAGCAGGATTTCTGGTACCTTTTATGTAGTAGATGATAAATACTAGTTAGAAGCTGTTCAGACTGAAAATAAACAGACAATACCTCCATGACAATGATGATCATTCAGAAAATGAGTACAAAGAGTAGCTTTTGAGAAGGACACCATATTAGCCTTCTGATTTACATCCTTCCACAAATAAAACTGACAACTCTCTACTGAACCAGAATCTCAGCAAGCTTGTTCTAAACGTCAGTCTCAAGAAGAAGCAGCAGAGATGTCACTCTTCCCTTTGTGACAATGAAAGGTAACTTTTGTACTAGACTTTTAGACTCAGCCAAAAATAAGATGTTGCCATGGGTAATCCAGGAGTGGAGGCAATATTGCCTGGTGAGAAGAAATCTTCTGATACATAGTAGAGATGGATTTTATTAATCAAAATGCTAAGCCAAGAAGGATGAGTTCAACTGATGAATGCAGTTAATCTTCCAATTATAATATTCCAACAGGATTTCAGGGTCCCTTCCTTTTGAAGTTAATTGAAGTTTTTCCACTGACTTTAACAGAAGAAAGATTAGGATCTCTTAAAAAACTGTCTTGATGAATTAATCCTGTGGATTATTTTGATCACTTTAAAAAATGAACCTAGAGTTAGAAATTTATTCTTGTCTCATGCTAAGTCCACATTTTTAAAACTGAAAAATACCCAGTAAAAAGTAGCACAAGTTCAAGCCAAGTCACCCTCCCAGCATCAAATTTGCTGGATCCAGGTGACATATACTACACCTATGACACCCTAACTAGTCAGCAGTGGATCGGCTTCTGAATTACTGGATTTTCAGCTTGAACCTATTTTTTTTGGTCTACACTTGAAAGCATTTGAACTTTATTTCACCATCTTACTTTTCTAAGTTATTTTAATACCTGTCACTAGTCCTCAATGTGTACTTCAAACATATACAGTCCCTTTTTTTCTAGAACAGCAATATATGCTTACCTATCCCTGCCCAGTTGGTGTGACCTCTGAATCCTAACTTAGAGTTGCTTAGTTCCTAACTTGTCTTAACTCTTACTTCCTGCTGGGAGTCCAGCAAAAGTGACAAGGACCACACCTTCACTCTGCACTCACAGTGCCCGGCTGACATAAGTTAGTTCTTGCCTGGAGATCAACTTTAGCTTTAAGGTGGTAACTCAAACCCCTACATTTAATCCGTAGTATAAACCTACAGCTTGTATGTTTCCCGGAACATATTGTGTGACAGCGCCTTTACACTAACCAGATACAACAGCAACCTTTCAGTTATCACCAGCCTCTGCTGAATTTAAAAGATAATCTGTTCTCTTTCTCCATTTACAAATTCCTTTGTCCTTCCCCAACTTCTAAGACCTGTATAAAACATCCACAGACCAATTCTCATTCCTATACTGGCTTCACCAGTCAACAAAATATGGAGAATTTCGCAGCCATGACAGTAGGTCAGAAAAAGGCTGCACTCCAGACATGAACACAGTTAGATCAGATACTTACCCACGCACTTTGGCTCCTTTGAATCCCACTGTGAGCTTCCTTGGCAGGTGAGTTTGCTGTTTCCTTCAATTTCATAGCCCTCATTGCAGGTCACAAAACATACTGTCTTGTAGGAGATATCAACTGTTGAACAATTAATGTGTCCATTTTCAGGAGATCGAAGTCTGGGACATGTTCGAACTGCAAAGGGAAAAAATGCACCAGTTCACTCTGCAGGTTGAGAATTACTGGAGTTACAGTAGTTTGCTCAAGTTTTTAGGGGTGGAAGAGGTACTGGTTTGTACACTAGTTACAGTAGTTCATACAAATTTAGGGAATAGAGCTAGAACAGAGCAGCCTTTTTCAAAGGTTTGATGTCTTCCTCTTCTTGAAACAGTCTTACATAGAATGTATGACATTGGACACACATCTCTAAGCTCACCTAAGTTCTGACGTAAGTCCAGGCTGATAATTCTGCATCTGGCACATAGTCTGGCCTGTGCTAGTAATGTCTATCAGCCTTCAAAATGGGACAGCTGCAGGCAAATGGAAACCTGTGGAAAAGTGTGTGTCTTTGGAAGCTTCTAGTCTCCAAAAATGTTTTAGAGTTCTTTGGGGCATTTCCATTTGGCAGGCTGTTAAAGGCTGAGTGCACACCAGGGAAGAGACTAAGAGCTTATTAACAGGTTGGATGACAGGGTCTCAGTGCTCAGGAACATTCTCAGGTGCTCTGGAGTGTATTCATAGACACAGGCGCATGAAAGCCTCCACAAATCATAAGAAAAGACACTCATCGTGCTGGAGGAGACACAGAGAGAAGGAATACAAGCCATTTATATACATCAGATCCATGAGAGATGAAAAGGAACAATCAGGCTGTTGCTGAGACAAAAGAGATCCTTTTAGGTACTGGACACAGAGACAGTCCTGTCTGTCACTCAGCACAGAGACTTTTCTCCCGTAATATCTTGCAAACACTTAAAGTAGTGTGACGCCAAGGACAATAGAGTTCTGTGCAAGATGTGTGTCCAGAAAATGAAGCAGGGCATGGAGAGTGATCCTCAGGTTGTCTTATGCTTTAATTAGTGACTCCTGATGTTGCAATTTAGCACAAAGCTACGGTGTATTTAAGATTGACCCCAAAACAACTGAATGACTGTAATAAGAAAAAAGTACTACTGGTATGACCTGTTTGTTCTTTGTTTCAGTGACATAACCTCAACCTCTTTCCTTTGCACTGCCTCCTCCTTTTCAGCTAGGATCTCATGCTCCAGCATTTGTCCCCTTGCTCTCTGCTGAACAAGACTGAACTACATACACACTGCTCCCTCAGACAGCTAAGCTGTACACACCAGCTGTTGGGCATGACTGTGTGACGATGATACTCAATAACCAGCTACTGATTTTACAAAATGAGTAGAAAACTCTAGTTGAAAACTGCTCACAGGTGAAGCTGGCAGATACCACTCAGTATGTTCAAAAGTTATCAGAGAAAACACACACGGGCACACAGTGTGACTGCTCAAAACCATCATCAAGCAGACTGCCGTTGCCTACAGTCACAGAATGGCTAAGGTTGGGAGGGACCACAGCAGCACATCTAGTCCAATGCCCCTGCTCTACCAGCGTAATCCTAGAGCACATTGTATAGGATTGTGTCCAAAGGGTTTTTGAGTATGTCCAGTGAGGAAGACTCCACAGTCCCTCTGGACAGCCTGCTACAGTGCTCCAATCACCCTCACAGTAAAGAAATTGTTCCTCATACTTCCTCATACAAAGGTGGGACTTCCTCTGTCAGTTTCCACCCATTGCCTCTTGTCCTATTGCTTGGCACCACTGAGAAGAGCCTCTTCAGACACTTATATACATTGATAGAATACCCTCTCAGTCTTCTTGAGGCTAAACAGGTCTAGCTCCCTCAGTCTCTCACCTAATCCTCACAAGAACTCTGTTCTCACTTGATTGTTTTTCACAGCTTCTACCGACCTTGCTGGCAGGAGGGCAAGCTCAGGTAATGGATGGTTTCAGACAGCTGGACAACTTCTCTGTTGTGCTTTGGGAAGCTGATTTCACCAGTTAACCCACCCTTGCTGCTAGTAGGAGGGAGGCAAAAAATTATAAGCTCTACAAATGCACTCAAAGGTAACTTGGCAACGTCTCCTTTTCCCAGTAATTATTTACTCTGCACATTGATAAAACAGAACACACCTACAAGTGGACACCACCACATCCTCAAACTCATAAATGGACACATAGCCTGAGTGATCCTTCAAATGAAAGCCAGCTGTATAAATGCCAGTGACTACACTGTAGTTTTAGTAGCCTCTGAAAGCTACAAATTACACATATTAAGTAACATCTCTTTTGAAAACACCTGAGTGGAAAAAAAAATCTGTAGAAAAATGCATAGAATAAGAAAGAAGGGAAAAAAGCCATTCAGATGCACACAATATGTCTTTACATTACTGCTGTCTCATGTTTACTCTCTGAAAGTACTACTACTGTCATGCTTGTACACACATGGGCATCTTCTAGAAAGTGCATTTAAAAGTTAAAAAAAGATCTTGAAATCTCCATGGTGTGAGAGGCACTCTAAGCTTTAGAGAAGCTTCATAATATGCTGTTCCTTAACTTTAGTAGAGGGTGTTAAGAAAAACATTTTTACAGCTGAATCACATATGCGTAATACACAAGAGAGTATGCTTTCTCTTTTAAGGTTTCTATAGAAGTTAATATTGAATCTGCAGTAAAAAGAAGCAAATGCTAATGAACTCTACTACGGAGAAAGTCTAAAGGAATTAGGAGCACTGAGGAGGCTCTTGGCAATGTTAATGTGCCTACAGAGAAGGCATTCCTTTCCACTGTGTGGTAAGTCTAGCCATTTTTTCTGCAAAGACTACACAGCTGTAGTGTTCTTGCCTCCTCAATTGTTTCAATGATCATGCTTACTCAGTGTGTCAACATGTCTCTGGCAGAAACCTGTAACTGAGCCCATGTTATCTTAGTAATGGTTCCAAGCATTAAACACCAACGCATGCTCTTATCAATAATATATTTTCCATGACCAAGAAATATTTTCATAAAACCAGTGGAAACAGCAAAACCAGTAACAGTGTATTCTGCTCACTCTGGGTTTTTTCCTAATACATTGTTCAGAATTAAATACATGCTTTGCAGTTGTTTTTTTCATGGGTCATCCTTAATTGCATGACATGACTGCATTAATCACTTGCCAATAGCACAGCAGATTTTAGCTAGCTGAAGAACTGAGGAGTATTTAATGCCAAAATCCAAAGCAGTGCAAAGGGATTTTCCTTCACTCTCCCTTCCTAATTTATGTGATAAACTACTCCTGGGATTAACAAGACAGCTATAAACCGTGCCTTTGATCTTGCTCCCTTTCACAGTCTGAGTGAATCAAGACTAGCAGATCCAGCATATGTAACAGTGGGATTTAAAAAATTTTTTTTAATTGGAAGTCTTCAGTATGATAGACAACGACATATAAAAAGCAAAAATATATCCTTTCAATGCTTCAAAGGATATTAACTCAATATCAAGACAGTACCTCAATGCAGACTTTTCCTCCATCTTCCAAATTCCCTATTAAAGGAAGATCACACACGAACACCAGATAGGTGAATTTCGTTAAATGCTCCAGCAAGATTTTCAAATACTAGAATCTTTCACTTTTCTATAGAAAGTAATCTGAAGGATCCTTTCTTTGTGACTGACTGCAGCTTTCCCCAGATTTTTTGCACAGGGTGCTATTGTGTGACAGAAACTTTGACAGGCAGGTGCTTTTTCCTGGTATCCCAGTCTAACCAGTCTACATCTTCAGGTTATGTTTTGACTGCTAGAAAGTCCACAGCTCTAAATCCTGCTTCTCAAGATACCTTCATGGTACTGGCCAACAAGTTATTTTGTATTGAAAGATTTTCCTTTCTGGCTTCTGTCATGGGAAGCTAAAAAGGAAAATCAATTTTTTCAGGATTATCTGAAGAAGAGTTCTAAAATCTAAGTAGAAGTGAATCACTATAGGAAGAATGTCCTGAGACACTGATCTCTAGCTCAGACCCCTCCCTTCAGAACCATGACTTGCTGTTTTTTATGGGCTGACAGTGTTTGCTGTACCAACATGAAGTGCTAATGCCTCCAATCTATCCTGCCTTCTTCCCTGAACACAAGGCCAGGGCAGAGTTACACAATGAGGTGATGACTTTTATTTACTAGTTTCCAGTGCAGCATACTGACATCAAGTGCATTCAAGTCAAAGTAAACATGCTGAATTACATTCTGTAGCTGTTGAGGACATAAGGGTTGCTGCCTATTTTTTTCAGTGTCTTCTTTGAAGACATAGCAGACAGATAGAGAGATATGGGATTGCAGCTTCTGTTCTAAATCATCAAGAACCCAGTCTCAGACAGGGGTAAGTGATAGTAAAACAAAAATTTGTTCCTATCAGAAAATCCAGAAATAATGTTTCTCAGGATGCTTTTTCCCACATCTCCTCCTTTTCATACCTTCAGTTTATTTATTTTCCAGCTGGCATTGTTTTACAGTGAACTTCTAGGATACTGTCAGTTGTTCCCTACTGAAATTCCACTCAAAATTCTGAAAACTATGCTCAAGGCCGAAGCTTCCCTACTCTTCATAAGAAGAAACTGTAAGAAAGGAAAATGAAATTTTTCCATGGATAATATCTCCCAACACCAATGCCCTTCTATGCCAAGAGTCTGGCGGATGTTCCAAAACAGCCATATGGCAAGGTCTAAATATGGTTCCATATTTAAATACTTGGTAGGTTGCTGGACTTACATAATGTAGACATAAAATTCATAGAAATCAAGTGGAGAGAGGTGAAGAGAGGTTTAAGGAAAAATAGTGTAGATTACTTGCAAAAGACTGCTGGCCTAGTAAATCTTGTTCTGCATTTACTATTGTAGATGTCATCCTTTCATTTGAGGAAGGAGGGAAACAGAGTGATTGGAATGGATTTTACATCTGAACTTTCTTTTACCCAAGTGCTAAGAGGATGAGATCTGCAGACCCAGCTATGTAGTATGTAGAGAGAACCACTGTTAAGAACAAACTCATCCAACAGAAAGATAACTTTTCAAACACATTGCATCCATACCTCTGCAAGTAGCCTCTGATCCAGACCACTGGCCATTTGGCTGACAAAGTCGGATGCTGCTTCCCACGAGATCAAATCCTCCTTTGCAACGGATCCCACAGGCAGCATTAAAGTAATTGTTGCAGACATTCTGGACAAAGTAACCATTTTCAGGGGGCTTCAGTTCAGGGCAGTGAACAACTAAATAATTAAACAATCACAACAGAGTTACGATACTAGATGGAATACAACGGGCTAATGAAGGAAAACAGTTTTTAAAAAATTTCTAAGTCAACTTGCAACTTGGTGTTTTTCCTGGTTTGGACAGAGAAAAGCTTGCATGCAATTTCACACGTCCTTCACAGTGCAAAACCACTGTGACAATGAATTGTCCCAGCACTTCATTGCGCATTCCAGAGTTGTTCTGTTCCTGGATGGCAACACTTACCCTCACAGGTTTGTCCTACAGCACGATATCCCTCCCGGCATGTACAATCCTCCGTGGAGGTACTTCCTGGTGGAGAAGTATGATTCTTATCAGGACACGAGATGCAAGTGCTGATTCCACCTGGTGAACCTTCAGGCTTGTATGTTCCTGGTGGACAAGCTTGGAGCAAAAGGAAACATGGCAGAAAGGAGTTTAGGATATTCACCTTTCACATAATGTATTTTTTCAGGTGTGTTGATTTTTTTACATTACTTTTTTCCTACCTCATACATCCAGTGTCACCTTAGGGTAGGAGCATTCTCCACTTAAAGTGGTGCAGAATTCCTAACAGGTGCAAGCTAATGCCTACCAGACTCAATGGAGCTACCTACAGTGATTGTCTTGGGACTGATAGTAAGTCCATGATTAATCATCTTGAAAAGAAACTCAGTCCCAGAAGACACATCAGATTATCACTGACAAAACCTAT
>JAWWEV010000095.1:21805226-21821948 GCA_035583235.1 Hafferia zeledoni
TTTTTCAGACTAAATATCTGCCACTCGAGACTACACGGAATTTTAATGCATACAGATTGGTAGGCACAAGCTCATATAAGCCAGCAAAAACCCACTGCCTTTGACTTACACATTACGAGTATATATATGATCTACATACTATACGTGCTAAAATGTATGAGGCACAAACAATGAAGCAGTTAATCAAAGCAGCTGCTCCTTGGAGGTTTTATACTAAAATACTTTGTATTTCATATTTTTAATTTTGTGCACCTACATGGACAAGCCTTAAAAAAATTCAGGAGATGTCTTCAAAGGCAGGAACTTGGTGAAATAGGGTCTTTCTGTTCTCTGCCTTGCATTCTATTCTTTGGGAAATAATCACATTTATTTTAATCTATTTCACAAGGATGATGTGTGAAATAGGGGAGTGACTAATCAACCGGTGCTGCTGAACTGAGTTCTGATTGATCAGATTACCACTTTTCAGAAAACTTTGCATGTTTATTTTGAAGAACGCAACTGAGTGGCTTACAGTTCAGAGGCAATTTTGGGTGCTGTAACCTGGATTCACAAGTTTGTATTTTAAATGCAATTTTAAGAAGGCAGTGAAAATGTCCATGTAGTAAAGGATAAAGATACAACAAAAAAGCATTTCATGAAGGAAATAGGGCAGAAAAATCCAACCACTTTTAGAGGTCAGAATTTTTCATTTTTGTTTTGGGACTTTCAGGAAAAGCATTTGGAAATTCCCATTTCCTATATTCACCTGCTCTTCCCATGCAAGATTGTAGGTCTGCTACTGCTTTTTTCATCTCTTCTGTGCAGAAAACTCCCACCTTGGACATTACGTCTTTCTGAAATATTCTCTCATGCTTCAGATGATCACCGTCAAAATGGCAAAGTATCAGAGGCAGTACTCTGAAACCTCTGAAATACTTCCATCTGGCACTTTGTGGAAGTCTCTGTGCATCCTTTTTAAAACGGTATGCAGCACAAAGTGATGAAGTGCATCCAAAAGGATACAGGAAAGAGTGAAAATTAAGCATCACAGGGGACCTGCTATATGAGAAAGCTGCCCTCCATATGCCAGTAGAAGTAAACTGTCTCTTCTGCTCCTTGTGTGTCATATAAAATGAAATCTAAACTGTTTCATTCCAACCCCCCCCCCCCCCCCCACAAACCAACAAACCCTCAACTTAACTTCTCTCTTTCTTGCAACCTCACCTTAGATAAAGAAGCAAGAATTTTCTGTTTCTGTTTTGAGAACTCTGTGATAAAAATAATCACCCTTTCTGTAATGCGAGCATTTTTAACAATAAACCCAGTAATTTGCTTTGGGCTTTGAATCAGTCTGGCTTTGAAGAAAAGTATTAATTCTGAAATCACACTTACAATTTGCTCTTTCCAGTGAAACAACAGGAGTAAATAACACTGATAAAATGGTTATTAATTCTCTACTGAGAAAAACAAGTATTTTTTCAAATGTTCTGATTCTTTTTGAATGCTTCAAATTCTTATCACTGCTTTTACAGGAAGTTGAATTATATCCTATCTTGGCTTGTTATGTAGAATTTTCTTCAAGTCTGAGTCTCTGAACTCGTTCATTGATCCCCCATATCTCCTAGATGTATTCAACTATGAAACTCTGTATGAGTTACAATCACACTTTTCACAAGATAAGACTAGGTTACAGAGCTATTTCCAAGTGTGGGAGATCACAGTCTATCCTGTGATGACAAAGAGATGGCTTAAGAATGGAGCATAAGCACACTGAATTTTATCAGAGTCAC
Source organism: Hafferia zeledoni (assembly GCA_035583235.1). NCBI lineage: Eukaryota > Metazoa > Chordata > Aves > Passeriformes > Thamnophilidae > Hafferia > Hafferia zeledoni. Next base: position 21,806,999 of record JAWWEV010000095.1, read on the forward strand.
AGGGGTTGGCCTAGCCACAGTTCACATTAAAACCATCCAAAATCAGCTGTGGCAGAGCAGAGCTTCAGCCATCTGCTCTAGACTGTCCATATTTGACCCAGCTCAACTGCAGACCTATGCCCTCCTGCTTCACACAGCACTACAGCATGGCCTAAGTCTACACGCAGTGATCCATTCAAAACTAAGTGAGAACTTGAGGGGCAAGCACATCTGAAGAGCACACATGGCTCAATCCATGACTGATCATACGGGTATCTCTCTGGGCTTTCTTCCAAGAATCAAGCAGTGCCAAATTTTTGTTGTGTTCTAATCCACCAGTACGCACTCACCAACTGTATACTTGCAAAAACTGACTGCGGGGAACACATCATAATCTCCAGTGCTACTCTGTAAAAACAACTTGACGTTTTTTTCAAAGTTTGCTTCTGCTTTCCAACAATGTCACGGTGTAAGAAGCCTCAAAACAGTGTGTGAATGAACCCCAAGGTAAATGCGCACCAATTTGGCACTGCCAGGAAGAATTTAAAAAATGGTGAAAAAATTTTAACAGCATTGGCTTTAAACAGAGAGGAAATTTATATGCACATCTGCATATATGATTTGCTCAATAAAAGATTTAACTGCTTTTTGTTTCTGAACCACATTGTTCTTTGCCCAGAAGCAAGGGGAGGAGCAAGGAAATACTTCTTGTTTTCCTCTTGAGAACAGTGAATGCTCAGTTACACCAGAGGATTAGTACTTAAGGATATCTGGAAGCAGGGATTAGTGTGCTAACTCAAACAAGCACAAGACCCAAACTCTCCAAGCACACAAAGACGGCTCACATTGAAGCTGTCCTCACCAACAACCTGCTTTGATAAAATAGTAGATATTCATCAACCATTCACATGCAGATTCTATTGTCTGTCATGATAAACAGTGCAATAAACTTCTGACCAGAAATGATAATAAAATAAAACATGGTTACTTCAGCATGCCTCCTGCATTCTCTTCCTCAGTTACATTCTCCTTGGTATACAACTAACTGAAAAACTGTAAGAAAATCCAGCATGTCTCTTGTCTCTTCTGGTTTTGAACATTAACAGGCTTGATGACATCTTAGGCCACCAAAGGAACACACTTCCTTACTTATGCTTAAGTTGCACATAGAAAAGAAATCACTAGAAAGGAAATATGACACAGGTTTGCTAGAAAACAAAGACCCACAGGGCAGACATAACAACATCTCAGTCAACTAACTGTGCTAACAGCAGAATTATATGTCAAAATGTTGCTTGAAGGTGAACAATGAACATGGAATGTCAGGAAAGTCCACCAAAGAACTAAAAGACAGACTTTCAAATTCAGCAGGAATCTTACAATAATGTAATACCTGACATTTTAATCTTCACACAAGAAGAATTTAACTTTCTAAAAGTGACAACATAAACCATGGTTTATTTCAGAGACTCATCAATTAACATTTATTATTCTGTTTGGCTTTTTAAAAACTGCAAATATTAAAGCAGTGACAAAGTTAAGCCAACCAGCACTGTATCCCCACAATGGACTAAAGCCTCTGGATTTAAACAGGTGGAGATCATGTGCCAAAGTTCCACCCTGTGACACAGGGTACAATTCTTCTGAAGATATAAGTACAAATTTTAAGGATAAACAATTATGCCTTAAAAATGTAAGACTTTTAAAATCTTGGAGAGCAGCCAAACTCAATTTCCTCTCCAGTGACACTAGTGCTCTAAGTCACTGAAATGGAATTACTCTTCAGTTATCCTAGTGTTAAGAGAGAGGAGTCAAACGCCATGTATTTCAAAGATTAATTTGAGGGATTTTGTATTTTCTTCAATGCATAGTTTTTACCACTAACTACATTTACTAAGTAATCCCTGACATGAACCTCTTTGTCTACACTTTATGCTAATAAGGGATCTGATTAAGAGTTTATCTTTCGCAGGATACAGCAGGAATCAGTAGGCAATATCCCGCTCTCTTCTTTAGCAACCTGAGCACCATTCATACACAGCTACTCTGTTGATTGTAGTCTGCAATTCGCATTCTTCTCCCTAAGTGCGAAGCCTAAATGAAATGACACTTTGATGCAGATCACAAATCACTCAGCCTCGCAGCTGCTATAATGAGGAAGGCAAGCCTAGTTTTCCATTTAATAAAACTGGCTTTATGCTATGGTAATTACTTTATGACACTGATTACATGCATACATATTCAACAGACCTCCCAGAACCAGCGTATTCCATGAATACCTGCTCTTACTTGGTCTGCTGATGTCTGCAAAAAATGATGCAACTCATAGGTTACAGAATCTCGAAGCAATGAACGCTGGATGTTTGTATTCAATTATTTCCTTGTTTCCTCAGTTTTTCTTACTGGACATATAGAGACAGGAGATTTTTAGTTATGTGGATCTTTGACCTGACATATACAGCATTGTATTTTTATTCATTTATTGAAAGCTAAGTGGAAGATCCACAACCAAAACCTCAAACTACCTCACACTTATGTTCTTGGAGGAGAACTGCAGTCAAAAATTGTGGGGTCTCTCCCCACTGTCTTACTTTATCTAAGATTCTCATACCTTGGCAACAGCAACAAAAAAAAACCCCAAACCCAAAGAAAACCCAGAAAAAAAAATATTAGAAAAAATGTCACCCTGAACTTCATGTGCGTGAAACAAGTGCTGTGGTACCTGTATTTGCCATCAGTCAGGTTTTAAATTCACCACAATGAATATACGCTTTCTAAGGATAAAGCAGGCTGTCACAAAGGAAATGGAGATCCCTGTTTGACACCATGAAGCCACAGACTTCCTGGCACTTTTACACTTACTGCTGCAGCAGAAGATGAGCCTGGTATGTCCTGTCTCAAAAAAACCCATTCTGCTGCTGCTTCACAGTTCATTTGTGCAAGGGAAAAACATGAATAACACAGGAGGCAAACTGACAGAAGCTATGATTGCATGATACTCCCCAGTCCTCTGCCATCTCCCTGTATTTCACAGGGATATCACTTGGCTGTTGCTGTAACTATTTCACAGGCCATCCCTGGCTTGGGCTAGCAGAAAAACAGACTACCATGGCCTCTGAAATATATCTTATGGGACCAGCACATGAAGACCTTTAAGGTTGCTTCTCAAAAACTTTCCACATGCCGGGTCTCTATCAGAGACACTACCTCCAGAAATCACAGCTTTTGCTGTCACGTTTAATTATCTGAGAAGGTAGGTTTTTTTAAGATCTTCTATATGGTAGGTTTGCCAGGTTTGCCACACTGTGCTCATGAAATGCCTTTAAAAGCTAAGGAGACAGCAATCTAAACCTTTGGCATATATTGGAACTCACCCTTCTTCAGTTTGCAACATGTATGATGCCATAAAAAAAACCCTGAAAAGAACAAGGCAGAAGCACGCTAGGATTACGAAAAATATGCAAGAAAGTTGCTTTAGTGAAACATTTGACACATATGACTTGCAAAAAGACTGCAAAGGAAAATCAGGAGCTTGTGTTTATGTGTATGGTTCAGGGAAAGATGTCTGCTAAGTCTCAGCATGTTCTCCAACTCTTTAATATCTCCTGTTATCCCCAGCATGTGCTCTGCATTAATTTTAGACAGCATTGAACCTGTTCATCCATCTGCCCTTTATCAGTATTCCTTCTCACAGCAACATGATTAGCAATTTAACGAGCTAGATGTCGTCTCTGTTCCCATTTGATGTATTTTGATTAATTTATTAGATTTACAAATTTCCTCTCAACCAGAGGCAGCAGGCTGAAACAAGTCCGAAGTTGAGCTAGTTCCACACAGGATATCTAGAAAAGGGTTCATTCAAACCTTTCACTTGAGTTTACAGGCATTCAAACTGCAATATTCCACTACCAAGTAGAATTTGCAGAATTTGAATGACAATTTGAGATAATATAGCCCTAGATCTTAAAAAAAAACAACTCAGAAATAAAAACCTACTCCTGATAAAAATGAAAATCTTGGATCCTCTCCCATGGGGCAGAAGAATTGTAAAGTTGCCTGCAAGGAGATGCAGTCCCTTGGATGAACATCCTGTCCCAGCAGCGTAAGCATCCACAATGTGGGGAACGATCTGCCTGCTTGAAGAATATAAGCCCAAGAGCTACCACTGCTTGTAAAAGTTAGGATGCCTAGAAGGACCTTCTCCACAGGGAGGTCTGGCCGTGAGCCCTGACTGTGCTGAGCATTCCTGGGTAGGCTTGGGGCCAGCACATTTAGAAAGTATTACTGCAAAGGAATGATTCTGACTGTAAACTATCATCCTCAGTCATAGCAGTAGTGAGAATTTATAGAAAACCCATTTAGGCACAGTTTGAAGACTTTTTTTTTTTTTTTTTTTTAAAGCAGACCAACTATTGTATGTTAGAAGCATGGTGAGTGCTTTAAACAGATTCATACTTGAACCATGCCTGCATTGCAAGGACACAGGGCTGTTAGATGTATTTGAAATGTTTTACAAGTGTGTAAATAAGGACTATTATATATAATCTTACAAAACTTCCCTTTTTGTTTTAAAGCATGTGGCTTACTCAAGAATAAAAAATCAAAATCCTGATTCCATGCATGGTATTGTAACTTTAAAAGAAGCCTACAAATGTTTTATTCAAGCTACAAGTTCACAGGATAGGCCCTGACAACTTGTGCAATATATACATAGGTACAGAAATGGCAACCATGTTTTGAAATGAAGCTCGCTCAGTTTAAGTCTTAGTGGCATTGTAGATGGTTTGCAGATTTCCTGTTTGCACAGACATAATATCGAGCCTTGGTGATACATTTGGAGAGGATACCCAAAGCAAACATAGCTATCAGCTAAGGGTATCAGCTCATGCCAGCTGTTTTGATTTTTAGACTTTGGATTCTGATTTATGTCCTGTGTATTTATAAAAGTTATTGTTCTAAGAAGTGTAAAAAAATTTTCAAAATTACAAAAAACGTCTGTGAAATTAATTCAGTTAACTGTGCAAATTTGCTATGCAAATAGAGATTATTTATGGATTTATTTATGTGCAAGTGAAGGTTTTGTGTCTAAAACTTCACATACAGTTGGGCCCTTACTTAAAAGGAAAAATAAAATAAATTCTGAAAATGTTTTGCTCAGAGCAGCCCTACTATTCAGTTAGCTTCTCTGGACATGACCTGAAAAGGAACACCACCATCCTGTCCTAGGTGCACTTATTTGCCATTTTGATATACTTGCTGGGAAGTCACACTTTTGCTATTAGAAAAAGCAAATTAAAAACAAAACAAAACAAAAAAAAAAAACAGACAGGGTGATGAAAAGCAAATGCTACTAAAGAGAGCCCAAACATTTTGTTTAGTTTGTGCTACACACAGGCAAGTAAATAGTTTTAGAGATCTAGTATCTGTCTTGTCTGAAGGCACTGAAAGCCCAGTTTTCGCTAGGCCTGGTCCAACCACTGTACCACGTATCAAATAACTCCACTCATCCTTTCACCCTTTCAGAAATGGTTCTTGGTCAAGAAGGAAAAGGGAAGGACAAGAAAAAAGAACACATTCGTACCAAACCACCACCTACCTCCCTAACAGAATGGATGCCTAAAGGGCTAAATTACCCCTAGACCAGATCCCAAGTGATGGCAGTTAAATACATCAGCAGACTGAAAAAGCTCCACTGGGCTGCACTATATGCTGCTCAGCTAACTTCCATGTGAGCTGGAGGCACACTGGAAAGCAAGAAATATGACGTCCTTTATCGACATCTTGAAAGAGGGACTACTTGGCAAGAGAGAAGTCTGAGCTGGGGTGAAAAATCTTACTCTTTAACAACTCCTAATGTGCTACACCCAGAGGAATTTGGACAGAAGTGAGATCTACTCCACTGCCTGTGACTCTTGGGACATGCTGAAATCACGACACAGCCAGCACAGCCTACACTTTATTCCAGAAGAAGGGAGCAAGAGGCTCATGTTACAGCTAACTATACACATCACTTTCTCCTGGGATTCCTCAGTTTAAACAAAATAAGGGACTGGGGCTTCGAAGTGAACAAAACATGCACCTGAAACTTTACAGCACTGATAGCTGCCTGCAGTAAAGAATGTGCCTAATGGTTAAAGATCCATCTCCACTGTGTTCTCCAACTCAGCAACTTGAAGTTTGGCACTCAGTGATTCCTGGGACTTTATGTAACTAGAAACTACTCTGTGATCAAAGTGAATGAGCAAACTGGCTTTCCTGACAGCACCAAATTATGTGAGGCATCCAGGAGTAGTCAGGAGACTGCACATCCTCAGATTTTCTCCTTCCCATTCAGGCAAAAATTATGACTTTTCTCTCTGGCAAAATATGAATAGTGCCCTGTATGTTCCTGAATCATTTTACCAGTGTAATGTGAAATGCTCCCTTTCTGTTGTTGTCTCCAACACCCATTCCCAGCAGCTTCTGGTGCATATGAGCATGGAGATAAAAAATCCCAACAAACCAGATACCTATTTCTGTCTCTGTTCTCTGCAGATTAGAGTAGTTCCAGTTGCTCAATCACAGATGGGGAATGCAGCAAGTAAAAGTTATTATAAACAGGAAAGTGAAGCTATTTCTGCCAGACCCCCAATAAACTGTCACTACTGCATTAGGTGCCAAACTTGGCCTCTTTTCCTCATCCTTTATTTTATCATTCAATATACTTTTCAACAACAGTGATTATATGCCTATTAAGTAACATTTCTGAGCACTGAAGATACAGCACATGACTGTGCAGATGGAGAACATATGTCACTATTTCCATGTTTATTTACTTAGCAGCCCAGGGTAGGAAACAGAGCTTTTGGTTAACTTAAGACGGCTGAAGCACATGCAATGGCTCAGGCCAGTAACCAGGCAATAAAAAGTGGTCGATTTGCCAATTATTTTTTTAGATATTGTGAAACTAGCCCAGCTATCCCTGTGTAGAGTTCAGTAAACTGTTGTAAACTTGATGTTATAGTTTCTACTTAATTCCTGGAATCACTACTGATACCCATGATTTACTGTGAAAAATGCCATAAATCCCATTCTCCATTCCTCAAGCAAAACTCTTATGGAAACTGACAGGACCCCCTGAATTCTTGCAATATCATCTAAATATGTAGATCAAAATAAAGTCTTGTTTATGGAAAGCAAGAGCACTGAGATAACAACTATATCATTATGCTCACTATCAACTGCTGCTTGCTCAGGAAACATTTGGAGAAGTGACTGTTTCTCACTTCATTTCCCCCCTTTTTGCCTTGTCCTCCCCTCTCATTTCTTTGCAAGATATAAAGGAAATCCTTAAGAACATATCTCACTCTTTTTAAACCAATGTCTGTAAGGAAAAGGGTCTCTTCATATCTGAAGAGAAGAAACGGTTTTTTGAGTACAAAGTCCTGTTGACTGACAACAAAGTGAACATTACTACTGCAAAAACTATGGTAAAAGAGATGAAAGATAAAAAAGTTGATGTTGCAGTATCTCAACCCTCAGACAACAGTCTAATGAAGTTTCCCTCTGTGAAGAATTTCCATTAAACATTTCTGAACAATACTTTTGCATCCTCCACTTAGACAGAAATAAACTGGTCTCCATCCCTTAGCCACTCTGCAAAGAGTCATTTTCTGCAATGCAGGAGTTCTCCCATAAAGAAGGAATTCCTGAGTAGTGAGCCATGTGCTTCTAAGGTCTCTTCTTGCTACCAGTATTGACCAAACAAGCTAAAGTAGCAACCTGTAACATCCAAGGGTTTTACTGAACAGCAGTTGTTTAAACTCGAATGAAATACCCTGCTGCTGCCAGAAAGGGAGCTGGAAAGCCGCTGAGCAAGATTGTCTCAAGAACTGTCAGGTTCTCTGCACACCTAAGTGCTCTGTGTCCCACTTCTCCATCCTCTTCGCAGCTTAAAAGGTAATTTTTCCACCTTGAAGAGGCAGATTCAATTATTCTCCTTTTAAAGGGCAGCAAGATTCTTTGCATGTTTTGGGAGATAAAAGGTCTGCCACATTTATGATCCTACCTTCTCCTCCAATTGCATGCCCTTTTACTAAGCTCTTTTGTCATAAAAAAGACCATCTACATCCGTAGACATGAACAATAGGAAGGAGGGGACATTCTCTACTGCACCCTGAAGCAAAAAGGAAAAAAGAAAAAGTAAGCAGCTATAATGATTGAATCAGTGCTTGAGTATCAAGACTCAAGACTTAACCCAAGATGATTATTAAACCACAGATTTTTAGCTAGAAAATATATTTCTAAACAGCACTTGATTCCAATTAGTTAGTTATCACAAGATAATTAATGCTGTCTAAAAATATCCCAGTTTTTCCTGAGTTGGAGCCAAGTTCTTGTTGGCTAGTTTCTTGCACCTTTGCAGACTGTGAACCAGTGAGGGATGAAAGTGACAGATTATAAACTCTCTGAGGTAGGAATGTATGAGGCACCACAATTTCTGTTTCAGTATAAGAGGCCTCCCAAATACTACCTTAAAGGTAATGAGAATAAATCAATCTCTAACATCACTGGGAGTGAATTTTAAGATGTTACAGACAGCTTTGTGAAGAATCACATTCACAGACCTTGAACTTACTACCTTTAATACTTGTCTGTGCTTCATCCTTGAGGAAAAAAACAGACATGTAACAGCTGTAGTCCATCACCTCCATCAGTTACAAATGAGGAATAGGTAGTTAAAAAGAAGCAAGGGAACAATACAGCAAGAAGAGGTTTCTCAATGCTCTCAGGGTGCAAAGTTGCTGCCCTGTCTATGATAGTGTGGCAAATTCCTAGGCAGTACCTTAAGAAATGCTGGTGAAGGTGAAGTGCTATCAGAAGAGGGAAGACAGCAGAATCCTGCAGGCTGGCAGAGCCTGAGACCTCATTTGTCAGCTGGAACTGAAGGCCATGCAGACTGTGTTCTTGGGGACACGGTATATCTTAGTGCCAAACTTCTCAGGCAGATAGGCAGGGAGAGCCATTATCATGGATGAGTTTTGGGCCCCTCACTTCAAGAGCGTGTCTAAAGAGTAATGAAGATGGAAAAGAGTCTAGAGCACAAGTCTTATGAGGAGCATCTAAGACTGCTTGGGAATGTTTAGCCTGGAGAGAAGGAGGCTTGGGAGGAACCTTTTTGCTCTCTACAACTACCTGAAAGGAGGCTGTAGTGAAATGGAAGTCAGTCTCTTCCCCTAAGTATCAAGTCGTAGGATAAAAGTAAATGGCCTCAAGTTGCACCAGGGGAGGTTTAGGTTGGATATTAGGAAAATTTTTTTCACTAAAAGGAACAGGCTGTCCAAGCAAGTGGTGGAGTCATCACACCCATAGGTATTTAAACCATGTGTATATATAGTATTCAGGAATCTGGTTTACTGGTGGACTTGGAAGTGCCATGTTAATTGTCAGAATTGATGACCTTAATTGTCTTTTCCAATCTAAATGGTTCTATCGTTCTATGAGTATTGAAAAGGAGCATCACTGCTAAGTAGTGACAAGCTAGGAATGAAGGTAACCCTCAGCTACTGTTACGTTAAAGAGATACTGGCTGAGGATGCCTCAGTGTCTGAGGCTGGTAAGGTCCTTCTCAGACCAATTTTTGTGATCACATTACTTCTGTTTTCACGGATTTGGACTGTGGACACAAAATGGGCTACCGGTCTCCCTAAAAAGCTATACATGAATACAGCTTGGCTACTCTCATTGCTGAAATCAAGTCACTAAATGAAGGCTAAGCGCCATTGCCTTTGTGTACTCCTGTGCCATGACCTAACCAGCACAACTGCACTGCCACTGAGACCATTTTCTGAAGTGGTTTTGGCCAATTAGGGAGAACATGTGTGCTCACAAAAGTGCTGTGTTTTAAAAAGGGTGTTGTGTTTCATAAGGCAACGTATTTTGGATTTCCATTCAGAAATAAAAGAGCAAAATTTATATATGTGTTTTCCTCCTCTACAATTCACAGTGACATAAAAACTCAAGTGACGAAATTTTCAAATGCCAGCATCTTTTGATACTCATTAAGTTGAGGCAAAGGCCTACACTCTAAAAAGAGAGAAACTCAACACTTGTATTAAATGTGATACTCTTTGCCAAGCTGAAAACAAAAATAGGGCTAAAGGACCAGAGGATATTTAGGTATACATACTAATGTCTCTATGAGACATGATAAAATAAATCCAAAAGAAACATCAGCTTAACTACATGTAACTCTCCTGATGTATAACAATGAGGCTTGGCAAGCATTGTTTATGTTCTGTGTTGACAGTACAATTTCTCAGAATAAGGCTACTCAGCCTCTCAATCTCCTCCTTGTATTTAGAAAAACTTAGTCCTGTGAACTGAGTTGAGTGACTTTTGCAGCACTTCATACTCCTGCCAGCAAACCTCTCTTCCATGTCTTCTGTCTTGAGACTCATGGCACTGCTGTGTTACATAGATAAAAGAGAGGCAGAAGATTTAAACTAGTTATCTGCTGCACTTCATGGTACTAAAGCACCTCCACACTTGACTGGACTCTCCAGAGTGAACACACACACTGCTGCTGCTCTAGGACTGCGCTGGTCTTGTCTTCTGTGATGTGCTAAAGGTACTGCAGCAGGCTTTAACAGACCAGTGCTCCTGGGCCCACGCAGGCTTCGTGACATGTTCTGAGGTCAGCAGGCAGGCAACTTGTGAAATAAGGGACAGGAAAAGACAACACAGTAACAGGCAAACATCTTCCTTCAGACCTCCAAGCACTTTTATACTATTTTTATATTATTGAACTAAAAATATAAATATATGCCTTTTAATTCACGTGACTTAAAGAGTATTCCTAGCCCATGTAGATGTAGGTGTTTCTCTAATCCACCAGAAAACTTGTGTTTCCTGTCTCTATACAGTTTTAATCACCACTTATGTGTACTTCAAGATAATAGTTTTTTTAAATAGGAACACAGTGAGAATGTAGCAAGCACTTTTCTGTCATAAAACAAAAAACTGGAGGTGAAATGAATCTGACAATAGTCAGAGCAATGTTATACTGTTAACTAATCTGTACAGCTCTAACCAAAAACCAGGATGGAATTAATGGCATTAACCTGGGGGGGAGGGGAAAGGCATGCAGCATCAGTAGCTACAATGTAGAAAAGTCCTTGTGCTTTACCTTCTGGCCATTTTGGTGGAGAATCAAACTACATGCCACAAGTAGATGGAAACTCTGCATGGGTATTTACTAGCATTTATAAGAGAACACCCTTTCTTCGAACTTTTTAGGGCAGAACTCCACTTTCTTTTAGCTATCCTCAGAAGGTTTCTTTTGATGCCATGGGGAAAAAAAACCCCAGCAGATTTTCCTAATGGCCAGAGGAAGGAGCCTGATCCTAGGTTGTTACAATAGGTGCAGCTCTGTGTAAAATGCATACACTTACACAGATGGGAGATTTTTGCCATTCCTCTATGCTTTACCCTGCTGAAAAACGGCAATTTAGTGTTTAATTTTATTGAGTTGGTTTTAAATGTCAGGTCCAAACTATATCTATAAGATATGACTGTAATTAGACTATATGTTTAACTACGTTACACACACTTCTGAAAAATTAATGTTTCTTGACTCCTCACCTGTCCCAAGGTCCAGTCATTCTTCCCATTCTTGTTGACTAAAGCAGTTCCTATGCAATAAATTTCAGACTATGGAGAAAAAAAATCAGCTTCTCAAACTGCACTGGAAGTGTTAGTTGCTGTTCTGGCTTTGTTTTGCATGGTAACAAATTAAACCCTAGGGTTTTGGCCTGAAGAAGTTCCTATTTATGTGCACAGTCCTGATTCTCTTTTCACCAAAACACCAACATAACCAGGAGAAACCACTTTTCTGTTTGATGAAACTGAGCTGTGCTGCTGCTTTCTCATTCCCAAGGAACCAGAGCACACTCCACTGTGCAATCAGTATTGTTTCTGGGTGAGAAGTTTGGGCTATCTGCAGTAGATTTTAGAGTGACAGAAGAAAGCAATGCTGCTCATAAGACAGTGAACCAAACTGCTCCTTTCTGACTGCTGAATACCTGGCAGATATATTAAGCTTATAATAAAATATCTGCAATCTGCATGACCTAATTCTGCTCTAAGTTGAGTAGGGTTTTAACTCCTTTTCATTATGTTGCCTTTTCCCCAGCATACTTTTCTTGCTGCCCACTGCCTTTGCTTGAGTGATACCAGAACTTGAAATACTTCTGGATCACCGTGGCTAAAGAAACAGAGGATGTGCACAGAGGGAGGGAGTGATGAGAACAGCTGCAGAAGACAGAGGTGGGGTTTTCCCCAAAGTAATTGTGAAACGATCTGCGAACCTGCCAGACAATTTTCTACAGAGAGTACATAGAAGTCAGCTGGACAGGGATGAACAGAACAGGCAACAGAAAAGTCATCTCATCCCTTCTCACAACTGTGTTTATTCTCTTATGATGGTAGTAGCCAAGTGGAAAGAAGGTAGTGGAAGGAACTATATCTACATTGCCTTTTGGTTACATACCCCTTGAAAGGCTTTGCTTAGGTCAAAATCTGCAAACAAACCACTTATGTAGCTATGGGTTATGACCTGATGAGCTTTGCGCACCTTTGCTTCTATATTTTCTTCTCCCTCTCAGCAAAACCAGGGCAAACAACAGATGATCACCCCTGAACATTTGGAAATTATGACAACCACATTTTACATAAAATACTTCTTCCATATTGTGAGAGAAGTAGACAATTTTGTTTAAGGGTTGAAAGGAACAGTACTCAGAGATAAAGCATTTTGCAATACTCACTGGCTTGGGCAAAGTGAATTTCACAGCATGAGTCCAGGCAAGAATTTAAAAATAAAATGAAAATATTCCTACACTCCCTGTTCAATTCAAAACTGATTCTGAGAGTTCAGAATCAAATTCACATGTCTAAGTGACAAACACACTGTGTACCATCCATCAAAATCAAAATGAAGTGACACAGGAATACCTGATTTTGTCACATTAAGAGCACTATGCTCCAGTCTAGTTAAATGAACCAACTTTGACATGATTTTGGGAGCAACTTCATGAACTAAAAATCCTGATACCTACTCACAACTTCACAGGCACTAAGACTAAACATTATAAGTCAATTGTAGCTTAAGTTACATCAAAGGTGAAGCTTTGGAGCCTTAGAGAGCCACTACAGACATAACAGTTAATTAAAACAGGTTCTAAGTCTCTTAACCTCCCTCCTCACTTCAAAAATTAACATTCTTAGCTGTATACTGTTATCTTATTTTGTCCCTGATCCACGCTTTGAAGAATTTAATTTTTCTTTTTTTTTCCTCCAAGACAAAGGCTACTTAAAAGCTCACAGAATGCTAACATGTCTGATTTGAACTTGTGAGAGAGCATAAGTTCAGGAACAGTATGTGTGTACACACATCTATGAAAACATCCTGCCTATGTGTCTCTGAAAAGGTAGTGAAGGCAAGATGACACCATGTGATCCACAGAGATAACCAAAGAATGTTGCAGTAAAAAACCTTTCATTAAGCCATTCAATGTACAAGTATTCCAATAAGTGCCTGGTATGATACAAGTCCCAGTCCTGAAACAGAGTCTCAAATCTGCAAGGCCAGTCAAAGGCTTGTGAAAGGCCCTGTTCACAGAATCAAAGAACAGGTTGAGTTGGAAGGATCATCGAGTCCACCTCCCGGCCCTCCACAGGACTACCACCAAGAGTCACACCATGTGCCTTGCGCTATTGTTCAAATGCTTCTTGAAGTTTGTCAGTCTTTGTGCTGTGACCACATCCCTGGGGAGGCAGTTCCAGTGCCCAACCATGCTCTGGGTGAAGAACCTTTTCCTAATATCCAACCTAAACCTCCTCCAACACAACTTTCAGGTCATTCCTTTGGGTCCTAATAAAATGTTTTGAGCCTAAACTTTCGAAAAATCAGTGGAAACTGGCTGATGAACATTTCAATCAGTTAAAGAAAGTATGTTTAGTGCAAACTTTGTAAACTACCACTTCTCCCAGGATTACACAGCTTGAAAAAGGATGCTTTTCAACATGTTTAAAATCTCAATGAAGGTAAGAGAGCCTGCTTTTTATCCTGTCTAGAATCTCAGGGCAAACTCCAGGCTTAACAGGAAAGGTTTTACAGTCATTTGACTAAAGGCTAAACCTAACTGGTGCTGTATTTACTCTTGGAGCCTTCTTCATTAGGATGGCTGCATGCAATGTTTATGTTGTGGTCCAAGGAGACCATGGATGCTCCATGGAGAGCCCGAGTCTGATTGGCACAGAAAGCTGAAGGTTATTTCTATGTCATTTCTATTTCTAATCAGAGCACTGTTTCTGCTCCTCTCAAGCCCTTCAGATGTTTGATTTTTCTCAATTGCATGCATCTACTTTGTCCAGAGGCTTTATTTTCATGACTTTCTGAGGTGGTCACGACAAGTCACTTTCAACATAAGGACAAAAAAGTAAATTGTACATCACTTTCCAACATTCTAACAGATTTATTTCACAAACAGCTCTGTGCTTAAGACTCTGTTTTGGCATAGAAACATATTTTCTAAAGCCTCAGATGACATCTGGTTGGAAAGATGGGATGTTTTTCAATGCCTTGTACACATGTAAAATTACACCTCTGTTTTTCTGGTCTTCTGTAGTGGTTTTAGCTAGGCCTCAAACTGGCAGGCTCAGAGAATCTACATGGATTGGTAGAGACAGCTATCACCTGACTGGGTAACCAAGGAAATATTTCATACCAGATGGCGCAAACCTAAGATATGATGCAGCAGTGGGAGGTGTTAGGCCAGTTCCACCACGGCTGAAGTAAAAGAAGGACGTGCTGTAGCTCTTTTACCATGCTAGACCTTGCTCCTGCTGCTGCCGCTACTTGCCTTTTGTTTGAGTTCAGGGAAGTAGAAATATTTTGTTGTTATACCTTCTCTTTCTTGCAGGGTGTCTT
>JAWWEV010000095.1:21831520-21847213 GCA_035583235.1 Hafferia zeledoni
CCCACTTCTGATATACTGTTAGTCTTCTCCCAACCAGCATTTGGACTATTGGTTATTTTAACCAGCACAGCACTCCCCATTCTACCTGCTGAATTGTGCTTTCTCCCTTGCAATGGTTTGCTAAGATCACTTTATTGTCCATCATGGCCTCAAAAACTGCCAGTAGTTCCTTCCATCCTGCTGTTGTCTACAGATTGAGGATATTCTTTCTAATATTTCACCCAAAACATTTGTGACACTACTCAGTGCTCCCTGAATAAGAACATACCTCCCAGATCCCTGCCCATTTCATCTTTCCAGTCTGACAGTGTAATACAGCTAATTACTCTCCAAGTATGTTTGTTTTGGGATGATAGGCAGTCCACCTGCAAAAATGCAATGTTGACATGCCGTGGACTAGAAACCACCCTATGGAGTTACCATGCTGATGAGTAGCCACTGTCAGTCAGAGTATGAGTAAATAAAGGACCAGTGCCAATCTCCTACTCATGGTTAGGTGCTGACTGCAACCCTAAAGCAAGGGATTGGACAGGTGCACTTTCTCCTTCCTTTGTAAAGTTATGTAGAAGGAATTAGATTCAGACTTTCAATTTGGTATCAGGCAAATTACTACCATGTTTATTTCACTAATAGATTGTACCATGATACAATCAATACAAAAGACTACATTTGATAGACCGACGAATGATACTCCAAAAATCATGTTGTGCTATGATGAATAGGTAAATGCATATAAACCAGCCTTAACAAACAAAAAACCAAAAATGGAGATGAACTGATCTGAGTAGTTTTATTGCAAAATCTTAAGGTGAGACTTATGAAGGAAAATTATCTGGCTTTAAAGCTCAACCAAAGGCTCACAGTCTAGGGGAGTCCAAATAACCTGCGGAGTTTTTATACTCCTTCTCAGTAAGGCAGGCCATATTTGAGACAATTTGATTTTGATTTGGCAGCTTACTGATTTCAGGTAGATATTAAACAAAATGAAGTATACACACCATAAATCAAAACACATACCAATGACACCATGATCTGAGACTGCCAAGCAATGTTTTGCTGTTGGTCTTGATTTTATTAGTTTGTATGCAAACCCTAAAGGGAGTGAAATCAAATTCTCTTGGACAGAAAAACCCTTCACAAATGAAACATACTGTTCCTCACACTGCTTAAGTGGAAAACCAGAATGAAGTGAAAACCTATGATGAAGCAGAAAGCCAGAATAAAAAGAATCAGGAAGAAAAAGGCAAGAAAAAGGACAACATGAAGACAAATAGTAGGAAAAAAGTAGAAATGCCTCATTTCAAAATGCATTTTGAAACTGATGCTCTCAGACAAGTGAAGTTGCAGGCAGAGAGTGTAGTGCTATTTATAATTAACAATATAATTAACATATTTAGCATTAACTGTGCTATTTTAAAATAGAATATAAGAAAGTTAAGTTTCCATCCAGCTTCTTAAGTATTAAGACTGAAATTCTCCACTCAGAATGTTTGTCTCAAGCTGCTTCAGTGAAAAAGGCTTTTTTTCAAAAAACACGATGAGGAAAACATATGTTCCATCCATACTTATTTGATTTTGGCAACAATAGCATCTCTGAGCTTTGAAGAAAGAACTTTCAATCTGCAAATCATGTAATAAAGGTGGAAAAGTATGCCCCAAATGCAAGTTGTGGAACGTGTGTAACTGACGAAGAAACCACTACTTATACAGGGTTAAGAGACATAATGGATATTGCCAGTGCAATTCTCTGAAGGTCCCACCTACAAGTCGTGATTATGTCATAACACATACAGAAAGGGGAACAAAGCTTACTTTTGGAAGCATGTGGCTTTGCAATTTCTTTAGTATTCTTTTAGCACTGTTTGCCTCAGGGTGTAACACAGAGGTGCACAAACTTTGCAGGTGAAGGTAGTGGATGGCACTCCACATTGCCTTGGTTGTTCAGCAATTGATACTCAGATAGCAATCAAACTTCCAAGCTTTCCTTAAATACAGAGACATGTCTGCATAGACAATGAGCAAACTAGCTCAAGCCCCAGTAGTCCAGTCAGGACAACAGAGATCTCAGAAAGGACTACTTAATTCTGCTTAGTAAATTAGTAAATTTACAAAATTAGGCTGCCACAAATGCACTCTCAAACTTCTGAAACAAAAACCCTCCATGTCCTTTCATGCGATCATGAAAGTTTCTGATCCCATAAACAATTGCTTGTCAAGCCCTCTTAAAAGGTGTGTGTGTAAGTGGGAAGCATCAGTAAAAGATGATTTCTGAGGAGTAAATGACCATTTCTGAGGGCAAAATATGCCTTAGCTACATGACCTTCAGATAAGGCAAGCAGCAAACAGCTTCTCTGTTCTCTGCATCTCAAAGGGCAATCACCTCTTCAGGACAGCACTTCTGTCACATACTGACAGAAACTGAGCTAACAGGTAAGAGAGTATGAAGCTGTCTACCTGCCACCCAGGGACTTGAATATTCAGGCATCAGGGAATCTGAGTAGAGAAACAGACAGACAGACAAGATTGCTACATATTGCCCCTAGAAATCAAAACAAAACAAATCCACTGAACATCTTGGCCCTCACGTCTTGCAGCTGTAGCTCTAGACACAGAATCCCTGCTGTATAATGGCAGAGGGAAATAACAAGAGAAAGGAAGGAACATTCAGGACGGGGTGGAGAGAAGAACAAAGTTTATTTTTAAATCCTTTGTGTATGTCTGGTGGTCCAATTAGTGTTTTGCTTCTTTTTGTGATGGCAGTGACACAGGGGACAGGCTGCCATCCATTGCTGCTGACAATCCAGTTATCAATCCGCATTACTCTGCCTCCTCTCTCCAGTATTTGTGTGGCATTTCAGATCATTTTTTTTTCCTCTAACCCTGACTTACATTCCTCTATTCTGAGAAACCTTTCTTCTTCCCACTCCCAAAAGTTGCTTTGAAAGTTGTTCTTTTCCCCAAAGGAAATTTCATATATTTTTAAATGTCTGTTCACTTAACCCCTAAACTTGTAAGCACACAGAGATCATTCCATGTATTTCACCAATGTTTGCCATCTTTATGGACTGTATCTACATAAAGCTGACTTCTTCATGACAAGGCTTTGCAGTCCCTTCATGCTCTTCAGTAAATACAGTTTAAAAGCCCACTAAAAAGTATGAAGAATTTTAAGAGATCCTGAGGACCTGTTTCTTTGGTATGAATATCCACATCTGCTTTTGATTTTACCATGAAATGAAACTGAGCACAAGCTATAACTTAAAATACAGTGGTGAATGATCTGTTTAAATGAGAACACAGCCAATTTGGTCACTACCATAAATTAATAAGGGATAAGCACAAACAAAACTAAACAATTAGTGCTCTTGATGATTGAAAAGAAATGGTCTTTTACCATTTTCATAACTATTTCCTTGTCTATTCTTCTTTCACAGGAATGATAGATCAGTAAGCTTCGGTAACCCTTCCAGATCTTAAATAAAACATTCTTTTCTCATTAGCAAAAGGTTATTACCATCTGTATTGTGTCCAGTGTCTGCTTAACATGTACAAATATCTGGCAGACTCACCAATTTTTTGTGCCAATAACAGCTCTTAGAATTAAAAAATGAAGTCTTGTGCAACAAAAGAGTTGCCGTTCAAAATCCTCCTTGAAAAATTCACTACTATAAGGAAAAATTAAATTCTATCAGTACAGTCACAAAACCAGATAAACCTCTAACTTCTGTGTTTTTAACATTAACATGGAGTTTGTAAAACAAAATGAGGAGATAAACATCATCCAAAGGCAAAGACTTCTTCAGTCACTTGACAGCCACAGAGATGATGCTGTCAAAGGTTCTTTGTTACTGCCTCAATTACACCTTCTGCATCTAATACATAAACATATGGTCTTGGTCCTGATCCCTGTCCTTACTCTGTGTTTTGCTTTTAAAGAAGATTCTGACCATACAGAATGGGCTATTAATATATCTGCTTAAAGGGAAACAAAATGAAATGGGTTAACCTTTATCACTTTACAAGCTAAGCTTCAGATAACATTAGACAGACCCAGGACCCTTGCCCAGGAGAAGCTTGCCTTCAAAGGCCTGAGTTAGAACTTTGCCCTGAAAATAACATTATCCAAGTATTCACCTTGTAGCCTAAGGGCTACAAAGGGAATGTTTTCTGTTATAGATCATGGAGAACCACACCGTACCTCAGAGCAAAACAGAAAGCCCCCCACTAAAGAGCCTTTCAGCTCTACTATACCAGTAGACAACTTACACTGAATTTCTTTTCACTCTAGAAATAACATAAAACTTACACACCACAGGAATGATTTCTAAATAGAATGAGATGATTACTTTTCCTCAGATCACTTATTCACTATAAAAGAAAGAATTTGCATCTTATAATATTACAGAATTAATTTAACTACACATAATAAAACAAATTTACTATTAAACACTGCATAGATTTGACCGATATATTTCTATGAATATTTAAACAGTATGCCTTAATTTATCACTGATGGCTTCAGAAGATCCATGTGTCATTCACAAAGGAAATAGCAAAGGTAAATCTCTTTGCAAAGCTCAATATTTGTTTCAGGTTTCTTTACTTTCATCCATCTTGTAGGTAAAAAGGTCTAAATCTGGCAGAAAATTTTGTGTAAATAAATATTCTATAAATGAAAAAATAACCAGTACTAAGATCAAACACAGTTTTCAGCTGAAATTAGGCATCTTACCACTGAATCCAGAGCAACCCTAAACAAACTGGTCATCTCACAAGAGTAATGCAAAGCTAAGGGATGACAATATAGTTCCCTTTCATCATGACAAAAATGTTGTTATTCCTTTATATAAAAGAGCTGACTAGACCTCTTGAGCTCCCTCTCTAAAACAGCTTATTCCACCACCTTTTTTTTTTGTCATTGAACACCGCTTTCAAATTAATCTTATCTTCTCTTTAGGTTTCAGGAAATGAAATTATCAAAGATATAACACAGTTAAAGATTTTGTTTCCAATCTTTCACCACTTTCTTGTGCACTGCTACACAAGTTCTAGAGCCACTGTAGAGCTGTTACCTAGCCTAATTAATTTTAAAGCTTTCCTTGGATATTCCCCCTAGCAAAAAATGCCCTCATAATTCAGAGAAAAGATGTATATATAATCTGGATATTTAAATAGTGCTCTAAGTAGCTGGCAAGCATGACCTCAGTAAATCTTACAATTTTATCAGACATTCCCACTCTATGGATGAAAGCACACAGATAAAAGTCAGGCATGCTCACAGCCAGGAAATGCAGACACGTGTCATCTGAGGAAAAACTGGTAGATCAAATATTGTTCAGATGGGAGAAAAGAAGCCTTAAGGTATATATTCATGCATATATGAAGATATTTGCATTATATATAATTATATATAATTTTTATATTAATACTCCATGTACATACACATATATCCACGTATATATAAAAATACTTAATGAATGGGAGAGTGAAGAAGATGCATAAGGTATCTTGCTAGCATGATGCAAAAAGCACAAACTTAAATACCAAAATTCCACTTAGAGAGACCTTAACCAATGAGAGGACTGCGCAATCACCAATCACAGGAAGTTCAACAAGGAAAGTGCCACATTCTGCACCTGGGATGGAGCAACCCTGTATGTCCATACAGACTGGGGAATGAGATGCTGGAAAACAGTGCCGCAAGAAGGGACCTGGGGATCCCGGTCAAGGGCAAGTTGAATATTAGTGAGCAGTGCACTGGCAGCCAGGAGGGCCAGACGTGTCTTGGGGGGCATCAGGCACAGTATCACCAGCTGGTCGAGGGAGGGGATTGTCCTGCTCTGCTCTGCACTGGGGTGGCCTAACCTTGTGAATGTTGTGTGCAGCTTTGGGCACCACAATGTAAGAAAGACACTAAGCTCTTATAGAGTGTTCAAAGCAGGGCAATGGAGATGGTGAAGGGCCTTGAGGGGAAGCCATATGAGGAATGGCTGAGGTCACTTGGTCTGTTCAGCCTGGAGAAGAGGAAACTGAGGGGAGATCTCATTGCAGTTATAACTTCTTGTGAGGGGAAGAGGAGGAAAAGGCACTGATCTCTTCTCTGTGGTGAACAGTGACAGGACCCAAGGGAATGGCCTGAAGTGTCAGGGGAGGTTTAGGTTGGGTATCAGGAAAAGGTTCTTCACCCAGAGGGTGGTTGGGCACTGGAACAGGCTGCCCAGGGAAGTGATCATAGCACCAAGCCTGACAGAGTTCAAGAAACACTTGGATAATACTCTTGGGGATCTAGTGTGACTCCTGGGGCTGGTCCTGTGCAGGGTTAAGGGCTGAACTCGATGATGCTTCTGAGTCCCTTCCAACTCAGAATATTCTGTGATTCTGTGGTCCTATGAAACAACATTTTTACTATAAGGGTGATCAACCATTTAAACAGGTTTCCCAGAGTGTTTACGGGATCTCCATCCCTGGAGATATTCAAAACCCAATTTGGACACAGTCCTGACCAACCTGAGCAAAAAACCAAACAACTCAAAATCACCACTGGCTTTGCAAAAATAGGAGCTACTATACAGAATTTTGGTTTACACAGTTGTGTTAGGACTGTTGGATCTGGTGACTTGAAGTTGTGTGGTTTGCAGTTTTGAGCTCTGAACTAGAAAGAATAGAATGTACTGGGTTTCTAGGAAACAACTAACATACATATCCCTTTATCTTCTATCATTCTGAGATCTTCTAAACAGGACATTAAAAGACAAGGCATGTTATGTACATAGCCATTTTCTGAGCTCTTGGTGCTATACAACCCCTTAACAGCAAGTTTATCAGAACCTCAGAAAGTTGCTGGAGGCCCTTATATGCTGCTACTCTGTGTGCCATATTAAAAATATCATCTTGCTAATAGATCTCAGTTTGTTTTGAAAAACTAAAAACCCTAGGTTTCATTGTCTGGGAGTAATTTCCATCATTAAAATAACAAAGATATGACTTCATTTCTTTAGTACTGTTCCAGTCTTCTGCTAATAATAAAAATGGGGACTCAAAAGTATTTTACTGAATACATAATTGATCTCCATGTATTTTCAGACCAAGCATTCACATCACTATTAACTAGTACATCTGCATATATTTGTTTCTTTTTTGTTTGCTTTAAACATTTATTACTTAAAAAAGCAGGGGAAAAAAGAGCTGAACAGAAAAAATAATTACAAAAGGACAAACACAATTCATGACCTGACCTCTCTACTGCCAGGTGTCACTGCTTGAACATGTTCTGAATATACATATATATATCTATATATATATATCTGTATCTCTCTCTATATATATAGTGCTCCTGGACTGCTAGAATTGAGCAACAATAACACAAAGTTATAATTGATAAGAACTGTCCCAGACCAACTGGATGTTGGGTGTTGGGGTGCTGGGGAATGTTTGGGAGAGAAATCAGAGTCACTGTTTAACTCTTTACAATGCATATGCCCAGCAAAGCACCCCATCTCTGAATGCTAAATCTTTTTACAGACTGCTGCTCATATTCAAGGAGGCTCTTCATCTTCTTGAAGTTACCAGTGAGACCCTGAACCAAAGGGAGTATCATAATTTTAACAAGAGCTTTTGTTAAACAGAATTTCAAGGATGTGGTACAAACCATGAGAAAGTGGTTTAAAAACTGTTAACTGCTACCTTAAGTGTGAGAAACTATATGGCTATATTAAAATCTACAAAAATATAAAAATCTTAAGGCATCAGTTTTAATTGTGTTAACATCATAGAGATGTAAGTAGCTTCAAGATTTGAACAGGGTCCTTCCTGGTCATATGAAGAACCAACCCGCTGCTAAAGGCAATAGTGCTTTTAATTTTTACACTTACAAATTTCAGAAAATTCTGAACATCACAAACTCTATCTTGCCTGAAAAATCTAACTTAAAAATTCCAGTAACATGTGGAACTGGAGGACAAAGGATAAAATATGCATCACAGAACATGCAAAATAAATTACATCCAGAATATTAAGGCAGAGGCTCATTTCAGGAAATACTGCTAAATATGATGTATTTTGGTGTAAAGACCTCTTGTAAATCTAGGAAATTAATTAAAAATAAGCCAACTTATTTTGTCCTGAGTTATGCAAAAATTTAATCCTGGGAATTTACTTCCTTCTCTTGGAAAATCACTCAGTAGCTTTTCTGGTTTGTCTTTGTATCTCTGGAGCAAAGCACATGCTAAGACTGATTTCTCTGTGAAGCTGCAAACTTTCAAGAACTGGGGATCAGAAGGCACTTTTTACCAGACCACTCCGGCAAAGGCTCTGAGACGACAACAAAAGATGGTTTCCTCCAGAGAAAGAATCTCTATTCCTGAAATATTTATGATATCTCCAGATACCTTAGTGGTGAAAGATTTCAGTCATTGTATTGTTGGTTCTGATATTCTATCAGTGATATTTCTGTTAATTCCTGCAGCAATACCTCAAGTTTCTCACCTCTGCCTCTGTAGGCTACACTGGGGAATGGATAAAGGCTTTGTTGTACTATATTGTAAATAAACAGTATGCCTTCTAAGGGAGGTCTGTCTTGACAGATATGCCATGCAGTGGATGCTGGCACTCTTATAACTGTCTCTTGAAAAGCTTCCAGAATAGGGTACTTTCTTTAAGTCTCATATTGGTTTGCCCAGTTTTCAGGTTCATATATTTTTTAAACTTCTACAGAAGAGTGCGCAGGGATGTGACCACACAAGCAAAACCAATCTTCTTTTACTAGTATTTTTGAATACTGCTGATCAAACTCACAGCAGTACTACAAGTAATAAACAATACACCATAACAACCACTCAAAAATTTAAGAACAGTAATGTTTGTGGGCTGATTTGCCAGTCTCAAAGACACCAGGTTGCATGAGCAAACTACTTGGCCAGGAGCTATGCAAAAGTATAAGCGTAAGATGGTGAGTTGAATGCTGTCAAGCCAGCTTTTAGTAAGCCATAAATTTTGCATGAAAATAGTCTAAATCATTCCATCTGAAAACAATTCTTTTTATATAATGCATTGCTGCTACCTACCCCTAGTAGTAGCATGAACGTACTTTTGGAATATGTTCAAAGGTATAAAGCCCATGGCTTGTGGGGGCATGCAGTACAAAACATTAAAGAGAATTGACAAGTGACTTTTCAAGCCATGAGAAACAATTCTTTAAAAAGCAATGAAGAACAGAACACTCACTAGTACTTTTTGCCTTTTTTTCATCAACTAACAAGTGTACTGCTTCTAGGGATGCTGGAGAAAGAAGAGCATGAAAAAGCAGTGAGATGAAGCAGATGTTTAATTCAGGTTATAGAGTCAGCTGGTATATCAATACATTTGCAGCTTCCTACATAATCAATGGAGAGGGTGACACTGGAACAAAGGGCTTCATCACATCTAATGCAGAACTGCCACATAGAGGTACTGCACATGCGGATGACCGTACTGGTGGTTTCTACTGGAATACTGACTCCCAGGATGAAGCACTGAAGCCAGGCTGTAGTACCTTACTCTGACGAACTCAGTTTGCCTCAATGAAGAGATTAGGCAGAAGCATGTGTAGTAGAATCCTTCAGTGCTCTGACAAGGCACATATTTGAGCATTTTAAAACAAATTGCACATAAGTAAAAGGGAAGATAATAAGTGGCAAATCTAAACACAAGACTTCCAAATTACACACTTCAGCTTAAACCAAAATGCAGGACACAATTTTGAAATCACAGACAATTTCCAAGGAACAGGTTTTCAACCAAAGAAAATACTAACCCTGATTAGCCAGCCCCAGATGTGACACTAAACAGTGCACTTTTTGCCTGCCTGGCCAAAAGGTCAGACAAAACATTAACTACTTAATAACTTCTTAAGGCAGACACATTTCAGGCTAGGCCTAAAGACAATGAACAAGGTGCAGATATGAATCTTGCCTCTGACCCTGCTGTATTAATCTTGTGAATATACTCAATGCAAGGATGCAGCAGGCAGGACAAGAACTGTTAACAAACTAAAAGTGGTCATTTAGATCAGACAGTAGTGATTGCCGACAGAAACTCTATGTTCCATTGCATCAGTAACCCCTAGCTACCAGTTCTGCAATTTCAGAGGTGACCACAGAGGTAAACTAGGCTGACTTCTGTTTTTTCTACCATATCTTTAATACAGACTGTCAAGGCCATATTAAAACTTAGAGAGGCTCAACACTGTCAACTAATGAGTTAGCTCTAACTGGTCCAAGTCATTATCAGATATTTAGAGCATGTCCCTAGAATCTGCTGCTCTCTCATTATCAGCTGCTGATTTTGCAGAGGTCAAAGGAATAAAAATGTAGGAACACATTCGTGATAAACAGACAACATATATGACTCTGAATGCTCATCTGCTCAATGAGGGAACTGTTTTTTTTAAATTAAAAAAACTTAAACCGTGTCTACAATAAGAACAGCTTTACAAGATAAAAGTCCTGCTTCTCAAACCAGATTTCTTTTTACAAGGTAACCCACCTAGTGGATCAAGGAAAGCCAGTCAAGGTAGTATTTTGGATTTCAGTAAAGCTTTCCATGATGTCTCTCATAGAATCCTTCCAGACAAAATGTCCTGCCCTCAGATGGACAAACACATCAGGTGATGGGTGAGCAACTGGCTCTCAGGTTGAGCACAGAGGGTAATAGTCAATGCGAGAACATCACATTGGCAACTTGTCCCTAGTGGGGTTCCATGGGGCTCTATCCTCGGTCCTGTGCTCTTTACTATCTTCATAAATGACTTGGATGCAGGACTGGAAGGGATACTAAGCCAACTTGCAGAGGACATAGAACTGGGAGGAGCTGTTGACTCTGTGGAAGGCAGGCAGGCCCTGCAGAGAGACCTTGACCAATTAAGAGAACTGGGTAATCACCAACTGTATTAAAAAGGTAAAGAGCCAGATTGTGCACCTGGGATGAGGCAACCCTGGATGTCCATACAGACTGCGGAATGAGATGCTGGAAAGCAGTGGCACAGGAAGGGACCTGAGAGTCCTGTTTGGCAGCAAGTTGCATATGAGTCAGCAGTGCCCTGGCAGCCAGGAGGGCCAACCGTATCCTGGGGGGCATCACACAAACATTGCCACCTGGTTTAGGGACAGGCTCCCCAAGGAAGTGGTCACAGTACAAAGCCTGACTGAGTTCAACAAACATTTGGCTGATACTCCTGGGCACATGGTGTGACCCTTGGGAAGGGACAGGTGTTGGACTCAATGATTCTTGTGGGTCCCTTCCAGCTTAGCATATTTTGTGATCCTGTGAAAAGATTTTCCATTTCCTTCGCTTCATTTATTTTTTTTTGTTTTAATTTGAAAAAGACATTCTGAATCTAAATGCATTGACATTAAAAGCTAATTTTCCTAGTGGGTAACAATACTGCATCTTATACTTCCATGATATTGACATACAGAGGAAACAAAGCTACCATTACTTATTTACACAAGCATTAAGTAACTGTTTATCCTAAATTGATATGTGATTATATTATTTTGAGTGACAATTTTTTCCTGTTTTTAATTGGACAACAACAGAACATGGAATTTGACATCCCGGTTCACCATTTTTTATGCTCCCTCTATAGCATGTTAGATAGAAAATGATATTTCAAGACCAGATACTTAGAAAATGTGTCACCTTCTTCTGTAGGTGCTGTGACAAACCTTCCAGTTACATATACCACTGATTTCAATTACAAAAGCAAGAATACTTTTTAATGTAACAACTATTTTAATAACACAGAATAACTCTCAAAGCCTCCCTCAGCTACTGCTTTGCCAGAGAGATCAGAACAACTGGCTTGTCTAAGGCTGGCTGAGTGCTACCTCTGCCTTCTGCTGAATAATAATGCATACCTATAACTTCCAGCTCAGTTTTGAAGAGAAATTCTCCCCATTTACTTCTATCAAAAGACAAATCTGTCTTCTTAGAAGCAGATATTTTATCAAGAGGTTGCCAACAGAGTAGCCCACAAAAACCAGTGCAACTTCAGCATGTTTATTCATCAATACTAGCATATATTTAACTGTGACTCTTGACTGCTAAGACAAGAACACATCATAAAACTTCTAACATTATATGATGACCCTCCATTTCTATTTCAAAACTGATCTAGCAACAAATGCACAACCCTCCCATGAGGTGCAATGGATGATGTTAGCAGTGGTTATCCCTCAGGATCAGCAGCTCCAACACATGTGCCTACAGCTCAGAAATTCAGCACTTCTGATGACAACTGAGGTCTCTGGATTTTAGATATATTCTTTAGTCCTCAGCACCAATGCTTGCTCAAACCTGTTTGCATTTTCAATTTTGCTTTGGTTCTTTCTTGGTGTCACAACAGCACTGTGGCTTTCCACTGCAATGCAATAAGAAAACTGCTTATCACAAGCTGCATGTAGTTTGTGCTGTTGCAACAATTTATGCTGTGAAAACCTGAGACTAAAGAGTTTTGAATGAGTAAGCTCAGTTTCTTCCCCTTTCATGTGCCTTAAAAGAAAGTCTGATGAACATGAGCAACTGCTGGCTCAAGTGTAACATGAAATTTTCAAACACATCTTCAAAACCAAACACTGACAGCAGTTCACCTTTTCTGATCAAGGTGCTGTTTCTTGCCACTGTTTCTTGTGGTATATCTGGCATATTTCTGTGAACATCACAAAATTTATCTTTAATCTGCTGGGTAGAAATGTCAAAGTGTGGCCCATGTGGCAAAAGCAAGCACGGACAGCTTTGATAAAACACAGGAACTCTGCAATGAACTTCTCTGTGAAGTCCCTTTGGAGAGGATAAAAAACTGCAGTGCCAAGGAGAACTCCCTTATGTTTTCAAAGCAGATGGACATTATATGGTTGTGCAACAGCTTGTCAAACCAAGCAGCTCTGTTTTCAGATGATGTTAAATGAAAGGCTTTGCCGCCACAGATTCTGAAACCTGCTGAGCAACTGCTATGTAAATCTTGGTGCTGTTCACTGATGTTCTCAGGTCAGACTCTAACTAGCCTGATGACCTTGCAGAATTCACTTCTCTCTCTCCCTCCATAGTAGTAGCCCTAGAACTGTCACAGGCATGAATTAATCACATTAAGACCTACAAATCAAGAGCACTGCATGGGATTACTCTAACAGTGCATTTTCCTTCATTTTCTGTTACTAAAACACATAACTGATACTATTTTGGTGGCTTTGTAATGCTTTACAGAGACTTTTGAGTTTGGAAAAAAGCAGACAATTCTGGTCAGAAGCAGAAGAAATTCCACACTGAAGTGTAAAAGGAGAAGAAAAAAGTGACACTTCAGAAAAGTGAAAAAAGAAATAATTACGGTTGTACCAAAAGACAGTTAAAAACAAAAGACAGCAGGAAGAGTCCAGAGGGAATAGTGGTTTTGTTAGACTTATAATAGATCTATTCCAATAGTAGTATTTTAAACTTTGAACACTCATCTTCAGAAGAGTGTCTAGAAAGGAGATTGTTCTCTGAAGATGTTAATTTGTCTGACATGAAGAAATCACACTGAACCAAACCACAGTACAATATCTTTAACCAACAGCCAGCAAGCAGACTGGAATTTAACCTTGTCATTCTACTGCAATTCTCCCTGTCACCATGTGACTACTTTTCTTCCCACATTCTTATAAGACCACAGTGTAAAATGACAGTCATATTGTTGCAGCCACAGAGGCTCAGGAAACTAAATTATAGGTTTCTGAAGTGAATTTCTGTTTATTCCACTTTAAAGATATCATTAGTCAAGACTCAGTACCAAGAAAACAGATGGTATTTCTTAGGCTTTATTTTGTTTGTAACTGTTATTTTTAACTTGTATCATTAACTTTTCACACAACACCTCTGGGATGAATATATATTGAAACATGTTTTGCTAAAGTGAATTTGACATATGCAGCTTTGAGCAAGTTAAGACAGTTGCTTTTTCCTGCTAAATGTAAAGAAAACAAACTTTGTCAATTTCGCATGCCCAGCAGTGATGCACCTCTTGCAGTCGCACTCCTCAACTGCAAATGAGAACGCACAAAATGTTTTAAGACAGGTACACCCAGTGCTCAGCTACAGACACTACCAGAAATTAAAAAGCCCAGAAAAAGAGACTTGCTTTGGAGATTGCTCCTGCACACAGAGGCCAAATGACAAGGTGAGAAAGCTTCCAGAGTAGACTGGCTGTCCATGAACCATCTACTGGGAAGCCTCCCCAGCATGATCAAATGCCAAAACATGCCCAACAGCTGCCTAGAACAAATTTCTGCTGTGGGTCTTTATGATAACACTACAGATTGTGCCCCAGGGTCTGGAAATGTTCCTGGACATGCCTCTATTTATTGGTATTAAGGGCACCTTCGTCAGTCATCAGCAAGTAAAACATTCATGTGGCAACAGCGTGCAGGTATCTCTGACTGATAACATCTATCGGGTACCCAAGTCCTGCTGCCATGAAACAAGGCAGACGTTTTACATGCCAGAATTGGCTCATATATATCACTTCGGAAATCGAGACCTGGGTTCCATGCCCCTTCAAAGAGTGACTTTCACACATTTGTTTGCAAGAGCAGCAGGAAATATGGGAGGTGCAGGAGCAAACAGCGCAGGAAGACAATGACGAATTGCTCTAATCAGACTATTTCGCGTCCCACACCACACTATTCTACATCCTACCAAACAGCCCTGCACCCTTGACGCTGAACACCCTCGCACGGCACGGAGATCCACACTGGCACACCGCACGCTGCACAGCACACCACGCACCGAGCCGTCACGCCCCGACACCCCGAGCACTGGTGCGCCGCACACGAGGCGCGCTTCCCTCGCTGCCGAGACCTCACCTTGCCCCAGGGCACTGGACCTGACGGCACCATCTCTCACCGCACATCCCACCGCACACCCCATGGCCGCAGCCCCCACCGCACAGCTCCCACCCGCCGTCCCATCTCACCGCTGCCTGCTGGAAGGCGCCCTTCGTGTAGGTGCCGCCGCCGCGGTAGGCGATGGCGGGGATCTCGCGTCCCAGCAGGGCGCACTTGTGCTGCTGCGGCCGCCGCCGCGAGATGTAATCCACGCGTGGCACCACGTTGCTGCGTGAGGAGAAGGTGACGATGGCGACGCGCGTGGCCGCGGGCACCACGGGGAAGTCGGAGAGCAGCTTCTTGACGAAGCGCAGCTCGCTGAGGAAGTTGGCCGGACCGACGCTCGACGACTCGTCCACCAGGAATACCAGCTCCAGGCGCCCGCTGCGCGCCCGCAGCCGCCGCACCTGGCGCTTGAAGGCGCGTCCCAGCTTCTCCACTTTGCTCTCCGTCGTGTCGGGCAGCGGCGGCGCCGCCAGCGCGGGCGACGCGAGAGTCGGGGCGCGGGAGAGCGCGCCCGGCGGGCCGCCCGCCCGGCCCTGCGGCGCCGACGGCGACAGCGACAGCGATAGCCCCCCCCAGCAGCAGAGAGCCACCAGGGGCCACATGGCGGGAGCGGGGAAACGCCGGCAGCCACGGGAGGAGAGCGGCTGGTCGCTCTCTGACGCCCCACCTCCTCCCTCTTCAGAGGGGCTGTCGGCCTGTCTCCCTGCCTCCCTCCCTGCCGGCCCCCGCAGGTATCCGCGCCCTTTAATCCCCCTGCGGGCCTTCCCCGCGGCGGAGGCGCTGCCCCTCGCGC